>JARQOC010000005.1:302571771-303171771 GCA_033576535.1 Allobates femoralis | reverse complement strand
TCTGCCCCTGATCTGCCTTACTCCACTCTGCCCCACACCAATCTGCCCCTGCTCTGTCCCACTACATTCTACCCCTGATCTGCCTCACTCCACTCTGCCCCACTCCATTCTGCCCCTGCTCTGCCCTAGTACATTCTACCCCTGATCTGCTTCACTCCATTCTGCCTCGCTTCACTCTGCCCCCACTCCATTCTGCCCCTGCTCTGCCCCACTACATTCTACCCCTGATCTGCCTCACTCCACTCTGGCCCACTCCATTCTCCCCCACTCCACTCTGCCCCCCTAGATTCTACCCTGATCTGCCTCACTCCACTTTGCCATACTCCATTGTGCCCCTGCTCTGCCCCCACTACATTCTACCCCTGATCTGCCTCACTCCACTTTGCCCCACTCCATTCTGCCCCTGCTCTGCCCTAGTACATTCTACCCCTGATCTGCTTCACTCCATTCTGCCTCGCTTCACTCTGCCCCCACTCCATTCTGCCCCTGCTCTGCCCCACTACATTCTACCCCTGATCTGCCTCACTCCACTCTGGCCCACTCCATTCTGCCCCTGCTCTGCACCCACTACATCCTACCCCTGATCTGCTTCACTCCAGTCTGCCTCACTCCACTCTGCCCCCACTCCACTCTGCCCCCACTCCACTCTGCCCCTGCTCTGCCCTAGTACATTCTACCCCTGATCTGCTTCACTCCATTCTGCCTCACTTCACTCTGCCCCCACTCCATTCTGCCCCTGCTCTGCCCCAGTACACTCTACCCTTGATCTGCCTCACTCCACTCTGCCCCACTCCATTCTGCCCCTGCTCTGCCCTACTACATTCTACCCCTGATCTGCTTCACTTCATTCTGCCTCACTCAACTCTGCCCCCACTCCATTCTGCCCCTGCTCTGCCCCACTCCACTCTGCCCCCACTCCATTCTGCCCCTGCTCTGCTTCACTACATTCTACCCCTGATCTGCCTTACTCCACTCTGCCCCATTCCATTCTCCCTTCACTCTGTCCACACTCCACTCTGCCCTCACTCCACATATACTGTGCAAACCACTGAGACACCATATTCTGTGCTAACCACTGACCCACCATATTCTGTGCTAACCACTGACCCACCATATTCTGTGCTAACCACTGACCCACCATATTCTGTGCTAACCACTGACCCACCATATACTGTGCTGACCACTGACCCACCATATACTGTGCTAACCACTGATTCACCGTATGCTGTGCTAACCACTCACCCACCATATACTCTGCTAACCACTGACCCACCATATTCTCTGCTAAACACTGATCCACCATATTCTCTGCTAAACACTGATCCACCATATTCTCTGCTAAACACTGACCCACTGTATGCTTTACTAACCACTGACCCACCATATACTGTGCTAACCACTGAACCACCGTATACAGTGCTAACCACTGAGCCACCATATACAGTGCTAACCACTGAGCCACCATATACAGTGCTGACCACTGAGCCACCGTATACAGTGCTGACCACTGACCCACCGTATACTCTACTAACCACTGACCCACCATATTCTGTGCTGACCACTGACCCACCATATACTGTGCTAACCACTGATTCACCGTATACTGTGCTAACCACTGACCCACCGTATACTGTGCTAACCACTGACCCATTGTATACTGTGCTAACCACTGACCCAGTGTATACAGTGCTAACCACTGACCCACCGTATACTGTGCTAACCACTGAGCCACCATATACTGTGCTACCCACTAAGCCACCTTATACAGTGCCAAGCACTGAGCCACCTTATACAGTGCTAAGCACTGACCCACCATATATAGTGATAACCACTGACCCACCATATACTGTGCTAACCACTGACCCACCATATTCTGTGCTAACCACTGACCCACCATATACTGTGCTAACCTCTAAGCCACCTTATACAGTGCTACCCACTAAGCCACTGCATACAGTGCCAACCACTGAGCCACCTTATACAGTGCTAATCACTGAGCCAACTTATACAGTGCTAAGCACTGATCCACCATATACTGTGCTAACCACTGATCCACCATATACTGTGCTAATCACTGAGCCACCTTATACAGTGCTAAGCACTGAGCCACCATATACTGTGCTAACCACTGAGCCACCATATACGGTGCTAACCACTGAGCCACCATATACTGTGCTAACCACTAAGCCACCATATACAGTGCTACCCAATATGCCACCGTATACAGTGCCAACCACTGAGCCACCTTGTACAGTGCTAAGCACTGAGCCACCATATACAGTGCTAAGCACTGAGCCACCTTATACACTGCTAACCACTGAACTATCGTATACAATGCTAACCACTGAGCCACCATATACAGTGGTAACCACTGAGCCATCATATACAGTGCTAACCAGTGAGCTACCATATACAGTACTCACCACTGAGCCACCATACAGTGCTAACCACTAAGCCACCATATACAGTGCTAACCACTAAGCCACCATACAGTGCTAACCGCTTAGCCTCTGTATACAATGCTAACAACTGAGCCACCAAATACTGTGCTAACCACTGAGCCACCATATACAATGGTAACCACTGAGCCACCATATACAGTGCTAACCACTGAGCCACTGTGTACAGTGCTAACCAGTGAGCCACCACATACACCATATAAATCCCACAACAACAGCATACTTTCTGGACAGAGGACTGTACTATTTTGCGGCTATTCTACGGCACCTGTTCATTTCATCGCACTCCCGATGCAATAGCATCCGGCCTATTTCTAGTGAACTTATATTCTTGTATTCCACGTACTTTGTCCAGACACCTGATCACTAAAGAAAGTATAACATGTCAGGAATAAAACAATCTCAGAATCACTGGGATATGTAGAAGCAATAATCACATAAAGTGATACGTCAGATTTGAAAAATTGAATTTGGTCTTAAAGGTCTAAATCGGTTTTGTCACTGAGGTGTTTATAAGGCATAAGGACATGGGTTGACTTCATGACATACAGTAACTGTTTTAGTGAAACACGTCATGGTAAATCTTAAAGGACAATATACTGTATTGCTGCACAGAGGCTATATTTGTGAGCTTCTGACTATTAGGTTGAAATATTCTCACTGCCCCAAACTTAATGTGATAATTAGTAATATTTAATTTTGATTAAATCAAATTAATCTACCTTTCTCTTTCAGAAAAAAGAAGAAATGGAACTACTTCAAAGATTGAAAAAAGAATTGCTAAAAATGGATTACATGACTGAAGAGGAATATGAAAACATCTCCGATATTTGTGCTCTTCCGATTTATAAGCGTTGGAAAATTTACAGGTTTGGCTCATTTAGTTCTAACACCATTTGCATGAAGCAATATTAATGTATAGAGGCACATTTATCAAGAGGTTTTTGTCAGAATTCCGGCATAAAACTGATTAAAATGAAGCAAAATTTTGCCACAACTGTAAATTGTGTAAAGGTACCGTTACACAAGGCAACGTTGTTATGATGTTGCCGGCGATTTCATGGGAGCGAGCACGGTTTTGGCACTTTTCCAAGATTGCCTTGTAGATGTCGCGCAGGGAGATATCGTGGGCAACGTGAATACGGTGTTGAAAGCAACTTTCGTTCGCTGGGTTTTGTTCAACCCAGCGAGCGATACCTTTCAATGTAGTGAATAGGGGAAGTTGCTTTCAACATCGCTATTGCGGTGTCACACAGAGCAATGCTAGCAGATCGCCTGAGCAACATCACCTGGTTTAGCCGGTTTCACGTCACGATTTGTGGCTGTCCGTGGGGATCCGAGTCTCAGCAGGATCCCCACAGACAGCCACAGATCCACACAGATCCCTGCACTTGGATGGCAAATAGCCATCCGATTCTATGCAGGATCCGTGTGGATCGTGTTCTCTCTGCCTGTCCCTGCATCTTCTCTATCTGTCCCTGTCACTCCCTGTCTCTCCCTGTCTGTCCCTTCTCTATCTCTGCTCTCCCTCTCCTCTATCTTCCCCTCATCCTCCCCCTGTCCTCTCCCCTCCGGTATGTGGAAAAAAAAATCCTGCCAGAGGATACTTTACCTTCCGCCGGCTCCATGCGACAGTCTCCTGATCTTCTGGTGGCTGCAAGGACCTCTCGTGATGTCACAGTGCCGGTCACTTGATGTGGCAGGTGACCGGCTCTGTAACATCACCACAGGCTCTTCAGCCACCAGAAGGAGACTGTCACATCCCCGCAGCCGGCAGAAGGTAAAGTATCCTCTGGGAGGATTTTTTTTTTCACATACCGGAGGGGAGAGGACAGGGGAGAGGACAAGGGGGAGGATAGAGGAGAGCAAAGATAGAGGAGGGACAGGCAGGGACAGACAGGTGTAATGGATGCCCCCCACACCTTTCGGGTGAGGCTGTCCTCTTAATTGTCTGCCGCCAAATTGGATGCTTTGTCTACGTGTGTGCACGTCACGAAAGAACCCACGCTGACATGTTGTCAATGTAGAGGCTTAATGACAAAGACCTTTATTAAAGGAAAAGCTAGCAGTTTTATTACTTATCCTTAAAGGGATGTGCAGAGGGGTGTGACTAGATAATTGCGTCACGTTATGCTGAATATACATTTTATTCTGGAAAACATTTCATTATATTTTCTGCGTGGTAGTTAGTTTAACTAGCCTTGAAGTCGTACAGGACGTTCAGAACATGTTGATAAGAACTTCTATAACTTCTATACGGCTACCTCTAAATCAAAACATTTATACAATACAGAAAATTCTAGAGGAAAGTGCAAGGATCACATAACCATGTTTTTGGAAGGGTTCTGAAATGGCTTCAATTATTCCAATAAAATTATTAACTATTTGTTGCCATAACATTCCCCGGTTTGGAGACATTCAAAATCTTACCCAAAATCCTTGCCCTAGGTGACAGAGGGGGAGAGGTAAAGAAAAGTGGGAAAGGAGTCTTCACCAATATGGAGACAACCATAACGTTTAACCGTAATGACAATCATAACGCCTTTGTAACTGGTCTTGCCGCACCCTAAACTGTTATCTAAGATGATATCTCACCTCTCTATTTATGGTAATACTACTGAAATACATAGTAAAAGTTATACATACAAAAATATGGAGATTATATTTACTAAAATAGGTTCTAAATATAATAAAAATTAATGCTGCTCCCACAGTTCCCTTCTCCCGTGGCAATGAGTGAATGCTCCAACCAAAGTGCATGCACACAGACCTACTCAGCTGGGTACATTCTCCTCCCCTAGTTGACAGAGCCGGACTTCCTACACCACTTCACCGGATTCCCCACAAAGGTCTGCCCATTACACCATCGGATGGACACAAACACTCACAAACCATGGCAAACAGGGAAACTATACGAATGCCGCAATCAAATACCGGTCATAATTATCAACTGTTAGTCATTATATTTGACATTCTCCATAAGTCTGTCCTCACTACGGTCTAATTCAGGAGGGCCTGGCCTCGTACCAAGTCAATGTTGCTTCAGTCTTATCTAAAATAAGTCAGTCCTTGATATTAAAAAAAAAAATAAAGGTGTCCTAAGCGGTCAGTGTCCCTTGGGATGTTTATATCCATCACATATAGGCCAGCGTCTGTAGCAAGAGACATTTGGTAGTTCTCCTTGGCTCGTCTGCCTTGTAGTGTAGATCTTGGATCTATTTGGGCTGCCATTTGAGCTCTTCAGCTGTCTCAGTCATCCGCAGAATTTCTGACGTTTCTTCTGACCATCACTCCATCTCCAGGCTGTGGGAAGTGACTTCGGTCCACAGTAGCTGCATGTTAAACGGGGAGAGAAAGCTCAAAAATACATGTTAGACAAGCCCTTTATAAGTGTCAAAACATAAGAAAAACCTATCTCGGGGAATCTAATACCTGGACAACATTTTCAACCATAATCTCATAAAAATTTGTACCATTTTCATAACTATCTATGACATAGTAATACCCTGCAACACAAAAACAAATCACAAAATTTTACTTATAACCTTAAGAATATAGGTCACCCCCCTTAGCATCTTATCATCTAATATTACGTATACACACCATCTTTCAAGAAAGACATATAAAAAGAATATGGTATCAGTTCTTGACTTACCTATAAATGAAAAACAATCATCCATAAGAGAAGAGGAAGAGATATACTATATATACAGAAACATTACATTCTTTGGGTTCGTGAAAAACAAATCATCAATTCTAAATCATACACTTATGGTTCATGTCAAATAACTTCTATATAAGGATCTTATATACAATCAAAAATCATTTTCTATTGATCAAAATTAATTGTCACCCAAGATAGTTCATGGAAACAAAAACATAAGATTTACACAATGTATAAATGATATACCCACTCCTAATAGTACCCTAGTAATGTCCTTAAAGCTGGAAACCTACCTAACTAGCGGAGGTCGACACCCTCTTGAAACGCCTGTGGTGCCCCCGCTCCACGTCGACTCACCCTATCTGTCCCTAACCTATCCCTGATCTTATATACCTTTTTCAGTTTGTTTATAAAGTGTTGTTTAATTCATTACCTTCCATAAACATATACAGCAATTGCTAAGTCAACATATATATATGAGGGTCACTAGATACACTGTCAATAGTCTGTAATTGAAACAGGTCTCAGCAGGTCGGTCAGAGCACAAATAAACCAATATGATACAATGTAAAGCCAAACAAATGTAACGTATAGTATAACATTAGACAATATAATTACTGTATACTTATCAGCAGTGGTCTCTTCTGGTTTTCTGAAAAACAGGTCAAAAAGGTAACTGGATATCTGGGAAAACTTCCAACTATTTACTATACAACTACCATATTCTTTTTTACAGGTATATTTACTCATTTACCTACTCACTCTGCTTCAGAACATTTTAACCAACATATTAAACATCTTATGGTATTTTATATAGGAGAGAGAGATCCACACCTACTAGGACATGTTTATAACTTTTCTCTTCTTGTCCGCACCCTATTTGCAATTCTTAAGGCTTGTGGAGCGGCTGCTGCTTCAAACTCTTACCTTTATGAGTTGTGTTGTGTGTAGGAATAATGCAGGATTGTACACAAGGCCTTACCTGTAACCAGGAGTGAACCAAGGAGTATTCATCTGACTACACTCGTGACCGGTTGAGGTGTACGTGGGGCCAAGCAAAGACTATTCTAACTTTTGTTGAAGAGAGACGTCATCATGGCCTGTCCTTTTTCCCATCCTTCAGCACAACTCCCTTTTTGTTCTTTTAGTATTTATTTGGTTCTGTCCAGGCAGTACGATACCGAAGGGGTGCTTAGGCAGCCAGACGTAACAAGGCTGGGATGGATGACCTCCCGCCATTTACCTAGGCTAACTTTATTTTAACTTCAAATTGTACCTTGCCCTCTAGGGGTCACCTGTAGTGACTGTCAGCATGATTATACCATCCTAGACTGGCAACATAGTGTCTACCTCACCGTGATTTACCAATTCTGCATTCAATATGCTTACCGTTTTTGTAAGAATTGTACTTAGAAGAAGAAACTCCACCTGCTCATGAAAAAGTGCAAAAACTCAGAGTCAATTGCTCTGATTACCTCATGCGAGGATCCTATCAGTGTCCAGCGTAAGATCATCTCTCCTATACGTACACCTGAAATAAAACACTCAAGAATTCGTATTAGCTTCAAAAAACAGAAAACCTTATTCAACAAAATTCTTATTACAATTCTCTACTAATTATATTGATAGCTATAAACCATGACTGTTTTATGCTTAACCAAAAACCCATTTAAATTCTGTTATAAATGTCTCCATTGGCGCTATATTTATAAACTATAACTGTATGATGCTTAACCAAAAACCCCATATATTTCTCAATATATGTCTCCATCCCCCCTCCGCATGAGGGAATCAGAGTATTGAGTAAAGAGTAAAGATATATATACATTATTCTTGTATAATCATAACTGGATATATAAACTGGTAAAATGGCTGCCACAGGAAGTTCTAATGGGAAAAACTTCCTCTGAGTCTTACATTCCTAAGATGGGGGGAACACTCTGAGCTGAAGTTTTCTATCTAAATCTGAAAACAAGTCCATCCCCCACCTGGAGCCAGCGCCATAACAACAAAAACCTACTTTAGAAAACAATGGGATTAGAATCTGAAGATTTAACACACATATACCTTGTATTATTATCTGTTCTCTATGCCTCTTCTAAAACAATATTGTTCCTCCGTAAAATTTAGACAGAAACATACAATAATTATCCCAAATAGTTATCATAGTGTCTAAAAAAAATTAACACAACACAAACAAGAAGACAGTGTGTCAGTATGACTCAATAAAATAGAATAATCCCTGTATGAAAATCAGTAAAACCTAATTCTGTAGGACCTCGAGCAGGAATGTACAAAAACTGTCCAAAATAACTATTATTGCGTCCAATAATAGGCAATATCACTAGCTTCCAACTAAATACACAGTAAACAATTATGATTCTTGATGTTCACAGCCAAAAATGAAAAGAAATTCCAGAAATTCCTGCCTCTTCATGCAGAACGTTAAAGAGATGATTACTGCATGTAAAAAGGAAACACACAAAACACAGACTTCGCAGATTCCCCCCTCCCCTATAGTAACTGATGGGAGATACAATTTTACCCTTCTAACGGGGGAAACATACACACATTATAAGATAGCGCTCGCTTTCTCTAGGGAATTGTGTATAACTACACACCTGCTTCACATCACGCGTGATACACAACTTCAACACATACAGTCAACCCTGACATTACATGTCACATCTCAGCATACATACAGTATACACAGGGGCCCCGATTACAGCTTCATTCTACACTTATGTGCAACACTCACAGCCTCCTAATTGTTTGTTTGCATTGTTAACATACATTCTCCCTTCTCTTTCACGGACCATATTAATGTGTTTTTCCTTGAAAAGATGCAACATCTTTAATCACTATATACCGGTGTCTCTATGCCACATGACACCAGTCTTCCCTCCTTCTTGGAGAGGACGCCTGTCCTCATACCTATACTGACAGCCTGCGTTCCCGTATTTAAAGCGAATTATAATCACAAAACCACAGTCTTGATCGAGTAGAGATGCAATCATTAAGTCACCTATAATAATAATAATCAAGTCAAAATGACTTCAGTCTGTGATTCTCAATCACAATGCAAACATTACAATTATCATTATATTCTTAAACTCCATCCTATTTCAGAAGTCTGACTCAATAACTTATAACAAGCAGTAGCTGCCAGCCCAATCGCCCCCCCTGCTGCTTGTGATTAAAACTGTCACACAAACATTCCTGCATTCCATTGACTCTGCGCTATTATAAACAATCTTTCCAAAGGAAAAACAAAAGCAGTGATTCCGGCACAATGTAAATTAATATATTTTGTCTGTTCGCTATATACTCACATATATTACAATTAGAAGTTCTGTTTGTAAACCTGTGGATCTGGACTGATTAACACCCATATTATAGCTTAAACCGAAGTCTCTATGCTTCTATCTTGGCTATAACTGTCCACCCCTTCAAGACTACCACTGTCAGCAAGGTTGTATAAAGGGGAGTCAACTGGGATACCTTCAGTGAGCCGAGCATTAAAGTTTATTCTGAACACTCTTACTGACCAAAATTTTCCTACACAGGGGATAATAAAAACTTTAAAGGTATATGTTGTGAAATGACTAAAGCTTACTTAGTATGCAGAACAATAACCATTGTATTTACCCTAAGGTGGCCCCTGGACACACCACGTGTGGAACAGTTAAACCCAAATTCAATAGCCACTTCTGCAGAGCTCCTTGTAACCCCATTTAAAATATATCTAAACCTCTCTCATTTAAGTGTACTCCATCTGCACGGTATAGTTCCGGAGCAAAACCTTCCAAGTCTGTGTGGCAGTGTGAAAAACCACCCACCATCGGCATAAACCGCTCAACCGCTTTGTTGAAGCGTTTCCGATCAGATTCTAGAAAACCTGAACCACTACAAAACCAATGTAGGCGGGGAATGATTTCTGAAAAAACTATAGCAGTCTCGGGGAACATACAATGGACAATTTTGATGTCATGTTGAACTTTCTGCAATAAATCCGAAGTATGGACTTTTCCAAGATCATTACCTGCCAAATGGATGATAATAAGATCTGGTACGGGAGAGTTACATATCAAGTCCGCCAGAGTAGAACGTAAAGAATTCCAGCACATTCCCCTATATCCGTACCACCGTATATCGATAAAATCCTTGGGAAAAAAAAAATTTTCTGAATACAGACGCCTGTGGGCTCTCTTCTCTGCCCAATAGATATATGAATGTCCTACAATCCAGACATGCTTCCTAACGGCTCCTGTAGCCGCCATATTACCTCTAAGGCTGGAGGCACACTATCATGCATCAAAAACGCAGCGTTTTTGATGCATGACAGTGATTCGAGTGCTGTGCGTGTTTGTGGGTGTGTATGGTACGAGTATGGTGCGTGTGGTGAGTGTAGCTGGCTGTATGTATGTTAGTGTGCTGTGATTGTGAGGTGTGAGTGCGTATGTGCTGCATGATTGTGATGCTGTCTGTGGTCCTGAAGGACCGCAGACAGCATTTGTCGGGAATAGAAACTCGCCGGCTGTCAAAGCCGGCAAGTTTAAATTTCCCGCTGTGCTGTACAGTAAGCTATCATTTTGTACCACTGTGACAGCAGCGGTACAAGATGCTTAGCTAAGACAATGCTGATTGTAGTAAAATAATGTAGTGTGGGGTTATTTTACTGATTAACCCCCTCAGCATCCCTGGACCGCATGTGTGCACAGAGGATGCTGAGAGGCTCTAAACCCAGGGCTGAAGGGGTTAATATGCAGCTGGTGTAGTGACACCATGTATGTGGAGAATGTCCTCACTCTCTGCAGACATGGTGTCATTACACCATGTGTGTGAAGGGGTTAATTTTTATGTATAATAGCTTTAAAGAAGTGTCGGGAGAGTCGGCTTATGTTACTGTCTATGGGGAGCTGTCCCCTCTCATGGTGCTGAAGCCACAGCTCCCCATAGGCAGTAACATAAGCCTGCTCTCCCAACAGTTCTTTAAAGCTATTATACATAAAAATGAATCCCTTCACACACATGGTGTAATGACACCATGCCTGCAGAGAGTGAGGACACTCTCCACATACATGGTGTCACTACACCAGCTGCATATTAACCCCTTCAGCACTGGGTTTAGAGCCTCTCAGCATCCCTTGTGCACACATGCGGTCCAGAGGATACTGAGGGGGTTAATCAGTAAAATAACCCCAGACTACATTATTTTGCTACAATCAGCATTGTCTTAGCTAAACATCTTGTACCGCTGCTGTCACAGTGGTACAAGATGATAGCTTACTGTACAGCACAGCAGGCAATTTAAACTTGCCGACTTTGACAGCCGGCGAGTTTAAAGCGTTTTTGCCTGCACACTCGCACAGTGTGCTGTATGGGGGCGAGATTTTCTCGCCCCCATACACTTCCATTGCCCTCACGCGCGTCAGAATCGCGTGCAATCGCAGCATGACTCGCAGTGCGAGTTAGGTGCGGGGGACTCGCACCAGTGTGCCCTGCCTGATAGGGCAACACTGGCCCGAGTGCAATGCGTTTTTTTTTCACGCATTGCACTCGCGCGAGTCTTAGAAAATTGGCCTGATAACTGTAAGCAAAAATACACCTCTACTCAGTATTTGTCCGTCGGTAGATATTTCTGTCTAGTAATGTCCCTTTCCTCCACTGAGTCCGCAGAAATAGCAAGCTTCTGGAATCAGTCAGTCAGAGTCGGTCTGAGGACTGGGACTGGAATGGTGGCACCAAACAGAGAAAACAGAGAAAACATCAAACTGTCTTGCCCCCTCTACACCTCAGTGGGGCAACAATTGGGTCATCTAACTTTCTTACATATACTTCTTGCAACAAGACTCCTTATATTACTATCGTTAACTGGACATGTATATTCTGCCGAATACCTTGAGTACTGGAGAAGTGCCAGGGATTGCTATATAACCAGTTTCTTTCTGTGCATATGGCACGTCAGTAACACAAATTATTTTCCAGCCAGCGGGTGTAATTGCTAGCTCTATACCTTGTTTTCATAAGTGGCACGCACGTCATCTGGAGAGAACGGAACAAAATCCTCACTACCAAAATCTACGTAAATTACGTACCCATTCACCACCGCAGCCAGGACTACACTCCATCCTTAGCTTGCGCGCGCGGGGTGAACAAACCACCAGCCGTATCAGAGGCTGGAACACCAGTAGTGAAATAAACCATCGGCCCCCCTTACACCAGGGGTCGACAAACCATCAACCATATTAGGGGTTGATCTGCCATCAGCTCTATCCCCTGGGAATAGAGCTGAAGAACCAGGGAAACCGAATCTCCCCACTCAGCCGCCCCGTCTCTCCATTTACCGTGCTTTCTCTCTTTCTATGTTTTCTATTTACTGAAACTGTAGCAATGATAGCACTGACATAAACACAGACAAACTCAGGATCAGGTTGCAAGAACACAAATAAGGCAGACAATTAAGGAATTCTCAGGACCGGCTTACAAGGGCTAGGACTTCTCAGGTCCGGTCATCCATGTCCGAGTCTGACAGCCAGCTATCTTCATCATCCCTGCCCGGAGTTACAGGAGGGTTTTAGGTAAGATAAATAATTTTCTTACCTCATTGTAGCCTGCAGGTCTACCCCTCGTGTCTGGTCCGTTCAGGGAATGAAGGTTCAGTTGTGGCTGTCGTCCCCTGGACGTCGTCCAGGCAGCTGTGCTTGCCATCAGCATTATTGCACTGTAACGCTTGCGTTCGCCTGCGTTAACGCTGCCATAGAGATGTATTGGTGAACAGATCCAAACGCAAGCAAAACAGTGCTTACGTTTGAAAGTATGCGTTTTTTTCAACGCACGGGTTAACGCGGAGTGCAGCGATAACCTATGGGTTGAAAAAAACACATACTTTCAAACGTAAGCACTGTTTTGCTTGCGTTTGGATCTGTTCACCAATACATCTCTATGGCAGCGTTAACACAAGTGTTACATTGCGTTAATGCTGATGAAAAGCGCAGCTGCCGGGACGAAAAGGCCGAACGTGATGAAGACCTGGCCTTACAGAATCAAAGCACAAAAGAGTAAATTGACCACTTTCATCTACAAGACACTGTATAAGGATCTGCACCACCCAAATAAAGCAGAGTACACTTCATGAACCCCTTCACCCCCCCAGGTAAGTTTTTGTTTTTTCCTCCCCTTTTTCCAATAACTACCTTTTAATTTTTCTGTCAATATAGACATACGAGGGTTTGATTTTATGCAGGACGAGTTGTACTTTTAAATGACATCATTTATTTTCCCATATAGTGTACTGGAAAACAGGAAAAAATTCCAAGTGTGGTGACATTGCAAGAAAAGTAAAGTTCCACAAATTTTTTTTTTGTTTCTTATTTGCCATGTTCATTATATGGTAAAACGTACCAGTCAATATGATTTCCCTGGTCAGTACGAGTTCGTAGATACCAAACAAGTATACTTTTATTTTCATTTATGTGGTAAAAAAAATTCAGAAATTTGTTGGAAAAAAAAAAAAAGAATTGTGCTTTTGGTGCCATTTTCCATGACCCGTAGCATTCTAATTTTTCAAGATCTGGGGCAGTGTGATGACTTATTTTTTGCGTCTTGAGCTGATGTTTCTAATTATACAATTTTTGGCTAGATGCAATGTTTTGATCACCTGTTATTGCATTTTATTGCAATGTTGCGGCAACAAAAAAAAGCCGAAGTTTTGACGTTTTGACTTTTTTTCTGTTACGCAGTTTACCAATCAGATTATTTTTTTTAAATATTTTTGATAGATCAGACATATCTGATGGCGGCAATTTTGGTGCTGTTTTGTCACAAATCTACATGCTTATCCTGAAGCTAAGACATTGAGAATTATGAAGTATTGTACACATGGGGGCTTATTTGTTTCATGCAGATATGCTGCAGATTTGGTGCAGAAAAAATCTGCAGCATGTCAATCATTGGGGCATTTTTGCAGCATATTTTCACCAACTGACTTCAATGCAATCATGAAAAAAACGCAGCAAAAATGCATGGGTGTTCACACAGTGCATTTTTCTGAGAGGTTTTGATATGTTTTTTTCAGTAAAAATGCATGACTTGTTAAATGGACCTAAGGCTAGGGTCACACTTGGAAGGCACATTGCAATTACCACATCCAGATCCAGATGCGGTAATCTCATGTGCCTTCAGACACATTTTGTATTCAAAATGTGTTCCTAAACCCGCATCTAGTAACCGGATTGCTCATAATGTGCAATCTGGTTGCCGGATGCTTTGTTCATCCCTGCGGCTTCGAGGATGAACAAAGCGATAATGTTAATATTATATGTGGGCAACAAGTCTCCAGGGAGTATCCACCCTCCCTAGAGACATGTTGTCCAAAAACTGTGGCATGTCAATGGTTAATATCTATTATTACATTATCGCCGCTATTGTCGGCTTTATAAACTTCTCAATGAAAGCCGGCGGCTAATCGCTGTAAGGAGGATTATCAGTACGTAATGTGCGTAATCACATTGCAGGGCAGCATCCTCAATAAGGAGCTGACCCTGGTGCTTAAGCAAATTGCTTACTGTACTCACCGCTATCCATGGTGCTGAAACCTTAAACATCACTTCTATGGCCAGCGCACATAAAAACTCTGGTGGGTCTAACTTGGCCTGACATTAAGAATCTTAGGGCTTAATACCAGCTAGTAAAACAAAGCTGGTATTAACTCCTTATTACCCAGCGTGCCATCCGCCACGAGGGCCGCTGAAAGAGCCTGGTAAAGTGCCCGGAAATGGTGCTTCTTATGAATGCGCCGTTTTCAGGGGCGCTGAGGGCTGCTATTCTTTAGCGTGAGGTGGCCCTAAAACAATGGACCCTCACCCCGCTGAGAATACCAGCCCTCAGCTGCCTAGTTTTTCCTTGACTGACAATTAAAAATAGGGCAGAGCCCATGCATTTTTTTTGGTAGCCAAGGTAAAAGTAGGCAGGTGAGGGTGGCAGCTTACAGCTGTCCGCTTTCATCGGACACAACGCGACGTTTCAGGTAGTGCTACCCTTCCTCCAGTTGTTGCATCTGAGTTTACAACTGGGGAGTTAGCAGGGGATGTTAAAAGAAGTGTCCTTCGTGGAAAACCAGGTCCGGATGCTGACAAAGGCATCACAGACTAGAGAGGGGTCTTACCATTTTTACAGAAACCACCAGGTATACCTAACAAACAGTGAGGAAGGAGAGACCTTGAGGGGAAAAACAGCAATATATGTGGAGTGAAGACCTATCTAGCAACAGGATTCAGATACCTCCCTTTACGGGACCGGACAGACAAGTCTTCTAGGATTCACAAACCTTGGATACCATACATATGAGATGGCCCCTACATCCATAAAGATTTTTATGAAACCAAGATGCCCTGATGAGCCGTCCAAGAAAAGAGGGGTGGCGAAAAGCGTAGGGCGGGCTGAAAAACCACATTGTTGGCACATACCAGAAAAATTTATCTTTTCATTGAGATTGGACCTATTACAGGTGGTGGGAGTGGACCACTAACTAGGAGTTGACTACTAGGTTACGAACCTGACTGAACAGTGGAGGGTTTATCTTTGGATGTGATCCTGGAGACAGATTGTGTCCGGGGTTATCCTTGATAAACCTCCTATGACTGAACAAGAGACTCCGTGAGTCCTACCCAAAGATCCCTCATATAGCTACAAAATCAGTGAATATATGTTTGTATGTACTGTTGTTGGTGAGGGTTGGGTAATTTTGTGAATACACTAGCACATTGTCACATTCCACACAGGAATTTTATTGAAATTAAACAGAAGCTCATATGCGAGAAAGTTGATCCATTAGTTTATTCATTTATCCTAGCCAGAAAATAATCATAGGAGAAGGATTGCAAAGTAGTATGTTAGAAGGGAAGAGAAAAAAAATGTAGCATAAACAATAAAAACAATATATAAGAAACAGAAGAAACAAGTAGAATATTTTAATCACATTGTAATCTTCGTACAGCCACTCTCTCTAAATCACTGGGGCAGTGAAGGGAGTGATTATGCCACTGCTCAAAATACAGCTGTTATCATGCCCAGACACTTTGAATGATAGTTCAATCTGCACAGACATACACTGCAGTTAAGGGCCCATCACACACCACGATATCGGTAACAATATCATTGCAATGTCACCGGTTTGGTGACGTTGCAGCGATGTCTAAACGACATTGTTGCATGTGACACCTATCAACGACTGATCGTTGATCGCAGATTTATGAACCAGTTCATAAATCTATCATTGGTCTCCCGCTGGGCGCCCAGCATCGCTGCGTGTGACAGCGGGAGACCCAACGATCAGCGAGCTCCCAGCTCCGCACAGCAACGCTGGGAGCTGGTATCCAAGATAAACAGCGGGTAACTAAGAACTGTGCGACGCTTAGTTACCCGCAGTTTACCTTGGATACCAGCATGCTCACTTGTCCGGATTGCTGGTGAGTCTGCCTGTGTGACAGCTTACCAGTGATAAGCCTTCAATGACGTGGTAAAGCCGGATATGACGCGATTGGCGTCATATCGGCTTTACCGCCCCTTACATGACAAGCACTGTCCCTGCTCTGTAGCACGCCCATAGGGGCGTGAATAAATAACAAGCAGGCGGCGGGCAGGCCCAGAAAGGAACGCCTTTTGCGGCTTCTCAAATAATGAGAAGCTGCAGATTATAAGGTATAATAACAACTTTTCTAAAGTTTACTATATCGATTTACAAGCACAAAGGGATGCCCAGAAATCTATTAACATGGTGCAGGGACAGGTATATAGAGGCTGGGGGCACATTTTGCGAGGTCAGGTTCCCTTTAACAAAATAATCAGTTTGGCATATTTGGGTGCAGTCACCCACACAAAAAGGCAGCATGAGGACAAAGCCTAAAATGTACTGTTTGTGCTTTGATTCTGTAAGGAAATGGAGAAGTGAGAAATTCTTCCAGGTACTACATAGAGCAATTGCAAATGAACACTCTCATCTACTAGTCAAAGATTATAAGAAAAGGAAAGAATCGTAGCAGCAAGAACTGTAAAGCAAAGTATGTGTGCTTCCAGAGAGGAAGGGATAGCATGAAACACCAGCTCTTTGACTGTGTATGTAGGAATTATTAAACACTCAGCGGAGCACAGAAGGGGAGAAGTCAACAGCTTACCCTGTATCAGGACAGACATATGTAAGCATCTGCCATATAGCTGCAATCATCAGCATGAGACAAACCAATAAAATGGGTCCTTAGCCTTGAGTAGAAAGGAGTGATTAAAAAAAGTCTACAGATAGAGATCGGGATGACTGGCTGACCAGAGGAATCGAGAGTATTGGCCGACCAGAGGAATCAAGAGGACTGGTTGACTAGAGGAATAGAGATGGCTAGCTGACCGGAAGAATAGAGAAAACCGGCTAACCAGAGGAATAAAGAGGATTGGCTAAACAGAGGACTCAAAAGGACCGTGTGACCAGAAGAATAGAGAGGACAGGTTGACCAGAGGAATTGAGAGGAATCAAAAGGTCCAGCAGACCAAAGGGCAGATAAATGGAATCTAGATGACCTCAAGACCAAATAAAAGAAAATGGACAATTGTGGTAGTTGTGAATTGTAGTGTACATTATGATACAGAGGGGACCGGGGCAATGCTCCATGAGATGGAGGTTACAAGACCAGGGACAAATTAAGAGTAGCCAGGCCCCAGCGTTGTTTAGAAGTCAAGGTCCCCCCCAACCCTAAGTTTCATGTGACATGTCACATGATAAATTTTTTGATAGATCATGTGATAGGTCATGTTGTTTGCACACCAGCGTATATCCGTAGATGCAAAATGAGAAAAACAATGGCGTGCATATCACGCCACACAAGTTCTCTCCCCTTACATATAGCTCTATTCATAACATAACAGTATACATAATACACCAAGGGTGGGAAATTGATTTAACATTACATACAGCATGAACCCAACCATAGCCTGCTGCATACAGCAGGAGCCCACACATAGCCCCCAGCATACAGCAAGAGCCCATACATAGCCCCTGTATACAACAGGAGCCCATACATAGCACCTGTTTGCAGCAGAAGCCCACACATAGCCCCCTGTATGCAGCAGGAGCACACAGATAGATCCCTGGATGCAGCAGGAGTACACACATAGCCCCCTTGATGCAGCAGGAGTCCACGCATAGCTCCATGTATTCAGCAGGAGCTCATGCATAGCTTCCTGGATGCATCAGGAGCCCACACATAGCCCCTGGATGCAGCAGGTGTCCACACATAGCCTGCTGGATGTAGCAGGAGCCCACATATGTCCCCCTGGATGCAGCAGAAGCCCACACATAGGCTCTATATTCAGCATGAGCCCACATATAGCCCCTAAATACAGCAGGAGCTCCACATAGTCTGTGTATACAGCAGGATCTCCAAATAGCCCCTGTATACAGCAGGAGACACACACATAACCCCTGTATACAGCAGAAAAACACACATAGCCCCCCTACATGCAGTATGAGCAACTATATAGTCCACTATATACAGGACGAGCCATCACATAGTATCCTTTATTGAATTTGAACCCTCACATAGCTCCCTATATACAGTATGAGCCCCAATGGGAGCTCCCCTGTAGCTTAGATGCCATTCTGTATTGCCAGCAGCAAAGCTCTTAATGACGGCATGCAACACATTCTGAGGTGGGCACTCTGATCTTGGTCTCAATTCAGGTGGTTGTCCAGATTGCCATCATTATAATCCACCTATATGTGCACCCATGGTTGAGTTACAGGCAGAGATGAGCAAACCATTCATGGTTTGATTCAGTTCGGTTTGCCGAACTTCCAGGTGTTCGCTGAACAGTTCAATGAACTTATCCAAACCTCATTGAATTAAATGGGAGGCAATACCAAAGGCATAGACAACACCTTTAGGGGCCCAAAAGCTGCCAAAACAGCTCAAACTGTTTTACAGTGGAGCCCCACTGTTGTAGCACAGCCATTAGCTTCCTAGATTATTAACATAAGAAATATTGAGGTGGATGAGTGACAGGTTTAGGCCTAGCGGGCTGGGAGCCCTCATACTTTATACAATAGTTCATACTGCTTTTCTCTCGGCCATACTCAGCGGGCACCAATATTAGCTTCATACACTCTTATTGCTAGACACATTTAAGGATAGTAATGACAGATGAGTGAAAGGTAGGTGCAAGCCTGCCAGTCTGGGAGACATACTGCTACAGGCAACACACAACAAGGAGACCCAACTTGGAGTCACCATCCCTATTTCCCAAAATACCAGGAAAGTGGTATCAATTCCCCCAAACTACAAATAGTATAATGGCACAGCATGGATGCATAAGACAGGGCATGGAACAAGGCCTGGCCCAGCATTTCTACCGTAAACATTTACCATCAAGAGGAGCATGAGTGAGAGGTGTAGGCATGGTGCTATGAAAGCCCTGCCAAATTCAGGCAACACACAACAAGGAGATCTAAAAAAGTCTCCATTTACAAACAATGTTGCTTGTTGTAACTCAGGAGGAAACAAAAGGAGGCGAAATAGGAGGATAATTAGGTTCTCCATACATGAAAAATTCAAATTGTAACAGCAGTGGACACATCTTTTGATTGTTGCACTATCAAGGCACTTGTTAGTAACATCAGCAGCTATAGCAGCAGCCACAGAAGCCATGACAAAGGCATCACAGACTGCAATAATGCAAGATCAATGCAGCACACTTAAAACTATACTATTGCCTAGTCTGCCAATCTGCGACTGAGGTGGGAAAGTCATTGGAGATCCATGACTTGTTCATCTTGATGAAAGTTAAGCAATCTACATTTTCAGGTGACAGCCGGATGTGCTTATCTGTCAGGACACCACCAGCAGCGTTGAAGCCATAATCTGAGAGAACACTGGTTGCCAGGCATGACAAAACCTCCAAACAGTGACTGGCAAGCTCAGGCCACTCTTCCATTCTTGAAGAACAAAAGGCAAAAGGGTCCAACCCCTCTGATGGCATTGTTATTGAGCTTTAGAAACTCCTGTATCATCCTCTCCAGTTGTTCACTATGTGTCAGACTTGTACGGTGTTCTGCTAGTGCATGGGATGGTCTAAATAATGTGTCTCACGACTCCCAGAATATCCTTCTGCCACTTAAACTGCAGCTGCTAATGTTTCTGTGATGATGACTTGACTTTCCCCAGGTTTGGAAGTCTAGATCTGCGATGCACACTGTTTGCCTCACTTCTGTCATGGGGAAAACCATCTTAAGATTGTGTACAAGCTTGTTTTGATACTAGAGCATGCATGCTTCCCTTTCCCAGTGGGAAGCATCCGCAAAATTTACTCCACCTTGGACCAATAGTCTAATGTATACGGGAGCCCCAGTGGACTAATAGAGAGGGAGATGTCAAACATGGTTGAATTTGGAAAGCTGATCACATTGTTCCCCCAGAGAAGACGTGAGTTAATTTTTCATGTTATGCCTTTCTCATAAAGGACACAGAAGCAGTCAGTCAAACGAATGATCCTGTGTATGGTTCAGTTGGCTGAGATGGTTGTCAGCCAAACGATCAATGGAAGCATTGTTGAGCCAATTGTCCTTAAATGTATATGACCAGCATTAGATTGTCATAATCAGGAGCTTCCTATAGTCATTCTGTAGGTCATTTGTAAAAGCCACAATGTCGATCTCCAAACTATATTTCTAATTAGAGCTAACTATATTTTTAGATTGATTTCATCATTCACATTTTTTTTACTTCTTTAGAATGTGGAGACAAACAGTTTTGAAAGTAATTCACTCAGAGATCTTTAAACTAGAAGATGAATACCAAATACTAATCAACCGGCTGGCTGAAATAAGGAATCAACAGGATTGCGCTATTCTGCAACGGGCTGACATCATAGGAATGACTACAACAGGTGATTCACAGATACTATCTGTATAAAGTCTCCCACTCTCCTCGCAATTTTATGTCTATTACACATCTGATTATTTAGTGTATGTATTACCGTATATTGTTTTCATTTCAACACATTAATTTTATATCTCTAGCCTGTACTGTATTGTAGAGTTACATCTAAGAGTACATATGAAAAGTATATTTATTTATTTAGTACATCCAGTGCAGCCATGAACTGTGCCTAATTAATGTATTTTTCTGTCTCTTGTCAAGTTTCTGTGGGAGGTTCTAAGGGGTAAAGTTTCTCCTTGTGGAGTGCTTAATTGATGTAGGGAGATGTATCGGCTTTGCGATGCTCCACTGACAGTACCGTATTTGTCAGATTTTTTTTCCCCAAAATTTTGGAGGAAAGCGGGGAGATGTGTTTTATAGTCCGGATGTATCTGGCTGTGGCATTGGGGCTGGCGACGGGTCATGTGACCGGCTCTGTGACATCATCACAGGCTCTTCAGTCCTGATGGTGCTGCAGCGTGGGAGCCGGTGACAGGTGATGTATGCTCCCGGAGGAGTTTTTTTTTTTTTTTTTTTTTACACACAGGGAAGAGGACAGGGGACAGGATAGGGATAGATGAGGATAGAGAAGCGGGGGCACAGAATAGCATAGCGGGGGCACAGCATAGTATAGCGGGGAGAGAGAATAGAATAGGAGAGGCAAGAAGATGGAGGAGCAGAAGCAGGGAAAGACAGGGGACCGCAGGATCCACACGAATCCTGCATAGAATCGGATCGGATGGCTATTTGCCATCCGATTGCAGGGATCCATGTGGGTCCGTGCCTGTCCGTGGGATCCTCCTTCAAAGTCGGATCCCACGGACAGGCACTAAATCGTAGTGTGAAACCAGCCTTACCAGTACCATTTTATTGAAGCCTATCAAGGACTCAATCTGCGCAATCAACATTCACGGTTAGAACGACACCGGTGTGAAATTGAAATAAGGAAGATGATAAGATATAAATAAGGAAACCGAAGAACTTACCCACAGTCTGACCCCATAAGCCTGTAAAAACAAGGCTACAGATTTCTGCAGTAAAACTATGTATTAAATCAACATACCAGTGCTATTTTGGCAATGCCTTTAGTTTAGTATATACAACCCTAATGATAGGTACCCTTTAAAGAGAATGAATATTCACTGCTCCCCACATAAATAATCGTAAACTTGGGGAGCTGATATTCCAGCAGCTGTCGTCATCATATAACTGGGGGTGCATGGCCTCGAATGGAGGGTGAGTAGAATTGTTTATTTATTTATTCTTTTTCAATGTGCGGTGTAATAGGAGGCATATACACCAGAATGGGTCAATGATGGTGAACATACATACCAGTATGGGAAACATATCTTCTTGGAAGGGGTTCAGGATAGGGGGCATTAGTACGTTATTGAGAGATATTACAGCCATAACAGCGTCAGCAGCAGATTCCACCATAAGGGCTCCTTTACACACGGCTACATTTCTAGGGTGGCTACAGGTAACTTACTGGCTGCAGTGAAATCATGGAGAGATTATTCCATTTGTACACAGCAACAAGATAGAACCTTATCTCCATGATTTCACTGAAACCAGTAAGTTACCTGTAGCCACCCTAGAAATGTAGCCGTGTGTAAAGGGGCCCTAACAGTGCATCATGACTTTTTTAATTAAAAATGTTTTCCCCTATTTTTCTCCTTTAAAACCTAGGTGTGACTCATTTAGCCAAAAGTGTTCGATATACATACTTCTGACCACTTTCTAACTAGTCATGCACAACCTCACTCAATTCACAAGTATTGAGCAAGGCAGTCAGATGTAGTCAGAATGTAGTTAGTTATATGCATATCGTGCACTTGAGGTCACATGACTGATGGCTCTGGCCCTGAAGAACTCTGACAGTATGTGCTGGGCTCGCCATGAGGACTCAAAAGTCTGTAGTCAGATAGAGGGACTACTGACTTTCGTGTCAATCCTGGACAACCTCTCTCAAGAGTTTTGCCACATGTAGTTTCTGGTTTGACCTCCTATACACTGCTCAAAAAAATCAAGGGAACACTTAAACAACACAATGTAACTCCAAGTGAATTCAACCTGTCCAGTTATGAAGCAAGACTGATTGTGAATCAGTTTCTTCTGCTGCTGTGCATATGGAACAGACAATAAGTAGAAATGATGGACAATTAGCAAGACAACGCCTATAAAGAAGTGGTTCTTTAGGTCGTGACCACAGACCATTTTTCTGTTCTCTTTCTTTTTGGTTGTTGTTTTTGGTCACTTTTGCATTTTGTCATTGCTCTCACCCCTATAGGTAGCATGAGGCGGTGTCTAGAACCAATAAAAGTTGCTCATGTAGTGCAGCTCATTCAAGATTGCACACAAATGCAAGCTGTGGCAGGAAGGGTAGCTGTGTCTGTCAACACAACGTCCAGGGTATGGAACAGATACCAGGAACATGCCATTACATCAGGATATGTGGAGGGGGCTACAGGAGAGCAACAACCCAACAGTAGGACCGCTACCTCTTCCTTTGTCCAGAGCCCTGCAAAATACCCTCCAGCAGGGCCCCTGATATCCATGTGTCTGCTCAAACTGTCAAAAACAAACTCCATGAGGGTGGTATGAGGGTCTGACGTCAATAAGTGGGTGTTACAGCCCAACGCTGTGCAGGGCAATTGGCATTTGCCAAGAACTCCAAAATTGACAGATTCAACACTGGCACCCTGTGCTTTTCATGGATGGAAACAGGTTCACACAGAGCACATGTGACAGACGTGACAGAGTCTGGAGATGTCATGGAGAATGTTCTGCTGCCTACATCTTCTAGCATAACCAGTTTGGTGATAGGTCACTAATAATGTTCATTTCTTTGGAGGGCTGCACAACCCTCCGTGAGCTAACCAGAGGTACCCTTACTGCTACTCGGTACCAGGGTGAGATTCTCAGACCTATTGTGAGACTATATGCAGGTGCAGAGGGCCCTGGGTTCCTTCTGATGCATGACAATGCTAGGCCTTATGTAGTGAACAGCAGTTCCTGCACAATGAAGGCATTGATTGGCCTCCCTGTCCCAAGACCTACAGTACATCCAACCTTACACATCTGGGATATTATATCTTGTTCCATCCACCAACGCCTCATTGCATCACAGACTCTCCAGGAGTTGACTGATGCTTTAATTCAGGTTTGTGATGAGATTCCTCAGGAGAACATCCACCACCTCATCAGGAGCATGCCCAGGCATTGTAGAGAGGTCATAGTGTAATGACAAAAAAAATTTTTTTTATGAAACCATGTGCAATGGAGGAACTTTTATGGGTTATTCAAGAATAAGTATTGCTTTTTTTTTTATTTCAAAAAAAGTTCCCCCCTTTCATTCAAATGAAATAAGGCAAAAATTGTTATTTCCCCCCCAAAAAGGACATGCAATTTTGCATTATTGAAACGATAATAGTAATAACTAAGCAACTTTTATTATTGTTTTTTTAACAAATACGGTATAAAACAGTTAATTATAAGTACAATATGTACAAAAGAAGTGTTTAAAAATGATTTTTTCCTACGAATTTTAGATTCAAAAATTCAATTTTTTTCGATTTCGCATGTAGTTCCTCCATCAGTTTTACAGCACGTTCAGCATTTTGGTTAGATCTGGGAATGTCAATTAATGACTCCTCGACCAACCAGTGCGCCTTCAAACACTTAATTGCCTTCTTGCACTTTGTCTTGGTGAGTGAGGTTAACAGTTCATTGAAGGATGCTTCGTTGTAGTGTTGCGACTGGAACCAGGCATTTGGCCATTCATAGCAAGTCTAGAGTTTCCCTCCAGAGCAATTCTATATCCATTATCATATTTTTTATTCGATCCTGTCGCCGTTTCTCGCTGTTGAACAGAAAACTGAAGTTTCCAAGAATTTGGCAGTTCGTTAGCATCCGCTTGAGATTGGAGACTTTTCAACATATGGAATACTTGGAATCCCTTTTATGTTGAGAATAGGAGGGCAGATTCCTCATCCAGATAGACCTGTTTGCCTTTACACTGTTGCTGGAATTTCTAGAAGACATTTTCTGAATGACCTGTCCTGCACTTCTTGATCGTAAAACTGGAAGCTTGGCACGGAAAAAGAAAAGATAATACTAAATTACAAAATATTTTAAAATATTCCAGAATGTTCTAGATGTGAATAAAATACCACTTTTTGTTACAACTTAGAAAGATATTTTCTTTATAGATTAAAATGAAAACACGAAAAATCTTTTTTTTTTTAATTTTGAAATGAAAAAGAGGGGAACTTTTTTGAATATTTTACAAATTTGATGATACTAATGTCATTTGAATGCAATTGTTCCTCCAATGTAAGGGGTTTCATTTTCGTTTTGCAAAATTTTTAAAATTGTCATCACCCTAGCGGTCATACACTACTGAGCTTCATTTTCTTGCCTTGATGCATTTTCACTTAAGTTGGATCAGCCTGTAATTTGATATTCCACTTTGATTTTGAGTATCATTCCAAATCCAGACCTCCATGAGATATTAATTTTGATTTACATTGATTATTTTTATATCCACTATGTAATGAATAAAGATTTGCAACTGGAATATTTCATTCATTGAGATCTAAGATGTGGTATTTTAGTGTTCCCTTTATTTTTTGAGCAGTGTATATGGTCGATATTAACTTTTAGGATTGTTACTGTCACAATTTTGTGACAGCTTTTGTGTTGGTTTACACTGGGTGTTAATTTTTTCAGTACCACCAAGGGTTAATGGTGTTTCTTTGCTGATAGTACCCTGAAGACTTTCTACAGAGTGTGTCCACTCCCACTTCTCTTTAAAGGGAACCTGTCAGACTGTTTATGCCTCCCCAGCTATCACTGTCTGTACCTTTAGCTTTATAATACTATTCTAATCATCCCTGTCTGAGCTCAGTGTAATGTGAAAGGTGAAAGAAAAGCATTTATACACTTACATTTTCTTATGTAATGAGGCAGTCAGTCCCCAGCTTGGAGGACGGGGACTGTTTGGCAGGTTAATAGTTAACATTTCAGCCTTGTGCTAGAACATGTTGGGAAACCGGATGTGATGTCACAACCATGTGACTACAATAGGCGGAGCTAAGTTCTCATAGAAAATAATACGTTTGCTGCCTTAGCTCCACCCACTATGGTCACATGATCGTTACATCACAAAGGTCCTTTAGCCATCCAAGTTAAAAGTGAGTTAACTATCATCCTGCCAGACAGTCCCCCTTCTCCAAGGTGGGGACTGAAATGTAAGTATATAAATGCTTTTTTTTCACCTTTCACATTACACTATGAGCTCAGACAGGGATGATTAGAATAGTATTATAAAGCTACAGGTACTGATAGTGATAACTGGGGGGACATAAACCACCTGACAGGTTCCCTTCAAGTAGTCATGTGTTCCTCCAGCTGGGGTTGATGATTGCTCAGTTTTACCTCAATCTGCTTGGAGTGTGGATGTATTTGAGCCACTGCTGTGAAGATCAGCCTACCTTGTGCAGGTTCCCCTGATGCTGTTTGGAGTTCAGCAGCAGATTTTCAGTAGTTTATCTTTTGAGTTTTCCTTATTCCTTTGAGTGGGGTGAAGGGGTTTATTCTGGGGTTTATTCCAGGGTATCTCAGGAGTTAGGCTGCTTTCACATAACGTTTTTTTTCCTGTCCGTGGGATCCTACTTTTTGTAGGACCCCACGGACAGGAAAGGACACCACAGGGGGTGACCTATTGTGGGTCCGTGATTATGAACCCAAAATGGGTTTTGGAAAAGTGCAAGTAAAAATGCGCACCTGCATGCACACAGTGCGCATTTTTACTTGCGCTTTTCCAAAGCCCATTTTATAATGTGGCCTACGGGAAAAGCGCACGTAAAAATGCACACTGTGTGCATAAAGGTGCGCTTTTTAGAGCAATACACGCCATAAAAGCGCACCACTGCAAGAAAATGCAGCAAATACACTATGTGTGAAGAGAAATATACATAGAAAGATATGTAACAGAGACTCCTATGTTCTTAAAGGAAACCTGCCACATTCTCCTTGCAGTTCAATCTGTGGACAATACTTTATAATGAAGGAGAAGCAGTCTATAGAGTGAAGGAAATAATTATTTGATCACTTGCTGATTTTGTAAGTTTGCCCACTGACAAAGACATTAACATTCTATAATTTTAAGGGTAGGTAAATTTTAACAGTAATGGCCACTTTACACGCGGCTACATTTCCAGCTTATCCACAGGTAACTTACTGGCTGCAGTGAAATCATGGAGACATGGTTCTATCTTGTTGCTGTGTACAAATGGAATAATGTCTCCATGATTTCACTGCAGCCAGTAAGTTACTTGTGGATAAGCTAGAAATGTAGCCGCGTGTAAAGTGGCCATGAGAGATAGAAAATCAAAAATAAAATCCAGAAAATCACATTGTCTAAATTTATATAAATGTATTTCCATTTTTAAGAGACAAATAAGTATTTGATCCCCTAACAACTATTAAGAGTTCTGGCTCCTACAGACCAGTTAGATGCTCCTAATCAACTTGTTACCTGCATTAGACAGCTGTCTTAAATTGTCACCTGTATAAAATACTCCTATTCACACACTCAATTAATCAGTCAGACTCTAACCTCTACAACATGGGCGAGACCAAAGAGCTTTTTAAGGGTGTCAGGAAAAGATCCTAGACTTGTAGAAGGCTGGAATGAGTGACAAAACTTTTCTCGGTCACAAGGGCCGGGGTACTTGACTATTTGCAGCAAACAGTCAAGACATCACAGTGGCAGTTCCCAGAGGTCATGGCTCTGACCAGACATGTTAAAGGGGGCTATATACAGGGAAAATAGTTTATGATGCCAGCTGGACTTCTGACCATAGGTGGACAGGGGCTGCAGTGCGGGCTTCCAAGGAGAGATGGTAAGGCAGCCAGGTGGTATACTCTCTCCAGCCAGGGTAGATCCCTTGCACGGTGTAGTAAATCAGTGGTATAGTGGATGGTGTTGGAGGAGGAGGAAGATGAAGGTAGTGGTGCACGGCTTTGGGGTGTCTTGGCTCAAGCACAAGTTTTGTAAGCAAGTAAGTATTCTTTACAATTATTAAAAATGGTAGGCCACCACAAATCCATGGTTACCAGTTGGGTAGCATTGTTTATACCACAGTAATCTGCAGCACAGAATCATGAGACTCCTGAAGAATACGGCGGCAAAATTGGGAGCACAAATAGATTTTTGGTAGGAGTAGCATCAGTGGCATGCTCTTGGGATCTATTAATCCCCTCCAGGAGGTCTAAGGAGACAGAAGACACAATAATGTATTCGTTAAAATAGGAGATGGATCACAGCCGTCAGCCTGAGAAGAACAAAAGATTCGGGAAAGAGTATCAGCTTTTATGTTCTTAGTACCAGGTCAGAACGTTACCACAAAATCACATCTAGAAAAGAACAAAGCCTATCTAGCTTGCCTAGCATTGAGTCTCTTAGCAGATTTAAGATAAGTCAGAGTTTTGTGGTCTGTGATAACAGTGACTTTAGATTTGGCACCTTCGAAGAAGTAGCACAATTTCCCAACAATTCACGATTGCCAATGACGTAATTCTTCTCGGCAGAAGAAAATTTTTGTGAAAAGAAGGCACACGTATAAAGATGAGTGAGCAATAATGTACCTTGTGATAGCACTGCTCCAACTCCATCCTCAGAGGTATCAACCTCCACAATAAAAGGAGGCTCCAGATAAGGCTGAACCAATATTGGTTCAGATGAAAAGCATTCCTTAAGCTTGAAGAAGGCCTGGATTGCATCAGGCTTCCATTTAACCACATCTGCCCTTTTCATAGTCAAATCTGTGAGTAGTTTGGCTATCTTAGAGAAGTTTTTAATAAATTCATGATAATAATTAGCAAATCCAAGGAAGCGCTACAGGGCTTTCAGGGACTTAGGTTATACCCACTCTTTAATGGGCTGAACCATGAATTGACCAAAGATATCTCTGAATATGTTATTTACAAAGTTCTGAAAGACTGCCAGTGCACTACTCAGACCAAAAGGCATCACAAGGTACTCATTGTGGACCTTTGGTGTGTTAAATGCTGTTTTCCACTCATCATCTTTTGTGATACGGATAAGGCTATATGCACCCTTGAGATCAAGCTTAATGAACCAACGTGCTACCACCAGCTGATTATAGTGATCAGGGATGAGTGGGAGAGGATAATGATTCTTTACAGTAATAGTGTTAAGTTTATGATAGTCAATACATGGTCTGAGACCACCATCCTTTTTATCAACAAAAAAGAGCCTTGCACCTACTGGTGAGGTGGACGGTCTAATAAACCCTTTTTGCAGCGTGTCTGCTGTATACTCTTTAAAGGCCTGATGTTCTGAACCAGACAGATTCTAAATTTTACCCTTTGGGAGAGAAGAATTAGGTACCAAATCTATGGGGCAATCATAATCTCTGTGTAAGTGTGATTATTCAGACTCAGAAAATACATCTGAAAAATACACAGGTCTGCGACTAAAAAGATTTTGATTATTTTAATCTAATTTCCATGTATTTTGGTGTGCTGAAAACGAAAAAAAATATTGAAAAAAATCCTGGACATCAGGATTTGCCACATAATGCAAAATTCTCTTCAAATTTTTTCTCAATTTTTGGTATTTTTTTTATCTTAGGGTTTTGAAAGTCAAAATTACTATTAATTAATTCACATCAATGCATTGAAGATATACAATGCCAAAAAAAATATAACTTTCAAAGAAAAGAACTTTCAGAGTGAGCTAATGAAACCAGCATCAACATTTTGCAAGCTGAACGATCGGGCTCTGATATGCCCGGGCTTGTTTCAATTGCTTTATCTTGGTTTTCGCCTGTTCACAGTTTTTAATCTCAGTTCGTGTTAGCTCATCATATTCAACCGTGTTTCCCAAAATTAGCATTATGGCTCAGCGGAAGTGTATTAATTCGCCTGACAGTTTCTGTTAATTTGAGGTGAATATGCAGTGTTGAAGCAACAGCTCAATATTACAGACTTTGTGAAAAAAGTATACTTCGCATATTTCGGACTAAAGCTTGGAAATCAAGATAAAGCTTGGGCGCCTCATAAAGTATGCAAACGGTGTGTTGAGGACCTCCGAAATTGGTTCAAGGGTAAGAAAAAAGCTTTCCGTTATGGGATTCCTATGGTATGGCGAGAGCAAAAGAACCATAGTGCCGATTGTTACTCTTGTTCATGCGATGTGAAAGGGTATAATTCAAAATGGAAGCATTCCATTTCATACCCCAATATTCACTCAGCAATTCGTCCCATCCCCCATGGCACAGATATACCAGTACCCAAGGCCCCTGCTACCTTGGAAAAGATAACTAGCTCCGATGAAGGTGGAGTCATACCTGAACCAGATGATGAATCAAGTTCTGACTTTGAAGATGATACAAGACCAAAATTTTTTCCCAGGAGGAGATGAATGATTTGGTAAAAGACTTGAATCTTCCCAAAGATGCCGCTGAGTTACTCGGCTCAAGGCTCAAAAGCAAGAATTTATTGTTGCCAGGAGTGTCTTTTTCATGGTTCTGACATCGTGAAGACTAGTTCGTTCCTTACTTTGCTCAGGAAGATAAGTTGGTTTATTGCATCGATGTAGAAGGTTTGATGGGTCAATTCAAAATCCAATGATTCAGCGCAATAGCGTCTTTTTATAGATTCTTCAAAAAGAAGTCTCAAAGCAGTTTTACTCCACAACGGCGGTTTTTATGCTTCCATCCCTGTAGGTCACTCCGTACACCTCAAGGAAACGTACGAGAACTTGGAATTGGTTCTTCGTAAACTTAAATATGAAGACCACGGTTGGCAAGTGTCCGGGGATTTGAAAGTCTTGTGCATGCTGTTCGGGCAACAAGCTGGGTATACCAAATACCCTTGTTTTCTGTGTCAATGGGAGTGTCGAGACCGACAAAATCACTGGACCATGAAGAATTGGCAGCCGAGGGAGCTCACAATTGGTGAAAAAAATGTCCTCCGAGAAACTTTGGTTCCTCCCCATAAAGTTCTTCTACCACCTCTCCACATCAAATTGGGATTGATGAAGCAATTCGTAAAATCACTTCCAAAAGATCTAAAATGCTTCAAATACTTGGTCGCCAAGTTTCCAGGCCTCTCAGAGGCAAAATTGAAGGAAGGTGTGTTCGTAGGACCAGACATTAGAAGGCTTATAGCTGATCAAGAGTTTATCAATACCATGACACATCCTCAAAAAGAAGGGTGGATTGCATTTAAAGAGGTCACAGAGAAATTTTTAGGCAATAACAAAGACTCTTGACTACAAACAAATCGTAGGACGAATGCTGAAAGCATTTCAAGCTTTAGGTTGCCTGATGAGTTTGAAAGTGCATTTCCTCCATTCCCACCTTGACAACTTTCCTGAAAATTTGGGAGCTGTGAGTGAAGAGCAAGGTGAAAGATTTCACCAGGACATTAAAGAGATAGAAAGAAGATACCAGGGAAGATGGAGCATTACAATGATGGCAGACTACTGTTGGACGCTTCAGAGAGACATTACAGATGCTACTCACAAGCGTAAATGTACCAAGAGAAACCTCACAGAGAAGAAGAATCGATTTTATTGTGTGTTAGTGAGATCATTGCAGTTAAAAAAAATGATTTGCATGAAACATTTGTAATAAAAAGTCTATTTTCATTTATTTTGAGGTATTGTCTTATTTAACATAGTTACTTAAATTGTCAGAAAACGTGATGTCCTATGACAAAACAGAGGTCATTTTCGGATTCAGCACACTCAAAAACAGATTACGTGGAATAACCAAAACAGCTCTCGAAGATACATCTGCAAAATATCCAAATAGATAAGGTACAAAGGTAGGTGCGGCTTTAGACAGGTTCACAGATAAAAACTGGATATTTCTCAAGCATCAAAGAACCAGTTTGTATGGGATCGAAACATTGCATAATGGTGGAATAAAGAAGCTTGCTTTATTCACCATTAATGTGAGGCGCTGTCCCATGATTTACTACATGAAGGAAGGTGATTCCCTGTAGGGTATATATAAAAAAACAAACATGCGGCGCCAATCTAAGCACTTTACCAATGTAACTCTCTGGTGCCCTTTTAATGAAGTTTTATGCACTCACCTCTTGCCATAAAACTTCAGGCATATGGTTTTTCCAAAGCCTCCTCACGCTTCGGATATTTATACGGGTCTGCTGCTCGCCTTGAATTGATCCTGTGTTGTGTCCTGCCACGGATTCCCACAGGCATAAAGGTTCAATAGGAATGTGAATACCTAGCAAGCTGTAATTATCTATAAAGCAAAGTGTCATGTATTTTTATTCAGATACCTGCGGAAGGCTGTTGTCTCGCCGAAGCGCGTTGTATCCGTTTTTTATATTTTCGCATGTGTTGAGCAATAAATTGTATTTGTGGACAAGAAGTTCTTAAAATCATTACCACGGGGAGCGCAGCCACCATAGAATTGGATTACCTCCTAATGATTTACTACATGTTATAGATACTTAGTTGACTCCTTGGATTAGACATGCACCCCAAATGGGGTAAGGTATCTCCCTGATTGCCCATATATAGGTGCTGCAGATCATTTTTGTGTAATGTACAGGGTGGGTTATTTATATGGGTGCACCTAAATAAAATGGGAATGGTTGGTGATTTTAACTTCCTGTTTGTGGCACATTATTATATTGGAGCGAGAAAACTTTTCGGGGCCCTTTACGCACGGCTACATTTGTAGCTTGTCACCAGGTAACTTACTGGTTGCAGTGAAATCATGGATACAAGGTTCTATCTTGTTGCTGTGTACAAATGGAATCATGTATCCATGATTTCACTGCAACCAGTAAGTTACCTGGTGACAAGCTACAAATGTAGCCGTGTGTAAAGGTACCCTTCCAGATGGGTGGTGACCATGATGGCCATTTGAAGTCTGAAATTTTGGATCCAACTTTATTTTTTTCAATGGGAAGAGGGACATGTGACACATCAAACATATTGAGAATTTAATAAGAAAAACAATGCTGTGCTTGCTTTTAACATAACTTTATTCTTTCATGAGTTATTTACAAGTTTATGACACTTATAAAATGTGTTCAAAGTGCTGCCCATTGTGTTGGATTGTCAATGCAACCCTCTTCTCTCACTCTTGACACACTGATAGCAACACCGCAGAAGAAATGCTAGCACAGGCTTCCAGTATCCGTTGTTTCAGATGCTGCACATCTCGTATCTTCACAGCATAGACAATTGCCTTCAGATGAGTAACGGGGCAAACTTTATGAGGAATGGTGAAGTTAATAAACAAAATCACTGTTATTGGTCTGACAATAACCCACAGTGGATAGATCCCTCCAAGACTGTTGGAACACAAAAATTGATGATATGGTGTGGTATATGGGGTACAAAGATAGTGGGGCCATTCTTCATCAATGGAAACCTCAGTGCCACTGGATATCTGAATCATGTAGTAATTTCAGATATCCAGTGGCATCGCGCCGGATCCAAAAAAATCGCAGTGTGAAGCCGGCCTTGGATAAACAGACAAGTAATAATAATTTTGCCAGATCAGTGGAAAATAGCTGGGTGCCTGGGTAGGCATTCTTGGGGCATCCAGGCTCTGATGTTGCTCAGAAGGCGGTTGCCTAGGGTCAGGAAGACATCATACGTCCCAAATTTCCACTGCGATTACCCAAACTTGATTTGTTTTGGGAGCACCTTTGATGTTGGAGCTCAGGAAAAAATAGAGGAGGTGTGCATGTGCCTAAGTGGATCCAAGATGTGTAGTCTACTCCACAAAATCTTGGACACAACAGGTCAGTTTTTTCACTTCATCCACTACTGCCAGGAGAGGATCTATTGAAAAAGAGAAGAGGGATTTATTTTTTTGGGCAGGGGTCCAGATATAATGTAACGTCCTTACGAGTTACAGGTAAAAGGGGAATGCCCTACAGACTAAATGTAAACTGCACCCTAAGGCAGAACCTTGAGATACCCGGACACTGTTTAACCCCTACACAGGTATCTGTCTTTACCTCAAGGTTTCAGGGGGTTGCTACCAATAGATGGGTTGCAGTCCAGGAATAGAAAAGTCACCAAGCAGGGTCAAAGCTGAGAGGCCAAAAAAGTACAAAATTGTTAGGCTGGAGAATAGTGCAAAATCAGGCAGAGGTCAATCTGGAAAATAAAAAATACCAAGAGAACCAGAGAATATATCTGGCAACCAGCAGATGCACACAGATGATTAAAATACTGTAGTATTTCCTAATCGGCTGAAGTCAGAGTTATTGGCTCCTGCTGCTGTGCAGACATGCAACACATCTACATCTCAGACTACTATATCACCAGCACCACCTTTGGAGTAAACCCAGCGGCACCTGGTGGCAGACGTAGAAGTTGCAGGACAATACTCTGTGGATGTGACAGCCTGTCGCTGACCAGGAGTCACTCCAGAGGTCACTCCTGTTTAGCACCAGATCCGAAATTTCTCACAAGCAGTGAAGTCAGTAACTCAGTGAGGTCACCGCGCTTGAGAATGTCTGGTGCTGACTGGAAGTGACCTATAAAGCCTTATTCTTTGAACAAGCCTCCATAGGTTGTAGTACAGATTCAGAGATGTGATGGGACCACTACACAATGTATTACGTTGGATTTTTATGGCTTTTTTTTTTTAAAGTAAATTGGTGAATGAAGGATAGTGTGGGGGAGTCTGCGTTTAAATAAACCATTTTTTTCCTGCATGTGTGTGGGCTTTTTATCATTACACTTACTGGTTTAGTAAAGAGGATGTCTGATAGACCGCTCTCTATTACTAACCCCTGGGGCTTAATACTAGCTGACATTACACAGCTGACATCACATCAACGTTCAAAAATATTACCAACAGGGCAATTGGGAGGAGCTGAGGAAAAGCTCCAGAACTACTGCAAATACATACAAAAAATAAAAATGGTGCAGGGCCCCCCTATGTTTGATAACCAGCCAAGGTACAGCAGACAGCTGCAGGCTGATTTTACAAGGGTGAGTAGGCTCAGGGCTACTTGGCCACTCCCAGCCTAAATATAGCGACTAGCACATCACATTAGATGTGTCAATTCTGGTGTTTCACTCTAGCTCTTTCTGATTGCCCTGGAGAAGTGGTTATCAGGTTAATATGTTTTGGGTTGATGTCAGCTGTGAATTGACAGCTGGCATCAAGCATAGGTGTTAAAAATAGATGACTATTGGACATTAATATTACTAACCCAGTAAGTGTACAGTTATAAAACACTCTTGTAATGTGATGTGCAAATTCTGGGGCGGCTGTGTGCTTTTATATTTGTGGAAGTAAACTTTTAGCCAGATTTGCTTTGGTTATCAATGTTAGGAACAAGATTTTGCAAATAACAACAAATACCATATAGTCCAATATGATAATGAGATATTTATTTCTCATACATGTTAATACAAAATAATATTGTGGTACCGTGTTAGCCAGAAAAATTGATGTAAATACTTATGTCTCCCCCAAAAATGAGAAAAGTATTCAGGGAGTGATGCATTTAAAAGTTAAGCAGAGAAATTATATTTGCAAGCTTTCAGAGCTCAAAGGGCTCCTTCATCGGGTAATATTACAAGTGAATTACTGAGATAAGATGGCAACATTTAAATAGAAATTACACAAGGGCATGAGGTGATGCTTGCTAGAGATAGGTCAAGGAAATCAAATTAAGGTTTTTGTTATACATGCAAATGAGGTGGAAGTGTTGTAGTAGAGATCTGTAGACCTTCTTGAGGAGTTGTGAACTGTTTCAAATCAGGACTATAAGATCATGGACTTTTTTTCATGTACATCCTCCAATGTGGTGTACATGATCCAATGTACAAGGTGCAATGCAGGGACATACATCGCACACAAAGCAAAAACTACAAACAAGGATGAATCTGCATAGACATACTGTACAATAAAACATGAGCTGGACATACCTGTAGGAATACACTTCTCTAGACCTAGACACAGTATGACAGATCTATAAGTCCTAATATTGAAAGGTAATTTTAAAAATGATAGAGAAGTGAAAAAATGTGAGCGTTCAGGTTGATAGGATGTTTCAATCTCTAACAACATGACTCAGTGTGACACATGGATTTACGACTCATTTCATAGACACAGTTCACACCTCCACAAAAAGGTCTTCAGATCTCTAATAGAACACTTCAACCTCATCTGCATGTATAACAAAAACCTTAATTTGATTTCCTTGACCTATTTCTAGCAAGCATCACTTCATGTCCTTGTGTAATTTCTATTTAAACGTTGCCATCTTGTCTCAGTAATTCACTTGTAATATTGCCCGATAAATGAGCCTTTTTAGCTCTGAAAGCTATATAATTTCTCTGGTTAGCCAATAAAGGTATCACTCCTTGAGTACCGTACTTATCTCATTTTTTTGGAGACATAAGTTTTTACATCAGACACGTTAACAAATTTTTAAATTTGAGAGTCCTCAGTGGTTGATACCTTTTTAATGGCTAACTGAAAAGATGGTAATTAATTACAAGCTTTTAGGACTACTTAGGTCTCTTCATCATGCATGGTTTAAGAAATGTTAGTGAATCTGCGCCATTTATTAGTTTCTAAATTTAAACCGAATGTACCTTATACCTTACTAGTATTTGAATAGCAGACCAAAATAATAAGATAACTAGTGTTTCTTTTTTGAAAAAATGCATAGGTGCAGCAAAATACAGGAAACTCCTTCAAGTTGTTCAACCAAGAATTGTCATTGTTGAAGAGGCTGCTGAGGTTTTGGAAGCACACATTATAACAGCACTGAGCCGCAGATGCCAACACCTTATCCTAATTGGAGACCATCAGCAGGTACGTTTTCAAGTGTATTACCTGTAACTTATTGTTTGCTAATGTACAGCACTGCACAATAGGATATCAATATTTCATTATTTAACCAATTGAAGAACCTGTACAAGAAATTCTGAAAGTGATTGGAATGAGAGTTTGTTTGGCCATTTATACACTGAAAAGCAAGTTTATTGAAAACATCTGCTCTTTCAGTATCAACGTTTTCCTATATGGGAAATGAATATATAAGGCCATTTTTTTCTGATCCTTAAATAAAGCTTAGTTTTTTCGAACAAGGCCAAGTCATAGGTGCTAGTCCAGCCAAGGTCATTGTTTCAAATACTGCCAACCTTGAGGGGTTTTCTCATACAGTCATGGCCAAATGTTTTAAGAATGATACAATATTAATTTTAACAAAGTCTACTGCTTCAGTTTTTCTAATGGCAATTTGCATATACTCCAGAATGTCATAAAGAGTGATCAGCTTAACAGCAATTACTTGCTAAGTCAATATTTGCCTAGAAAATGAACTTTATCCCCCAAAACACATTTCAACATCATTGCAGTCCTGCCTTAAAAGGAGCAGCTAACATCGTTTTAGTGATTGTTCCATTAACACAGGTGTGGGTGTTGATGAGGACAGGGCTGGCGATCAGTCATGATTAAGTAAGAATGACACCACTGGACACTTTAAAAGGAGGCTGGTGCTTGGTATCATTGTTTCTCTTCAGTTAACAATGGTTATCTCTAAAGAAACACGTGCAGCCATCATTGCACTGCACAAAAATGGCCTAACAGGAAAGAGCATCGCAGCTCGAAAGATTGCACCTTAGTCAACAATCTATCTCATCATCAAGAACTTCAAGGATAGAGCTTCCATTGTTGTCAAAAAGGCTCCAGGGCGCCCAAGAAAGACCAGCAAGCGCCAGGACCGTATCTTAAAACTGTTTCAGCTGCGGGATCGGACTACCAGCAGTGCCGAGCTTGCTCAGGAATGGCAGCAGGCTGGTGTGAGTGCTTCTGCACGCACTGTGGAGGCGGAGACTCTTTAAGCAAGGCCTGGTTTCAAGGAGGGCAGCAAAGAAGCCACTTCTCTCCAGAAAAAACATCAGGGACCGACTGATATTCTGCAAAAGGTACAGGGAGTGGACTGCTGAGGACTGGGGTAAAGTCATTTTCTCTGATGAATCCCTTTTTCGATTGTTTGGGACATCTGGAAAACAGCTTATTCGGAGAAGAAGAGGTGAGCGCTACAACCAGTCTTGTCTCATGCCAACTGTAAAGCATCCTAAAACCATTCATGTGTGGGGTTGCTTCTCAGCCAAGGGAATCGGCTCACTCACAGTCTTGCCTAAAAACACAGCCATGAATAAAGAATGGTACCAGAATGTCCTCCAAGAGCAACTTCTCCCAATCGTCCAAGAGCAGTTTGGCACCCAACAATGCCTTTTCCAGCATGATGGAGCACCTTGCCATAAAGCAAAGGTGATAACTAAATGGCTCAGGGATCAAAACATAGAGATTTTGGGTCCATGGCCTGGAAACTCCCCAGATCTTAATCCCATTGAGAACTTGTGGTCAATCATCAAGAGACGAGTGGACAAACAAAAACAACTAATTCTGGCAAAATGCAAGCATTGATTATGCAAGAATGGACTGCTATCAGTCAGGATTTGGTCCAGAAGTTGATTGAGAGCATGCCAGGGAGAATTGCAGAGGTCCTGAAGAAGAAGGGTCAACACTGCAAATATTGACTTGCTGCATTAACTCATTCTAACTGTCAATATAACCTTTTGGTACTAATAATATGATTGCAATTATATTTCTGTATGTGATATAAACATCAGACAAACACAAATAAAAACCAGAGGCCAGCAGGTCATGTGAAAATATATAATTTTGGTGTCATTCTCAAAACTTTTGGCCATGAGTGTACATTCATGTCAAACATATCACAAGAATTGTGTGATCGATAACATACTGTAGAAAGGATTCCTGTGGACCTAAACCCCTCACAGTCAAAGGTGAATGTGAAGGATCATTATCATAAGTCTCCATTGAGGGATTACAGTCATAATAGAATAGTTGTGATATAGTTGACCTTTCTAAAAAAAAGTTTCTTTTCCAAATGTTTAAGAAAGAGGCACACTTTCCATAATAGTAATAACATGATATAATTTGTTATGTAGTTCATACTTTTATTATTAAATTTATTTTTTTCTATGCAGCTCCGTCCAGCAACAACTGTGTACGAACTTGCAAAAACTTTTAATTTGGAAGTTTCAATGTTTGAGAGACTGATAAGAATGGGCATACCATATGTGCGCCTGAACTATCAAGTAAGTTCTGTGTGAAAATATGAAGTAGCATATGATTAATTAAAGAGATTTACCTAAGTTAGTAAATTATTCCCTATCCGCCCACTTGGACTTCCACAGATTCCGAGAACTATGCCCTGACTGCCTCATGTGAATGGTGTTATGGTCGATCATGTGTACTGACGCTTCATTTATTCTTATGGGAGAGCCAGAGACTATCTTCCATAAAAGAGTCACCATCATTTTAATCTTTCTCATAAATCAGTGGCACATGTTATGATAAGCATAATATATCTTATTAGAGTAATTCACTTCTTTTACCTCATGAATAAAGATGAGTGGACCTATGGATATTTGGGTTCGCTGAGTTTGGTCGGAAATTACTTTAAAGTTCACTTTGGTACCCGGATTTGAACCGAACTTGACCCAGATTCCATATAAGTCAATGTGCCACCCACATTTTGGTGATGTAACATAATTGTAGTAAGGGGCTACAAAGGGAAGCAAAATGGCGTCAAGAGCAGGACAATTGCCCTGCAAACAAATGTTGATAGAGAACGAAAAAAAAAAAACCTGAAGTGGGATCCCCCTTATTTTTGATATCTAGCCAAGGTAAACCAGACACCTGGGGCTGGTATTATCAGGCTGGGAGGGTCCATGGTTATTTGACCCATAGAGGGGACCCCATACTGTGTTTTAAATTATTAAGTTAAACAATAAAAAAAGTGTGTTTCTTCAGGTTCTTCCTGATTGATCTGGCATAGTGGCAATCAAGGAAATATTTTTTGGTGTTGAAGTCAGCTGGGAATTATCAGTGACATCAATCCCAGGGGTTAATAATGGAGAGAGGTTGATCAGACACACCCATTCGTAACCCAGTAAGTGTATAGTTAAAAAACACACTCAGGAAAAAAATGTTTATTTGAATAAAGACTTCCCCACACTCGTTCGTTCACCAATTTGTTAATAAAAAAAGCTACAATGTTGTCTAATGGTGTAGTGTCTAATTATGTCCATTGAATACTATAGACCAGGCTCCATAGGTTACTCTCGGTCGGCGGAAGACATGGAATTTCTCACAAGCGTGAGAAATTCTGGGTCTGCCACTTACTGGGGTGACCTCTGGAGCCTCGTTCTCAGAACAAAGCTCCATAGGATTGGATGAGCATTGTGGGACTTTACAACCTTGAATTATGTCAGAACTTCGAGGATATCTTTTGAATTAATATATTGATGAACAAGGAAGCGTGTGGGAGTCTGTGTCCAAATAAACTACTGTGTGTGTTTTTTAACTCTACACTTACCGGGTTAGTAGTGGGGGTCTCTAATAGACCCCTCTGCATTATGAACACTTGGGTTTAATTCTACACTGCTGACATCAACCCCATATGTATAACCCCAAATGTCACTGCACCAGGGCAAGGGAAGAGCCATGCAAAGCACCAGAATTGGCGCATGAAATGGATGTGCCACTTCTGCAGTGGCTGACGGCTGGTATTTTAAGGTCGGGAAGGGTTAAATAACCATGTCCCTTCCCATCTTAATAATACTAGCTCCCAGCTGTCTGTTTTACCTTGCCTGCTTATCAAAAATAGGAGGCAACTCACAGTTTTTTTTGTTTAATTATTTAAATAAACAATTTAAAAAAACATGGGATCTCTATTTTTGATAACCAGCCAAGGTAAAGCAGACAGTTGAGGTTTGCAGCTCACAGATTCTTGCATTACCTGCGCTGAGTTTAATTATTCACAACAGCGTACAGGCATCTTCCGCATGCCAAAAGCTTATTGATTGGCTTACAACAAACTTTATTAACATACAAACAGCATACAAACGTCAAACTCGTACATAATCTTTTTTTAAAAGTCTGTGTTCGGGTCTGAGCCCTGGACACCAGGTGTCCAGTAAGAATCTCAAACTTTACTGTTCAGTTTCACTCATCCCTTCTCCTGAACTGATCATTCAGTCTCAAAATTCTCATTTCAAGAATAAGCTTAGAATTTCCCATTAGTGAGATATGAAATAATAGTTGGTGCTTATAATGTTCTATGGAGAACTCAAATATGTTTTTCGAGAGAATTTTCATGTGTATCATTGATGTTTAAAATAAAAATTATGGTTATTCTTTAATAGAGATGAGCGAATTTTGTTCAGCAATTTCAAATCTGCACCGAATTTGGCAATGTTCACTCGGCACCTGAATAGTCGGAAATTCGGGATCTATTTGGTAATTGTTCAGATGACAAAAAGCATAAGTGCATTTGCACTAATGCCTCTGTGTTTTCGTCAGTATCTAGGTCTAGGATATCGGGCGGAAGGGAAGGAGGGGAGGTCTCAGTTTTAGATAAGTTATCTGAGATAAGTGCAGGTCTCCATTTTGTTTTCTTTACTTACTGTGGGTAGTCCAGTTTGGCAGCCAATCAGCACTCATAAAGCAAATTGCACTTTTTGCACACAAGGGCTTGCATCATTGACTGACTATGTCACATGTCCTTGACATATAAGAACCAGTCATTTTCCCTCTTCAAATCAAAAAAAAGGACTAGCTCCAACCACCTAATATTCCCAGGACTCCCAGGCAAACCGGAAAGTGGCTTGGCAACCACCAGTAGCAATAGAAAAGGTGTAGAATCCGGTGCCACAAAATTCCTTTTTATTTTCAAAAATTTTAAAAATCACACATGCTCCAGAGGAGCTCCTGGACGCGTTTCGTGGGTCTAGCCCACTTAATCGTCAGTACAATGGCAATACAGACAAAAAGAATATATACAATTTAAAAGCAAAAAACAGCCCCCTCTCGCATGTGTGACAAATATACATCAATTATTTCTAACCAATCACATACCTGCAGGTTCTAAAAGAGTTAAAGGGAAAATTAAGTGGGGAAGAAGAGGGGGAGGGGAGGAAAAGAGAAAGAAAGGAAAAAGAGCTGATAACAGAAAGTAAAAGAGAGGAAAAAAAAAAAAAAATTATATAGAGAAGGAATAAAGGGGAGGGAAAGAGAGGGAAAGAGCTGATAACAGAAAGTAAAAGAGAGAAAAAAAAAAGGGATATAGAGAAGGAATGAAAGCGAGGGAAAGAGAAAAAGAGCTGATAACAGAAAGTAAAGAGAGAAAAAAAAAAAATTATATAGAGAAGGAATAAAGGGGAGGGAAAGAGAGGGAAAGAGCTGATAACAGAAAGTAAAAGAGAGAGAGAAAAAAAAAAAAAATAATAATTTTATATAGAGAAGGAATAAAGGGGAGGGAAAGAGAGGGAAAGAGCTGATAACAGAAAGTAAAAGAGAGAGAGAAAAAAAAAAAAAAAAAAAAAGGGGGGGGGGGAGAGAGAGGGGGGGGGAGAAGAACAGAGCAAAGAACTGATATATTAGCAATGCAAATACATGGTAAACATTACAGGTGTAGAAATCTAAAGATAACCATAACAAAGATCTTTCTTTCTTATTGTAAGTCACCAACTACAAGGCTATTACATTTTAGAAATAGTATATTCCAAGAGAAAAGGTATAATCCTCCAACCACATAACAGTAGGGGGATCCCACTAAGATTTCATTCACAGAATACATAAACATATACCTCCTTTCCCAATGGATTATTCATACATTATGTATAGCCATCGTATTGCAAGTGCACTCAATATGTATTATACAAAGGAGCAAATACCATAAAAGAGACATAGGGTGCAGGATCAATAAAAGTATAACAAATCTGATCTATAGTTCAGACCCTGTGGAATCCGTGCATCAAGCCGCAGGATCCATAATTTTTCCTGGTTATGTAGTGCTTTCTCCCAATTACCCCCCCTATATGGACGGGGTATCCTCTCTATGCCTCTGATCTTCAAAGTTTTAAGGTCCCCTGCATGGAAATCCCTAAAATGGCGTGATAAACCTGACAGGCCCGTTCTATTGGCCTTTGAATTGGGATTTGCCCCTGTAATGTGCTCCGACATCCTTACCTTAAGGGATCTGATAGTGCAACCTATGTAATATTTGTTACAGCTACTACACGTAGCCATGTATACTACGTGGGACGTGTTACAATTGATATAGGTAGATATTCTATATTGCTTCCCAGTTCGATTATTGCAAAAGGTTTCACCCATATCCACGTATTTACACATGGTGCACCTATTTTCACCACATTTAAACATCCCCCTATAGTTCAACCAAGTCTTCCTTTGGGTTCTTTTTTCCAGATAAATACTAGGAGACAAGTAATTCCCCAAATCTTTCCCTTTCCTAGGGACCACCCTACATCCTGAATCTAAAATAGCTGATAATTTACTATCCTGATATAATATGGGGAGATTCTTTAAAAAGATGCGTTTGATGTCGTAGTACTGGTTGCTAAAGGGTGTTGAGAAGGTCGGTATTATTGGTCCCGGAGGGGCTTCTCGTTCTTTCTGTGCCAGGAGGGATTCCCTGCTCCTTGATTCGGCAATATTCACTGCTCTATCTAACATCCATTTTTTGTATCCTCTTGATCGTAACCTTTTAGTCATAACATCAGCTTCATTCATTTCCCTTTAACTCTTTTAGAACCTGCAGGTATGTGATTGGTTAGAAATAATTGATGTATATTTGTCACACATGCGAGAGGGGGCTGTTTTTTGCTTTTAAATTGTATATATTCTTTTTGTCTGTATTGCCATTGTACTGACGATTAAGTGGGCTAGACCCACGAAACGCGTCCAGGAGCTCCTCTGGAGCATGTGTGATTTTTAAAAATTTTGAAAATAAAAAGGAATTTTGTGGCACCGGATTCTACACCTTTTCTATTTTCCCTCTTCGCCATTTTCCCAGTATACGAAAAAAAAAAACCCTGTTTGGGAAAGAAAAAGAGACAAATCACTGCTTCCTAAGTGCGTACACACAATGTTCCAGTCTTTGGTCTGTGCACAATTTTATGCAGTCATCTGATAGAAGACCAATCTGGGATACTTTTGAATGGACAGTGCTTGCATCTTGCCTCGGGTGGATCCAGGTAAAGGGCTGGACATAGGCTCTCACAGAATGAATATATCAAGAAAAGTGTATCAAGCCGATGAACAACAGCGCTTCCCAGGAATTACATCCAAAGATGATATTTTTTTTTTTTTTTTTGGTAAGCTAAAAATAGAGGAGATACAACACGTATCAGATCCAATATACAGTGCCTACAAGTAGTCTTCAGCCCCCTGCAGATTTAGCTGGTTGACACATGCGGAATTAACTTGGCATTGTGACATTTGGACTGTAGATCAGCCTGGAAGTGGGAAATGCACTGCAGCCAAAAAGATTTTTGAATTTTTTTTTTTTTTTTTTTTTAAAGCGTTAAAGGTTAATTCAGAGGGTCATTTATTATTCAACCCCTCAAACCACCAGCATTCTGTTTGGTCCCCCTAAAGTATTAAGAAGTAGTTCAGGCACAAAGAACAATGAGCTTCACATGTGTGGATTAATTATCTCTTTTCTGACTATCTAAGACCCTCCCCAAACTTGTGAACAGCACTCATACATGGTCAACATGGGAAAGACAAAGGAGCATTCCAAGGCCATCAGAGACAAGATCGTGGAGGGTCACAAGGCTGGCAAGGGGTACAAAACCCTTTCCAAGGAGTTGGGCCTACCTGTCTCCACTGTTGGGAGCATCATCGGGAAGTGGAAGGCTTATGGAACTACTGTTAGCCTTCCACGGCCTGGACAGCCTTTGAAAGTTTCCTCCCGTGCCGAGGCCAGGCTTGTCCGAAGAGTCAAGGCTAACCAAGGACAACAAGGAAGGAGCTCCGGGAAGATCTCATGGCAGTGGGGACATTGGTTTCAGTCAATACCATAAGTAACGTACTCCACCGCAATGGTCTCCGTTCCAGACGAGCCCGTAAGGTACCTTTACTTTCAAAGCGTCATGTCAAGGCTCGTCTACAGTTTGCTCATGATCACTTGGAGGACTCTGAGACCGACTGGTTCAAGGTTCTATGGTCTGATGAGACCAAGATTGAGATCTTTGGTGCCAACCACACACGTGACGTTTGGAGACTGGATGGCACTGCATACGACCCCAAGAATACCATCCCTACAGTCAAGCATGGTGGTGGCAGCATCATGCTGTGGGGCTGTTTCTCAGCCAAGGGGCCTGGCCATCTGGTCCGCATCTATGGGAAGATGGATAGCACGGCCTACCTGGAGATTTTGGCCAAGAACCTCCGCTCCTCCATCAAGGATCTTAAGAAGGGTCGTAATTTCATCTTCCAACAAGACAACGACCCAAAGCACACAGCCAAGAAAACCAAGGCCTGGTTCAAGAGGGAAAAAAATCAAGGTGATGGAGTGGCCTAGTCAGTCTCCTGACCTTAACCCAATTGAAAACTTGTGGAAGGAGCTCAAGATTAAAGTCCACATGAGACACCCAAAGAACCTAGATAACTTGGAGAAGATCTGCATGGAGGAGTGGGCCAAGATAACTCCAGAGACCTGTGCCGGCCTGATCAGGTCTTATAAAAGACGATTATTAGCTGTAATTGCAAACAAGAGTTATTCCACAAAATATTAAACCTAGGGGTTGAATAATAATTGACCCACACTTTTATGTTTAAAATTTATTAAAATTCAACTGAGCAACATAACTTTTTGGTTTGTAAGATTTATGCTTCTGTTAATAAATCCTACTCTCATTTGTAGTTTGAAGGCTCTAACTTATTTGCATCTTATCAAACCACCTAAATCTGCAGGGGGTTGAAGACTACTTGTGGGCACTGTATATATCTTTCTTCAGGTATCATAAACACCCAGTACAGATCCCACTACTATAAAATTCAACCAAACTTATATGTTGAAGCAACCCTATTAACCTAAACCTCGAAACTTAATTTGGGGTGTGAAGCAGGCTCAGGAACACACCTATTTATTTGTCTAGCCTTTCAAATGTGGATGTAATATTTAATAATTAAAAACAAAAAAAATCCTCCTAAAAATGTAAAACCTTTTTTCTCCTTAAAAAAATCCCTTTTTTCAACCTTTCATCCCTATCCCTTTAAAAACATCTTTAAAAACACTTTCTTAAAAATTAATAAATTAGTAGCTGATAATTTTTTTTTTATGAAGCTAAAAAAATCTACCTTCACACTGTGGAATATGGTACTGGGTTCAGAAATGCAGAATGTACTGCTGAATTGCTAAATTAGTGCCAGAATGCTAGAAAATACAAATACACCATAATGAATGTAATGGTAAAGATTTCCATATAGAATGCAGAAGCATGGAGTAAATACCTTTATAGTAAGAATATGTATCTTATGGCTGTAAGAGTCTGCAGCAGTGTCCACCGCTATATTTTAAGACAGAACTTTCAGTCAAAGAAGAGGAGATTGATGCAAAACAAACTGATGAACAGGTGTATTCAAATGATTGGCCACGCCATGTTGCTTGAGTGCCTGTAGTTGGTTTGAACACTTATTCTGTGACCAGAGAGTCACTTTAACTTGTAAGATACCTAGGGAGACATAGCGGTAACGACTGTTAGCAGGCCTGGCGCCAGCACCCGGATTACCTGGGCAGGTGCCGGGCCCTGAAGAAGTGAGATGGCCCACAGCTGAAGTGGGGCTCCTCCATATTTTTGGTCCAGCCAGGTACAACTTGGCAGCTACGGACTGCCACCCAACCCCAGCTGCCTGGTTTACCTGACTGGCAACTAAAAATACAGCGAAAACCATTTTTTTTTATTTATAGACTTAATTTGAGAAAAAAAATATTTTGGTCAAACCAGGTACAACTAGGCAGCTGGGGGCTAGAATACTCAGCATGGAGAAGCCCAAGCGTTCTGGGCCACCCATGCTGCGAATTGCAGCCCGCAGCCTCCCCAGAAAATGGCGCATTTATTGAAGCTTCATTTTCTGGCGCTGTACCCAGACTTTACCAGTTGCCCTGGTGCCGGTGGCAAACTGAGTAATAAAGGGATTAATGCCAGCTTTATTATTGGCAGCTGGCACTAAGCCCGAGATTCATAATGTCGGGCCAGTGTTTTGACACGACCATTAGGAATCTCTAGTAAAAAAGTTAACAAAAAATACACCACACAGAGAAAAATCTTTTTATTAGAAAAAAAAAACACAATCAAAACTCCATCTTTATTATTACTATCTGACGTAGTCTAAAACGATGGCCCCACGATGCTCAATGCCTCTGCTACATCCAGAGACTGCACGAAGGGATCAAGTGTCCTCTTGTTGCAGTCTCTAGTGTCATAGTAATGGTGCACTGTATGGCAGATCATTGCCATAGAGTGCACTATCACCATGATCCCAGAGACTACAATAAGGGATCATGTATCCTCTTGTTGTAGTCTGGTGTCATAGTGATGGTGCACTGTATGGCAATGATACGCCATACAGTGCATCATCACCGTGCCCCCACAGACTACAACAAGAGGACACTTGATCCCTTGTTGTAGTCTCTGGGGTCAGAGTCATGGTGCACTGTATGGCAATGATCTGCTGTACCGTGCACCATGATTCCACCCATCCATCCACCCATGCAGGCTCTCTCTCCATCCACCCATCTATACATCCATGCATGCAGTCTCTCCATCCATCCACCTATCCATCCACCCATCCATCCCATCCACTCATCCATCCCATCATCTATCCATACTTATTTCAATGCAGAGATCCTTCTGGCAGCATGGTGTCAGCAGTGGAGGAGCTCAGGAGAGATGGCGGCTGGTGGGGAGCGGTGATCGAAGCAGGAGCGGTTGAGGATGAGACATGGAGGGGGGGCAGAAGAATGAGAGGGAGGGTTAGGAGATCAGGAGTGGAGGTGAGGAGGAGGGGAGGCAAAGAGGAAGAGAGATGGGTGCAAGATTACCAGGGGCGGTGGGTGCAGGGCAGCTGTGGAGCGGCTCTGATGGGAGTGATCATCCCATCAGATCGCTTCCATCAGAGCTGGAGTGGGCGCCCACCCCCTCCAGCTCTGATGGAAGTGATCTGATGGGATACTCATTCCCATCAGAGACGCTCCACAGCCCCTTCCAAAGGTGGCAGAGGATCACGGTGATTGACTGTTCAAATAGCAAATCACGCAATCCTGGTGGCGGGGTGGGGAATCCACCCCCCCTGACCTCAAGCCCCAATGTTCAATGATAAGGATCACTGAACACTGGGGCCCGATGTCAGTTACGGTGGCAACGGTGCTGCAGTAAACTCCATGACGTTGCACAACGTCATGGGTCAGGAATTCACTTTTTCGCCCTGGGCCCACAAAAATCGAGAGCGGCCCGGACCGTTAGCCCACACAATTTTGTCTCAGTCTGTTAGTGAGCACTTCTCAATTGACAAGATAGTCCATCCAAATCACAGGTAGTGGAATATCATTGCTGATTAGACACCAATGATCACTGTACAGATGTGCCTTTTGATGGCTACAATAAAAAGCACTCTAAAATGTGCAGTCTTAACGAAGCTCATCTACATGCTCGCTGTCCTCATTGGGGATCTCCACCAGACTGCAGTTTGTCATTATCACAGGCTTGAGTGGGCAAATGCTCACATTCAATGGCATCTGGCACATCGGGAAGGTATTTTCTTAATGGATGAATCCCGTTTTTACTGTTTAGGGCCACAGACTGGCGAATACACCAAATACTGACTGGTTTTCTGATCAACCTGGACCCTCCTAATACTGAAAAACAGCATATTATAGAGTGGTCTTTTATTGTGACCAGCCTAAGGCACAACTGTGTAATAATCATGCTGGCTAATCGATATCTTGACCTGTGAGGTGGATGAATTGTCTTTCAAAGGCAGCACAATTTTTAACCCTTCATCCTCCCTACTTTAATTTTCTGAGATAATGACCTTTGAGTTTTCATTGCCTGTAAGCCATAATCATCAACATTAACATAAATAAACCCTTAAAATAGATTACTCTATTTGTATTGTCTCTATATAATAGACGTGCATCTCAATGAATTAGAATATCATCAAAAGTTACATTTATTTCAGTAATTCAATCATAAATTTACATAAAGGGAAACTATTATATAGATTTATTACAAACAGAGTGATCTATTTCAAGTGTTTATTTCTGTAAATGTTGATGATTACGGCTTACGGCCAATGAAAACCCAAAGGTCATTATCTTAGACAATTAAAGTTGGGAGGATGAAGGTTTAAAAACTGTGCTGCCATATTCCACTAGACGTTAAAGGTTGAATAATTTCTGCACCGTTCCTGCTCCAAAAATGCATCACTTGGCAGACAAAATGCTGTTGAAAAAACTCCGCTTTTTTGCTTTTTGAAGCACTTTTCTGTGCATTTGTCCTATGTGAAGTCTATGAGAAAATCATAGAGATAAACACACCAAGAATGAACATGTACTGAAGCTTCTTTTTTCTGCATCAAAATCTGCAAGGGGATAAAGCCTGAAGGTGGTTACAGCATCTCAGAATTTCAATGACTTTGCTAGAAAGCGTTTCTCTTGCAGATTTCAGAGAAATGTGGATGTAAAAATGAATAAAAAATGCACTAAAAAATGCTAAGTGTGCACTTACCCTAAGGCTACATTCAGACCGTGTGTTTTTTTTTTCTTCTGTCTGCTATGTTTTTAGCTGCAAAACAAGAGCTGTAAAAAAAATATGCACCCAAAAATGAATCATCTGTTTCCGATCCGATTTTTTGGGTGGCGCAGTTTTTTACCCTTAGACAATGGCTCCAATGAGAAAAGTGGATCAGAAAAACGCCAGAGAAATTGACATGCACTTTTCTAAAACAGAGCACTCCAAAAGTGAAAAAATGCATCACTTTCAAAGAGCTCTGTCTGAATAGCAAAAATGAAAACCCATAGACTTTGCTGGGTTGTCACTTGAGTGATCCGTTTTCTGCAGTGCACTACAAAAAACACATATACAGTGTATATATATATATATATATCTCATGAAAAAAACGGAACAGCACCAGATATTACCAGACTTGTGCAGCGCTTTCTCAACACCGGTCAAGTGTCCATGTAAATAATCCAAAAAAGGAAAAAGCAGCACCAAATAGATGTCAAGGGAGCCTTTAATGCCAATGGCGTGGCGACGTTTCGGACCGGAAGTCCTTTCTCAAGCACTTGACATCTATTTGGTGCTGCTTATTCCTTTTTTTAATATATATATATATATATATATATATATATATATATATATATATATATATATATATATACACACACACACACACACACACACACACACACACACACACGCTATTTATATGATAAGACTCAAAGGTGAGTGAGGACCATATACATTTGAGGCCTCATTTGGCCTCATTCACAAAGTATTGGTTGACAATCATAAAGGCTCTGAGGTGAAAGAATGGAAATATAAACTCAGACAATGTAAAAAATATTTTAGTGTCGTGATATTCTGTAATCTAGAATTTTTTTCTGTTTGGCTTATGTTTTGCAAGAAGAGTTGTAGTTTTTATTAGTACAACTAGTAAAAAGGCCCGATGCAATTGCATCGGGAGCGCGGTGAAATGAATTGTGTGTATACAGGCCACTGTGTGGGTAGCAGAGTACAGAGGCAGCTGTGTGGGTCGCAGAGTCCACAGGCGGCTATGTGGGTCGCAGAGTCCACAGGCGGCTATGTGGGTCGCAGAGTCCACAGGCGGCTCTGTGGGTCGCAGAGTCCACAGGCGGCTCTGTGGGTCGCAGAGTCCACAGGCGGCTCTGTGGGTCGCAGAGTCCACAGGCGGCTCTGTGGGTCGCAGAGTCCACAGGCGGCTCTGTGGGTCGCAGAGTCCACAGGCGGCTCTGTGGGTCGCAGAGTCCACAGGCGGCTCTGTGGGTCGCAGAGTCCACAGCGGCTCTGTGGGTCGCAGAGTCCACAGGCGGCTCTGTGGGTCGCAGAGTCCACAGGCGAGTCTGTGGGTCACAGATTGTACACAGGCAGCTCTGTGGGTCGCAGATTGTACACAGGCCGCAGAGTCCATAGGCGGCTCTGTGGGTCGCAGAGTCCACAGGCGGCTCTGTGGGTCGCAGAGTCCACAGGCGGCTCTGTGGGTCGCAGAGTCCACAGGCGGCTCTGTGGGCCGCAGAGTCCACAGGCGGCTCTGTGGGCCGCAGAGTCCACAGGCGGCTCTGTGGGCCGCAGAGTCCAAAGGCGGCTCTGGGGGCCGCAGAGTCCACAGGCGGCTCTGGGGGCCGCAGAGTCCACAGGCGGCTCTGGGGGCCGCAGATTGTACACAGGCGGCTCTGGGGGCCGCAGATTGTACACAGGCGGCTCTGTGGGTCGCAGATTGTACACAGGCGGCTCTGTGGGTCGCAGATTGTACACAGGCCGCAGAGTCCACAGGCGGCTCTGTAGGTCGCAGAGTCCACAGGCGGCTCTGTGGGTTGCAGAGTCCACAGGCGGCTCTGTGGGTCGCAGAGTCCACAGGCGGCTCTGTGGGTCGCAGATTGTACACAGGCGGCTCTGTGGGTCGCAGATTGTACACAGGCCGCAGAGTCCACAGGCGGCTCTGTGAGTCGCAGAGTCCACAGGCGGCTCTGTGGGTCGCAGATTGTACACAGGCGGCTCTGTGGGTCGCAGATTGTACACAGGCCGCAGAGTCCACAGGGGGCTCTGTGGGTCGCAGAGTCCACAGGCGGCTCTGTGGGTCGCAGAGTCCACAGGCGGCTCTGTGGGTCGCAGATTGTACACAGGCCGCAGAGTCCACAGGCGGCTCTGTGAGTCGCAGAGTCCACAGGCGGCTCTGTGGGCCGCAGAGTCCACAGGCGGCTCTGTGGGCCGCAGAGTCCACAGGCGGCTCTGTGGGCCGCAGAGTCCACAGGCGGCTCTGGGGGCCGCAGAGTCCACAGGCGGCTCTGGGGGCCGCAGAGTCCACAGGTGGCTCTGGGGGCCGCAGAGTCCACAGGCGGCTCTGGGGGCCGCAGAGTCCACAGGCGGCTCTGGGGGCCGCAGAGTCCACAGGCGGCTCTGGGGGCCGCAGAGTCCACAGGCGGCTCTGGGGGCCGCAGAGTCCACAGGCGGCTCTGTGGGTCGCAGATTGTACACAGGCGGCTCTGTGGGTCGCAGATTGTACACAGGCCGCAGAGTCCAAAGGCGGCTCTGTGGGTCGCAGAGTCCACAGGCGGCTCTGTGGGTCGCAGAGTCCACAGGCGGCTCTGTGGGTCGCAGAGTCCACAGGCGGCTCTGTGGGCCGCAGAGTCCACATGCGGCTCTGGGGGTCGCAGAGTCCACAGGCGGCTCTGTGGGTCGCAGATTGTACACAGGCGGCTCTGTGGGTCGCAGATTGTACACAGGCGGCTCTGTGGGTTGCAGATTGTACACAGGCGGCTCTGTGGGTCGCAGATTGTACACAGGCCGCAGAGTCCACAGGCAGCTCTGAGGGTCGCAGAGTCCACAGGCGGCTCTGAGGGTCGCAGAGTCCACAGGCGGCTCTGTGGGTCGCAGAGTCCACAGGCGGCTCTGTGGGTCGCAGATTGTACACAGGCCGCAGAGTCCACAGGCGGCTCTGTGGGTGGCAGAGTCCACAGGCGGCTCTGTGGGTGGCAGAGTCCACAGTCGGCTCTGTGGGCCGCAGAGTCCACAGGCGGCTCTGTGGGTCGCAGAGTCCACAGGAGGCTCTGTGGGTCGCAGATTGTACACAGGCGGCTCTGTGGGTCGCAGATTGTACACAGGCGGCTCTGTGGGTCGCAGAGTCCACAGGCGGCTCTGTGGGTCGCAGAGTCCACAGGCGGCTCTGTGGGTCGCAGAGTCCACAGGCGGCTCTGTGGGTCGCAGAGTCCACAGGCGGCTCTGTGGGTCGCAGATTGTACACAGCCGCAGAGTTCACAGGGGCTCTGTGGGTCGCAGATTGTACACAGGCGGCTCTGTGGGTCACAGATTGTACACAGGCCGCAGAGTCCACAGGCAGCTCTGTGGGTCGCAGAGTCCAGAGGCGGCTCTGTGGGTCGCAGAGTCCACAGGCGGCTCTGAGGGTCGCAGAGTCCACAGCGGCTCTGTGGGTCGCAGATTGTACATAGGCCGCAGAGTCCACAGGCAGCTCTGTGGGTCGCAGAGTCCACAGGCAGCTCTGTGGGTCGCAGAGTCCACAGGCGGCTCTGAGGGTCGCAGAGTCCACAGGCGGCTCTGTGGGTCGCAGAGTCCACAGGCGGCTCTGTGGGTCGCAGATTGTACACAGGCCGCAGAGTCCACAGGCGGCTCTGTGGGTCACAGAGTCCACAGGCGGCTCTGGGGGCTGCAGGGTCCACAGGCGGCTCTGCGGGCGGCAGGGTCCACAGGTGGCTCTGCTGGCGGCAGGGTCCACAGGCGTCTCTGCGGGCGGCAGGGTCCACAGGGGGCTCTGTGGCGGCAGGGTCCACAGGGGGCTCTGTGGGCGGCAGGGTCCACAGGCGGCACTGTGGGCGGCAGGGTCCACAGGGGGCTCTGTGGGTCGCAGAGTCACAGGGGGCTCTAATCCAAGAAAAGGTAAAAGTGGTCACAATCACCTATACCTGTATAATTTAATTCCCACAGCAGCAGAACAGAATAACCCCATGACAACTGTGTTGGTGCACCTGTCCTTCTCCTCCTCCCCTCCAGGGGTCTCTGTATGGATGAAGACCGGCGAAATGCTTCATGGGTCTTGTAGTTGTGGGCAGGTGCGGAAAATGTGCGCCTCACCTTCCCGGACTACGATTCCCATGATCCTTTGCGAGCGGCCTATGAGCGAGCAGCACTTGGAGCAGGGGGGTAGTGGGGAGGGGAAGCTGGCAGTGGCGGCGCCTCCTCTCCTGCTGGCAGCCTCTGATCGCAGCCCCTGGCACCGGGCACAGGAGGATGTGAGTGTGTGAGCAGAACAGAAAGAGGCCATAACAACTCTGCTGGTGCACCTGTCCTTCTCCTCGTTCCCTCCAGGGGTGTGTTTATGGATGAAGAGTCGACCGGCGCAATGCATGATGGGTATTGTAGTTGTGGGCAGGGCGCGGAAACTGTGCGCCTTACCCTCCCGGACTACGATTCCCGTCATCCTTTGCGAGCGGCCTATGAGCGAGTAGCAGATGGAGCAGGGGGGTAGCGGGGAGGTGAAGCTGGCAGTGGCGGCACCTCCTCTGCTGCTGGCAGGCTCTGATCGCAGCCCCCGCCACCGGCCACAGGACGACGTGAGTGTCTCCCAGCAAGCGAGGGTTGGCAGGATGGTGTGAGGTAGTGCGGCTGCGGCTCACGATGACGCTACGCGTCATCGCTCGCAGTCGCGCAAAGGAGTCTGGGATTCGGCTACAACGCCCGAATTCCCAACTCCCGATTATATAAGTAGATTGTGGGAATGTTCCCATATGTTATTATTATTATTATTATTTATTTATATAGCACCATTAATTCCATGGTGCTGTACATGAGAAGGGGTTACATACAAAATTATAGATTTGGTTTACAGTAAACAAATTAATAATGACAGACTGGTACAGAGGGGAGAGGACCTTGCCCTTGCGGGCTTACATTTTACAGGGCAATGGGGAGGAAACAGTAGGTCCGGGTTGCAGCAGATCTCGTGGTGGAAAGGCGGTAGCTCCGTTGGAGGTGGGGCAGCAGCTCCGAAGGCGGTGGGGGGGTTGCGGCTCGGTCATTGCAGGCTGTAAGCTTTCCTGAAGAGATAGGTTTTCAAGTTCCGTCTAAAGGATCCGAGCGTGGTGGATAATCTGACGTGTTGGGGCGCGGTATTCCAGAGGATAGGTGATATTCGGGAGAAATCTTGGAGGCAGTTGTGTGAGGAACAGATAAGTGTGGAGGAGAGGAGGAGGTCTTGGGAGGTTTAAAGATTACGTGAGGGAAAATACTGTGAGATTAGTTCAGAGATATAGGGAGGAGACAGTTTATGGATGGCTTTGTAGGTTAGTGTTAGTAGCTTGAACTGGATTCGTTGGGGAATTGGGATCCAGTGGAGGGATTTGCAAAGGGGAGATACAGGGGAGTAGTGAGGAGCGAGGTGGATAAGTCGGGCAGTGGAGTTGAGGACAGACTGTAGAGGTGCAAGAGTGTTAGCAGGGAGGCCGCAGAGGAGAATGTTGCAGCAGTCAAGGCGGGAGATGATGAGAGCATGTACAAGAATTTTACTAGATTGAGGGCTGAGGAAAGGACGGATTCTGGAAATATTCTTGAGCTGGAGGCGATAGTTTGAAGTTTGGATGTGTGGTTTGAAGGATAGGGCAGAGTTGAGGGTTACTCCAAGACAGCGAATTTGAGATGTGGGAGAGAGCATGATGCCATTTACCATAATAGATCAGGTGGTGAAGATTAAAGATGGGATGGAGGAAAGATGATGAGTTCGGTTTTGTCTTCGTTGAGTTTTAGGTAGCGAGAGGAGAAGAAGGAGGATATGGCTGACAGACACTCCGGGATTCTGGACAGCAGAGAGTTGACAAATGGGCCAGAGAGGTAGATTTGAGTCTTATCAGCGTACAAGTGATACTGGAAGCCATGGGACTGTATGAGTTGTCCTAGGCCAAGGGTATAGATGGAGAAAAGTAGAGGCCCCAGGACAGAGCCTTGTGGGACTCCAACAGAGAGAGGGCAGGATGAGGAGCTTGTGTGGGAGTGGGAAACGCTAAATGTGCAGTTGGCAAGGTATGAGGCAACCCAGGACAGGACAAGGACTTTGATGCCAAAGGAAGAAAGAATCTGAAGTAGGAGGGAGTGGTCGACTGTGTCAAAGGCAGAGGACAGGTCGAGAAGGAGGAGGATGGAGAATTGTCTGTTAGCTTTGGCTGTGAGTAAGTCATTGGTAATTTTGGTTAGGGCAGTTGCGGTGGAGTGGTGGGGCTGGAAACCAGATTGTAGATTGTCAAGGAGTTAGATGAGAGGTGGGAGGAAAGTTGAGCATGGATGTGTTGCTCACGGAGTTTGGAAGCAAACGAGAGCAGCGATATGGGACGGTAGCTCGTTTTAGCAGAGGTTTGGCTTTTTGAGGATGGGCGTGATGGTGGCATGTTTGAAAGCTGAGGGGAAGGTCCCGGGAGATAGTGATAGATTGAAGAGGTGGGTTAGGGCTGGGATGAGCATGTTAGTGAGGTTGGGGAGGAGGTGGGAAGGGATGGAGTCAAGTGCACATGTGGTGAGGTGTGATTTGGAGAGGAGACAAGTAAGCTCTCCTTCAGTGATGTTGGCTGAGGGAGGTTATGAGGGAAGGGCAGAGGTCTGGTATATGGAGTGGTTGGGGTGGTGGAACAATAAAGGTTTGCCTTGTTTGGTCAATTTTATTTTTGAAGTATGTAGCAAAGTCCTCAGCTGAGATGAGGGAGGTCGTAGGGGGAAGTGGTACGCGGAGGAGAGAGTTAAAAGGGCTGAACAGTTGTTTGGGGTTGTAGGATAAGAAAGATACAAGGTTTGTGAAGTAGGTCTGTTTAGCAGAGGTGAGGGCTGATTTAAAGGCAAGTGTAACTTGTTTGAAAGCTGTGAAGTCATCTGGCAGGCATGTTTTCTTCCAACGCCACTCCGCAGCACTGGACACTTCTTTGAGTTTTTTGGTGAGATTGTTGTGCCAGGGTTGCCTATTGATTCGTCGCCTCTTGCGATGAATGAGAGGGGCGACTGAGTCTATGGCTGATGTGAGGGTGGTGTTGTAGAAAGCAGCGGCACTGTCTGTGTCATGGAGTGAAGATATAGAGGACAGAGGTATAAGAGAGTCTGAGAGTCTGTGAATGTCTTGGTGTGCGAGATTTCTGCGAGGATGAGCTAGTGGTTGGATATGGGGGACTGGTGAGGAGGACAAGGATGAGAAGGTGAGTAGATGGTGGTCAGATAGGAGGAAGGGGGAGGTTGTGAGATTAGATGGGGAACAGAGGCGAGTGAAGATGAGGTCTAGTGTATGTCCGTCTGTGTGGGTGTCTGTGGAGGACCACTGAGTAAGTCCAAAGGATGAGGTAGAGAAAGGAGTTTGGAGGCCACTGGCTGGCGGGTGTCAGTAGCGATATTAAAGTCACCCATGATGATGGTGGGAATGTCAGCAGAGAGAAAGTGAAGAAGCCAGATGGAGAATTGGTCAATGAAGGTAGTGACAGAGCCTGGAGGTCGGTATATGAAAGCCATTTGAAGATTGGAGGGAGAGTAGATACGGACAGAGTAGACTTCGAAAGAAGGGTGGATAAGGGTGGGTGGGGGTTGGATTGGGTTAAAGGAGCAGTTTGCAGAGAGGAGGGAACCCACTCCTCTGCCATGGCTGTTGCCAGGGCGAGGAGTGTGGGTAAAGTAAAGGTCGCCATAGCTCAGTGCAGCAAGGGAGGCAGTGTCAGAGGCTGTCAGCCAGGTCTCATTGAGGCCCAAGAAGGAAAGGTTCTTGGAAGTAAAAAGGTCATGGATCATGTAGAGCTTATTGCAAACGGAGCGGGCATTCCAAAGTGCTCCAGAGAGAGGAAGCAGGGGGGTGGGGGTCAGAGGCACGGGTTTTACATATGAAGGATTGCGGTAGGTTATCTTACTTTGTGGAGGTGAAGATAGGTGGGACGTATGGGGTGGGGAGACCAGGATTTGGAGATATGTCGCCAGCAGTGAGAAGTAGTAGAGAAAGGGAAAGCAGGTGAGAGAAGGAGAGTGGCTGGCTTGTTTTATATTTCTTTAGGAGAGGTCTGAGGTTAAGGAGTAGGTCTGTAATATTAAAGATGGCTGGCACACCTCTATGTTGGGTGCTAGCTGGAAAAATACATAACGTTACTAGATAAATATGTGCTGCACACCAACATCAAAAATTCTAGCGAGAAAAAAGCTAATGGCTGACATGTATTAATGCACAGTGTGAACTGGAGCAAAAAGGCACAGTAGAAAACTACTGAAAGCTTATCTAAGGAATAACATGAGAACTTAGCTGATGTAATGGCCATGACATCCGAGCCCGGTAACCGCTTCAAGGTCTCTCATTCTACCAGGTCCTACTCTAGTCACCTTACGTCTGCAGTGTGAACTTGCGTGTATGGGTATATGCCACTAAATGCAATTAAAACCTGCTGTTAAGGGGTGTGTCCGGAACCAAAGCTACAAATAAAAATGCAGAGTCTCCTTGCGGCTACAGGCAGGGGGAGGGTGCACAGTGCAAAAAATAACCATATGTAATATTAAAGATGGCTTTAATTGCATTTAGTAGGTTTTAATTGCATTTAGTGGCATATACCCATACACACAAGTTCACACTGCAGACATAAGGCGACTAGTGTAGGACCCGGTAGAATGAGAGACCTTGAAGCGGTTACCGGGCTCGGATGTCATGGCCATCACATCAGCTAAGTTCTCATGTTATTCTTACATAAGCTTTGAGTAGTTTTCTACTGTGCCTTTTTGCTCCAGTTCACACTGTGCATTAATACATGTCAGCCATTAGCTTTTTTTCTCACTAGAATTTTTGATGTTGGTGTGCAGCGGATATTTATCTATTAAGGAGTAGGTCTGTGCATGAGGTAGTTGGGGGTTAAGAGAGAGGGGGAGATAGTTATCTGGTTAGAAGGTGCAGGGGTTTGGGGATAGCTAAGGAGAGTGAGGATAAGTAGATCAAAAACTGTGAGGGAAAATGTGAGCATTGTGAGAGAGCAGAAAGAGAAAAGAAAGACAAGTATAATTCAAAGTAAGTGGTATCTTTTCACCTTCTGTCCACCTTTTGTACTATTTCTGGAATATTTCAGCTGTACACTTTAAAAGATATCACTTAAAAATGATATCACTTCAGACCTGTCTCTCTACATTTATATAATTGAAATGGCCAAAAATGAGTCCAGGTGTGGGCAGAGGGGAGGAGGGAGGCAGTAATGGTGGTGTTACACGCTAGGATATTTACAACTTGAAACGTTACGGATTTGTGATCGTTCAAAAGATATTGTTTGGGGGCGTGGCCTAGTGCTAGATGGCGGCGGCCGCTTAATTTAGGAGCTCAGAGGTTCACAGGCACCAAAGCGGCTTATACACAGTCATTCCAGGTATTTACAGTCCACCTCAGCCCTCCGCCAGTCCCTGAGCAGCCACGGATTCGATGGGACGCACTAGACCCGTGAAACACCACTCTCCTAAGCGGGTGTCCGACTTCTTCCTCAGCAACTGCTTCTCTGACCTGGAGTCCTCCAAAATGGCGCCGCCGCCTCCTTCTTCCCGCTCCACCCAGGCATCCCGCCGAAGCTGCATAGCTTCTGCAGCTTCTGCAACATTATCAGAAGCCTGCAAACATGACGCTCCCCTGACACAGGGAGCAATAAAAGAAATGCTTCTCTACTACCTAACTGTACTTTTCCAACCATTGGAGACATCACATGGTCAGACCATGCTCCAGTCTCTCTCAAAATTGATGATCCCTCTAATATTAGACCTCCCACACAATGGAAACTCAATGATTACCTACTAACGTCCCAATCCAATGTGGATCTTACATCTGACCTGTTACACAAATTCTTTTCCATAAATGGCACAATTGACATAAACCCAGATATGCTTTGGTTTGCTCACAAAGCAGTGCTCCATGCTAACCTCATCAAGCTAGCTTCCCATGCTAAGCGAGAGAGAGACTCTCCTTGCAGACCCTGATCCTGAGGATCAGATCTCTGGAACACACACATAAATCTGCCCTCTCTGTGACAATATATTAAGAACTCTTGACTTGTTGCAAGAACCTCAGGGGTCTCCTCCTTTCCAAAGTAGAACACAGTCTTAAAAAGGCCAAAGCCAAATTCTACATCATGGGAGATAGAGCTGGAAAACTCTTGTCCCGGAAGTTAAAAAGCGGCAACTGCAATCTAGGATTTGCCATCTTTTTTCCAAATCGGGCGCTAAAAATTTGTAACCCTGTCCTCATTGCGGAAGAGTTTAAATAATTTTATCCCTCCCTTTATAACCTTAAAAATTCAGCGGACACACCTCAACCTTCCGTAGCATCAATCCGTAACTTCTTAGATAAAGCCACACTCCCTAAGCTTACTCATCCCCAACTTTTGTACCTTAACGCGCCATTTTCTGAAAGTGAAATTTCCACAATTCTTCGTTCCTCTAAACAGAACTCTGCTCCAGGGCCGGACACAATTGTGATAACCTCCTTACTGAGATTAAAAAAGATCTTACTTCCCATTCAAACCTATACCTCTCCTGGATAGCAAAAATTCAAAAATGGTATATCTCCCTAAAATATTATAAATCATAAGATGCCTACCCCTTTTGTTTCCCAGGCGATATTTGAACCTCTTTCAGTCTAGCGTATCCCATTTTATTTGGAGCAATAGACCCCCCCAAATAGGAACCAGGATCCTCACCCTCCCATATTGTTTGGGGGATATGGGTGTACCAGATATTCACGCATACTGCAAAGCGCCCATCTCACCGCTGCTAAAATGTGGTGGGCTAACTCAACATCCCCGCAGTGGATGCAAATTGAATCGTCCTAACGCCACTAGATTTTTATTAGAAATTAACCTCCATCAGTACTCTGCCCTCCCCAATTATCTACGTTTCATGACCGCTCTCTTAAAAATATGGGCACAAGTGGGAAGAATACTCTTCCCTTTTCTTTATCGCTATATCTCACTTGTAGTGGTGGAATGCTCGATGTAGTCTCTCTCACTTTCTTTTGGAAATCCTCAGGTGTTCGAAGTTTGGATCAAATTATGGATCAGCTTGGAATGCTGGAGTTTTCCTCTCTGGTGAACACATATGCTCTTCTGCAAACTACCTTTTTTAGGTACCTCCAACTTCGCCACTGCTTGCAATCTATACAAGTCCCTCATGCTGACCCTTTTGCTCCACACGAGGCCTTACAAAGGTTTTTGAAGCCTGAAACCTCCAGTGACCACGGAATAGCCACCATTTATAAAACGCTTTTGAACATGAGAGGTAATACCAAGCTTCCTTATATGCTTAAGTGGGAAAAGCGCCTCTCATTCTCAGCCTCCCTGGAGCAATGGCAATTGGCTTCTACTCAAGCATCCCATTTTACTGCTTGCATTAACCACCTGGAGCAAGCCAAAAAATTACAAATTGGTTGGTATTTAGCTCTGGATAAAGTGGCAAAGTTTTCGAAACAACTCCCTGTGCCATCCCCCAATTGCTGGAGGGGCTGTGGGCAATTAGGAACTATCCAGCACATTTGGTGGGAATGTCCTTGCATCCAGAGATTCTGGAATGTAGTGGAGTGTATATTACCCAGGTCACGGGTGTCCCTACTAGATTATGCCCTTCTTTGGCCCTGCTCAGTATTGACCGTGCATTTTGGCCCCCCTTTCAGACCTATAGTGTCAAATATTCTGATTGCAGCACGTCATTGTGTAACAACGCATTGGAAAAAACTAGTTATTTCCTCTAGAGATGAACTCTTGTCTTGTATAAATCTCCACCTTCAATATGAGGCAGCACTAGCCCATGACCTTGGGAGGAAAACAAAATTAGCTAACTGGTGGGATCCTTGGATTTCATCCAATTTCAACACGGTTCCCGTGAAATGAGTCTTCCTCATGTGTGTTTACTGACCAGAAAGGAAAACATCCTTGAACATGTAGTCTACACGTATTAGGTAATGTTAGGAAAATACAGTACTCTGCAGATGTGACTATAAAGTAACCTTGTATAGAAACTTATATGTCATCTTCCCCTTCCCTTTCCCAAGATCCCCTTCCTTCTGTCTATTTGGTTCCCTAATTCCCTTCCCATTTCCTACCCCCCCATGTTTGATTACCAATTTCTTTATTTATATGTTTAAATTAGACAGTAATAGATGCTTTTAAAATATCTACATTCTTACTGATTCACAAGCTGTCTGATGTTTACATAATGACGATAACTTCAAACTTGACTGCGAAAATCTGTTGTACTTATTGTACCTGTTTTTGTTGATTATTTCTTCTTAATAAAAACGTATTGTTTTAAAAAAGATATCGTTTGGGCGTCCCTGCGTTTAAATCAAACGATATAGGAAGAAAAAATTGTTGATCCTTCATCAAAGATTTGAGATCCTGACCTCAAATCTATCGTTCATCGTCCAATTAACGAAGCTTCAGGAATCTTCGTTCAGTGTGACACCTTTTGAAAATATTGTTAAAACAGTTCCTATTCCTGCCGCTTAAATAAATCGCTCACTCCTTCCTCTCCTATTTAACTGCTGCGTTGCCGCATAGGATATCGTTAACTATATCCTTGTGTGTCACAGCGCACTGACGATGTCGGAACGATCACAATCATGTGATCGTTCCAAGGATATCGCTAACGATATCCTAACGTGTAATGCCACCATAAGACACCAGACAGCAGGGGGACATTAGCAGATTGAAGTTACAAGGACAATGCAAGAGAGATATAGATATGACATATACATTCAGTAGGTATGGAATATCATACACAGGAATACAGTGAGTTATTTATTATGTTTGTAAGAGAAAGTGGCAAAAAAACAGAAATTCTAGCTTTATTTGTTATATGATATTCACTGGGTAGATAACCTGCTTAATTTTTAGATTAGGTCTTGGTAATATCAAATACCGTAAGCATAGTTTATTAAAATTTTATTACTTTACTACAATAAAACCCATTAAAAATAATGTTTTTTGTGTCTCTATATACAACATGTCAGAATTCTAATAGACTTTCCTGGGGTAAGGATAGGTATGCAGGTTTGTGACAAAAGGTGACACAAAAACACTGCTAAAAAAAGGCAGCGTCAGCACAAAGCCTTAGGCCTGTTTCACACACCCGTGCAAACCACGGACGTGTGAGACAGGTCGTATTTGGAGGCGGTGCTTCTGTAGTGTGACATTTGTGTGCTGTCCGTGTGCTATCCATGGATAGCACATGGACAGCCCGTCATTTCATACTCGCTTCACTACAGCGCCGCTGTTCCTCTCACTTCCGGTGTGCTGTTTGGTTCAGTGCAGTGAATATTAGATGAAAATAATGAGTGGCCCCGGAAGAGAGAGGAGCAAGCAGCGCTGAAAGGAGGTGAGTATGAATTTTTTATTTTTATACTTTTAACTTTTGGCATTGGTCCATGCACACGGATGTCACATGGAGGACATCTGTGTGCATGGACGTTTTGGGCCAAAACCGGTCTGTGGTGCCGGCAAAAAACGGACATGTCGCCATGTGGAGCACACAGATATGCATGGTCCGTGACGAATAATGGACGTCTAAAGGGGACCATAAGGGATCATGTGCCCCCGTATATCCGTGTCTCCGGCACGTGTTGGCATGGACCGCATGCGTGCTGGAGGCACGGATGTGTAAAAGAGGCCTTATAGTTTGAGATACAGAGAAACCAAGTATGAATTTTGTTTCCAATAATTAAGAAATTAAATTGGAAAAAGGTTGATATTCCAATATTATATATGATCCAATCATATGGATCCAATTTTTTTTCTGAAACATTTTTTCTCACTTAATCTAACTGTGGCACTTAACTCCTATTGTACAAGATTACTATTTTAGAATATTCCTACCTGTGAAGGATGTTCTATTTTATCTGTTTTTCAAACGTTATTAATTTTACTTTTTGCAGCATCGAATGAGGCCTGAAATAGCAAAGCTACTAACACCACACATTTATGACAAACTGGAGAATCATGAATCTGTATATAATTATGACAACATAAAGGTAATATTTTACTTTTTTTCTTAATAATCAACAGAATTTACAGTTATTAAAGCTCCTGCTTAACCTCATGCCCTTCAGTGTCAAGGACAGTTAAAGGGGTGAAATCAAGAGGGTTAGGGCAGAAATAAGAGGAGTTATAGCTGTGGAAAACAAAAATACCTAGTACAGTGGGGGAAATAATTATTTGATCCCTTGCTGATTTTGTAAGTGTGCCCAATGACAAAGACATGAACAGTCTATAATTTTAAGGGTAGGTTAAGTTTAACAGTGGGAGATAGGGATTTGGGCCACCACTCTTGCCCTCTGGTCCTTAACCAGCCCTGTGCTAACTTCCTCTCACCTCCGCTCATGGACCAGGATAGCAACAGTACCCCAAAAATGGCTATCTTCAAGTGCACACACTGCAGGAGTGCTTCAGCAACGAACTCAGATGTCCAAACAGCTCACATGTTCATAGCAGAGTGACACTATCAGTGACACCTAGAGGAAGTGGAAATACGTAAAGGCTGAGGGAGTGCAGAACTGAATGTTCTGACACACACCCCCACCTACAGGTGCAGAGCCAGCTTTTCACATGGACTGCAAAGCGGTCAGCATGTGACAATAATCTCAGAGACAGAAATACAATTAATCTTTCAATCAGTAATAAATGCATGCTACCCATACATACAGACCTCTATACCAAATAATACAGTCACATAGTGATCAAACAATGGTCTGATACCAGTTCTACACAATCACTATCACCAGGCACCAGACTATACAAGGAAATCCACTACTGATGAATGCAGTCACATGTAGAATACATAACAATTAAATACAATGACTGACGAGAGATCTTCAATATTGTAAGGTACAAAATGTTTGTACCATGTTAGCCAGTAGATAGAAAAATATTACAATCTGCGAGTCCTCAGTGGTTGATACCTTTTAATGGCAAACTGATAAAATGGTAAATAATATCAAGCTTTAATAATAAAGCCTGATAAACAGACCTTAGAGTCTCCAAAGCTTGCTTTTATTTACCATCTTTTCAGTTAGCCATTAAAAGGTATCAACCACTGAGGCTGAGGACTCTCAGATTTTAATATTCCTCATTATTGCAGTCAATCACTTTCCTGTCTTCTCCATCCGACCTTTACTGCCATGACTACCTCTGATAACTGCAGAATTGTCGTTACAGACACATTCAGCCAATCACTTTTGCAGCACATTACCCTGTAGGACAGCACTACCTCCCTATAACATTTTTATGTTTTGAGGTCGAAAGCACGTCCGTAAAATAATCGACATGTCAAATGTTGGCGCTCTTTTCATCGCGCTTTCCTCCATAGGCCTCATTATAATTGCTAGAATTACGCATTGCCCTTCAGACAATGCGCAATTCCAACGCCTATAAGCACGGGCGCAGGAGGAATAGCAGGATGGGATGTTACACGGGGGAGGAAGAATCCTGTGATATGTCAGGGCTGTAGTTTCGCTTTTGCAGTGTATCTACATACACTGCGAAAGCAAAATAAAAGTAAACAAAAGGTATTAAAAATAAAATACTTACCTCTCCGCCGGCTGTCCCGGTACCCGAGGGGACGACATCCGATTGCTGCAAGGACCTGAATCATCTGATTGGCCGGTAGCGATCAGCTGATGTGTCACATGACATATCAGATGATCGTTACCAGCCAATCAGATGATTCAGTTGCTTGCAGTAATCAGACGTCTTCCCCTCGGGTCCCGGGACAACCGGCGGAGAGGTAAGTATTTTATTTTTTATTTTTAATAGCTTTTGTTCATTTTTATTTTGCTTTTGCAGTGTAGATGGATACACTGCGAAAACGAAACTACAGCCCTAACATGTCACACTGGGGGAGGAACATAGGATTCTTCCTCGCCCTGTGTGACATCACTTCCTCCTGCACTTTTGGGGGAAAATGTGGCCGTAAAAAAACACGGTGTGTGAACGCACTGCGTTTTTTTTACCGGTGCTAAAAAGCACGGCAGCAAAACGCTGGAAAATGCGCCCGCGCAAAAAAAGCCGCAAAAACGCGGCATGTGAACGTAGCCTAAGGCACACAGTGCCTTGTTTAGCAGGTCTTTGAGATCTTGTTTGTGCACTCCAAAATGTCTTGGTCGCGGAGGACTGGAGTACTCAACTATCTGGGGCAAGAGTCTATCAATCCCAGTGGCATCCCCAGAACCCGTGGCCCTGACCGAACATGTAAAAGGGATATTTACAGGGGAAAATAGAGTGTATAGAGTTTGTCATGACATCACCTGAGGGATTGGTCCTTCGCTGCAGGTAGTGGTCCTCAGGGGATAGATAGTAGAGTAGCTTGATGAAGCACTCCCCTCTGCAGGAGGGGGCCCCTGGGGTGTAGAGGAGGATGTTGGAGGTTGTAGTAGCGTAATAGAGGTGCAGAGTAGTCGCAGGAAGGATGCAAGGAGACAGTCTCTGTTCTTTACTTTTTTACTTGTATAGCAGTCCATAAGCAGATCCAAGGTAGTGGTTCCTTGGGCCTGGCGATCTGGTCTGTCTGCGAAGAATTATGCACATCTGATGGATGAATATATGGCCTTCCATCTGAATTTCTCCTTAGGTTGAGGTTCTAGGTACTATCTGCTTCCCCATGTGCCTCTTCCTCGTGGCTACTAGCAGGCAGGCGGGCAGGCAGGCGACCACGGACTCTTGAAACCCTGGACTCACACCAGTTCTCTAGCCCTATTACAGTCACTGTGCCTCTGGTAGTCCCACTGTGTGGCCACTTAGCTTGCAGCCCAGCAGCCTCCGTTTACTGCCAGGTATGAAGTCCTGACAGTCTGAGGTCCTGGCACCTTTTCCACAACTCGTATCCTGCACAGCCCAAAGGCTGTTAGCAGGCTCTCACTCGTCCACCGTCGGACTCTGTCTAACAAGTGTCTAAGTTACTTCTAATGCCACCCCTCCCTAAACCTCACTTCAGCTAGGCCCTCCCTCCAACCAGTCACTGCCCTAAACAGGTATTTTGTGCCCAACCCACTGATCCGAGTTTGGGAAGTGTGTGCATGCATAGGAAGTCCATCATAGGATGTTTGAATTCTCAGACATGGTATTAGTGTCACATGCTTAGATGGCGCTGACATTGCTGGATGCTGCTGTGTATGTTTGTCTTTAAGAGCTGCATGGTTGATAGTTGTGAAGGTCCTGGTCTCCTGTGTTGTGCTCCAGAACTGCATTCACTATGAGTTCAACTGCTGGTTGAGAAGTTAATGTGTGACTCACCTGAACTCCCCACCCTAGCCTTTAAGTAGTTTCTCCGTCCACCAGGTGGTGCTGCTGATAGAGTTTCACTCTATGACTGGAAGCCGTGCTGTGCAGCCCTGTGTGTTTGTGTTGCTGAAGTCCTTTCCTTTGGGGTTGCTGTATCCCAGTTCTGTGGAGGGAGGTAAGGAGGAAATAGCGCAGGGCTGTTGGATGAGGTTAGGGAGAGGCTGGAGGTCCGAACCTTCTCACCATCAGAGATACCTTCGGGATCAGGGCCATTCAGGGTTCCTAGACTAGGGTCAGACTAGTCTTCCCTGGTCACCCTGCCCAAAACTGCCATTCCCTCATCAGCATTCTCACTACACCGTGACAATTAGTGCAGATGGAGTTAAGTACCACTATGATGACCAGACCACAGGGGCGCCACATTTTTAAAAGAAGCAGTATATCAATTATTTCAGAATTTTTTCTGCTTTTTTTCAAAGACTGAAAGCAATGAAAAGGGAAAAACTCATAGTTGTGTTTCTGCAGCAAAAAAAAATGCTTTTTCACTGCCAAGAGCTCACGTTTTGCTGCAGTTTTTCTTTGGAAAGAAACACCCTGTATAAACATGCTCTTATCCATTGGTTGCTGAAATTTCTGAACCAAACCTGCATCTCTGACCATTAAAACACAATGTATTTTTGATGCTTTTTTTCCAATTCATTTGTGGTGGAAAAACGCTGCAATAATTGACATACTGCAGATTTATTTCTGCACCAAATCTGCAAGGGAAAAAAGCAACAAGAACAAAATTTCCGGATTCTCACTGAGTTTGATGCATAAGGATCTGCAGGTAGTTTTGTGTCGAATCACTTTGTGTTTCCAACAAAATGTCTCCAGTCTATGACTCCAAACTGTATTCCCCCTTATCTATTTGTAAACACCCAGAAGGATATGGATGGTGAGGGGTAGACATTACACATGGGGATAAGCGAGTATAATTGCAAGTATTCGGTACTTGGCGAGTAATGCGGTACACGCGGTACTCGAAACATAGCTAGTATATCACTACTCACCTCGCAATATTTGGATCTCCCACCCAGCATTAGCCAATCACAGTAATGCCACAGCCTTCTTGGTTGTGGCATTACTGTGATTGGCTGGCCGCCCAGCATCATACATGTGTCATAGGCAATGACTCATAGGCTCTATATAAGTCCTGCCGCCGCCATTTTCTGCACATTGCATGCAGAACACAGCTAGTGTAGGGAGAGTGAGAGCAGCTGCTAGGGAGAGTTGTGCTTGGGCAAATCGTCCAGAAATCCTCTGTAAAACCCAAAAGCTCTTGTGAGAGCTACCATTATTGTAGTACTAGGTGACTGTAGTGCAGGGAGACAGGCAGGAGCATTACAGTACCACATAGTACAGTCAGCAATATTTCAGCTCTTCTCAGAGCTGAAAGTATAAGGTCAGGGAGTAGTCACAGTTTTCCCAGCTATTTTTGGGGTCACATTTTCCCCTGCAGGCTAATTTTTTTGCTGGTTTGTTGCTGTGTTCACGCCGAATAGCACGCATGGTCTCCCTGAGATCAGTGCATGCTTTGTGATACTGAATAGTATAATACTGCACAACTGACACGCATAACAACCAGTCCTCTATAAAAAAATATGGTCACTCCACCAAAACATATACTAACTGAAAGAGACCAGGGTCTCAATCAAGGAATGATTTCTCAAATCCAATCAGAATGTAGTTAAACAAATTGAAATCTTTATTATCAGTACATATAAAAACAAATATCAGAGCTAAATCACAAGGACAGCCACATAGTGCAGTGAAAATCCATCATCGGTACAACGTAACAAACTATATTACACAGAGCCCATGTAAAAGATTATGCCTCATAAAGTAATGTATACACCTATAAGCACTAAGCATCCTTAGTAACTTCCCATAAGGTCCATATAGAATAAGCCAGGGCGTCCCCGGAAGAAGCTCCAAAGCGAAACAGCGTAGGGGTGGGATCGCCCAGGCACAGCTTTCCGTTATAACAGGTAACTAATAACTAATACGCAACCCCCTATATTTAAGATTTAAACACCTCCTGGAGGCACCTGTATGCTTTTTCAGCACCCTTAAGAGGAAGACAGATTTTCACTAGGTGAACTGACATGTGTATGGATCTGGCTTATTCTATATGGACCTTATGGGAAGTTACTAAGGATGCTTAGTGCTTATAGGTGTATACATTACTTTATGAGGCATAATCTTTTACATGGGCTCTGTGTAATATAGTTTGTTACGTTGTACTGATGATGGATTTTCACTGCACTATGTGGCTGTCATTGTGATTTAGCTCTGATATTTGTTTTTATATGTACTGATAATAAAGATTTCAGTTTGTTTAACTACATTCTGATTGGATTTGAGAAATCATTCCTTGATTGAGACCCTGGTCTCTTTCAGTTAGTATACAACTGACACGCAGCCATGATTGACTGATGTTGTGTAATATTTAGCCTTAAACCTCAGGGCAATTTTTTGGTGCGTTGCGGTGCTTTGTTCACACCATATAGCACGCTTGGTACTGCACAACTGACACGCAGCCACCACCGCTGTCTTGGGTGGTGACTGGCATGTGTAATATATCGCCTCGCGGCAATTTTTTTGGTGTCGTTGCGGTGCTGTGTGTAAAACACAAAACAGTACTAGGCTGTAGTGCTACCTTCCACAAAGCACTAACTGCTCCTTGTGCCCCAATATCTGCATCTGAACATCTGCAGCTATGTCAGAAAAAACCCAAATTCCTAAAAAAGCTGTTGTGAATTGACATGGACATGGACGTGGATGTGGGCGTGGGGTTGTCAGTAGTGCCCGGCAAGGCACAGAGTCTGGGAGACAGAAAAAGGTTGATGCATTTATGTTCCTGGCAAAATTTCTAGTCTGGAATGTAAACTGGTCTGGAAGCCAAAAGAGCAAGAGCAGATACTGTCTTGGCTGATAAGGCCTCCACAACAATTTTATAACAGCATGCAATCATCCACCACAATACAGTTCTCCAAGCATAGTTTTTGCAGTACCCAATGTGCAGGCATAGCCATAGTGTCTCCAAAAAGTGGCCCAAGGGGCTGTATTATGGTTGATGAAATAAGGAGGGTCTCAGCACAAGTGCCTCCGATGGGAAATATAAATTAATGGAACATTGTTTCTAGCTTACTTACCATGAGGTACATGTGGCAGAAGCAGGAGTTGAAAACGTGTAAGAAGAAGAAAAGGAGTTTGTATGGGAAGGTTTGGACGTGATCACCAGTTGCCTAAAATAACATTTTGGGTGACTTTAGGTTGGGATGCTGTCATCAGGAGGACTTAAATACTCTTGCGAAATCCATGACAATTCAGTAGGGGATTGTTGGGTCTTTCTCAGTTTTGTATTCAATGTTAGAAACGTCCCTTCGTTATAACTAAATAAACACATGACTGCCATGACTTGGGTAAAAATGGCCACAGCAGCCTTTATTAAATATGTACCGCACCGGCCTGGGGAGAACGGGTATTAACACCACACGGTTAATACCCCTAACCTTACAAGTCTCTCTGGCCGTACCGCACCGACCTTGGGGAGAAGGGGTAGTAACACCACACAGTTAATACCCCTAATCTTAACAGGACCTTCGCCTGATAATTACATCTGTCGGGCCCACTGGGATGGGGGTACTCGGTACTGGACCTCTTCTGCTACTTGGGAAGTCACGGGTGGTCCTGGTCCGGACCGTGTCCCGGGCTCGGCAATAAAAGGGGAATATTTACAGGGGATTGTCAGTCGTGACGCCACCCACTATATGCGGCCAGTGATGGAGCCGCCGCTGCTGCAGAACCTCCGGGGATGATGGAATAGCAGCTAGATGGGATAGTTCCAGTGGGTAGAACTGTGTTCCCCGGGGCAGTAAGGGTTAAGTCTATTGTGGAGTGTGTAGTACACTTACTTTGCAGACGCTGCAGGAATCCGTCCTCTGTGCTGGAGCTGGCAGCTGTGGCTCTGCAGGTGGAGGGCTTTCTGTAATTCTGTATGGAGAGAATAACTTTCACGCAGAGACACAAGGGAAGCAATTTCAGGGTTTTCCATGTTTTACTCTCAAGTTCTTCAAGACAGTTTACAGTTCAGTTACAGTTCTTACAAGTCTCAGTTCTTAATACACGGGCACACTCTCCCTCTCCGGGTTCCCTTTACTCTGCAGCCAGGTCTCTCTCTCTGTGACCCCTCACACAGTCTCTGTGTCCTTTCCGGGCTGTTTACGTTCTCGGTTTACTTCGTTGTGTGTGACACCGGACAGTATGGCGTTGACTCGGGCCCCTGTGGGTCCTCCTGTTTGTCACTGAGCTGCCTGTCCTTTGGGGTAGGGACCCTAACGTGAAGCTGTGGTCCCCCGTCGTGTTGTTTGGGGATTCCGGGTAAACTACGGTCCCCTCTAGTGCCGACACTCTACTCAGCCCAGCCTCCAGCAGTCCTCAAGTGTGAGGCTCTACCAGGCTCCTTCCCTCTGCGTCTTTCAGTATTGTAAGAGGGCTACTCCGCCTGCAGCCAGTAGCTTCAGCTGTATTCCTAGGGCCCGGGTATCACCGTCTCTCTCTCTCTTCTCACACTCCTGGTGGTATCGGCTTCGGACGTGCTTTCTCTCTCCTCCGGCTCACACTGGCTTGGTACAGATTCTGCACTCCTACACCTTACACTCACAGGACGTGTGAGCCCTTCATTCTGCTCAGCTTAGCTCAACCTTCTGCTGTTCTTGGCCTCCTCCTCCCCCTCACTATTTCTACTGTCAAGTCACCTGACTACATGTGTGCCCAACCCACTCCTCTAAATCCACCACCCTTCGTTTGCCTAGAGTCACCAATCTCAGGGCTGGATGCTGCCATCTACTGTACGTGGGTTGTGTGTGCTGTGAGGGTGTTGTTGTGCAACTATTGTCCTACCTGCCTTGCTGCAGTTCCCTTTGTGGCCTCCTGGACGCAGGGGCGCCACACATCACTGTAACCGGAGCCCCTATTCCCCCATAGTGGCTTCCCCAAAGGAAATGACCAATTATCCAGCCTCTGATCCAGACCTATCCCCCGCTGCTGTGACAAAAAGTTACACGTACAAAGTACATTGATATACAACATACATCTGCATAAATATATAAACACTATCACATACTTCCAACTATATATCCCACCACCATCTCATCAACACATGTTCATAATCTAATATATAAAGCTGAATGTGTGTGTATTTGTGTGTGTGTGTATCCGGGATTGGCATCTACACAGTCGCAACTACAGCCAAAAAATTTTGCACAGTCACACGTCTCTACCCCGGGAGTGTCATATGCTATGTTGTGAGGCGAAATTTTAACCCTGCGCGTTCCAGTTCACCAAACAATTTTGGCCCTATCTACATAATGGGGAAAAAGTGAATGGAAAAATGTTGGAGGAAAATCAACAGCTGTCAGCTATAGAGACAAAATGTTGCTCAGTCACATGTCTGGGCCCTGGGAACATCATAGGCTATGTTGTGAGGCGAAATTTTAACACCGCGCGTTCCAGTTCACCAAACAATTTTGGCCCTATCTACATAATGGGGAAAAAGGGAAAGGAAATGTGTGGGAGGAAAATCAACAGTTGCCAGCTACAGCTACAAAAATTTGCACAGTCACACGTCTGGACCCCGGGAGCGTCATAGGCTATGTTGTGAGGCGAAATTTTAACACTGCGCGTTCCAGTTCACCAAACAATTTTGGCCCTATCTACATAATGGAGAAAAAGTGACAGTTACCAGTTGACAGTTGTGAATGAGAGGGGCTTAATGATAGCGCCAAAGACTAACAGCACATACCAGCATATAGTCACAAAGGTGGGGCCCCAACATGAGATATTCACCACGCACACGGGACATGTATACACACCACATGCACACAAAGAGTAACAGCAAGTGTATAGTCGCTAAGGTGCAGCCCCAACATTGGATACTCACCACGCACCCGAACAAACACACACACCACAAAGAGACACACACAACACAGAGACACACACACACCTCCAAGGGGACACACACTCTATAGCAACACATGCACTCACCCCACAGGGGCACACACACCACAAAGAGACACATATAACACAGACACACACACCACACAGACCCCCCACAGGGACACACACATATAGCTACCCTATAGGGACACATTCACTCACCCCACAGGGACACACACACCACAAAGAGACACACACACACACCACACAGACCCCCCACGGGGACACACACACACATACACACCCTATAGGGACACATGCACTCACCCCACAGGGACACACACACATGACAAAGAAACACACCCAACACAAAGACACACACACCCCACACAGACACCCCCCCACAGGGACACACACCACAAAGAGACACACACAAACACAGATACACACACACCACACAGACCCCCCACAGGGACACACACACACATACACACCCTATAGGGACACATGCACTCACCCCACAGGGACACACACACACACCACAAAGAAACACACACAACAGAGACACACACCACACAGACCCCCCACACCGGGACACACACATACACACCCTATAGGGGCACATGCACTCACCCCACAGGGACACACACACACCACAAAGAGACACACACAATAGAGACACACACCACACAGACCCCCCCCAGAGGGACACACACATACACACCCCAGGGACACACACACCACACAGACAGACACAGATGTGCACAAATCACCTCACACAAATCGCCTCATACGTGTGCTATCTTTATTTTCCAAACATAACCATCTGATTAAAAACAGCCAATGTGCAACACATGTGCCATATAGGGAATTAAGGCAGATGTCATTCACATGAGCTGTCTATTATGTATATGTGTGAGGTAACATATACTGCCCGGCCAGGGGGAGGGTTTACTGTTGGCTGGAGATTTATTAGGCTGCCTATAGCAATCAATCACAGCTCAGCTTCTATTTTCCTACAGGTCATTAATATGACATATTCAAATTCTATTTTGTTATAGCTATTAGCAGTTATTTATTAACCCGGGCGAAGCCGGGTACTACAGCTAGTATCAACATAATATCATCGCCTCCCCCGCATGTTTCATGTGACTTGAGGAAATCGTACTGGCATGAACCTTAATTCTGACCCATACAGGCTAATTAATGACTCCCCATGAAAGTTGCCTTGCCCCCAAGGGCTCACATTCTACAAATTTACATCCACATAACCAATGTACTAACACATATCTTAATCAGAAAAGAGGGCGGCTGGGCTGTCACTTCTCAATCTGGAAAGAGAGAGCACTAGGCCCCTCCCATCTCCTTTTAGCCCCTCCATACTCCTGCGCACTTTTCTTCCCACCAATCCAAGAATCTGCAGGTCTCCTCCCCTGCTCTGCTTGCACACCATCATTTTACATAGCCTCATTCACCCCTTCCACTCCCCACCCCTATGTATTGTCATTCCGCCTGTCCACCTATGGGGCTCCCTGGCTTTCTTGACAATTCAATAGGGGATTGTTGGGTCGTTCTCAGTTTTGTATTCAATATTATAAACGTCTCTTCGTTATAACTAAATAACACATGACTGCCATGACTTGGGTAAAAATGGCCACAGCAGCTTTTATTAAATATTTACACAAACCTAGGGGGCGCCCACCACAATGGCAACCCCACCACCACATAATCAGTGTAAATATCACCAAACAATAAACAGCTGATAGATCCGTTCCAAAGACAAACCCCACAACCTTACAAGTCTCCCTGGCCGCACCAGCCCTGGAGAGAAGGGGTATTAACCACACACGGTTAATACCCCTAACCTTACAAGTCTCCCTGGCCGTACCGACCCTGGGGAGAAGGGGTATTAACTGTGTGGTGTTAATACCCCTTCTCCCCAGGGTCGGTACGGCCAGGGAGACTTGTAAGGTTAGGGGTATTAACTGTGTGTGGTTAATACCCCTTCTCTCCAGGGCTGGTGCGGCCAGGGAGACTTGTAAGGTTGTGGGGTTTGTCTTTGGAACGGATCTATCAGCTGTTTATTGTTTGGTGATATTTACACTGATTATGTGGTGGTGGGGTTGCCATTGTGGTGGGCGCCCCCTAGGTTTGTGTAAATATTTAATAAAAGCTGCTGTGGCCATTTTTACCCAAGTCATGGCAGTCATGTGTTATTTAGTTATAACGAAGAGACGTTTATAATATTGAATACAAAACTGAGAACGACCCAACAATCCCCTATTGAGAAGGGGTATTAACACCACACAGTTAATACCCCTAACCTTAGCGGGACCTTTGCCTGATAATTACATTACTGTAAGCAGAGCCACTATTCCCCTATAGTGGCTTCCCCTTATCCAGCCTCTGAACCAGACCTATCCCCCGCCACAGGCCTGACGTGCGACACCTTACACAGACTGACCCTTCCACCACCTAAACTTGACTATACACACCTTACCCAGAAGCCACACACACACACATAAGGGACCCACAGCAGTAAGCTGAACCATATGCCATGGAGAAGCTCGACTTGTCCAAGATCTCCATATCCCACAACCATCCAGCAATTCTCTTGGCCATCCCCCCAGATTCAAGCGCTTCAGAAAAATAATCCTCATTTTCGTCCTTTAACCACAGACCTTCGGATTGCCTGTCAAATCCCCCACACTGTCCCGCCACATTATAGTATTGCCCAGGAAAGTACCAGAACTTCCCAGCCCATGTGATATCACACAAACCATTTACAGGGAAGACTCCCCACCAAAGTCGCTACTTCCCTTGGTAAACCAACTGGCAACGAGGCCAAACCCACCATATCACCAAACCACACACGTAAATTCACCACCTATGTCCCCAACTCAAAGACCTTCTTCAATCCCAACACAGGGAAAACTTCACCAAAGACATAACTTCTCCCTCAGAAAACTCCACCTGGCACCATGCGTAACATCAACCCTTGTAGTATAAGCACCAGTAACTTCCCTCACCCACGTAACAACCCCCTACCACACCAATGTTATCACCTCCACTTGCAAATACCTCCCGGCTGCACCATTGCCACTTATCAGAAGACCACCACCATACATGTATGTAGTCCCCCGCCTCCTGCACCATTAGCACCACCAAATTCCATACAACACAGACCCCATCCATCAACAAAATTGTCCATCAATTCACCAAACCCCTCGGAAAACATGTCACCGTATCACCATGTTCCAACTACCACCCAAAATCTTAACCACTCTTTCCAATCCCACAGAATCCCCCATCATCAACTCCAAGGCCATGCTCCCACCATTATGTAGGGTATTAGGCCGCAACATGCCCAACCAGCCCATATCATCCACATTTCCATTTCGTCAACTCCACCAAATTATATTACGTCTGTCTATATGTTTTTTTTCTTTTTTTTTGCGCTGCTCACTCCAACAACGTACCATAAACCCAGCAACACAAATTCCCATCTCATTCATGGTATTGTTCCACCTAACCACTTCCGGGATCCTTCTGTCCCAGTGGACCACTGTGCAGACAGATACCATCCCACCATCACCCCGGGGAATATGAATGTATCTGAGGACTGAACTAGGCACATCTTCTTCATAAAACACTAACAGGTCATCAGTATACCCACTACTCCTCCAATGACCCATTGACACTAATGGTGAAACCTACCAACACCCATATTGCACCCCAATGCAGATTAACCTAGACCAACAAACACTGTAAAGATGGTATTCCGACAAAAACAACCAGGCACAGTGGTGCCCGCGCCTCCTAAAAGCTCTCCCACGCTGCAGAGAAGAGAAACAAATGTCTAACAGCATCACTTCCGCCCGCTGCGCCACTGGTACACCCAGGCCGGCTTCAGAGCATGCGCAGATGGCATGCTGAAGCCGGCCTGGGCGCATCATAGACCCAGCGACGCGGCGGGCTGAAGTGACACGGGGCCTGCAGCACGTGACCCGCCCACTGCGAGGACGTGATGGGCGGGTAATTTGAATCCTCCTAGAAGAAGATGCCACCCTGGAAAGAAGATGGACAGCAGCGAGGCGGGTGCGAGCGTGCCCTGAAGACCCTGCCTATCGGTCAAAGACCCTGGAGGAACGCCCATCAGACAAGGATTTGGTAAGTATAAAAAGTGATTTATTGTGCATCTAGTTAGATAGATTTAGTCAGTTAGGGATGGTTAGAATAGAACTTTTAGGCTCCAGGGACAGATATTTATAGGTTAGATAGGTATTTTTAGGTGGTTGGTTCCCTTTAAGAACTGCCCCCCAACTCCATCAACCCACATGTAAAGCCTGACTACTGCAATGCTAACCACAGTACCCCAAATGAACCCCCCCACACCGCAGCAGAACATCACACCAGGGTCGCTCGTCGTTCGCCCCCCTTGCTCCTGAACCCTGGATGCTGCCAACCGTCCATGCAGATCTGCAAGTAATGAGGTGCGGGAGGAATGTTAGGGCATCCCCTCGATTTAATAGTCTATGTCATGTCCAGAATGGCCCCTCCATGGATAATCCATGCTGGTGCAGCTCTGCCCCGTTTCATCCGGGGGGCCTGCGCTAAAGATGCTTTTGCGTCCGGCCCTCCCCCTGTGGAGGCCGCCCGACCACCCCGCTGACTGCGGGATAGGGGTATCTGCATACTGCTGTCACCTGGCTCACTTCTGTATGGCTCCCAGCCAGAAGCCGCCGCCTTTCCCCAGGCATCCGATGCCCTGGCACGACTGGAGGCAGACTGCACTCAGCCCTGTCCACCTCCAATCCACCGCAGCATGTACCTCCCCGCAGCCGTCTGGTACACCCCTGGCCCCAGCCCGGCCAGAAGCCACCGCAAATACCCCGGCACCAGCCCTCTAGCCTCGCAATCGGGCTCCAGTGAAGATTCCTCCCGGAGGCTAGAGGCGGCACCGGAGACCCCGGACGCCCGCTCTGCCCCCGGAGGGTCCCAGGAAGGGGCTCTTGCATACAGCCTCTCACTCTAGCATCGCCTGCTGCCCCGCAGTCTGGAGCCGGCATTGCAGCATCCACGCTGCAGGGATGGAGAGATCAGGCACCCATTGGGCAGCACAGGCAGCCAGAGGACGTGGATGCACTGCCTGTGCCCCCAGGTGCCGCAGTATAAGCTGGGATCATGGGCAGCAGCTCTAACAGCCAGGTCAGTCCCTGTCACTTCTTGATCTGGAAAGAGAGAGCACTCGCCCCCTCAAATCTCCTTTATCCCCCCCATACTTCTGCCCACTTTTCCTCCCACCAATCCAAGAATCTGCAGGTCTCCTCCCCTGCTCTGCTTGCACACCAGCATTTTACATAGCCTCATTAACCCCTTCCACTCCCCACCCCTATGTATTGTCATGCCACCTGTCCGCTTATGGGGCTCCCTGGCTTTCTGTCCTTGCGAAATCCTGTCCTTGTTGAATTTTATCAGTGTCAGCCTGTCTACATTCCCTGTAGTCAGCCATTTGCGTGTATCTGTGATGATTGCCCCAGCGGCACTAACATCATACTAGCAGCAGGGCAGGCCATCACCTCCAAGGTATATAAAGAGAGGTCTGGCCAACTATACAGCTTGGATACAAAGTAAATAAATGGAACAGAAGCATCAGGAAGGACGCAGGTATGGTCACTCAGACAGTCGTTGACCATCTTGTGCAACTTCTCCCTCCTTGACATTGTTACCGGTCCAACTAGTCCTTGCTGATGAGCCGGTTTATTGAAGATGGCCCAGTTTGTGGACGTTTTACCATCACCTCTTATGGACCTGCTGGGCATGTCTCTCCCCATTAATGCATGTTGTTGTACAGAGCTCGTACCTCTGCTAACAGCGGTGTCTGAGGGTGATGTTGCCATCAAATGATTGACAATGGCCCTCTTGAAAGATTCAATTATGAAACCCCTTGATGACTGCAACACTAGTGAAGGAAATTTGTCCTTGTACCATGGGTTTAGAAAGGTGGCCAACCAATATAGGTTGCTGTTGAAAATGTGGATCACGTGAGGGTCTTGGCATAGACAGTTAGATATGAAGTGTGCCATGTGTGCTAAGCTGCAAAGAGGCAAATATTCTGTGGCCCCAGAAGGAGGAACAATACCCATGCTCTCCTCACACTGACCCACCTCCTCCTCTTCAGCCCACCCATGCTGGACAGACATGAGGGGTCCCCTCGGCACCACTGAAAAAGAAGTCCTCTCCCTCCTCATCTTCCTCATTATCTTCATCCCCCAATCTTGTATAATGAGATTGGCTGGGCTGGGTAGTATCACCCATTGTGAAATCTTACTCCATACCGAGCTGCGGGGCTCTCAAACATTCAATTTTTTGGTTATGCAGCAATTCTTTCAGCAGACATAGCATAATAGGGATGGTTATGCTAATAATAGCCTGATCACCGCTCACAAGCTTGGTGCACTACTCAAGATTATCAAGTACCTCACAAATGTCTCCCCTCCTGTATCTGTAATGGTACCATTACACGCCGCTACCGAAAGGTAGAAACTGGCAGGTGTCGGAGACAATTGTACCTGATACCTTGTAACCACCGCGAAGTGGCGGCGTGTAATTCAGGTTGTACCTTCCTGTCTCTTTGGATACCTGTCTTTCAGCCGTGCTGAAAAACAAGCAGGTATAATCCTTATGGTAGTGGCGTGTTAATTGGGGCACAGGAAGGTATTTGCGTGGCCTAGCGTAATCCCTGGGGCGTGCCACGGCGGCATGGATACTACCACGCCTCATCAGCGATCATTGGTGGAAGCTCCTGCGTTACGATTGGTTGTCCCTTCACAGGGCACCATCTTGGATGAGCTGTCACTTCAGCACCAGACATACACGCCGTCTGCACGATCAGATACATTAGTATAATTACGCGGCCACACAATTGCGCAAGGCCAAAGTATAGTGCGGTATAGTCCTATATAGTGTGCACATTCTCATACCACATACAAAGGAATAGTGCTGTACACAGCGCACATGGTTGCGGTACGCAACGCCCATGGGGTATTGTTCTGTAGGTGCCGCAGAAGTGTTTCTACCATGTCACAAGTGCTTATTCTGTGTGACAATCCAAACACTACTACGTCACGTCTCCGCCATCCGCCCTTCGCTCCGTGCCCAATCAGAACACTATTGTGTTGGCCAATGGTTGTCGTTTGGTCGCGGCGTGACGGACTGTGGCACGCCTATGTGTTGTCCCTGCTGCCCAGAACGCCCATATTCCCTTGTGGTAGCAACGTGTAAATCAGGGAAGGTGCTCCACAGAAGGTATCCGTCGGCACTTCCGGGGAACGAAAATACCTTCTGTGGAGCACCTTGTGGCGGCGTGTATTTGCGGCATCAGGTACCGTTAGCAATCGTTGAAAACGTGCACGTGCCGTGCCTACCTGTTGCTACCTTCGGTAGCGGTGTGTAAAGGGACCATAAAGGTACCTTTACACGCCGCCACTGTGGCTAGCAATAGGTATCTACCGCACGTGCACGCATGTACACGCCGCCATTGCGTTGTCAACTGAAGGTATCTTTGTTCCCTGGAGGTTCCGACAGATCCTGCGGCTTACTTCCTGTTGAATACCTTCCCCACTTTACACGCCGCTACCACAAAGGAATATGGGCGTACATCTTTCGCGCCGCAAGTACATAGGCGTGACAGAGTTGTGTATTCCGTGACGCTAATACGCTGATTGGACAACGCAATAGCATCATGATTGGTCAGCCTGCGCAGGAAGGCTGGCTAATACATGACGCCATTGCAGTGGACAGCTCTTTAAATATGGCGCCCTGTGAAGGGACAGCCAATGGTTACACAGTAGCCCCCACCAATGAACGCTGATGGGGCGTGGTATCCATGACACTGTGGCACGCCCCTGTGAAATCACTTGGCGACGCAACATCTATGCCTGTGCCCCGTTTAGACGCCACTACCATGGCAATTGTGCCTTTGTGTTGCCTCTGGTTTTTGAGCACGGCTCAGAAACAGGTATCTGAGTCAACTGCAGGACACCGGGAGGAACTTCCCTAGTTACACGCCGCCATTTCGTAGCAATTTCATGGCAACAGGCACATATATCCCCAATGCCAGGCAGTTGCTACCTTTCAGTGGTGGCGTGTAAAGGGACCTTTAGAATTGATTGCCCATATATACTGTATTTGTCCTTGTTCTCCCCTCTGCATATGTTAAGTGCCATGGAATCTAATGGCGCTATATATAAATATTCTTATTATATATTATATGGCGTAAAAAATGTTCTTCTCCATTAAACCCATAGAATTTTAAGACAATTGTAACACTAAAGCTGTGTTCACATGTATTGTAAAAAAACTGCATTTTTTCTGTTGTTTTTTATCTGCATGTTTTCTGCGGGTATCGGCACCATACTACTTAGTGTCAATCTTCTCTAATTATTATATTTTTGCTAATTTTTATGACACTTCCCCTAATTTGATGTATTTTTGGTACAGTGTTGAAGCAATGTTTTTAATGCATATTTGTACAGTTCAGTAAAGCTTTGATTCTGCGCTGCAATTAAAAATGCAACAGCAATTTTTTTCATGCGTTTATTATAGTTGAATTATTTTTCAAGCTCCACATAGAATTCCATAGTGAAGAAAAAAAAAACCCACACATTCCTCCAGCATTTTTAGATGACGCACAATGGGCAGGAGTTTTCATGAAATCACATCCACTGTGCTTGGACGCTGTTGATCTGTGCAGCTTTAGGCTACGTTCACACATTTGCGTATTTTGCTGCGTTTTTTTTGCGCGCGCTTTTTGCCGCGTTTTTCAGCCGCGCAAAAAAGCGCAGCAAAATACGCAGGGGCTTTCACACACTGCGCTTTCTTTCCCCCAGAAAGCGCAGTGATGTCACAGAGAGGAGGAAGAATCCTGCTTCCTCCTCCCCTCTGTGACAGCTGTGGCCGCCCCATTAGACTTCACAGTGTTAATACACACTGTGAAGTCTAAATTAAATTAAAGCAAGTGTGTGAAAAATAAAAAACAATGAATATTCACCTTCCGACGCCTTCTGCCGCTGTGCGATTCCCGGTTCTAAGTCAGATCTCGTCTGACAAGACCTGTGGTGATGTCAGAGGGGGGGCGTTCCCGGGCACTCGCGGTCATGTGATACCACATGACCGCGAGCAGCCAATCAGCGATGGGACCGCCCCGGGAACGCCCCCCTCTGACATCACCACAGGTCCTGTCAGACGAGATCTGACTTACAACCGGAGACCAGACACCGGGAGAAGGCGTCGGAAGGTGAGTATTCATTGTTTTTTATTTTTCACACACTTGCTTTAGTTTAATTTAGACTTCACAGTGTGTATTAACACTGTGAAATCTAATGGGCGGCCACAGCTGTCACAGAGGGGAGGAGGAAGCAGGATTCTTCCTCCCCTCTGGGAAAATACGCAGAAGTAGCTGCGTAAAGAATTGACATATCAATTCTTTACGGAGCTGCGTTTTCTCCCGGAAAACGCACTGCGTATTTTTACGCAATGTCTGCACTGCAAAGTGAATTTCCCATTCACTTTGCTGGCAGACAAAAAGCACATTGCGTATTTTGAAAAGCGCGCGTAAAAAAACGCGGCAAAATACGCAATGTGTGAACGCAGCCTTAGTGCTTTTTTCTGTATAGACTTCTATGTGAAGCTTAAAAAAAATGCAGCTGTGTTTGTAAGTGCAGAATCAAAGCTTTTCTATAAATAAAGCATTGAAAATGACTTCAAATCAAGCTAAAAACAAATTCAATAATGGAGAAGGCATAAAAAGTGCAGCTAAAATGCAACAATCAGATAAGATTGTTATGGCATAATTTGGTATAGACAGAAAACATACAGACAAAAAGCAGCGTTTACGCTGTGTGTGAACTTGGTCATGCAGACGTGTTTGGCAAAATGTGCTTTGGAAAAAAAAACACGGCTCATCTTACAAAAAAAGCAAGACCTCATACAATGTTTTGTTGGCGTGTACAAATGGAACAAAGTGTCCATGATTTCACTGCAATCAGTAAGTTGCAAGTGAAATTGCATGCAATGTTGCGACGTGTAAAGGTACCCTAATGGTACCTTTACACGCCGCTACCGAAGGTAGCAACAGGTAGGCACCGCACGTGCATGAGCACGTTTTTAACGGTTGCTAACGGTACCTGATACCGCATTTACACGCCGCCACAAGGTGCTCCACAGAAGGTATTTTCGTCCCTGGAAGTGCCGACGGGTGCCGCAGGATACCTTCTGTGGAGCACCTTCCCTGATTTACACGCCGCTACCACAAAGTAATATGGGCATACATATCGTGCCAGAGTTGTGTCTTACGCAACGCAAGTATGGTGATTGACCAGCCAGCGCAGGAAGGCTGGCTAATACATGAGGCTATTGCAGTTGTGTAGTGTGAGTGGTCAGCTCCTTAAATATGCTGCCCTATGCAGGGACTACCAATCGTAACGCAGGAGTTTCCACCAATGATCGCTGATGGGGCGCGGTATCCCGGAGGCTGTGTCACGCCCCAGGGATGTAACTAGGTGTCGAAAATACCTTCCTGTGCCCCGATTACACGCCGCTACCATAGGGTTTATCCCTGCTTGTTTTTGAGCATGGCTGAAAGACAGGTGTCCACAGAGACAGGAGGGTGTTACCTGAATTACACGCCGCTACCTTGCGGTGTTTTGACGGTACAAGGTACAATTGTCTCCGACACCGGCCGGTTTCTACCTTTCGGTAGCGGCGTGTAAAGGTACCTTTAAGGATATATCAGACCTGGATAGATTATGACATAATGGTGGGGTTTTGCTTGCAAAAGTACCTAACCTTTGTAGAAATGGTGGCATATTCATATTCAGTCCTCTTACATGTTCATAATATAGAGCTAATTTTTTAAATGCATAATTATCTTTTCAAAATACTTACTATCACTTACCTATTTCTTCTCTTAAATAGGGTGTTTGCCAAAATCTTTTTTTTGTGGATCACAACCATCCTGAACACCACATCAGTGAAGGCAAGAGTCATCAGAATTTCCATGAAGCTGCATTTGTGAAGTCACTTTGCCGCTATTTCATACAACAAGGCTACTCACCATCACAAATAACAATACTGACTACGTATTCTGGGCAGCTTCATTGTTTGCAGAGAATGATGCCCAAAACCCAGTTTGAGGGTGTCAGGGTATGTGTGGTTGATAAATACCAAGGAGAAGAAAATGAAATCATCATCCTCTCATTAGTAAGAAGTAACTTGTTTGGCAATGTTGGTTTTCTTAAAATCCCAAACCGGGTATGTGTTGCTTTATCAAGAGCCAAGAAAGGATTATTTTGTATAGGGAACATGCAGATGCTATCAAAAGTTCCCCTCTGGAAAAAAATCCATGAAGTGCTAACAGAAAATGGACAAATTGGGAAAGAACTGAAGGTGCAATGTGTCAATCATCCAAACACCACTAATTACTTGTCGTCTTCTGAAGATTTTGATAATGTCCCAGAAGGTGGATGCATGATGCCTTGTGAATTTCGTTTAGATTGTGGTCATGTTTGTGCCTTCATTGCCACCCTTATGATCCTAAACATATACAAATTAAGTGTGAAAAGCCTTGTCCAAAGATTGCCTGTAAACTAGGTCACGTGTGTAAGAAAATATGTAGTGAGCCATGTGGGAGCTGTCAGGAATTGGTGCCAAAAACAATTCCTAGATGTGGACACACTCAGATTTGGCATGTTCCAAGAGTCCTGAAAGATCAGATTGCAGAGAGCCTTGTAAGGCTAAAACCTTTCCTTGTGGTCATCCCTGTAGCAGTTTTTGTGGGACTCCCTGCCCTATACAGTGTCTTACAGATGTCTCTATAACTTCATATGTGGTCACGAAATCAGGATTCCATGCTATTTGAAATCTAATATTTTTGTAAAAATTGAATGCTCAGAAGAAGATAATTTATTTGTTGGACCCTGCGATACATGCCTTGGAATAAGAATAGAAAAAACACATTATGTAAATCTACTGAGTACAACAGAAACCCATGTTATTTGCTTTGGAGGTAGATACGGTGTAGGCGGAGTTTCCAGAAATTACCAAAGCTTGAAATGTCCCCTGCACAAAGAGGAATCTCGTGTAGTTGATAAATGGCAGTCTGAATTGAAAGATTTTGTCCAAGAAAATGAACGTATATTTTCTCGGCTATATAATTCTAGAGAAATGATAAATACAATTGAGCGCATGCCAAAGACTATTGCACAGATGATAGTCGCAGAGGAAAAAATAAACTTTTATTTAAAATTGCACTTGTAAAGGCAAACTTAAAGATCTCAATCTGGAAGGATCACAAACTTATGTGGCCACATTTACATCCAATGATTACAAAACTCATCAAAATATAAAGGAGTATGTGAAGTTGAAAACATTTGAGGAGGTAGCAAGAAACAAGGAGCTGGAAGATATTATATCTATCTTGGCCAAAAAAAGCAGTATTCTTACAATGAAAATGCTTGTTCCTCATCGCACCCCAGACCCTCCTCGGTCAGCCGTAGCGTCAGCCATTGGTTTCCTTCTAGGCAGTCACGTACCTCTTCACGTTTCCATCAAAATTTCAAGAGACGTTTGTATCACTTTTGATTTGCTATTCTGGGGACTAAAACCTCGAAATCCTTCTGTGTCAAAAGCCATGCTTCATTTCAAAAGTTCAAGCTAAATATCTTGGGATTTCTTAATATCTGTACCCCAAATCTACCCCTTTGGAGTAATCTCTAATTTCAATAAACAGATTCGGAACTCCCTATGCATTTTAATCTTGTCGGGCATATTTTCTTGCAGTGAGTTCTAGAGCCACACTGCAGTTACAGTAAATAATACATTTATTACAGAAACTCTCTTTCCTCTAGCTGTAGTGGATCTTAAATTTACATTCTTGGAAATTATTAGATCATGAGAGATATATCTGTATTGACCTTTGAAATATGCATTCATAGTAACTAGGTTACTCAAGATCACATACTTACCATACATCTCTTTCTTCTACACTGGTGCAAACCTGTACATGAGGAACTACAATTGGTTGTATTAGTAATTTTTGTAGAGGTGAAAGTATGCTCTGATCGAGTGCATTTTGACCCATTTTAGTGCATGCCTGATATTATATGCCATGACTGCAGGTGCTTGACAATGGTTGCTACAATTAGAAAATAAAAAAGCACAATAGGGTCTTATCCATGTAGGTTTATTAAGAAAAAGGAAGCATGAGCATACCTGATGAGTTGTGTGAGACACAACAACTATCAAAGAGATATCAGCTGCTGCAGTTTCCACGAGTGTATATGAAGTGCCGCCCAAGTATACATGGTAAAAACTATAAATATACTGTGTAAAGTGACTGATTCCATCTAAAATATCAAAGAAGATATTAAAAGGGATAAAGGTAATGTTTCAAAGATAGTAATTAAATTACATACAGCTAGATTAATCCTTTATAAAGATGAATTGGGACACTAAACTATTTTTAAGTAAATTAGTAATTTCATAATATTACAGTAGTGTGCCAACAGGTGAGTATATAAAAAGATTAATGCAAGGTCTAAACAGTATCTGCTATCTAATAGATTACGTAAGAGTTAGCAAGTTATTAATGTGACACATAAATAGTCATCTAATTATGATAAATAGGATTTATATTAATATATGAATAAATCTAAAGTGCTGTGTGCAAATCAATATGTAGGTTATTCAGTATACTCCTCCTGATCCAAATTATATCCTGCATCATGCGTGTAGTAATATATTGTAGTATAAGATGAAAAAAATTAAATGTGCATTATGACAACAATAATAGTACCAATAGGTGCAACATGATAATAATAAAAATAAAAATAATAGTACTAATAGGTGCAATATGTATGTGCTTATAAGTCTATGGCTAGGATATACTATGAAATATATGTTAAAAATAAAAACATAAAGATAACATCCCATAGAATACCTTTGTGAACAACGTGTATTTTGCCACTCACACTTACATAGTTTTTGCTTATTTAGTATATAGCAGTGATATGTGTTTTCTCATCTCACACGCTATGGTTAACATTGTGCTCCACAGCCCTTGTGTGCAGAGCGGACCGTCGATCAAAGTGTCAGGGAGTGATAACATTGTACTCACGGTATAGTGAGCGGTGACTGTAACCACTCCCTGTACCACCCTAGAGATTGGTAACAAGCAGCTGCAGGGAGGAGTCATTGTTCCCTATGGCCTCTGTTCTAGTAGAGCAGTCTGTCAAAATTGTAACACTAACTGCAGATTAACTATATATGTGAAGGAAATTGTGTTTTTGGACATGACAAGATTCCTTTTAAACAGCTTTCCAGTCTTCTATCCAACAATAATTAGAGTTTTGAAAGGTCAAAACAGAATAATCCAGAAGACTTCTACAGGATATCTTACAACAAATAGCCCTAGTACTGACCCCTGTAATACCATGCGACTATGTGGCACTACTGACTGACCAAATCTGAATAGGTCATGTAAATAGCAACTTTTTAGTTCTTATTTTGCAGCAAGTTATTTCCTCAGCTGGTCACACGTGCTCCTGTTTGAGTGTATATCATATTATGTTCAATTCATCATATTCAATGGATTTCTTTTTCCATTTGGATTTCAGAAAATGCTATTGAACAGCTTTACATATTGCGGTGTTGAGTTGTCTTTTTCTTTTATTGTAAAAATTGAAACCCTACTCAAGAACCCATAATCGAAAACTGTTATCTAACCAATTATATTTAACAAAATGATTAGCATTGTATACTGACTTTATGTAATAAATGTTATTTCACTTAAAAAGCATTCCTGTTCCATTTTATTTCAGTGTTTTTTTTTGAACTCCTCAACTTCACTGAATTCGACTTCACGACTCCGACTCCCTCATACATGGCTCATGTTTATGAGTTAAATTTATTGTAGCACAATGATAGCATCAGGCTTTTAATCATTATTTTTATCCAATAATGATATTTACAGTAGATAGAACATAATAATTCATAATATTCAGAAAATATTGCATTGAACTACTGTACCCAATTTATTATATATTGTAGGAGTCAGAGTCAGTCCATTTTATATCAACTCCAACTTTGACTCCATAGCCATAGTATTTGTCATTTTTCCTTTTTCAATTCTTCTACAAATGAAGTACAACAAAACCAATATCTAGTCTATTTTTGACTCACGGTCAGGGCTACCACTAGGTATTTCAGGGCCCCTGACTGCCAAAATTTTAGGGCCCCAGTGAGACTCTGCCCAGCCTCCACCTGGCTCCACCTCCACTCATGCTCCACCTTCACCCATGCTCCACCTCCACCCAAACACACATTATATTTATAGTGAAAAATTGGAATAGCACCAAAAATTACCTCAATTTATGTGCAAAGCTTTCCCAACCAGCAATCCAGATGGTTCCTTACAATAGAGTATAAAAAGGAAAAATAGCACACAAAAATAGAAAAAAGTGGACTTTATTGCCCAATGTGTGGCGACACGATTGGGCAATAAAGTCCACTTTTTTCTATATTTGTGTGCTGTTTTCCTTTTATTACACTCTCTTTCTCTCTTTATATTACACACACACACTTGAGACTGCTGTGGGCAAAATACACAATAGCTGAATATACAATAGAGAATACATATTAGAGAAGCTGCTAGCTGTATACACAATAGAGATGGCTGCAGGCCATATACAATGGAGAATACACAATAGAGATGGCTGCAAACCGTATACAATGGAGAATACACAATAGAGATGGCTGCAGGCCGTAAAGACAATGGAGACTGCTGCAGGCCTGGCTGTATAGACAATGGAGACGGCTGCTGGCTATACACACAGTAGATAATACAATAATACAGAATAGAGACTGCTGCTGGCAGTACACAATAGAGAATACCCAATAGAGACTGTTGCTGGCCATATACACAAAGGAGATGGCTGCGGGACAAATGCACAATTGAGATGGCTGCGGGACAAATGCACAATGGAGACGGCTGCGGGATCTATGCACAATGGAGTCTGCTGCAAGACATATGCACATGAGAGACTGCTGAGAGAAGTATGCACATTAGAGGACTCATTAGAAACTGCTGCGGGTTGTATGTACATTAGCTGCGGGTTGTATGCATATTAGCAACTGCTGCGGGATGTATACACATTGGAGACTGTGCAGGACATATACACAGAGACTGCTGGTCGTACACAGATTGCCGGCTGTATATTTGTATATGCAGACAGCACTCCACTGTATATACAGGTCCACACTATATACATACAGTATATGGATACACAAATACGGTCTGTAGTGTGGACCTGTATTTAGAGTATAGTGCTGTGTAGAGACAGAGAGACAGGCAGACAGACAGACAGATGAGCATACTCACTACCAGCACCAGTAGCACGCGGTGGAAGCAGCAGAGCTTTCCTGACTCCAGTTCATTGCATCCTGCCAGTGCCCACGTGACTTCCGGTTTGTGGGCCGCACTGCAGCAGTAGTGATGAACATGAGACAGGGCCCGCTCAAGAGGTGAGAGGGTGAGGCCCGGTGGTTAATGCAATACATATCAAAAGTGCATCCCACCAAGTTGGTGTACCAAACGAGGCTTTAAGATATTATATGTTATGATATATAGCCTCTGTTTGATATAGAAAATCCAAACAGAAGGTCCACAGATAGTCAATCTAAGAAACAATCAAGTGAGGATAGAAGTTGTCTCATCCAAAATCTCTTGGTACTCATTCCAAACCCAGCCACAGTACACATGTGCAAATACACAAAGGTACCATATAACAACAATTTCAAATGTACCCAAAGGTTACTGTGCACTACTGGGTAAAAAAGGCGGGACAGCTTATTCAGATTTCAGATACAGTAATAGCATATATATATATATATAAGAGAAAATACCGGGCACTGCATCAATTCCTGGGACAGCAGATTCTGCTCTAATCACCACTAGGTACCCTTTATGCTGCTGGGGTGCACGCCTTATAAGAGTATAAACAGTTCATGTGAAGAAAAAAGCAGGTGGTACTCACTATTTGAGCAGCAATGTCTCCTTTATTTCAAAGTGTCAATGGACATAATTCATCCGTGACAATGTGCGGGGAGAGGGTGTGGAGGACAGCGGACTACGGCAAGCCGTTTCGCTGTGACTGGCCCTGTTGAAGCTGTAGTCACAGTGAAACGGCTTGCCGTCGTTCGCCGTCCTCCACACCCTCTCCCCGCACATCGTCACGGATGAATTATGTCCATTGATACTTTGAAATAAAGGAGACATCGCTGCTCAAATGGTGAGTGCTGCCTGCTTTTTTCTTCACATGAACAATATATAATACACAGACTGTTAATAGAAGAAAAATAAGCAATCTCACCCTGCCAGGTACATCAGGGAAAAAATCACATCAAGCACATGTGAGGTCCCACTCCGTAGTGAGGAGATTGAATAGTCAGATTTTCCAAACTCTGTCCCTGCCATATGCAAAAATATGCATTGAGAGATGCATAGGGATATGACGGGGACATATATGAAACATTAGTTGTGGACTGTCCTTGTTAGGACAGGAGCAATCTGGGGTACGTAGGGATCTTTTATTTGTTTGCATATGGCAGGGATAGAGTTTGGAAAATCTACTGACTATCTAATCTGTACACTGTGGAGCGGGACTTGACATGTGCTTGATGTGCTTTTTTCCCTGAAGTACCTGCCTAGGCGAGATTGCTTATTTTTCTTCTATTAACAGTTTGAACATATACATACACACATATATATATGCTCTTTGTTTCATTGCAGTTATTTGGTAAATTCAAAAAAGTTCATTTTTTTCTCATCAATGTACACTGTGCACTGCATCTTCACTGAAAAAAACCCAGAAATGTAGATATTTGTACAGATTTATTAAAATAGAAAAACTGAAATATCACATGGTCATAAATACTCAGATACTCATATTTAAGTCACATGCTGTCCATTTCCTTCTGAACCTCCTTGAGATGGTTCTACTCGTTCATTGTTGTCCAGCTGTGCTTAATTAAACTGAAAGGACTTGATTTGGAAAGGCACACACCTGTCTATATAAGACCTCACAGCTCACAGTGCATGTCAGACCAAATCATGAAGTCAAGGAACTGCTCAAGGAGCTCAGAGACAGAATTGTGGCAAGGCACAGATCTCGCCAAGGTTACGAAAGAACTTCTGCAGTACTCAAGGTTCTTAAGAGCACAGTGGCCGCCATAATCCTTAAATGGTAGAAGTTTGGGACCACCAGAAGTCTTCCTAGACCTGGCTGTCCAGCCAAACTGAGCAATCATGGGAGAAGAGCCTTGGTGAGAGAGCTAAAGAACCCCAAGATCACTGTTGTCGAGTTCCAGAGATTCAGTAGGGAGATGGGAGAAAGTTCCACAAAGTCAACTATCACTGCAGCCCTCCACCAGTCCGGCCTTAATGGCAGAGTGGCCCGATGGAAGTCTTACCTCAATGCAAGACATAAGAAAGCCCACATAGAGTTTGCAAAAACACATGAAGGCCTCCCATACTATGAGAAATAAGATTTTCTGGTCTGATGAGGCCAAGATAGAACTTTTAGGCGATAATTCTAAAGGCCCCGTTACACGGCACGACATTGTGAACTACATCTCTTAAAAGTCACGGTTTGAACGATGTTGAAATTACATTGTAAGTGCGTTGTTGCATGTAACAGCAGGATGCGACAGCGATAAATTGTTGGGTCGGAGTTGACAGGTTTATGAACATGTTGTAAAACCTGACAAGATCAACTCTATCAGTCTGCCGTATCGTTGTGTGTGACATGGCACGACATCGTGAACTACATCTCTTAAAAGTCACGGTTTGAACGATGTTGAAATGACATCGTAAGTGTGTCGTTGCGTGTAACAGCAGGATGCGACAGCGATAAATCGTTGGGTCGGAGTTGACAGGTTTATGAACATGTTGTAAAACCTGACAAGATCAACTCTATCAATCTGCCGTATCGTTGTGTGTGACACCGCGATAACAATGTCGTTTATGACTTCGCCCATTCACAGCAATGAACAGGTATAGTATGTCAGGTATATCTCACCAACGTTGTCAAAACGATGTCGGAAACGACCGCGTGCCCACAAGATCATTGCAGACATCGTTTCAAGTGGTATGTGTGGAGAAAACCAGGCACTGCTCATCACCTGCCCAATACAATCCCAACAGTTAAACATGAAACCACCGGTTTCAACAACGAGACATGAAAGGAATTGGGGATGCGAAGTGAGGCAGGCAGTCTCAAATTGTAGGCAACGTTGTTGATGCGTCCAATGACTTCGATATAACACGGCCCTAACTTGTAGGACGGCACCTTCAGCCTGACGTATCTGGTAGAAAGCCACACTTTATCGCTCGGGAGATAAGACGATGCATCTAATGGTACCTTCACACGCCGCAAAAACAGCTTTCAATCCTAAAGGTGATATGTCGCCCCGGAGCAATCGCCGTGAAATTGCCTCACGGTTGCGGCGTGTGATTGGGGAATTTGTCGGCGATAAATCGTCTCTCGCCCGTCACCTGATTCCTGAGCACTGCTCTGAAATCAGCCGCAATCCTGAAGGCGATATTTCCGTGTTGTGGCGTGTGATAGGGCGAAAGTGATGGAAAGAGCGTAGGATCGGATTTCTCGTTGGTGTGCCGCAACCATTCTGTCAGTTCACAGGCGCCATATTTGAAGAGCTGTCACTTCAGCACCACACCCATCTTCGCCTACACAACCGTCCGTTAAATCTGTGCAATTATGCGCGCCATTCAATAGCGCAAGCTATGTTGACAGTGTGTATTACAAGTTGCGCTTTGTCAAGTATAGTGCCACATGACAGCTCACATGTAGCCCTCCACATCGCAGATGGGTGCCATGGGCCACGCACTGCAATCGACTGTGAATTAGGTGACACTGATGGCTACATTATCCTGCTTCCACTCCACGGACGGCGACCTTGTTTGCAGCGTTAACTTTCTTTGGCAGTGCCAGTGGCTGTGGTTACATCATCACGTTTCATTTCCTTCCTGCCTGCCTGCCAGGTGCCTGCCCCTTCCCTGCACATAGGATAACAGTCATGGCGGCTGCACAGCGCGCTGCCACATGGGGTCTGGCAGAGCTAATGATCTTCATAGACCTGTGTGACCGCCATGACTACTGGTGCCACCAGCATCACCGGCACCCACGCCTGCATAAGCAGAGCATTCTGAGGAGGATCCAGAAAGTGGGTGTTGAGAGGACCCGCAAGCAAATACAGAAGAAGGTGGCGTACCTCAAACACTAGTCCCAAGGGCGGATTGTGGCGATTCATGCCCGGATTGCCAGGCTGTGTGGTGTAGGAAAAAAAATTTTCTGGTTTGAATTGAAGCGCTTCCAGAGGGATCACAGGGATGGCAAATTATTCCAAAATAAGTTCTTCTTTTATTCAAACCAGAAAATTTTTTTTCCTGCACTTTAACACAAGCCTCCCTCTGGGCGACTTGCTTCTCTGGGAACAAGCAGCAGGCCAGGAGATCCAGGAAATATCCCTCTGTAGGATTATATGCTAACTGCACAAGACACCAGAAAGGTGAGAATAATACCTGAGAACAACTGTTGCTACTAATACACTGCACTTAGATCTGCGCCTTCTCTTTTCTCCTCTATCCCCAGTCTCGCTGACCTCACAGTCTCTGAAGACACTATTTGACTACAGGCTGTGTGGTGAGCATGTGGCAATGCTTAACACACACATGCCAATCATCCTACTCCAAACTCTACACAACCATCATATGGTATTGTGCCATGGCACATAGTCTGACATAAACGACCAAGTGGATCTGTCACTAATGTGCTTTTGCATTTGGTCACACTGCAACATGAAGGTGCAGAATAGCCTCATATGTGTTCTAAATGCTGATGCCTATAGTGGTCCTTGACCTGTGTTTGGGCGAACATAGGTGTGTAATGACATCAAAGTTGTCATCAACACATTAATACTAATTAGAAGGGCCACATCACACCTGGCAGCACATATGTGCGCACTCTGACACACAGCATTTCACAACACATTGATCACAATCTGGAAAAGGACTATAAGCTGACTGCCATGTGTTTGCCCCCATGGTGGCACAACCAGATGCTTACTGTCTGCTCTTGTGTTTAGTGTAAAAATCCTCTGCTAATCCAAGGGTGTTTAACATCCTAAATGTGCACTAACTAGTGTTGTGGTCTGGTTAAAAAAAGATTGGCCCCTAACCATAGTGTCGATGCAGACCAAACAATTTCAGCCGACCCCGCACGCCCTAATGACATTGATACACACAGTACGTGTTGGCACTATGTTGTGTTATTTTTCAAAAATCTGTTTCTTGTCAAACCACCCGGGACCTCCGCACCACCTGCCATGGAGGGAGAACAAAGTCCGGCCCCTCCGAGACCCCCCCCATCACCTGCCAAGGAGGGAGAACCAAGTCCGGCCCTACCCGGGACCCCACCATCACCTGTCACGGAGGGCCAAACAACTACGGCTTCCCCCAGGACACCAGCATCCCCTTTCAAGGAGGGCGCAGCAACTCCGGCCCCCTGGGACACCAGCATCTCCTTTCCAGGAGGGCCCAGCAACTCCGGCCCCCCCCCCCCCTTCCCCCGGGACCATAGCATCATTTTACGGGGACGGACCAGGAGGTCCGATCGTGTGCCACCCAACCCCTGGCTCCACCCCCCAGCATCTCCAGCTTCCGTGGGCCACACAGTCACCTTGAGCCTGCAGTGGTTGGTATTGTTGGTAGGTGTTGGCAACGGCCTCCAAGCTTTCTAATATACATGTTGGTGTGTGTCCCCAACATCAGTATGTGAGTAATGATGGTTTTTTTTTCCTTTCCTTCTCAAGGTGCAAGAGCTCATGCTTCTGGATGGGATATCAGCGCATCCCCATCTCTGGAAGATGGAACCAGGGATGGAGCTATGCAACATAAGTGAACACCAGACTAATGACGTCACCCACCCACACCTACACATCTCACTGACTAATGGCCGTGTTGTCCTATACAGGTGTACCAACAGTATCCGAAGTGCTGCAGGCACACACCGAGGCCCAACAGGACCTGGAACACTTACGGACAATGATCATGTCCCTCCAGGTAGCCCAGTCCACCATTGCCCCTAGTCTACCATATCCCCCCCAATAATGTTGGCAATAGCCCTTATTTTTGGTTGTCCATGTTGGACCATTGTTGTGTGACTTTTGCCATGTTGGCACCCTTGTTTGTTAGGCCTTGTTAGCCTCTTTTCTTATAGTATCCCACCTTGGGAAAGTGGGCAGTATGGTTTGCCTACTACTAATCTTAAAAAACATCTTTTCAATAATTAAAAACACTAAATAAATGTTCTTGACCCAAATTATACTGTGTGATCCCTTGTCTGTGCACACACAGGGACACCTTGTCCTGGTTAAAATGTGAAACACAACACATGGTTAATGACTTGGCGTAGGTGTGCAGTGTGATATGATAAAGACCTGACCAAACTGTACCATTGGACCACAGATGAAGCCGTATTTTACATCACTCTCTCCAATATCACACACACATTACCAAACACACAGACTTGCTTACAATGACCCAAATATGTTATTGTGAACATGAGGCCTATCCATTTGGCACACAAACATCACCATTACACCCACAACATACACAACTATACTGCAGAACCAGACACATATGTGGACGTAGGTATGGCAAATCAAAGGCTGGCTTATTACCAAACTTAAAACCAAAAAACACACTTGGTTTTGTGTGAAAAATAACATCAACAGTCCTTGATGCAATGTAGTGCATTGCCTAGTAGCGTCTTTGGTCTTCCTCCTGCTCTGCTGGCTCAGAAAATGGCTCCTCCCCCTCATCCCCGTAATACCACCCAGTGGTGGCAGTTCGTTGGTGCTGTCTTCGTGGGGGAGGTGGAGGATCCTGATTTTGCTGACCTCTCACCATGCGTCTTTGGGGCGCAGTAGGCACGGGAGTGGTTTTCCTGGGTGAGGTAAAGCCACCACCCCATCTCAGTGTTCCATCTACGCACGCTTCCAGAACACAGAATATGGCCCTCTCGGCGATGGTACGTTGCTCTGGCTCCATGCGTGCCACCATCTCACTGGCGATGTGCCCGATTCCAGAGGCGGGGGTCCTCTCTCTGTCCAAGAGGACCCATTTAGCCCAGGTACCCAGCTCTGTGTTGGGTGGAGCAGGTGTTCACCTTCGCCACCACTGGGCTCAGGCACCGACTCTCCAAATTATGTAGATGGGAGAGCCTCGCCAGCGGGTGGGTCCTCTGCAGTGGAGCCAGACTCCCGAGGGGCCTGTAAATTAAACAGAAAACAAAAACACATTACCAAGATTTGCAATGTACTGACATCAATTACCACAACCAACCACCCAGCACAACATTGAGGCTATCTGAGCATGGCTAACACCCAAAGTCACAATAGCTAGGTTGGAAACAGAGCTAAAGAAAGAAGTAGACCAGTACTCTGTACTCACCTGACATTCCAAATTGATATGCCAAGTGACCCCACATAAGACAGCACAATCTGTGCCAACAGCCACGACGCAACACACAGAAGAACACACAGAAGAAAATGGTGAAAGAACAACACAATTGTGCCTTCTACATGTGCTGTAACCCACACATCAGTGCAACAAACATGTACGTAGGTCACAAAAACACAATTACGCACCTCCGGTATAATTACAAAGGATATTTTAGTGTGGACCTCATGGCCCTGGTGGATGCTCAATATCAGTTCATAGTTCATCTACGTGGACGTTGGCATGAACGGGCGTGTCTCAGATGGGGGTGTGTTTGCACACTGCTCCTTGGCCCAAGACCTAAGGAGAGGTGCTCTGAACTTTCCCTCAAATGATGAGACACGCCATCATTTCAACTATGCGTTTGTGGGGGATGAAACATTACCACTTCAGGCTCACCTACTATGGCCATATCCCCAGAGGACGGTTACTTCTGAGCAGCGCATTTTCAATTACCGGCTATCCCAGGCCCGCCGTGTGGTTGAAAATGCGTTCGGGATCATGGCCAATAGATTCCGCGTGTTTCATACGCCTTTGCATATGAAACTGGAATCTATTGATGTGGTAGTGCTGGCCTGCTGTGAGCTGCATAACTTCCTGCGTCGTAGGGATCGATCATCATACACGCCGGCAAGTTATATGGATTCTGTGGACCCCACAACAGGGGAGGTACGTCCCGGGGATTGGCGTGCTGCTGAGCATGGTGTGGCACCACTCCAGCCACTCCACGGTCTGAGTCAGCAGGATGCCAGGAGTAGCAGAGATGCATACTGCTCCTATTTTTTTTTTTCTTTAGAAAATATTTATTAAGGTTTTGTCATAACAAAGAAGTTTCAGTGTGTCACATTAAGCCAATAGTGTCTTAAAGCAAGATAAAGCCTGTAAAAGAAGCGGAGAAATTCACTCTAACCAGAATACACTGATTAATTAAAGAAATTAAAAGGATTGACACTGGTATACCATGTCCTGACGATACTCATAGAAAGACGCAGCACCCAGAGTCTTTCAGAGAGATCATAATCATTTATTCAAGGGTACAGTTTTTATATCATTTTCAAGGTCCTTAATACGTAACAAAAAGTAATATGTGGAAATATGGTACAGAAATGAAATATGTGAAATATGCCCATAATCAATGTGAAATCATCCAATAACATTACTAATCCAATCTATATAATAAACAATACTAAATTAATTAGTGTGACTAACAGTAGGGATGTCTGCCAGGCGTCCACCTGTCTATGGTCCTACTGACATTTAGGACAATTTGTATGATAAAGACAAGGACGAAGACGTTGTTATCATATTTCTAACCTTCAACTATGTTCACATAAAATTCAGCTCTAAGGCTTCAGTCTATTAAATGTTCTGAGTGAATAGATATGATAACCTAGGAATGGTTCAAAAGAAGCAAAATAGAGAACAAGATGGCTGACAGTGAATAGTACTTGATACCTTCTATAACAAGCCAATATATCAAAACTTCGCAAATGAGGAGAAACAGCATATTCAATATAGCAATATAAGTGTTATAAGGTTAATTAGGTCAATAGTCTCAGCATATTATCAGAATGTGAGAAAAACTCAGGTTGCACTGAGGCTATAGAAAACATTTCTAAAGTAGTGCTAAAGGTTTAGGAAGAGGAGGTAGGGAAAAAAAGGAAAAAATTAGAAAGAAGAAAGTGAAGGTAGAGAAAGAGAAGGGGGAAGGTAGGGGAAGGGAATTACCAGGGACCCATCCCATGTTACAGGCTTGTTTTAAGTATTTTGTAACCGGTGGGCCAGAAGGGGACTGTCCCGGAAATACCACCAAGACGTCCACAGTCTCTGATGTTTGTCCCAGTGCCATTAGAGACTCAATCCGACATATTCTGTCTATTTCCCTCACCTAGTCCCCTACAGAAGGAACAACCGTGGATCTCCAATGACGGGGGATTAAGACTCTAGCCGCCATGAGGTAAAAGCGGAAGAGGTCTCATTTGATCAGAGAAAGGGAACCCGGAATCAGAGACAGTAATGCAATCTGAGGTAAAGGAGTGTAATGTGTGGCAGATATTGACTCGTAAATAGAAAATATTTCAAGCCAAAAGGTTCTTAGAGGCTTGCAATGCCACCAAACGTTTAACATAGTGCCCTCCTCCTCGCCACATCGCCAACACATGCTAGAGACTGAGGGGAATATCTTGTTGAGGATAGCCAGGCACCTACAGTTGTGGCCAAAAGTATTGACACCCCTGCAATTCTGTCAGATAATACTCAGTTTCTTCCTGAAAATGATTGCAATCACAAATTCTTTGGTATTATTTTCATTTAATTTGTCTTAAATGAAAAAACACAAAAGAGAATGAAACAAAAAGCAAAACATTGATCATTTCACACAAAACTCCAAAAATGGTCCAGACAAACGTTTTGGCACCCTCAGCCTAATACTTGGTTGCACAACCTTTAGCCAAAATAACTGTGATCAACCGCTTCCGGTAACCATCAGTGCATTTCTTACAATGCTCTGCTGGAATTTTAGACCATTCTTCATTGGCAAACTGCTCCAGGTCCCTGATATTTGAAGGGTGCCTTCTCCAAACTGCCATTTTTAGATCTCTCCACAGGTGTTCTATGGGATTCAGGTCTGGACTCATTGCTGGCCACCTTAGAAGTCTCCAGTGCTTTCTCTCAAACCATTTTCTAGTGCTTTTTGAAGTGTGTTTTGGGTCATTGTCCTGCTGGAAGACCCATGACCTCTGAGGGAGACCCAGCTTTCTCACACTGGGCCCTACATTATGCTTCAAAATTTATTGGTAGTCTTGCCATGCACACGGTCAAGCAGTCCAGTGCCAGAGGCAGCAAAGCAACCCCAAAACATCAGGGAACCTCCGCCATGTTTGACTGTAGGGACCGTGTTCTTTTCTTTGAATGCCTCTTTTTTTGTCCAGTAAACTCTATGTTGATGCCTTTGCCCAAAAAGCTCTACTTTTGTCTCATCTGACCAGAGAACATTCTTCCAAAACGTTGTAGGCTCTCTCAAGTTAGTTTTAGCAAACTCCAGCCTGGCTTTTTTATGTCTCGGGATAAGAAGTGGGGTCTTCCTGGGTATCCTACCATACAGTCCCTTTTCATTCAGACGCCAACGGATAGTACGGGTTGACACTGTTGTACCCTCGGGCTGCAGGGCAGCTTGAACTTGTTTGGATGTTAGTTGAGGTTCTTTATCCACCATCCGCACAATCTTGCATTGAAATCTCTTGTCAATTTTTCTTTTCCGTCCACATCCAGGGAGGTTAGCCACATTGCCATGGGCTTTAAACTTCTTGATGACACTGCGCATGGTAGACACAGGAACATTCAGGTCTTTGGAGATGGACTTGTAGCCTTGAGATTACTCATGCTTCCTCACAATTTGGTTTCTCAAGTCCTCAGATAGTTCTTTGGTCTTCTTTCTTTTCTCCATGCTCAATGTGGTACACACAAGGACACAGGACAGAGGTTGAGTCAACTTTAATCCATGTCAACTGGCTGCAAGTGTGATTTAGTTATTGCCAACACCTGTTAGGTGCCACAGGTAAGTTACAGGTGCTGTTAATTACACAAATTAGAGAAGCATCACATGATTTTTCTAACAGTGTCAATACTTTTGTCCACCCCCTTTTTTATGTTTGGTGTGGAATTATATCCAATTTGGCTTTAGGATAATTCTTTTTGTGTTTTTTCATTGAAGACAAATTAAATGAAGATAATAATACCAAAGAATTTGTGATTGCAATCATTTTCAGGAAGAAACTGAGTATTATCTGACAGAATTGCAGGGGTGTCAATACTTTTGGCCACAACTGTATACCACCTAGTTAGAATCTTGTAGTTCGTTTCCTGGAAGCCGCAAGACATCGAAATTTTGTGGGTTAATGTGAAGATTTTTTTTCGTTCAGCATCTTAGAGATTGATCTGAAGGTCTTTCTGCCAAGCCTCAACGAAATGAGGTATGGCAGGGGAGTCAATGTCCAAGATCATGTCATTCATAAGAGAAATGACATGATACGGTGGTTCTAATGAAAGCAGTAGAGTCTCCAGACCAATAGGTGACCTCATGCCAAATGAACACATATATGCCTTCAGTTGAGAGAATTCCAACAAAGATACCGGCCCCCCTTCAGGGTCCTGTAAAGCTCCCATTCCAGAGAGCCCGGAAAGCCGTTTTGCCACTTGTGCCAAGCAGGGAGAATCAGCTGCCCTCCATTCCAAGAAGGTTCATCTCCCGACTGCCAGGGGGAAGTCTGGATTGTCAAAGAGAGGTCCCAGGGCAGAGGGGAAATTGGCCAGACGTGTTCTCTCTCCCCAAGCATCCCAGAAGCCTAGGAAAGACTGCGTGAGTAGGGAAAATTGTGTAGTCGGGGGTCTGCTGCAAGACTGTATCCACGGTAACCAGCGTAAAGGCATAGGTGAAAGTAGGTTTTCTATGTGCACCCATTGCTTATGCTGTTCATTATACCTCCAATGAATAACCCTGGACAGGATCACAGCGTGGTAATAACGTTGGAAGTCTGGAAGTCCAGCCCCCCCTCTCAATTTTGGATTTGTTAGGATCAAAAAAACGGATGCGGGGTTTTCTGGAACCCCATATAAATTTGCGGAGCGCAGAATGTAATCGCTGAAAAAATTGAGCCGTGATAGCAATAGGGACAGTTTGAAATAAATAAAGGAATTTGGGCAAAATGTTCATTTTAATTGCATTTATTCGACCAAACCATGAGAGCTGGGTTTTGTCAAATCTCCTTAGTTCTGCCAAGGTGTTATTTAATAGTGGAGTATAGTTAAGGGAGAAAAGATCATCAAAATCCCTGGGGAGGGCGACACCCAGATACCTCAGCACCCCGTCCACCCACCAAAATGAGAAAGAGGAATTAATATGGAGCACCAAGGCATCTGGAAGGGTGAGATTGAGAATTTCAGTTTTTGTGTAATTAACTTTGAAATTTGAAACATCTCCAAACTTCAAGAATTCTCGGATGAGTACTGGAATGGCGAAAAGAGGGTTCAAGACACAGACCACAAGGTTGTTGGCATAAAGGGCTAATTTAAAGTGAGTGTTCCTAATCCAAACACCTTCAATGTCCATAGACCCTCTCAGCGCATTTGCCAAGTGCTGCATTGCGATAGCATAAAGCAGGGGTGGGGAACTCCAGTCCTCGAGGGCCGCAAACAGTGCATGTTTTCAGGATTTCCTTAGTATTGCACAGGTGATAACATAATCACTTGCACTGGTGATGATTCCAATCCCTGTGCAATACTAAGGAAATCGTGAAAACCTGAACTGTTTGCGGCCCTCGAGGACTGGAGTTCCCCACACCTGGCATAAAGTATGGGTGACAAGGGGCACCCTTGTCTCGTGCCATTAGAAATTTTGAAAGGGGACGAGAGGAACCCATTGACCCTTAGCCTAGCTGTCAGGTTATGATAAAGTGCACGGATTCTTTCCAGCATAATTTTATCCAACCCTAATTGTTTCAGAGAGGCGAAAAGAATGTCCCAACCCAGGCGATCAAACGCCTTTTCTGCGTCGACAAAAAGAAGGCATGCAGGTATATTGTTGCTGCGGATATACGAGGAGATGAGTAATGTCTTTATGGTGTTATCACTTGCCTCTCGCCGCAAAATAAAGCCTGTCTGGTCACCATGGATAGAAGTCAGCAGCAGGGGTCCCAATCTTGTAGCTAGCATTTTAGCAAATATTTTCACGTCAAGATTTAACAAAGAGATGGGACGGTAGTTAGTACATGTAAGGAGGTCCTTACCCGGCTTCGGTATTACAGTAATTGTTTAAGTGAGGAATGCCAGAGACTAGTGATGAGCGAGTACTAAAATGCTCGGGTGCTCGAAGCTCGGGCCGAGCATCCCAAGATACTCGTGTACTCGGCCCAAGCACCGAGCCCAATGTTATCCTATGGAAGACACGAATATTTTTATGAAATGACTGCCGGCAGCATGTAGAAACCCTAAAAATGTCACAAAAGTCTCAGAGGAGTGCTGAAATGACATGGCAACACCATGGGGAAGACTCCTGGAAGCATTTCTCACTCAAAAGTCACAGCTGTGAACAATGTTGTCCGAGTTTCACGACAAATTTACGGAGTCGCCAGAAAACCTTCCAAAATGACACCAAAATTAATATTCAGGGTGGAAATGTTAAGGGCACATACCCAATAGTGAGATACAGCTGGTGTATGTTACTTTTTGTGATTACATGAAAGATTTTACGTGAAAACATTGTGCGGCACTCCGATGACCCTGAGAAGAGACGCACATGAAGCCCTGTCTTGACATATTGTGCCCATTTTGAGGAACTGGGTCTATTGTAGTATTTTCCTTTGCCAGGGCAGTCCAAAATTGAGAGGTTCACCAATGCCCCTGGATAGAGACGTGCATGAGGGCCTGTAGTATAGCCCTTTGGCAGGGCAGCCAAAAATTGGGAGGCTCCACATTGTCCCTGGATAGAGACGTGCAGTAGGGCCTGTAAACCTCAAGTGGGTGTATTGGAGCATAGCCCTTTGGCAGGGCAGCCAAAATTGGGAGGCTCCACATTGTCCCTGGATAGAGGCGTGCAGTAGGGCCTGTAAACCTCAAGTGGGTGTATTGGAGTATAGCCCTTTGGCAGGGCAGCCAAAAATTGGGAGGCTCCACATTGTCCCTGGATAGAGACATGCATGACATATTGTGCCCATTTTGAGGAACTGGGTCTATTGTAGTATTTTCCTTTGCCAGGGCAGTCCAAAATTGGGAGGTTCACCAATGCCCCTGGATAGAGACGTGCATGAGGGCCTGTAAACCTGAAGTGCCCATTGTAAGGAAGTGGGTGTATTGTAGTATAGCCCTTTGGCAGGGCAGCCAAAAATTGGGAGGCTCCACATTGTCCCTGGATAGAGACGTGCAGTAGGGCTTGTAAACCTGAAGTGGGTGTAATGGAGTATAGCCCTTTGGCAGGCAGCCAAAATTGGGAGGCTCCACATTGTCCCTGGATAGAGACGTGCAGTAGGGCCTGTAAACCTCAAGTGGGTGTATTGGAGTATAGCCCTTTGGCAGGGCAGCCAAAAATTGGGAGGCTCCACATTGTCCCTGGATTGAGACATGCATGAAGGCCTGTAAACCTGAAGTGGGTGTATTAGAGTATAGCCCTTTGGCAGGGCAGCCAAAAATTGGGAGACTCCACATTGTCCCTGGATAGAGACATGCATGAAGGCCTGTAAACCTGAAGTGGGTGTATTGGAGTATAGCCCTTTGGCAGGGCAGCCAAAAATTGGGAGGCTCCACATTGTCCCTGGATAGAGACATGCATGAAGGCCTGTAAACCTGAAGTGGGTGTATTGGAGTATAGCCCTTTGGCAGGGCAGCCAAAAAATGGGAGGCTCCACATTGTCCCTGGATAGCATCTCATCACCCACTTCAACAGGAGCTGGCGAGAGGCCAGATTCTGCGAATGGATACATGAACAGCTCTTCCGAGTGTCCTAGTGTGGGATCAGTAATGTCCGTGGACGTGTACTCGGCCTGGTGGTAGGAAGGAGGATCAGGTTGGGAAATGTGCGGTGCAGTATCACGGCTACTGACACTTGACCGTGTGGAAGACAGGGTGTTTGTGGAGGTGCCCATCTGACTTGAAGCATTATCCAAGTAACAACCTGTTGACACTGGTCTTGGTTCAAGAGCGGTGTACTGCTGCGGGCCCCAAGAATTTGGGACAGGACGTGCGAGCGAGTAGATGTGCCACTTTGTTGTTGCGAAATTAGTGCTTGCACACGACCTCGGCCTTTGCCTGCACCACCATCACGTTCACTTCCTTGTTCCTTGCCAACGTCCTTGCCAACGCCCTTGCGCATTTTGCCTGTATACAGCGACAACAGTCTGGTGACTGTTCAGGTCACAGGAAAGTTGGATTTTAGAACCTGCCTGTATAAAGCTATTAAGTATTACAGTCTGGTGACTGTTCAGGTCACAGGAAAGTTGGATTTTAGAACCTGCCTGTATAAAGCTATTAAGTATTACAGTCTGGTGACTGTTCAGGTCACAGGAAAGTTGGATTTTAGACCCTAACCTGTATAAAGCTATCAAGTACAACAGTCTGGTGACTGTTCAGGTCACAGGAAAATTGGATTTTAGACCCTAACCTGGATAAAGCTATTAAGTATTACAGTCTGGTGACTGTTCAGGTCACAGGAAAGTTGGATTTTAGACCCTAACCTGTATAAAGCTATTAAGTATTACAGTCTGGTGACTGTTCAGGTCACAGGAAAGTTGGATTTTAGACCCTAACCTGTATAAAGCTATCAAGTACAACAGTCTGGTGACTGTTCAGGTCACAGTAAAGTTGGATTTTAGAACCTGCCTGTATACAGCTATTAAGTATTACAGTCTGGTGACTGTTCAGGTCACAGGAAAGTTGGATTTTAGACCCTAACCTGTATAAAGCTATCAAGTACAACAGTCTGGTGACTGTTCAGGTCACAGGAAAGTTGGATTTTAGACGCTAACCTGTATAAAGCTATCAAGTATTACAGTCTGGTGACTGTTCAGGTCATAGGAAAGTTGGATTTTAGACCCTAACCTGTATAAAGCTATTAAGTATTACAGTCTGGTGACTGTTCAGGTCACAGGAAAGTTGGATTTTAGACCCTAACCTGTATAAAGCTATCAAGTACAACAGTCTGGTGACTGTTCAGGTCACAGGAAAGTTGGATTTTAGAACCTGCCTGTATAAAGCTATCAAGTACAACAGTCTGGTGACTGTTCAGGTCACAGGAAAGTTGGATTTTAGACCCCAACCTGTATAAAGCTATTAAGTATTACAGTCTGGTGACTGTTCAGGTCACAGGAAAGTTGGATTTTAGACCCTAACCTGTATAAAGCTATCAAGTACAACAGTCTGGTGACTGTTCAGGTCCCAGGAAAGTTGGATTTTAGAACCTGCCTGTATACAGTTAGTAAGTATAACAGTCTGGTGACTGTTCAGGTCACAGGAAAGCTTGGACTCCGATCTGGATCACCCTGCCTATATCCTCCTAGATTAGTCCTGAGAAGGACTGTTGTGGTCAGCAGCAGTTTGCAGCCCTGCTCCGGATCTACCTATGAGGGCCGCAAATCTGTCCCTAAGCAGCAGCAGACACTCTCCCTACACTCACTGTGTGGATGGCTGTGTGCAGAGCACATCGTGGCCGGGTCTAAGAAAGGCTCGGTCACGCTGTGCGTGCCGGCCAATCACTGCAATGCCACAACTAACATGTCTGTGGCATTGCAGTGACTGCCAGCCAATCCCTGCATGTGGGCTGGCTCTCTAAAGAGTGCCAACATGCAGGGATGAGGACCACGAGCACAGCACGAGTATCGCGAGATTACTCGGTACTCGCCGAGTAGCCCGAGTACAGTGATACTCGTGCGAGTCCCGAGCAGCGCAGAGCATACTCGCTCATCACTACCAGAGACCAATTCTTCTTTTCTTTCTCCTTTATTTAAGCATATTAAAATACGGTAGACAGGATTGAACGCTGGACGCGTTTCAGGGAAGCAACCCTTAGTCCTCAGCATGTCAAATAAAAACATTACACACATATATATATAAACATTATACCCTGCCCACCATACACAAGTGTTAGAAATTAGTAGTCATGACATTAGGAGACATTTTAACCCATCCTATGCCAGGCTATGAACAAGAAGGATAAAATCCAAAGTGCAATTATAAAATTAGAAAATATGTAGTACTAGTTAGAGTCAAATTATTCTGTCCACAGTTTAACTCGGTGATATTATGTGCGGCTAGAAATGATATTAAACTGTGGACAGAATAATTTGACTCTAACTAGTACTTAGTACTATTCATTGTCTGGGTTATTGCCATTATGTCTATGGGTTCACTTATATATATGAACCAAGGCTTGTGTATGAGAATAAATCAGACAATTAATAATTTTCTGTATTTACAGCTTGTACATTTTCCTCCTTTTCCCACAGTACTACATATATTCTATGTTTATAATTGCACTTTGGATTTTATCCTTCTTGTTCATAGCCTGGCATAGGATGGGTTAAAATGTCTCCTAAATGTCATGACTACTAATTTCTAACATTTGTGTATGGTGGGCAGGGTATAATGTTTATATATATGTGTGTAATGTTTTTATTTGACATGCTGAGGACTAAGGGATTGCTTCCCCGAAACACGTCCAGCGTTCAGTCCTGTCTACCATATTTTAATATGCTTAAATAAAGGAGAAAGAAAAGAAGAATTGGTCTTTGGCATTTCTCATTTAAACATTATTGTTGGAATGGACGCCAGCCATTCAGCCAGCTGACCGAGATCCTAGGAAGAGTGAGTGAACCACTCCCCTCCCCCTCCTTTCCTTAACGTGACTGATTACAGTAATTGTGGCTGCTAGAGTTTGTGGGGTAAATAGGCAGTTATCTGATATGTCATTGAAAAGGGAGGTCAAAAGGGGAGCCAGCTCAGAGGCAAACAATTTATAGAAATTAGCCGAGAAGCCATCAGGGCCAGGGCTCTTCCCATTGGGAAGTGCGGTGATCGTATCTGTCACCTGCTGCTCGGTAAATGCAGCTTCCATAGCCTCTGACTCCTCCTCTCCAATTGGCGGGAGTGGGGTATTAGCAATGCATTAGTCTATCCTCTGCTGAAAGTTGGTAGGAGACATGTCTGCCAGGGGACCCCTTAGATTGTATAGGGACTCATAGTAGTCCTTAAAAGAGTCCACTATCTCCCAGGGGCAATGAGGTAATTTACCAGTCTTGGAATTAATAGAAGGGATGTAAGTAGAAGAAAGATGAGGGTGTAGAAACCTGGCTAAAGCCCTCCCGGGTTTATTTGAAAACTCATAGAGATATTTACGAAATCGGTCCTGCTGACGTCCAGATGCCAAATCCAGCAAGGTGCACAGGTCTGAGCATGTTTTAAGTACAGTAAATTGGCTAGAATTTGGGAATTCTGTGACTGTTTATGTTGAGTTTCCAAAGATTGGATAGAGACCAAAAGGTCCGTAATAGCTTGAGTACGTTCCCGTTTCAGCCTGGCTCCCTGCTGGATAAGCACCCCCCTAATGACACCCTTCAGTGCTTCCCATTTGAGAGGAGGAGCTGTAGGATCAGACCTATGATTATCAAGAAACTCCATAATCGCAGTTCACACCGCAGACTGACATGTCGACTGTTTTAGAAGACCTGGGTTAAGAGACCAAGTCCACTCTGTAGGGGTTAGACTAGAGAGGCCGAGGGACAGAGTAATTGGGGCGTGGTCTGACCATATCATTGGAGTTATGTGGGTGTCAGGGTCTGCCAACAGGAGTTTGTGGCTAACCAAAAAGAGGTCTATTCTGCTGTACATATCATGCACAGCAAATAGTAAGTATAATCCCTGGCTCCAGGGTTTAACAACCGCCAAATGTAGACCAACCTCAATTCTCTCGGGCTCTCCAGGTGAGTAGCCGGCACGGAGGACCTGCGAGTGGAGGAGTCCAGATCACGGTGTAGTATAACGTTGAAATCTCCTCTGATCACTAAGGAACCCTCTGCGAAATTGGTGAGGGTGCGAAGGTAGGCTATGAGCCTACGGGCCGGGTCCTGGTTGAGTAGATAAAAGTTAGCAATTATTATAATATCCTTCGAGATCTGCAGCTTCAAGAAAAGGAACCTGCCTCGTGGATCTATCTTTGAGTCAAGTACCTGCGCCATCAGGGATTTGTGGAGAGCCACACTCACCCCCTTAGACTTGGCCTCAGGGTTAGAACTATGAAACCATTTAGTGAAATACTTGTGTTTCAGTGTTGGCACTTTGTCCGTTCTAAAATTAGGTTCCTGTAAGAGGAGGATGTGTACTCGTTGTTTGTGCATATGATTAAGAGTCTGCGAGCGCCTCTCTGGCTTGTTAAAGCCTCTAATGTTTAGTGAGCAAATGTTCAGTCTGGACATTGTGATGGGGAGAAGGAAGAGGGATAAAGGATAAGAGTAAAGGTAAGAGGTAGGACAAGCAAGAAAATAAGAAGAGATGGAGTAAAGCCAAGAGAAAAAGAGAAGACGGTGATTCTAAATCCCGCCCTGGTGGTCAGGTCAGGCGAGCCTAAAGACCAAGTGTTCAAACAGAGAAAACTCTGTAATTTGTGTCAACGACACACCCTACAATGTGGTGTGACTGGAACAAGTCGTGGGTTAGTTACGCCTAACCCCAAGTCACAGCCTCGTGTAAAAAGGAAACAATACCATCAAGAGGCTGTACATAATGCATCAGAAAATAACGTGCAGCAGAACATCAACTCGGTAGATTAATTGATCAATCCGCAGGAGTATAAAGGGAGGGGCAAAAAAAAAAAAAAAAAAATGGGGGGGATCTCTATGACCTATACAAGAGCCTATACGACTCCGTCGGATGCCCCGACGGCCGTTAGTCAAATAGTCATAAGCAACAGTCAATCCCGGTATCATTTATGGAGCAACCCCACAGTCAGAAAAGTCGCAAGTGGATCTAGGCGGAGTCTCCAAAGCATCAATGACCCAAGAGAGATGAGCTCCAGGATTCTCTATAGTCCAGACCGTGAGGGTAAACAATTAGGATGGGATTGTACATGCTTTTTTTGAGTGGCATTACCACTTATATGTGTCGCATATGGTGCAGGCAAGGATCCAGGGAGGATGTAGGACATATTTACAAGTTTCACTTATAAATAAATAACCACAGCAGACCTAGAAGAAAAAAAAAAAAGGTGGGGACGGGAAGTAAGGATGAGGGGATGGGGGAGATAGGAGAGGTGGAAAGAAAGGAGAGAGTAGGGGGAGAGAAGCGGGTGGAAGGGTAAGAAGGAAGTATAAAGGGGAAGGAGTAGTGACAGAAAAAAAAAGTAAGGTAGGGAGGGGGAAGAGGGGGTTATTGGAAGTGAGATGGAGAGGAGAAAGGGGAGAAGGGTGGGGGGGAGGGAAGGAAGGGGGAGGGGAAAGGAAAGGAGAAATGGGGGAGGGGGGAAGGGTAGGAAAGGAGGGGAACAAGGCAAATTAACCCCACAGAAAACAGAATCCTCAAAGTAATATGTGTAGTAGGAAGTGGCATGAGCAGGAGACAGGGTTCAAAACTGACTTATGAAATACTCCTAGCTCAGGTTGGAAGGCAAATCAATCCAACGCTGTCTGAATTGAGTCAAGTAGTGCCCTCGGATGTAGTAGAATGAAGTTTAGAGGCTCGTCTCCTTCTCCGTTCCGTAGCCATGGGGAGCTGTCGGAGAGCTCTAGAACCTCTAATGAAGACTGTAGGTAGCTGAGGCCAGTCCGAAATAGTCACCACTGGAATGTCAAGAGCCCCACACAATTTAGGGACGTTAAGTGGTGATCTCAAGATCAGCATTTCCGAGCCCCTGCGAACCTGTAGCTGGAAAGGGAAACCCCAGGAGTAAGCTAAGTCCTGCTCCCTAAGGATCTCAGCAGGGGTCGCAGAGCCTGATGCTTGGCCAATGTTATAGGCGAAAGGTCGGCTAGAAGCTGAATGGGAGTCCCGTTCAAGTCAATAGATTCAGATTCCCTTGCTTTTTGCATAACATCATCCTTAAGTTGGAAGAAGTGTATTCTGCATATAATGTCCCTAGGTCGGGATGGGTCATCGCTCTTAGGGCCCAAAGATCTATGTGCTCTGTCCAGCTCAATATATTCATCCTGGGGTCTGTTTAAAAGAGAATTGAATATACGCAGGAGGACTGGAGTTAATGTCACATGGTGCTACTGACTCGGGAATGCCCCGGATATGGACGTTATTCCTCCTGTTCCTATTCTCCGAGTCCTCCATCATGTCGCGCACAAGTTGGAAATTCTGAGTATGTTGATCTAGTAGTTGTTGTTGATGTATTTTTACTTGGGAAGAGAGCTCAGCCACTTCTTGTTCAACTGTCTGCACAGAGCTTTTGAGTTTAGAGGTGTCATCTTTGAGGGATCTGATTTCAGATTTGCAAACTTCTTCTAGTCGTTGTATATAACCCTCCATATCATCCTTGGTGGGTATGGAATGTAATCTGGCTCTGATATCATGAAGGTCATCAACCTGAGAGGGAAAGGGGCCATCTCAAGATGGGTGATGGTGGGACCCCGAGGTAGGGCTCATATTTAACTGTGGCTCACTGGGGGTAGTTGGGGGGTCATTCCCCTCATAGACAGCCAAAACAGGGGACCCTCCTGTCAGGCCAGTCCCTGTATCAATTGGCGTTGCCATGGGAATAAGCTGTTCGATGCTCATTCCCCACTCCTCAGCGTGTATCTGCTGCTCAGAGGCTCTCTCCTTGTGCACAGGGGAGGAGGGAGGTGGATGACCGTTCTGCTCCCTGCCTCCTGTAATGGCGGCATTTGCGCTCTTTTGTGTGGTCCGCTCCCCTGTCCCCGCTGTTACCTTTGGGAGTGGCGCGGTGACTCCGGCTACACTCCTGGTGTTCTGCCATGAAGAAGAGCCTCGCGTGCCTCTGAGCGAGATGTGGGAGTCCCAGGGCACCGGTCTCCCGCTGAATCTCTGGCGGCCATCTGTGCATGGTGCGTGGAGCGTCTGCTGGGACCCAATGGAGCAGTAAAGTAGGTGGTAATGTCCTTCTTGATAGGCATCTGAGGGGCTGAAAATGTCCTCAGGCTGGCAGGCTGCGGTGTCTGCAAACTGAGCCTCTAGATGGGCTGATGGAGGCTAATGATGGCTGTAGATGGGATCAGGCGCCGGAGTTCTCCTCAGAAGCAGCCATCCAGCGCCATCTCCAGGCCACACCCTCATACTGCTCCTACTTTAATGGCCCTGGGACAGTGTCCTGGCAGCACGAGCAGGTGTAGGGTGGCTGGTGTTGTGAGGCACACACATGAAGTGGATGATGTAGTGGCCAGGGTGGCTGCACCATGAGGGTTTGGGTATTGTTTTTTTACGTTTGGTTTAGGAACAAGTAGTTAGTTAGTTAGTTAGTTAGTTAGTTAGTTAGTTTTTGGGGGGGTCTGTACTGTCACATGTTTGTGTATGGCCATTAATTATCATGATTTGGATTATATTTGTGTGATTTGCCCACTTGTGTTTTCATGTTTTGTGTGTGTTTTTGAAAAACCTTTTTTTGTGCACAAGAACTACTACTAAAAATAAAAAAACCTAGCAACCTGTGTCTGTCGTTACTTTTGGAAACTGGGCAGTTGCACATAGCTTTATGCTGTGCACAGAGGTATGAGGTACGTGAAATGGTATTGGTGGGTCCGTGCAGCATTGTCTGCTAATGTCCAGGCCTTTGGGCCACACTGTATACCGTGACTGTGTGTCCATGTCAATTATGATGTGTTTGCCCACATAGGAATGTGTCCACAGACATGGAGAATGCAATGGTGTTTGTGCGGGATGTTATGTACACTTCAGTACACACACACAAAACATGTATGCACACACATACTTCATTTCTGCCATGGCAACTCTGCTATGGCGTGGACCACTGCAGGCACATATGTGCATAGTGTGGTTTGTATGTTAAGGCCATCACCTATAGATGCACACATAGCCATTCTGTAGTGTAATCCACTTTACTGCACAAAACCGCTCCTGTGTGACGCTTTGACGCGTCGAAAGTGTGTCGCAGGAGCCACAATTGACGACACGAGCGTGTATTTGTGAGAAACTCCGATAGACAACTGTGTCATGTATTAGCCAGCTTTCAAGAGCAGGCTGCCCAATCGTAACGCAGTTGTGTTGGCCAATGTGCGGGTATGGGGCGTGGTGTTGACCACTGCGGCACGCCAATGTCCTCGTTGCGCTGAACATGTACGCCCACATGGACTTTGGGATTGCAGCGTGTGAAGAGGCGAGGAAATTCGACCAGATTGGTTCCGCTGTGGGTGAGGCGATTTCGGGTGCGACACATTGCCTTTCATTCAGGTCGAGATTGTGGCGTGTAATGTCATTGGCGATCTGAGGCGAGCATGAAAAACGTGCACGCGCACGTTAGATCGCCTCATATTGCCAGCCATTATTGCAGCATGTGAAGGTACAATAAGCGTCTCTTTTCGGCATGTCTCTTCATCCTGCCGGAGGCTTGTGTAAGGACGTCTCTGGTCTCACTCCAGATCTTGGTAAAGTCCAAGGACAATGCATCGGCTGCCGGGTTGCCGGACACTGAGGAGAACGTAAGAGGTAGACCAGGATGTTGCCCGAATACCATGACAAAGGGAGATTTAGCTGACGACTCAGTAGAGTGATTGTTGTAAGCAAATTCCGCCCAAGGAAGGAGACTGGTCCAGTTATTGTGATGAGAATTGGCGAGGTGCCGGAGGTAGGTGGTGAGGACTTGGTTAATGCGCTCCACCTGCCCGTTGGACTGCGAATGATAAGCCGAGGAGAAGTCCAACGTGATGTCCATATGGTTGCACATCGCCCTCTAGAACCAGGAAGTGAACTGAACTCCCCTATCGGACACAATATGACGAGGAAATCCATGGAGCCGGAAGATCTGTTCGATGAATATCTTGGCTAACTCAGGAGCGGATGGTAGACCGGGCAAAGGAACGAAATGAGCCATTAGAGAAGCGAACCACGACTACTCATATGACCGTACAGCCGGAGGAGCAGGGTAGATCCGTAGTGAAATCCATAGCTATGTGTTGCCAAGGAGCTGATGGGACCGGGAGAGGCAGTAGACGTCCAGCCGGTAACTCTCTGGTCACCTTGTTTCTATCACAGGACGGACATGAAGCAGCAAAATCGTGGACGTCTTGATGGATAGTAGGCCACCAATTGTGACGAGAGATCAAAGAGAGAGACTTCTTAACTCCTACGTGACCAGCAATTCTCAACGAGTGTCCCCATGCCAGGACCGCCCTCTTCTGATCCTGTGCTACGAAGGTCTTCCCCGGCGGAAGTCCAACTACACGTAAGGGAGCCACGGCAATTATCTTGGTAGGATCGACGATATGCAAGGTCACCCCTTCACCATCCGACTGCTGGAAGGACATTAACAGAGCATCAGCCTTGACATTTTTACTGGCCGGAAGTGCAGTTCAGAGTAGAAACGAGCAAAGAACAGGGACCACCGGAATTGCCGGGGGTTGAGCCTCTGTGCGGACTGGAGATAAGCCAGATTCTTGTGATCTGTGTAGATAACGAATGGATGAACGGCACCCTCGAGGAGGTGTCGCCACTCCTCCAGTGCCAATTTGATGGCCAGCAATTCACGATCCCCAATAGAGTAGTTGCACTCCGATGAGGTGAATGCTTTGGAGAAAAACACGCAGGTCACTAACCGACCTGAAGCGGATTTCTGGGAGAGGAGAGCCCTCTACCTCTACAATGTACTGTCTGTTTACCTCTGGTCGATGCAAGGCAGGATCCTCGGAGAAGGAGCACTTTAAGATGGAAAAGGTGTTCTCGTTTTCTGGGGTCCAGTCGCAGGCTTTTGCTCCCTTACAGATGAGAGCCATGATTGGCTTGATCAAGGATGAGTATTGAGGATTGAATTGCCTGTAATAATTTGCAAAACCAAGGAACCCCTGAATAGCCTTAGTCCCCACAGGACGGGGCCACTTCAGCACGGTAGAGAGCTTCTCAGCATCCATCCGTATTCCGGGGTCAGAGATGATGTATCTGAGAAAGGGCAAAGAGGTCTGCTCAAAGATACATTTCTCCATCTTGCATACAACCGATTCCTCCACACTCGCAGGAGGACTTGCCGCACGTCCCGTCTATGAGAGGACAAATCCGGGAGAAGATGAGGATATCGTCCAGATATACCACCACACACGTGTACAACAGATCACGAAATGTCATTGATGAACTCCTGAAACACTGCGGGAGCGTTACACAACCCGTAAGGCATGACCAAATACTCATAAACGCTGTCCCTGGTGTTGAAAGGCGTCTCCCATTCGTCTCCGGCACGTATTTGAACCAGGTTGTATGCTTCTCGGAGGTCTAATTTCGTGAAGATGTGAGCCCCTTTGAGCCTGTCAAAGAGCTCTGGAATCAGCGGCAGGGGGTATTTGTTCTTGACAGTGATGGCATTCAAGCCTCTGTAATCTATGCAGGGTCAATGTGTGCCCTCCTTCTTCTTCACAAAGAAAAACCCAGCGCCAGCAGGGGACGTGGATTTTCGAGTGAAGCCCCTAGCCAAGCTGTCCGTGATGTACTCAGACATGGCTTGTGACTCGGCTGGAGACAACGGGTAGATTTGTTCCTTGGGTGGTGTAGCACTAGGAACCAGATCAATAGGGCAATCATACGGCCAATGAGGCGGGAGGACCTCTGCGTCCGTCTTGTTGAAGACATCCGTGTACAGCCAATAGGCAGTTGGTAAACCAGGAGGAATAGAAGCCGGTTGCGGGGAACCCGGTGGCAGAATAGACTTCAGGCATCTCTCATGGCAGAGAGGACCCCACCGCAGCACGTCCCTGAGCCCAGTCTAGAACAGGTTCATGAACCTGAAGCCAGGGAAGCCCGAGGAGTTGGGCATGCGAGAGACCAGGCATGACGTAGAAGGCAATCTTTTCACGGTGTAGAGCCCCGATCTGCACCTCCACCTCCTCCGTCACTTTGGTGAAGATCTCCTGCAGCGGTCTGCCATCCACCGATGCAATCACATGAGGCGTCACCAGAGGTATTACAGAGATTCCAAGTCGAGTAACCACCTCTTGCTAAATGAAATTTCCTGCTGCCCCAGAATCCACATAGGCTAGCTCAGAAAAGCGTCTCTGCGGACATATCACCTGCACGGGCAGGGTGAGGGGTTGACAGGCATCGCTCTCGCCTAGGACGGTCTCTCTTACGTGACCTAGGCGGAGGACTTCTCTTGGTCTTTCAGGACAATATCGGCATCGGACGGATCTCCTTTCCCTTGCAGTTTCACAGGAGCGCTCTTGGAAACGCAAGTCGATGCGAGTGGCTAGTGAGATCAAGGCCTCCAACTCGTCTGGGATATCCAGCCCCGCAAGTTCGTCCTTTATCCTGCCGGACAGACCACACCAGAAAGCTCCGGTCAGCACCTCGTTATTCCATCTCACCTCGGAGGAGAGGATGAGAAAACGAATGGCATATTGTCCAACAGTGAGCTTCTCTGTCTTGACTGGGGTTGAAGAGTGACTCCGTAGCAGATGAGACTCGACCGGGTTCATCGAAGATCCTCCGGAACGTCTCCAGAAAGGTCAACAAGTAGGAGACTGCTGGGTCATCATGCTCCCATAGAGGATTAACCCACGCCAGAGCCTCGCCCTGCAGGTGGGACACCACGAAAGCCACCTTGGTCCGATCGGTGGGGTACTGCTGTGGCAGTAGTTCAAAGTGTAAGCGACACTGGTTGAGGAAGCCGCGGCACATCTTGAGGTCTCCGCTGTATCTAGGTGGTCTCCCGAGGCGAGACGAAGGGTTTGGGATGCCACCCGGGGACCAGTCATATGATGCGGCCTGAGCCGAGGCCGTTGTTGCAGACTGCACGGAGTCCAGATGATCGTCCTCGGAGGATACGTACGACAGCCTGCAAGACTGCATGTCTCATTGTGCTGACAGCTCCTGCTGTAGGCTTGCAGGCTGGGTGGCGGATGCTGGATTGGAGGTTTGCAGGGAGGCTAACGGGGTATCCATGGACTGAAGACAAGCCGCTATACGGCTCCGACTCTCCCGAATATAAGCCAGCTCCTTTTGCGTTGAGAACAAGGTACCAGCAAGGTCCATGGCCTGATTATTCTGTCACGCTTCCGGGGAAGGCGCCCTAGAGTGGACCCACTGGGCCGTGGTACCAAATTCCCCTGGGTGAGCTGGTCGTAGTTTAACCAACCCCTATACAAGGATTGTCAGGGGCAAGCCCAGAGGGTCTAAATACCACAGCTGCTAGTACCAGGGGGGCGGCTCGTAAGGTTAGCCAATGCTACAGCACAGCTAAGGATTCACGGTAATAGTACAAGGCTAGGAGATCAGGAATGGTGCTACCAGGGAAGAGCACAGCTAGGGTTCCAGGTAACCGGGTACAAGGCAATGAGAGCAGGAATGGCTCTACCGGAGGAGAGTACAAGGAAGGCCTGACCAACACTCAGCAAGGCAGAAGCAAACTAACTTAATAATCAGGCACCTCCCATCAGTGGAGGTGGCCTGATATACCAGAGGAAGAGCAGCTATTGGTCAAGGGGAGTGTCAGGTTGGGTTGTGCCGGCCCCTAGAGTCACAGGGGAGGAGTGCACCTAGTGCTCCACTGATTGGTCACATGAATACGACCATTGTAATGTGTTCATGTGTGAGCCCGGTGGTCAGCTGACAGGAAGGGTACCCGGCGACGGCTCTGAGACACAGTACGCCTGGACGCCAGATGCCCGGTCGGCAGAGGAGCAGAGGATGCCGACCCGGGAGAGGTGAGCTGGGTAGCGGTGCCTGGGGACCTAACAGTATGTCTGCGTATGCATCCCTCTGCGCAGTTTCGCCGCGCCCACTGAACACAACATATTGCATTTTGTGTTGCTTTAAATATGCACAGGCATGCATGTGCGCACGAGTGCGTACAAACAACGCATTATTCTCTATGGATGCGCATTGATGCGTAATGGCTTGTGCATGGCTGCGTTCGATGCGCATGCACATTTTACACTGAGCATTCCTAAGAGATAATTTCCCCTAAAACATGCCCATAGTGCGTGGCTTGTCAATACATTCTGGAAAACCGTCTTGGAAAATTATGAACGTCTGCTCATGAAAAATGCATACGGATGCCAAAACGCATGCAAACGAATGCTTGCGCAATGTTTTTTTGTTGTAATGTAAAAGCTGATGCGGATAAAAACCACTGCATACGTATGCATTTACATGCGTGTTCACATGCATATGCGCATGTGGATGATACGCTGCATGCTGAAACGCAAATGTGAAACCCGCCTATGTTAGGCTATGTGCACATGTGGAGTATTTTGTTGCAGAAACTTCTACATAAAATTTGCATCACATGGCAGAAACACACACCAAAAACAATTTTTTTTTTTGTTAGAAAGCTATAAGGGTTCAAAGTTCATCAGCAATTTCAAATTTTTCCAGCAAAATTTACAAAACCATTTTTTTTAGTGACCACTAGGGATAAGCGAGTATACTCGTTACTATTCGGTATTCGTTGAATAGTAGCGGTATTCGGCTACTCGCTAATCTCCGAGTATCTTATGTGTACTCGGGAGTAGTGAGCAGTCCTAATACTTTTGCAGTGTATCTATAGATACACTGCAAAAGTAGCTTAAAAGTGATTAAAATTTGTTAAAAATAATAAAATTACATACTTACCTGTCCGACGCCTGCACCGGGACCGGCAAAGAAGACATCCGATCGCTGGACAAGGTCCTGTGACTACCAGCTAATCAGATGGCATGTAGCGATCTGGCCAAGCAGATGGCGCCACGTCACAACCACGTGATCACTAGCGGCCATCTGATTGGCCAGTTTGCAAGATCCTAGGTGTACTTTCAGGACCTTGCAAACTGGCCAATCAGGTGGCCGCTAGCGATGACGTGGTTGTGACGTGGCGCCATCTGATTGGCCAAATCGCTACCGGCCATCTGATTGGCTGGTAGTCACAGGTCCTTGTCCAGCGATCAGCGATGTCTTCTTTGCCGGTCCCGATGCAGGTGTCGGACAGGTGAGAGTATGTAATTTTATTATTTTTAACAACTTTTAATCACTTTTAGGGTACTTTCACAGTGTATCTATATATACACTGCGAAAGTATTCATACTCGCTATACTCGCAACGAGTACCGAATACTGGTACCTACTCGTTGCGCGTATGGCGAGTACGAATATTAAGGTACTCGCTCATCCCTAGTGACCACATCACATTTGAAGTCTCTTTGAGGGGTGCACATGACAGAAAACACCCAAAAGTTACACCATTCCAAAAACTGCACTCCTCAAGCTACTCAAAACTACATTCAAGAAGATTATTAACCCTTCAGGTGTTTCACAGGAACTAAGGCAAGGAAGGAAAAAATGGACATTTTAATTTTTCCAACAAAAATGTTCTTTTAGCCTCAATTTTTTCATTTTCCCATGGGCAACAGGAAAAAATGGATCCTAAAATTTGTTGGGCAATTTCTCCTGAGTACACAGATACCTCATATGTGGTCATAAACCACTGTTTTGGAGCACGGCAGGACTCGGAAGGGAAGGAGCGCCATTTGACTTTTTGAATAGAACTCACGGTTTTGAAGATTAGGATGGGGTCAGCATCACCTTGCAGCATCTCCCATACAGCCTGGGGAGATTTCACCGCCGCCTGCAAGCTTTCAGCCCTTGGCTATGGAGGATGATGAGGAGGGTCCTCCCTGCTGCACCGCTCTGCACGCTCTGGTGCTCACTCCCAACAGTCCGATACGTCACATCCAGTTTTGTGTTATAGGAGAAGAAAAAGAAGTCGCACTCAGAGCTTCTATAAACAGCGGTTCTTTATTGTGCTTCAGTGCACACAGCAGGTGGTAGCATGCGGGTGGGAGGACGGGGGGCACGACGTTTCATCCGCATGCCACCACCTGCTGTGTGCACTGAAGCACAATAAAGAACCGCTGTTTATAGAAGCTCTGAGTGCGACTTCTTTTTCTTCTCCTATAACACAAAACTTTTTGAATAGAAGTTTAGCTCCAATTGTTAGTGGACACCATGTCGCATATGGAGAGCCCTGTGAGCCTAAAGATTGGAGCTCCCCCACAAGGGACCCCATTTTGGAAACTAGACCCTCCAAGGAACTTATCTAGGTGCATAGTCAGCACTTTTTCACAAACATTTTCTTTTAGCCTCAATTTTTTTCATTTTCACATGGGCAACAGCATAAAATAGATCCTAAAATTTGTTGGGCAATTTCTCCTGAGTATATCAATACCTCATATGTGGTCATAAAACCCAAAAAGTTTTCATTTTTACGGATCAATTTGTGAAGCACCTGGGGGTTCTGAGTGCTCACTATGCATCTAGATAAGTTCCTTCGGGGGTTTAGTTCCCAAAATGGGGTCACTTGTACTGGAGCTCCAATGTTTAGACGCACAGGGGCTCTCCATACGTGACATGGTGTCCGCTAACAATTAGAGCTAATTTTCCATTCAAGTTGTTAGCTGACACCATGTCGCGTATGGAGAGCGTGTGCCACCAGCATTGCCACCTGCACAAGAGCAACTGTAAGAGCCGGGGTACAGTAACAGAAAATGGCACCTCTAATGAATGCGCTATTTCCTGGAGTGGCTGTGGGTTGCAATTCGCAGCGTGGGGGCCCACATTGTTTGGGTCCCTCCACGCTGAGGATTCCAGCCCCCCAGCTCCCAAGTTGCACTTGGCTGGCAACCAAAAATATGGCAAAGCTCAATGTACCGTATATACTCGTGTATAAGCCGAGTTTTTCAGCCCAAAATTTGGGCTGAAAAGTCCCCCCTCGGCTTATACACGGGTCTATACGGTAGACCCTGTGGTGGGGGCTGTGTGGTGGGGGCTGTGGAGGCTGGAGGAGGTGGGGGGGCTGCTGTATGAGCGGCCCCGTCACGTGGGGCCGCTCATTATATATGCACTGCTTCCCCCTGTCAATCAGCGCAGGGGGAAGCAGTGCATATGGCCCCCCAAAAGCTGGCACTGTCCCCCCTTGTAAGGGCCCCCCCCCCGGTGCTTATACATTACCCTCCCGGTGTTCTGATCGGCGCCGCTCCTCGGTGCTGCGTCGCCGTCTTCATCCTCCCGTCGCGCTCGCTGCATCCATCCGGGTTTCTCCGGCGGTCGCAGCGATATGACGTCATCGCGCGACCGCCGGAGAACCCGGATGCAGCCAGCGCGGGAGGATGAAGACGGCGACGCAGCACCGAGGAGCGGCGCCGATCAGAACACCGGGAGGGTAATGTATAAGTAGCGGGAGGGGGAGGCCTTACAAGGGGGACAGTGCCAGCTTTTGGGGGCTGTTGGTACCCCCAGGGGGCTGCTGGGTACCCCCTGGGGGCTGTTGGTCCCCCCAGGGGGCTGTTGGTACCCCCTGGGGGCTGTTGGTACCCCCTGGGGGCTGTTGGTACCCCCAGGGGGCTGCTGGGTACCCCCTGGGGGCTGCTGGGTACCCCCTGGGGGCTGTTGGTCCCCCCTGGGGGCTGTTGGTACCCCCAGGGGGCTGTTGGTACCCCCAGGGGGCTGCTGGGTACCCCCTGGGGGCTGTTGGTACCCCCTGGGGGCTGTTGGTACCCCCAGGGGGCTGCTGGTACCCCCAGGGGGCTGCTGGGTACCCCCAGGGGGCTGTTGGTACCCCCAGGGGGCTGCTGGTACCCCCACGGGGCTGCTGGGTACCCCCTGGGGGCTGTTGGTCCCCCCTGGGGGCTGCTGGGTACCCCCTGGGGGCTATTGGAACCCCCTGGGGGCTGTTGGTCCCCCCTGGGGCTGTTGGTACCCCCATGGGGCTGTTGGTACCCCCAGGGGGCTGCTGGGTACCCCCTGGGGGCTGCTATATGTACCCCTGGGGGCCTGCTGTATACCACTGGGGCTGCTGTATACTACCACTGGGGCTGCTGGGGCTCCTGTATACTACCACTGGGGCTGCTGGGGCTCCTGTATACTACCACTGGGGCTGCTGTATACTACCACTGGGGCTGCTGGGCTCCTGTATACTACCACTGGGGCTGCTGGGGCTCCTGTATACTACCACTGGGGCTGCTGGGGCTCCTGTATACTACCACTGGGGCTGCTGGGGCTCCTGTATACTACCACTGGGGCTGCTGGGGCTCCTGTATACTACCACTGGGGCTGCTGTATACTACCACTGGGGCTGCTGGGGATGCTATAATACTACCACTGGGGCTGCTGTATACTACCACTGGGGCTGCTATATACTACCACTGGGGATGCTATATAGTACCACTGGGGATGCTATATACTACCACTGGGGCTGCTGTATACTACCACTGGGGCTGCTTGGGCTCCTGTATACTACCACTGGGGCTGCTGGGGCTCCTATATACTAACACTGGGGCTGCTGTATACTACCACTGGGGCTGCTGGGGATGCTATATACTACCACTGGGGCTGCTGGGGATGCTATATACTACCACTGGGGCTGCTGTATACTACCACTGGGGCTGCTGGGGCTGCTATATACTACTGCTGGGGATGCTATATACTACCACTGGGGCTGCTGGGGATGCTATATACTACCACTGGGGCTTCTGGGGATGCTATATACTACCACTGGGGATGCTATATAGTACCACTGGGGATGCTATATACTACCACTGGGGCTGCTGTATACTACCACTGGGGCTGCTGGGGCTCCTATATACTACCACTGGGGCTGCTGTATACTACCACTGGGGCTGCTGGGGATGCTATATACTACCACTGGGGCTGCTGTAAACTACCACTGGGGCTGCTATATACTACCACTGGGGATGCTATATAGTACCACTGGGATGCTATATACTACCACTGGGGCTGCTGTATACTACCACTGGGGCTGCTTGGGCTCCTGTATACTACCACTGGGGCTGCTGGGGCTCCTATATACTAACACTGGGGCTGCTGTATACTACCACTGGGGCTGCTGGGGATGCTATATACTACCACTGGGGCTGCTGGGGATGCTATATACTACCACTGGGGCTGCTGTATACTACCACTGGGGCTGCTGGGGCTGCTATATACTACTGCTGGGGATGCTATATACCACCACTGGGGCTGCTGTATACTACCACTGGGGCTGCTGGGATGCTATATACTACCACTGGGGCTACTGTATACTACCACTGGGGCTGCTGGGGCTGCTATATACTACTGCTGGGGCTGCTATATACTACCACTGGGGCTGCTGGGGATGCTATATACTACCACTGGGGCTGCTGGGGATGCTATATACTACCACTGGGGATGCTATATAGTACCCATGGGATGCTATATACTACCACTGGGGCTGCTGTATACTACCACTGGGGCTGCTGTATACTACCACTGGGGAGGCCTGTATACTACCACTGGGGAGGCCTGTATACCACACTGCTGGGGGCTGTATACCTGTGCTGGGGTCCACCCTCGGCTTATACACGAGTCAATAGGTTTTTCCAGATTTTTGGGGCAAAAGTAGGGGGTCGGCTTATACACGGGTCGGCTTATACACGAGTATATACGGTAATTTTATTTGTAGAAATTTTTTTTTTAAATTACGTGAGGCTTCGCCATATTTTTGCTCCAGCCAGGTACAACTTGGCAGCTACGGACTGCCACCCACAGCTGCCTTGTTGTACCTGGCTGGCAACCAAAAATACAGCAAAGCCCAACATTTTTTTTATTTATATAACTAACTTGAGAAAAAACAACAACGTGGGGCTCCGCTATATTTTTGTTCCAGCCAGGTACAACTTGGCAGCTACGGGCTGCCACCCACCCCCAGCTGCCTCGTTGTACCTGGCTGGCAATCAAAAATACAGCGAAGCCCAACATTTTTTTTTTATTTATATAACTAACTTGAGAAAAAACAACGTGGGGCTCCGCTATATTTTTGTTCCAGCCAGGTACAATTTGGCAGCCACAGACTGCCACCCACTGCCAGCTGCCTCGTTGTACCTGGCTGGCAACCAAAAATACAGCGAAGCCCATTTTTTTTATTTATAGAACTAGTTTGAGAAAAAAAATGACGTAGGGCTCCGCCATATTTTTGGTCCAGCCAGGTACAACTAGGTAGCTGTTGGCTGGAATCCTCAGCATGGAAAGCCCAAGCGTTTTTGGCCCCCCCATGCGGAGAATTGCACCCCAGAAAATGGTGCATTTATTGTAGCGCCATTTTCTGGCGCTGTACCCAGACTCTTCCAGTTACCCTAGTTCCAGCCAGCCCCTGCACAGGGATCAGGCAGCAGAGAAGCGATCTGACAACCCAGGCACTGTGATCTGCTATGTGATCACTGTGCATCATGATCACATAGCAGATCACCATGCCCAGGCTGTCAGATTGCTTCTCTGCAGCCTGATCCCTATGCAGAGGGATCAGACTTAATAGAAGCGATCTGACAGCTCGGACACAGTGATCTGCTATGTGATCACTGTGCACGGTGATTCACATAGCAGATCACCGTGCCCGGACTGTCAGATCGCTTCTCTGCAGTCCGATCCTTCTGCAGGGAGTGGGCTGCAGAGAAGCGGGGGGCAGGCGTCTGCAGGCAGGCAGCTGTGACAGCAACGGCGGGAGAAGCAGGTGGCAAGGGGCACCTGTGCCTTGTGTCGCCATGCTGTGGCTGCAGTGCTGATGATGGGAGTGATCATCAGATCACTTCCCATCAGCGTGGAGGGGGCAATACCCGCCCCCTCCTGCACTTCAGCCTATGTATAGAGCGGAGACAGCCTCTTTCATAGCTGGATAGGAGGATCACTATGATTGACTATTCAATAGCCAATCACAGCGATCGGGAGGGAGGGGTGGGGATTTCACCTCCCCAACATCAAGCTCCGAGGTTCAGTGATAAGAATCACTGAACCCCGGGGCCTTATGGCAGTTACCGTGGGAACAGTGCACGGTGACCGCCATGACTTCGTGGGACGTTGACCCACCCCAGGACCGTGGGGTACCCAGTCCCTAGCGATGTCACTGGGGCCTGTGCCCTGTCCCGTGGCCCTGGTGGTGGCTAAAAAGGAAGTCAGTAAAAATAATAAAACTAAAAGTGTTTTGTGATGCCACCTATAGTTCCAGTATGGTTACCGGTGCGGCGGGTCAGACCTCCGGGGTGATGGTAGGGCAGCATGATGGTTATGCTCCCCATAGGTGGAGTGGGATCACCAGGGCAGTTGTTGTAGTTTGCGGCTCATCAGGTGTAGGAATTACAGGACAGTCTATGGAGGCAGCAGGATCAGGGGCCTCAATAACAGTCACACACAGGGTTGTTGTTACAGGTATAGTCCAGGGTACAGTCTCTGGCGATTTATGAGGCCTCCCTGTTGTGCTGTGTTTGTTTGGTCCCAGACTGTCTGAAGATAGGCTCTGACCCTCTCCTGCTGTCTTCACTTGTATGGCAGGCGATGGGAGCACTGTTGCTGAGCACCACTGTATCCAATGCAGTCCTTGGCTCTGCTAAGTGGCTGTGCCTTCAAGTGCTGCTGTGGCCAGGAGACCTGGAGTCTCCCTGACTTCCGGTCTTCACTGCTGGGCAGCTCATTCCCACGCAGTCTCGGCGCCTGTGTTCGGTTTTTAGCACTGCTTCTCTCTGGGGTGAACTGGTATAGCTCCACCCCCCTGGCACTCCTCTGTCCCTCCGACCCTCGCTCTACTGTCCCTCACACTGGATAACGGCTCTCACTAGTACGGGCTTGGCGTAGCTCCATCACCAGGATGTCTTCACAGTCCTCCCTGGAACTGCACTCCCTAAGTCCACCTCCAAGCCTGAATATATAAGGGACCTCGCCTGAACTCGGCTTGCAGATTTCCCCCTTCAGGTCTGGAGTGGAAGGTGTTGTGTGCGGGCTTACTTGGTGTGGAGATACTTCTCTGCTGCACTGCGCCAGGTGATTCTGTGGCAACCCAACCCTGGGTGCCACATTCCCCCCTAGTGAAATTCAGTACTCCTGGACTGAGGGAACACAACATTTTCAAACATTAACAACATTGGAATTGTACAAAGTCTTAAAAATGAAAAATTACAAAAACCAATAAAATGGAAAAACAGGTCAAAAATCGAAGGGCTGAGGGGGCGTGGCCTGGCCATGAGCGGGGAGAGACACTGATCTTTGTGCTCCTGCTCCCCGGCCGACAAAAAGCCTTATAACCCTATCACAGCCCACTCTATGTCAGTGAAAAGGAAGCCGAACCGCTCCTCCACCCCCACAGGACCCCCGGTGCAGTTTTCTGCACGTATTTCCCGATACCTTAGGAGCACTGACAAGAGGCCCCCAGACAGTGCTGTGATCAAGATGGCGGATCCCTCTCCTCAGTGCAGAGCCCTGAAGAGCATGGTGGGAAGACAGGAGAAAGAAGCCGGCGCGCAGGCAAGGAATCCGGCGCTGAACCCGCGGCTCCCTAATCCAGCAGGAAGCGGCAGCTCACTCACTGAGGTGCCAGAAGTAAGTGATGTGCCGGCAGTGATGGGAGAGCAGAGCAGCATGGAGGGGGGAGGCATGAAAGGAGCGTGCAAGCAGGCTGGTAGTCCGCTGCCTCCTAGGTCTGAGAAGAGGGAAAGTGCGGCTGCAAAAGTTTCAGAGGAGTATGTTATGACAGGAGAGAGACGCAGCTTAGAAGAGGCGCCCTCCCAAGGTCCCCTGCAGCCTGAGCTACGCATTCATGGGGAGATAATGTGTGCCCTGAATGAGGAGACTGTCTCGCAGGAAGGGAGTTATAATAAAGTCATGATAGCTGACAAGATTCTGGCCGTCCCACAGAGCTCCAATATGACCCAGTTGAACACTTTCCAGGGTTCGAGCTGGAAAATCCCTCAGCAGCCTTCATGCTCTGTGTCACCACAATCCAGCAGCATTGTATGGAATGATAACTTGGAACCCTCTATGGCCTCCCATTATGAATCTAATGAGAAAATGGTGGAGCTGGAGGGACATCCGGGAATAGACCTTAGGCAGAAGAGTTCCAGTAGTTCTCCCCCTGCAGACGACCCATGGGATTGCCGTGCCCCGGGGGATGAAATGTGGGACTCTTTTAGAGCTCGGATATTGAATATCCCCACCAAAGAGGAGCTAGAGAACTTTGTCTCCAGGCTGGAGTCCTCTTTTAAGAAGGAGACGGGGGTGTTGAGAGGAGAGGTGTCCGCCTTTTCAACTCGGGTCTCCCATCCACTGTTGAGAGACTGACACAGCGGGTCCAGCTCTTGGAAGATCAATTGGCAGCCCAGATGTCCAGCTTTGACAGCTTCTGGGATTCCATGGAAGACCTAGAGAATTGTGAGCAGCGACAGAATATCAGAGTCCGGGGCCTCCCTGAATTGGTCCAACCCAACGAACTGAATTGTACTTTACAAAACATATTTAACTCTATCAGGAATGCTCCCTCTGAGACGATTATTGAGTTCGACAGGGCCCATAGATCGCTCGGTCCACCCCCACCGGATGGAGCGAGACCAAGAAATGTTATTTGTCGTCTCCACAGATTTCAGGTTAAAGAGGAGATACTAAACTACTCCAGAAGAAAAGACGAGATTAGCTTCCAGGGGTGTCAGCTCCAGATGATGGCAGACCTCTCAAGAAGAATTCTACAAAAAAGACGTGCCTTGAGACCGCTTCTGGATCTTCTACGCCAAGCCCAGATCCCATACTCCTGGGGATACCCCTTCCGTCTGCAGGTCTGGAGGGGGAACCAAAGAGCCTTTCTCTCTCACCCTAGAGAGCTCCGGGAGTTTTTGTCCCTCTTGGACCTTAGAGATCCGGGCCTACAGTTCCCTGAATGGCCAAGCCCTCTGAATTCAGGATATCCTCCAATGCCGCCGCGCACACGAAGGCCTCAGCGCAGAAGGGGAGGAGGTGGAGGTCGGTCACCGAGGCGGAGATACAGCCGGGATGACAGATCGGAGGAGGGCTGAATATTATATTCCCTGCCTTTTTTGGGTCTGATTTTGAATAACTATCTGTGACTATCACGGTCCTTTTATCAATAACAAATGATCTTTTATAGCCCTTCTCTCAGGGCCCTGAAGGGGCCTCTGGAACTTAATGTCTTCTATTCTTTAGCTAGTATTATTTAACTCTCAGCTCTCTCTACTATCTTTACTGTGAGCCCTTCCCGGTCTTCCCTCCGTCTTCCTGTACCCTTCCCCTCCTCCCCCTTCCCTTTCCCTTTTTTTTTTTTTTTTATTGGTCATCACTTTATTCTTCATAGGGTATTCTCATCTACAATAATGCTCTTCAGCTTCTTTAATACTTTGATGTGGTGTGCATGTATTATTGTTATTGTCCAGGTGAGGCTACCCGGGATCATAACTTGCATTCTGGAATCTACATTAAGGGGTTTCAATTCCAGAATACGTATTTGTTACTTAGGGCGTAGGCAACCAGGGATATTCCTTTTTGCCCCACTAAATGTTTTACTAGAGCTGATCGGGTCTGGGTGGCTCCGCCAGGTCTTTTGGCTGGGAGGAGCCTCCTAGGGGACCCAGTGGTGTGGCACGCAACGGAGTGAGATAGCTTTCTTTTCTTATACTACCAATTAGACACTCTCGACAAAGTCCCTTATGGGCTGTGATAACAGGGTACTATAATGTAGTGATCTGAGGGACTTCAGGGACAATCTTTGCAAGGATCGGATCCACTCGTAAGATGTGCCAAGATCTTTTTAACGCATTCTTAATCTCATCAAAGGCTGAGTTATACTCAGTGATGAATCTGACGGGACTTACTACCTTGAGGGGTTTAGATTCATAGAGCAAAGAATGTCTTGAAGAATGTTTAGCCCTATTATATGCCCTTTTCAGGGAACTCTTACTATACCCTCTTTCCGGGAACCTTGCCGTCAGATCAGCTGCTTGATATTCAAAGTCACTGTCTCTCGAGCAGATCCGTCTTACTCGCAAAAACTGTCCCGTGGGAACAGCATTGATCATATATTTCGAATGGGATGAAGATGCTAATAATAACGAGTTGGTGGCCATCGGCTTTCGATACAATGTTGTTTGCAGGAAATTCTTATGGTCTTTAAATAGTCTCACATCTAAGAACTCAACTGAGTCCCTTGACCATTGGTATGTGAGATGGATGTTGTGCCCGTTGGAGTTCAAGGTATCAAAGAATACCCTTAAAGAATCCTCTGTGTCCTGCCAGACTATGAATATATCGTCAATGTACCGTGTCCAAAAGGGGACACGGTCCATTGACGAACTATGGTCTGGCCTACTAGGAGATCTTGCAAAGGCGCTGCCATCTTCGTAAAGCCCTTTATGAACCTCCTGTAGTATCCTACCAGCCCCAAGAACTGACGTACCTCTCTGACGGTTGTTGTTCTTGGCCAATCTTTGATGACAGGAACTTCTCAGGGTCTGGTGCCACACCTACTGCACTGAACACATGCCCGAGATACTGAACCTTCGGCTTCAGCAAATAGCATTTTATGGTCAATCTCTTTTTATTTAAAATCATATTAACATTTCAAGAGTATTCAAACATAAAGTCATATATAGTATGCAACAACCATTTAGCAAAGCAAGATCTACCTGAAAAGTGGTAAATCCATGATAGAAACATAATTTCTATTTAAAGTTTTAAATCACACTTTACTGCTCCGAACCTTCGCTTCAAGCCAGTGTCCAGTAATCCATAAGAAGAAAACTAGAAGAAAAGAAAAGAAAAAACCAAGAGCCCTTATAATAACCCTTCTTCATGTCCCTAAAATAGTAATTTCTATCTGTCCTTACGATAATTAGGGCAGTGTGTAGACCAAGTTGTTCATCCTGCTGGTTGAGACAATACAATTTAGAACACTTTAGTCCAGAACATGGTGAAGGTCACACCAAAGAGTAAATTATAAGTCATCTATTACCCTCCTTCAGCTCAGGAGTTCCCTTGAAGGCATCTTTGGCGTATTAAGTTTCTTATGAATAGAGAAGAAAGAGTGAATAAAAATCATGTTGAAAGATAAAGATTTAAAACAAAGGAAGGAAAGATTAAGATAACAAGAAGAAACTTAGGGGAGAAAAGAAAAGGTGTTAGAAGTAGGACTGAGGAAGAATGGGGTAAAAGGACGGGAGTGAGAAAAGGGGGAAGGGAGGGGAATGTATCCAGCCTCCACATCGACCATAAATCCCTACGCAAGGTCTCCATCAACAAAAATACCTCTAAAATCTGGGGAGTCATGAAAAAGGATCCATTCAGTCCATATGGCAGAGAACCTGTGTTTGGAGTCCGAAGCGTCCGCAGCCAATTCCTCCATCCGAAAGATATCCATCATTTCCCTGTACCAATCAAGCATGGTGGGTACCTGAGAGGATTTCCAAAACTTCAGAATCGTAGCACGTGCTGCCGATACACAAAAGCGCCAGTAATTAAGGCGTAGCTGGTAAACACTTTGGACCAGAAGCGTTGAATCTCTTTACAGCTCCACCATATATGAAGCATCGTCCCTCTCGCCTCACCACATCGCCAACAGATCTCAGAGATTCCTTGAAAGATACTGTGCAGGTTAACCGGACAAAGATACCACCTAGTGAGCAGCTTATAGTTTCTTTCCTGTGCTATACATGAATTAGACAGTTTATGGGTGAAAAGAAAACACTTTTCCCATTCTCCTTCTGATAACTGTCTACCCAATTCTCTCTCCCACTTATGCTGGAAGTAAAGAATATTGTGATCCTTCCAGCCTCCGAGGATCTGATATAGCACCGAAATTTTCCAACTCGGTGGTGAGTCCTGTAGGAAGAGTCCCTCTAATGGCGTAGGAGTCATCCTCACCCGACACCTGTGGTCAGCTGAATACAAAAAGGATCTGTATTGGAAATATTCAAACCACTTGAGTGACCCCGTAGGGGATTTGGATTGAAGCTCCATAAAAGAGGGCAAATTGCCATCAGAGAGTGTCTGACCTACGCGGGTGTCTCCCACACTCTGCCAGCACAGAAAACGGCATCTAAGGATTTGAAAAAAGGGGGTAAGTGGGCTAAGCCCTCTGTCCGTCAAAAAGATTTTCACCACAGAGTTCCAAATTGTCAGGGTCTCCCTAGTTATATCAGTCAGTGAGCCCACCTGAGGTACATCGACGTAAGGAATCCAGAGCAAGTGTTTCAGCGGAATCCCCAGGCCCTCCTGCTCCACAGCCACCCATTGTTTGGATGAGGAACTAAACTGCCAGTCTAGAGTTCTTGCAATAACAGCGACCCTAAAATAAGCCTGTATGTTAGGTAATCCAGCTCCTCCCTTGGTCCGGGGCAAAGTAAGAATACTCATTCGTATCCTGGATCTCTTTTTACCCCACACAAATTTGGTTACTAAAGTCTGCAGCCTGAGAAAAAACTCCTTATCTGGCGAGAGAGGAACAGTTTGAAATGATTTTAATGCTGCCTCTACACTAACTAGCAGGGGCTGGTAATTCAATCGGTATAGTTGTGATTGGTCTGTTGGAATGAATATTCCCAGATACTTTATTGCCTCCAGTTTCCACTTGAAAGAAAACTTCCTAGCCAAACACGTAACAATCTCCCCGGGTAAGGAGATGTTAAGCGCCTCGGTTTTAGAACAATTAACTTTAAAGTTGCTCGTCTGACCTAAGCAAATAGCATTTTGATGGCTTTAGTTTCATATCAAACTTGTACAATGCTTGAAATACCTCAGCCAGGTGCTCCAGATGTTCCTCATACGTCTTGGAATACACAATGATGTCATCAAGAAACAGCAGCACGGTCTCGAAGTTTCCGTGCCCCAGGCAACACTCCATCAGCCTTTGGAACGTTCCTGGTGCATTGCAGAGTCCAAACGGCATGCTATTGAACTCACATAGACCCATCGGCGTCGTGGACGTGGTCTTCTCTTGACCTTCTTCTGCAACGGAAACCTGCCAATACCCACTGGTAAGATCTAAGGTGGAAAAGTAATTAGCAGCTTTCAGTGCAGCAAGTGATTCCTCAATGCGGGGTAACGGGTAAGCATCCTTTTGTGTTATGCGGTTTATCTGCCTATAATCAAACACACATCCTGTGCCATCTTTCTTTCTGACTAGGACAAGTGGAGCTGCCCAGGGGCTACAACTATCTCTAATAACCCCAGCCTCCTTCATTTCCTGTAACATTTCTTTGGCACGCGTATAGTGAGTTGGTGGTATAGGACTGTATCTCTCTTTTATGGTGGATGGTTTCCTAGGGTATGTGATGGTGTACCCCTTTTATCCACCCAAAATCTAATGGATGCTTACTACAGACCTGTTTGTACTCTTGCACTACCCAAAAAACTCTGTGCTTTTGGTGAGAAGAGGTGGAATGAGTGCCTACATGCAGCTTCTGACACCAATCCTCGAGCTGTCCCTTGGAGCTGTTGTCCTTCGCCTGGTTGGTCAAGGGTTACACTGCCTAGATTGAGTTGTTGTTGACAGTGAACAGTTTGGCAATGGTAGCATATTTGGGCAGTTTGACCTCTTCTTCTCCACAGTTTAAAACCTGTACAAGTACCCTCCCCTTGCGCACATCAACTACACCCCTGGCTGTCAGGACCGTAGGCCTACTATCTGAGTATATGGGCTCGGCCATTGCCTGGTAATCCTGCCCTCTGAGGCCTATTGCTGCCCGACACCATATCATCATTTCACTTTTTGGGGGCAACACAATGGGGAACGGATCACTTACCGGACAACTCTACCTGTTGTCTCTGCAGGAGGTCGTTGATCTCTTTCTGTAAGGTCCTTTGCTGTCCGGTGCTGGCAGTTTCTGCAACCTGTTGGAGCAAGAAAAGAACTTCACCTAGACAATTTTCAATGACATTAGTGCCTAGTATCATTGTTGTATTTCTTTCACAATGATCAGTTTCCACTACAATAAGTCCTTTGCCCTTTAGCTCCACCCTCCCCACCTTTATTGTCACCTCCCTGAACTCTACTTGCTTTACCGGCTGTCCATTAACGGCATATATAGTAAGGTCCGGGTCTGGACTGGTGAGCTCAGAATCGTCCCAAAATCTTTTGTAAAGGATATGTGGGATCGTTGTCACAGTCCAATAGAGCAGATGTGGGAATATCCTCTAACACAATAGATAGGATTGTCTGTCCTCCCACACATCTATCGCGCCAATCTGATGGGCCTGGTCGTCTCATTCCTGGGGGTTGGCCGTCTGCCGCAGGGGTCGCTGGTTTAAAGTACATGGCATGGCATAGTGGCCCGCCACGTTGCAACGGCGGCAGATGGGCTGTCCTGACGAGTCATAGTGGTCGTTGGGTCTTCCTCTGGATGATGGGTTCCTCCTTCCTTGCATCCATGGGACATCCTTGGGGCTGTCGGCAAGTTGAATCTTCCCTGACGACTTGGGTTCCTGCTGGAGTTGCATGGCCTTCAGGAGCCTGGCCACATCTCTTGTCAGCTGCTGCACCTGGGAGCGCAAGTCATCAGAGGCACCAGGTGTCACAGTCTGTCCATTGGTGTCTGCTGTGGTTAAGGAAGGTGGTGCCACCTCCAAGGAAGAGGTGATGGCTAGCTGCGGCTGAGGTGCGGTGTCTGTGGTCACAGGGGCTCACAGTGCTCTAATGGCCCGGTCCTTCAGGGTTGCGAAGTCTAAGTCTGGATGTTCCAGGGCTCATAGACGCAACTGCATGTGATAGATTATTGAGGGGCTGCATTCACCAAACTGTTTAATCAACATTATATCCCCATTCCGCACACTTTCAGAGTCTACCTGATTTAAGGCCCGCAGCGCCTCTTGCAGGTTCAAGGCGTAATCCCGTACGCTGTCCTGCGGCCTTTGCCTGCAATTGTAGAACCTCATTCTCAACTCAGCTTCAGTACGGGTTTCAAAAGCAATTTGTAACTTAGCAAATATTTGAATTACTGTCCTTTTACTATATCTGTGTCCAGCCAGGCCTTGACTTCATGCTCGGCTGTACCCGTCAGCTGCCCCAGCAAGACAGACACTTTCTGCTTCTCCGTCATAGAGTACATATCCAGGGCATTGTGCACCTTTCTCTAAATCCAGCCAGGGTATCTGGTTCCCGAGCATATTGCGGTACCCACGCCGCTCCTGGGACATACGGCAGAGCAAGCGGCATGATCGGGGCTATAGCTGCGGCTGCTCCGAGCAGCTGAGGTCCAGGCCAGCGCTTCATTTCGGTATAAGTCTAAGTTGGAGACCTGTGCATCGGCATTCTTTGGCGCCTTCATCCTCACTCTCCCTAGTTAAATTCAGCCAGTCTCTCAAAAGGAAAAAGCAATCGTAGGCTCCTCAGGTGGGGAGTTGAGCGCTCTCAAGTATTTTCAGACCAGGCCGCTGCACTTGTCTGTTCTCGTCAGAGAGCAGGGCGGAGCTTGTCTTCGCGCCCTTTCGGAAGTTGCGCCCCCTTTCTTTCCGCTCACCATGTGGCACAGTTATGGTGGCCCAATTTACAGTTTAACACAGTCAATATACAGCACACAGCACCTGTCAGTTAGGGCACGGGATCCTGTTCGTGATGCCAGAAGCTGACCCACCCCAGGACCGTGGGGTACCAGGTCTCGGGCGTTGGTTCACGGGGGATGTCACTGGGGCCTGTGGCCGGTCCTGTAGCCCTGGTGGTCGCTAAAAAGGGAGTCAGTAAAAATAATAAAAATAATAGTGTTTCGTGATATCACCTACGGTTCCTATATGGTTACCGGTGCTGTGGGTCAGACCTCCGGGGTGATGGTAGGGCAGCAAGACGGATCCCAGGGGTAGTTGAAGTAGTTTTTACACAGGGAAGCAGCTCTCCACACAGCCTTGTCACTTGCCCTGCAGCAGTATGTGGCTCATCAGGTGTAGGTGATCAATCCCAGGGTTGTGGGTACCCAGTCCCGAGCGGTTGCAATGGAGGATGCCACGGGTAGCTTGCCGAAACCCGTGGCCCTGATGGTCACTAAAATGGGGAAAAATAAAATGGAAAGAGTCTCATGATGCCCCCTACGTCCGGTAATGGTACCGGCGCTGCTGCAGACCTCCGGGGATGGTGATGTGGCAGCAAGTTGGTAACGCTCTCCGTAGGTGGAGTAGGGTCCCCAGGGCAGTGTTGTAGAATAGGGATTTGACACAGGGAGGCGACTCTGCAGGCGGGATGCTGACACATGTTAAGGGCAGGATCAGGGGCCGCAATAATAGACACACACACACTGGCAGTTGTTTCCGTACCTTTTACTGATGGTTTTGCAAGGTAACGTCCAGGGTACACTCCAGGGGGGGTGGTTCCACAGGTGTTGCACCTCTGGTGGAGCATCTGGGCTAAGACGTGAGTTTTCTTGGGTTATCAGCTATTTGACTAAGCTGACAGCCAGGTCACTGTCTTGCGCTTCCTTCCAACCATGGTGAGGTACCGGGTTTAACGTGGCGTCTTGATGTTTTATACAAGTTTGCTGACACTGGGATGCACTGTGGCGGTGGAAGGCTGGTAGCTCTATTTCTTCTAGCTTATCCATGTCTTCTTCCACATCTGACAAGTGAGGCATCCTTGACAGGGCATCTGCATTGGCGTTCTTACGGCCTGCCCGTTACTTGATGATAAAGCCATAGTTTGACAACCGGGCCATCCAGCGCTGCTCCAGTGCACCCAACTTAGCGGTATCCAAGTAAGTCAGAGGATTATTATCCGTGAAGACTGCAAACTTTGCAGATGCCAGGTAATTAAATCGTTCCGTGATAGCCTAGACCAAGGCCAGGAATTCCAGCTTGAACGAGCTGTAGTTCTCTGGGTTCCTCTCTGTAGGACGGAGATCCCTGCGGGCATAGGCGATTACACGTTCTCTGCCATTCTGTTTTTATTCGTGTGCGTTCAAATAAAGATTGCGCTAATTGCGCCGAAACGCGTTGTGGAGACTGGGCATTCTACATCGATTGAATAAAGCTTTAAAGGTAATTTATACAGAACGATCGCCTGGAGTGGTTTGTAGCGCTAATCTAATACCACATCTTTATTTGAACGCACACGTATCCTCCCATTGGTAAGCGTGGTATTCAGCAGCTGGGCACCCAGGACGCATCAGACGTCAATCACCACTTCTTTGGAACAAGCACGAGAATCAGCAGCGTGTGCATATTGGAAATCACGCTTATCCCTGCTTGCAGCACACCGGCTGATGTGGAAACCCTTTGGGGTAACAAATCAGTGCATAAACTAGTTGTGCGGTCAGCACAACTAGAGAAGGTGAGCCCTATATATATTTAACCGCTCCCATGCCATAAACATCAGCAGTTTGGCGCAACATTGTTTTTGTTTCTTATATTCTGTTTTTATGACAAGACTGCTCCCAGTCCCACGTTGCTGGCATCAGTGTACAGCAAGAATGGTAAGCTGTAGTCAGGATAGGCCAGGATCTCGTCTCCAGTCAGGGCCCACTTCATCTGTCTGAAGGATTCTTCTTGTTGCTTACCCCATTCAAATGGCGGGCCAGTGGTCTTGCCTCTCTTGGTCTGGCCTACCAGGAGTTCTTGTATAAAGGCGCTGCTATTTTCATGTAGCCCTTTATGAACCTCCTGTAGTATCCTACCAGTCCCAAGAACTGACGCATCTCTCTGACAGTTTTTGGTTCTGGCCATTCCTTTATGACGGTGATCTTGTCAGGGTCTGGTGCCACTCCCTCTGTGCTGATCACGTGCCCGAGATACTGAACTTTTAGTTTCAGCAAATGGCACTTGGATGGTTTCAGCTTCATCCCGAACTTGAACAGTGCTTCAAATACTTCTGCCAGATGCTTTAGGTGTTCTTCATAGGTTTTGGAGTACACTATGACATCATCCAGGTAGAGCAGCACAGTTTCAAAGTTTTGGTGCCCCAGGCAACACTCCATCAACTGCTGGAATGATCCAGGTGCATTGCAGAGTCCGAATGGCATGCTGTTAAACTCACACAGGCCCGTTGGTGTTGTGAACGAAGTCTTCTCCCTGTCTTCTTTTGCAACGGAGATATGACAATATCCACTAGTAAGATCTAGGGTTGAAAAGTAATTAGTAGCCTTTAATGCAGCAAGTGACTCTTCCATACGGGGTAACGGGTAAGCATCTTTATGTGTGATGCAATTTATTTGTCTATAATCTACACACATTCTCATAGTGCCGTCTTTCTCTTTAACTAGGACTAATGGTGCTGCCCAGGGGCTACAACTATCTCTGATGACCCCTGCATCCTTCATGTCCTGTAACATTTCCTTGGCATGCTGATAATGGGCCAGTGGTACTGGCCTGTTTTGCTCTTTAATGGGCGGATGATTACCTGTGGGTATATGGTGTGTACCCCTTTTATCCTCCCAAAATCAAGTTGGTGCTTACTAAAGACTCGTTCATACTCCTGGACTACCCGATAGACGCCATGCTTCTGGTGGGAAGGAGTGGAGTCAGTTCCTACATGGAGCTCCTGACACCAGCCCTCCAGCTGTCCCTTGGAATTGTTGTCCTCCGCCGAGTCTGGTGGGGGTCAAGCGTTCTACTGTCTGGATTGAGTTGTTGTCGACAGCGAACAGCTTGGCAACGATGGAATATCTGGGTAGTTTGACCTCCTCCTCTCCGCAGTTTAATAGTCATACAGGTACCCTTCCCTTGTGTACATCAACCACCCCTCTGGCTGTCAGGATTGTGGCTCTACTTTCTGAATACATGGGCTCTACCACTGCCTGATAATTATGCCCTCTGAGTCCTATGGCTGCCCGATACCAAATCATCATTTCACTCTTTGGGGGTACCACAATGGGAATCGGGTCTGTCACACATACAGTACCAATTTTACCACCGGACAGGTTTACCTGTTGTCTGCGCAGGAGGGCTCTGATCTCCTTCAGTAGAACTCTCCGCTGCCCGATGTTGGCAGTTTCTACGATCTGTTGGAGTAAAAACAACAGTTCTCCCAGCCTGTTCTGATGCCCAGAACCCATTTGTGCCAGGCTGGAGAGACATGGATTTCATGTGGGGCATCAGTAGGTATGTAAATCAGGTGTTAGATCAGTGGCCCAAAGGCATTTAACCTCTTAACAATAGCTGTTACTTATTCAAATCTGTGACAATGTGTGATTTGCCCACTTTGATGCCAGTTCTGATGCCCAGAACCCATTTGGGCCAGGCTGGAGAGACATGGATTTCATGTGGGGCATCAGTAGGTATGTAAATAAGGTGTTAGATCAGTGGCACAAAGCCATTTAACCCCTTACAATAGCTGTTACTTATTCACATGTGTGAAAATGGGTGATTTGCCCACTTTGATGCCTGTTCTGATGCCCAGAACCCATTTGTGCCATGCTGGAGTGACATGGATTTCATGTGGGCATCAGTAGGTATGTAAATCAGGTGTTAGATCAGTGGCCCAAAGCCATTTAACCCCTTAAAAATAGCTGTTACTTATTCAAATCTGTGAAAATGGTTGATTTGCCCACTTTGATGCCAGTTCTGGTGCCCAGAACCCATGTGTGCCAGGCTGGAGTGACATGGATTTCATGTGGGGCATCAGTAGGTATGTAAATCAGGTGTTAGATCAGTGGCACAAAGCCATTTAACCCCTTAAAAACAGCTGTTACTTATTCACATGTATGAAAATTGGTTCTCTGCCCACTTTGATGCCAGTTTTGATGCCCAGAACCCATTTGTGCCAGGCTGGATTGACATGAACTTGATGTGTGGCATCACAAGGTATGTAAATCAGGTGTCAGATTAGTGGCACAAAGCCATTTAACCCCTTTAATACAATACCTCAATGCCCACTTTGATGCCCATTTTTGTACCAAGAATCATCTGTGGATTTCTTTCATTAGGATCAGTTTCTACCACAATAAGTCCTTGGCCCTTTAACTCCACCCTCCCCACTTTTATTGTTACCTCTCTAAATCCCACTTGTTTCACTGGTAACCTATTCACAGCATATATAGTGAGGTTAGGATCTGGGGGAGCAAGTTCAGTAGTGGCCCAAAACCTTTTGTAATGGATATGTGTTATGGTGGTCACCTGTAACCTGATGTCCAACAATGCAATGTGGAAATTCCTTCCAGTGTGATGGACAGGTATGGCCGTCCGCCAACATATCTCTCACGCCAGTCAGACGGGTCTGGATGATTTATTCCTGGTGGTTGGCCCTCAGCCCCAGAGGTTGCTGGTTTAAAGTGCATGACCTGGTAGCCCGTCTTGCTGCAACGGCGGCAGATGGGTTGTCCTGTCGAGCTGTAGCGGTCGGTGGTCCTCCCTCGGAGCGACAGGGTCTTCCTTCCTCTCATCCACGGGACGTCCTCAGGGCTGTCAGCTTGCTGGATCCTCTCTGAAGGTTTTGGCTCTGGCTTGAGCTGCAGGGCCTTTAATACCATGGCCATGTCCTTACTTAGCTGCCGCACTATCAGAATCACCAGGTGTCACAGCCTGCATATTAGTCTCAGCAGAAGGTGAGGAGGGAGGTATCACTTTTTAAGGAGAGACGCTGGTTTGCCACTGCTGTGGTACAGGATTTGAAGTTGCCAAGGGGTTGTAGTGCTTTGATGGCCCAGTCTTTCAGGACGGCAAAGTCTGCATCAGGGTGTTCTAGGGCCCACCAGCGCACTTGTCTGCTATCATCAGATGACCATAACCCCTGAACAAACTGTTCAATCATCACTTTATTTTCATCTCGCACACTGGCCGGGTCTACCTGTTTTAGGGTCCGCAGTACCTCCCGGAGGCGTGAGGCGTAGTCTCTGATACTGTCCTGCAGCCTCTGTTTACAGTGGTAAAACCTCATTCTTAGCTCAGCCTCGATGCGGTTCTCAAAAGCAGTTTTCAGTTTATCAAAGATTGTTGTTACCAATTTCTGATCTGCTTCTGACCAGGTTTCAACTTCAAGCTCTGCTGCACCTGTTAATTGTCCCATCACAACAGATGTTGTCTGCTTGCCAGTCATTGCATACATATCAAATATGCAATATGCACTTTGATGCCAGTTTTGATGCCCATAATCATGTGGGGCATCAGTAGGTATGTAAATCAGGTGTTAGATCAGTGGCCCAAAGGCATTTAACCTCTTAACAATAGCTGTTACTTATTCAAATCTGTGACAATGTGTGATTTGCCCACTTTGATGCCAGTTCTGATGCCCAGAACCCATTTGGGCCAGGCTGGAGAGACATGGATTTCATGTGGGGCATCAGTAGGTATGTAAATCAGGTGTTAGATCAGTGGCCCAAAGCCATTTAACCCCTTAAAAATAGCTGTTACTTATTCAAATCTGTGAAAATGGTTGATTTGCCCACTTTGATGCCAGTTCTGGTGCCCAGAACCCATGTGTGCCAGGCTGAAGTGACATGGATTTCATGTGGGGCATCAGTAGGTATACTTCAAATTTATTTTGATATTCAATACGCCTAATTAGTTTATTTTAAACAGAGGCAGTATTTCTAAAATATAACCTTTATTTTGTTTTAATTAAAACAGGGACCACCTCGGGTCCAAACACAGTAAAACCTTGTGAAGGGGGGTGGAAGGGGGGTGGGTCGCCCTGTTCTTTCCCTATACTCCCCTACCTAGCAGCGGAGTTTTCACCCTAAAAACCCCCTATGGTGTCCCCGCTCCACGGCGGCTATCCCTCCTGATCCCTTTCCTGTGACGGGGGGGGGGGGGGGGATTTTTTATGAATAATTCCCCATATACATATGCACTATACCCAAGGTAAAAAAGGGGTTGTGAATTCCTCTGGTGTCCGGGTCTATCCCTTTAGACAAGTGGAAAAATTACCACTATAGGAATCACTTTTTCCTAAAATATGGATAGGTTACCTATACTACACAATACCGTAGGAGGAGAAAGGAAACAATATATGAGTGTTGCCTTCCTGGGTAATCTTTCATTACAATGCTTAAAGGGCAAGCCTAAGCATATATACCCAATATAGGCAAGCTAACATCCTCCTCTCCTCCACAAGGTACCCAACCATACACAAATAACAGTGTTCCTTATCAATAGCCCGTAATAATCCAGCAGGTGCACACCAGATAACCACTAGATACAGGCACCACCCTCACAACAATGGATCAGTTGGACCATAGAACTAGGTAGGGGAATGGTTACCCTTTGACAAGACAAGATTTGTGGAAGTACTTATCTTAATCATGAAGACCGGTCCGACGCGGCGTTTCTCCCACCTTACAATGTTCTGGTGGGTTCATCAGGGACAGTCTATCCAACGGAGCTTTTGTTAGAGCTCCAGGACGCCCAGGGAGGGTATATGGTAAATTCCCCCCTTCCCCTTTCTCAGTGGATGGCGGCCCCCACTCTGTCTCACCGTGCCCTTTTATAACTTATGCTCTATGTTACCCCGTATGGCAGCGGCATCCGAGTGCGTGTCACCCCACGCCCACTTCCGCGTTCCAGACGCCGGAAGTATCACGTGGGAAGCAGTCACATGACTGCAATGGTCCGTCGCGGCTAATTGTTCCGCGACCGGAAGTGTGCATCTCTGAAATGGTTCCCCCGGGAACATTAACATTTCACATAAGGTTCCGAGTTAGCAGTTTAATATTGTTTTTGACAGGCAAAGCACAAGATTGAAGCTGCCTGTCCTGCCTGCCAGTGAAGAGATGGTAATGTCCCAGGACTTATACATAGCACATCTCACGCACATCGTGACCACCAGGGCAACACAGGCAGCATTACAAAGGGTCACAATAGATCTTCTAAATGGGGAGATTTTAGGATAGGCACACATGACTAGACTTGTATATACCACTTACATGTATACATAGAGGTATTTACTGTGTATAACAATAAAAAGAGACATATATATATCACATGTCTCTCAATCCCTCAATGGAGACCAAATAAACATAATAGAGTCCTAGCTCCACTCTGGGATTAATAGACTCCAGCAGGCCAAATGCCTCGATATACTGAACCCATGGAATCGGATACTAGAGTTCAGCATGGCTACCAGGGAGATCAACTCGGACACTCAAGGGCAGCCAGAATTCTACAAAAAGGATGTATATGTGAGCTGTTCATTTAAACCACATGCCCCCGACGACTCCATCCGATAAATCCACCGTGTTTCTTTTTGCAGGATCTTTTTATCCCAGTTACCACCTCTGGTCGGTCTCTCTACCACCTCTATGATCCTAAATTCACAGCACTCCAGATCTCCTCCATGTGTCTCTCGTATATGGCGTGATATGGGGTGTCCCTCTCATTTCTAATATCCCCAAGGTGTTCCCCAATGCGTTTTTTAAAAGGTCGTTTCGTTTTTCCAATGTAATCCATTGGACAACTGCATTGGAAGAGATAGACTACCCCCTCAGTCCTGCAATTACCAAACTGTCTCATTTCGAACCTCTCTCCGGTGGTACTACTCTGAAAGAAGGTCGATTTTTTGACGTAATGGCAATAAATACATTTTCCACACCTGAATGTACCATTTGTTCTCTGATCTAACCAGGTACCCTGTTTCTTTGGGACACTATAGTGGCTGTGAACCAAACGATCTCTCAGTGACCTACCCCGCCTATAAGTGATAGCTGGTTTTTTTGGGACAAAGGGGGCTATTTCTCTATCAGCCAAAAGCACCCCCCAGTGTTTCTCAAAGATGCTCCTCACATCTCCAGATCTATCATCAAAAGTCCCTATCATCCTAATGATATCCTCTGGTGGTTGTTTACCTTAGGGTCTCAAAAGAGCATCCCGGTTGTTCTGTACAGCGTTCTCAAATGCATCTTTTAGTACCAGAGGGGGGTATCCTTTTTCAAGAAACCTTCTTTGCATCCCTCTCGCCTCTAGATGAAAATTACCAGTATCTGAGCAATTACGTCTCGCCCTAAGATACTGGCCTTTTGGGATCCCTCTCTTCAGACCCATTTTTTTACCTTGGGTATAGTGCATATGTATATGGGGAATTATTCATAAAAAATCCCCCCCCCCCCCCGTCACAGGAAAGGGATCAGGAGGGATAGCCGCCGTGGAGCGGGGACACCATAGGGGGTTTTTAGGGTGAAAACTCCGCTGCTAGGTAGGGGAGTATAGGGAAAGAACAGGGCGACCCACCCCCCTTCCACCCCCCTTCACAAGGTTTTACTGTGTTTGGACCCGAGGTGGTCCCTGTTTTAATTAAAACAAAATAAAGGTTATATTTTAGAAATACTGCCTCTTTTTAAAATAAACTAATTAGGCGTATTGAATATCAAAATAAATTTGAAGTCTAACTTTGTACATGAATTGATGGCGGGATTCTTGTCAGGGCTGATAGAGAAATAGCCCCCTTTGTCCCAAAAAAACCAGCTATCACTTATAGGCGGGGTAGGTCACTGAGAGATCGTTTGGTTCACAGCCACTATAGTGTCCCAAAGAAACAGGGTACCTGGTTAGATCAGAGAACAAATGGTACATTCAGGTGTGGAAAATGTATTTATTGCCATTACGTCAAAAAATCGACCTTCTTTCAGAGTAGTACCACCGGAGAGAGGTTCGAAATGAGACAGTTTGGTAATTGCAGGACTGAGGGGGTAGTCTATCTCTTCCAATGCAGTTGTCCAATGGATTACATTGGAAAAACGAAACGACCTTTTAAAAAACGCATTGGGGAACACCTTGGGGATATTAGAAATGAGAGGGACACCCCCATATCACGCCATATACGAGAGACACATGGAGGAGATCTGGAGTGCTGTGAATTTAGGATCATAGAGGTGGTAGAGAGACCGACCAGAGGTGGTAACTGGGATAAAAAGATCCTGCAAAAAGAAACACGGTGGATTTATCGGATGGAGTCGTCGGGGGCATGTGGTTTAAATGAACAGCTCACATATACATCCTTTTTGTAGAATTCTGGCTGCCCTTGAGTGTCCGAGTTGATCTCCCTGGTAGCCATGCTGAACTCTAGTATCCGATTCCATGGGTTCAGTATATCGAGGCATTTGTCCTGCTGGAGTCTATTAATCCCAGAGTGGAGCTAGGACTCTATTATGTTTATTTGGTCTCCATTGAGGGATTGAGAGACATGTGATATATATATGTCTCTTTTTATTGTTATACACAGTAAATACCTCTATGTATACATGTAAGTGGTATATACAAGTCTAGTCATGTGTGCCTATCCTAAAATCTCCCCATTTAGAAGATCTATTGTGACCCTTTGTAATGCTGCCTGTGTTGCCCTGGTGGTCACGATGTGCGTGAGATGTGCTATGTATAAGTCCTGGGACATTACCATCTCTTCACTGGCAGGCAGGACAGGCAGCTTCAATCTTGTGCTTTGCCTGTCAAAAACAATATTAAACTGCTAACTCGGAACCTTATGTGAAATGTTAATGTTCCCGGGGGAACCATTTCAGAGATGCACACTTCCGGTCGCGGAACAATTAGCCGCGACGGACCATTGCAGTCATGTGACTGCTTCCCACGTGATACTTCCGGCGTCTGGAACGCGGAAGTGGGCGTGGGGTGACACGCACTCGGATGCCGCTGCCATACGGGGTAACATAGAGCATAAGTTATAAAAGGGCACGGTGAGACAGAGTGGGGGCCGCCATCCACTGAGAAAGGGGAAGGGGGGAATTTACCATATACCCTCCCTGGGCGTCCTGGAGCTCTAACAAAAGCTCCGTTGGATAGACTGTCCCTGATGAACCCACCAGAACATTGTAAGGTGGGAGAAACGCCGCGTCGGACCGGTCTTCATGATTAAGATAAGTACTTCCACAAATCTTGTCTTGTCAAAGGGTAACCATTCCCCTACCTAGTTCTATGGTCCAACTGATCCATTGTTGTGAGGGTGGTGCCTGTATCTAGTGGTTATCTGGTGTGCACCTGCTGGATTATTACGGGCTATTGATAAGGAACACTGTTATTTGTGTATGGTTGGGTACCTTGTGGAGGAGAGGAGGATGTTAGCTTGCCTATATTGGGTATATATGCTTAGGCTTGCCCTTTAAGCATTGTAATGAAAGATTACCCAGGAAGGCAACACTCATATATTGTTTCCTTTCTCCTCCTACGGTATTGTGTAGTATAGGTAACCTATCCATATTTTAGGAAAAAGTGATTCCTATAGTGGTAATTTTTCCACTTGTCTAAAGGGATAGACCCGGACACCAGAGGAATTCACAACCCCTTTTTTACCTTGGATATAGTGCATATGTATATGGGGAATTATTCCTAAAAAATCCCCCCCCCCCCCCCCGTCACAGGAAAGGGATCAGGAGGGATAGCCGCCGTGGAGCGGGGACACCATAGGGGTTTTTAGGGTGAAAACTCCGCTGCTAGGTAGGGGAGTATAGGGAAAGAACAGGGCGACCCACCCCCCTTCCACCCCCCTTCACAAGGTTTTACTGTGTTTGGACCCGAGGTGGTCCCTGTTTTAATTAAAACAAAATAAAGGTTGTATTTTAGAAATACTGCATCAGTAGGTATGTAAATCAGGTGTTAGATCAGTGGCACAAAGCCATTTAACCCCTTAAAAACAGCTGTTACTTATTCACATGTATGAAAATTGGTTCTCTGCCCACTTTGATGCCAGTTTTGATGCCCAGAACCCATTTGTGCCAGGCTGGATTGACATGAACTTGATGTGTGGCATCACAAGGTATGTAAATCAGGTGTCAGATTAGTGGCACAAAGCCATTTAACCCCTTTAATACAATACCTCAATGCCCACTTTGATGCCCATTTTTGTGCCAGCCTTCTAATTTTTTTTATCTGTTTTTAAGTGTATTCACAACAGGGCACAAGACTGCATATTAATATATACTTAGAATGTTTTGTTTTTATTGAAAAAGCTGAAAAAAAACAGAAAATAAAAAATAGCCGAATAAGAAACTGAACGAATAAGGCTACCTTCACATTACGATTTTTAGGGAGCCGATGCTGTCCGATATAAATCGGACAGCATCGGCTCCCTTCTGATGCCTGGAATCGGGTGCCAAATAGGCACCCGACTCCGACATAAAATCGCTCCCTGCAGGGTGAAAAAAAGAAAAAAAAAATGTTATTCTCACCTCCCCCCGAGCCCCCGCCGTCTTCCGCCATCTTCTTGGAGGCTCCCGGTGGCTCTCGCAGGCTGCCGGTGTCAGCAGAGGGCTTCCTCTGCAGTTCAGTACCTGCGGTGATGTCACAGTCACGTGACCGCGGGTTCACCATGGTAACCCGCGGTCACATGACTGTGACATCACCGCAGGTCCTATAAGGCAGAGGAAGCCCTCTGCTGACACCGGCAGCCTGCGAGAGCCACCGGGAGCCTCCAAGAAGATGGCGGAAGACGGCGGGGGCTCGGGGGAGGTGAGAATAACATTTTTTTTTTTTTTTTAACACTTGTGCTCCTAGTTAGGAGCAGTTTTACTGTACTGAGCATGCTCAGTACAGTAAAACGGGGTCCGAGGAGACATCAGATGTTTCCTCGGACCCTTCTCCATAGGGCCCCATGTTATAGGGATCGGACCTAATCGGATGTGCACTAAATGCCATCCGATTTGGTCCGATCCGAATCTGTCAGATTTTATTTTCGGTGCTAAAATCGGAGCAGGCTCCGATTTTAGCACCGATAATAAAATCGGACAGAATCGGATCGGACCAAATCGGATGGCATTTAGTGCACATCCGATTCGGTCCGATGCCCATAGGGCTGCATGGGGCCCAAAATCGGTCCGATGCTGTCCGATTTTTATCGGACAGCATCGGAACTGATAAAATCGTTATGTGAAAGCAGCCTTCACCGCAGGTCCTGAACAGCAGAGGAAGCCCTCTGCTGACACCGGCAGCCTGCGGGAGCCACCGGGAGCCTCCAAGAAGATGGCGGAAGACGGCGGGGGCTCGGGGGAGGTGAGAATAACATTTTTTTTTTTCTTTTTTTCACACCCGCAGGGAGCGATTTTATGCCGGAATCGGGTGCCTATTTGGCATCCGATTCCAGGCATCAGAAGGGAGCCGATGCTGTCCGATTTATATCGGACAGCATCGGCTCCCTAAAAATCGTAATGTGAAGGTAGCCTTAGAAACCAACTTCAGCATCGTCTTGTACTTGACCTTGCTGGCTTAGGTATAAGCATGCATACATTATTATGTTTTGCTAACAGTCATCCAATGTAACCGATGTGACATTTCATGAGTCATGACTCGGCCTCTTCTCAGACTGCTTGCTCTTTGTATTCTGACATCACTATAGAGAGGAGTCGTCTAAGCAAGAAATGAAACTTAGCTCTGGATTAAAGAGAGAGAACAGATCTGTGCAGATAGAACTGCTGGAAGGACTAAGGAGCCAGGATCAGCATGGAAGGAGCTCTCCTTATGTAAGGTAAGGATATAATAGAAGAAGAGAGAAAGAAAACAACATGATAACTGAGACTGTCTGCAGGAGGAGTGCTGGAATACAGGCAATGTTCCTGTAGTTTTCCAGTAAGTTCTATGTTGATGCTGCCACTGTTCAGGAGACAAATACACAGCAAAGACTGCAAAGCAGGATAGTGCAAGAAAGTGAGTGGAGACAAGATGGTTAATGAAAGGAGAGGGAAGGTATGGGATAGTGCATACTTGCAGAGCCAATGCTAGGCTGTTCTGCTGTGTGTGCATATGCAGCTAACAATTTGCAGATGTGGAAGGAAGATTCCCATGGCAATTTGCTTGTGTATGGCATGTGTTTGTGGAGGTTTACTTGAAATAAGACATACCGTATTATAGTATTCACTCACACAGTTTACTGACTTCATGAATTTACGCTTTGAGGCTGTGTTAGGCCGGTTTCACATTTGCAGTTTTGAACGAAGCATGAGCTGCGTACTTATTTTCTAAAATCCGCAAGCGTATTGCGCACCTATGTTTGACATGGTGTGTGCAGGGACATGCGTTTGGGTCAGTATGTGTGCGTATGCGTTTGTGTGCGTGGCTTCGCAGCGACCGGCGAACGCAACATTTTGCATTTTTTTGTACGTCGATGGCTGCTTGGTTTATATGCAAGCGCCAGACACGCACAAAGAATGAATGGAAGTGAATCTGTGCGCATTGCCGTCTGCAGGCGAGCGCAAGGAACGCAGCGCATGGTAACGTTATTCACTGCTCCTCCCAACATGTATCCCGTTCTGGTTGTTCTCTGTCTCTCTTTGTGTTTCTGAGGCCTAGTTCTCATCTATTAGCCCCTGCGTTTGCCTGCTTTGCGCTAGCGCAAGTGGAAGTGCAGGTGCTAGCACAGGCAAGTGCATCGGCGCACCGGAAACGCGTAATGTGACGTTTCCGGGTGCGTCTGGACTAGTGCATGCGCTGTGACAGAGGAGCTGTCACACTTGCGCTTCCGTGGTGCGGTCTCCTTCTCTCGCCCATAGCAGGTAATGGCGGCGCGAGCGCAAAGGCTGTGTGTCTATGCGCCGATGCGCTTGCCTGCGCCGGTCTATGATAGCACCTGCGCTTCCACTTGCGCTAGCGCAAAGCAGGCAAACGCAGGGGCACATAGATGTGAACTAGGCCTCTCTCTCTCTGTTCCTGGACGCTTCATAATGATTTCCAATGGGCGACACTACATTCCTATGGGAAAAATTCTGTGAACGCATGCAGACAAATCACGCTGCGTTCATAGAATTTTGTCTGTGTTTTGGCATGCATTTCCGCATGCGCATCATATGCAGCGTTCAAAAACGCTCATGTGAAAGCAGCCTTAGCACAATGTGTTTGTACTGTTCCAGCAGGGTAGATGGAATATATAGAAGTCTCCCCCTGCTGTGCTTCTTTTCGAAGTGTTTGAATGTTTCAAATTCATATTATGTCAATTTCTCCTGTGGGTACAGTGAGTTTTATGTGCAGATTTTCCCCATAGACTTGCAGGTGATGCAGAAAAAGCACAGGTAAAAAACATACATGTGTTTTTAGTTCCTTTCCACTACGGAAGTGCATCAAATCCGCACATGAGTATACTGATAAAATTTTGGCAAAGCAAAATGCCAGGAAGTATCAAAAACAAAGCAGCTTTATTTAAAACAAGACATACCAACAAGGGACAAAAACAGTGTCAAAAATGCAATAAAAACGCTTGTAAAAGAATGCACTCAAAAACATATGTAAACAAGCCTTGTGTATGGGGATCCTCCTCATTATAGTTAATGTCCCCATTGGTGCATATGTCCAAATGTCATTTTGCGGGGAGACGAAAGCACCGATGGGACCACTGAATGGCAAATAAAACACAATGTGAAAGCAGCCTGATACTGAAGTAAAAACTCACCAAATACTCAGTGTGTGCTTAAGGCCGCTTTACACGTCGCAGTATCGTTCCGATATTGCATACAATATCACGGGAGAGCACATGTTTTTGGCATTTGTCCAAGATCGCATAGGAGATGTCACACAGGGAGATATCGCCAGGCAACGCAACTACGATGTTGTACGCCCCTCTTGCACACTGCATTTGAGCAACTCAGGGAATGACCAATTAACATTGGAGTGAATAGGGGAAGTTGCGCTCCAAATCGTAGTTACGCTGTCACACAGCACGATCATGCCAGATCTTGAAGCCAATATTGCACAGTTGAAGAGCATGCACAATCCACAAACGATATTGTTTTTGCATTGTTCTTGCCTCGCATTGCTCATTTACACGACACAACACATGAACGATATCAACTGCAACGCCCCTACCACTTGACTTTTTATCGTAGTTGCGTTGCGATATCGTGGCGTGTAAAGCGGCCTTTAGTGTTGCCATTCTTATTCGAGATCGGGGCTGTAGCTTTAAGGCTGCTTTACACATCACAATATCGTTCCGATATTGCATACAATTTCACGGGAGCGCGCACGTTTTTGGCATTTGTCCAAGATCGCATAGAAGATGTTACACGGAGATATCGCCAGGCAACGCAACTACGATGTCGTACGCCCCTCTTGCACACTGCGTCTGAGCAACTCAGGGAATGATCAATTAACATTGGAGTGAATAGGGGAAGTTGTGCTCTAAATCGTAGTTGCGCTGTTACACAGCACGATTCATGCCAGATCGTCAAGCCAATATTGCACGGTTAAAGAGCATGCACAATCCACAATCGATATTGTTTTTGCATTATTCTTGCGTCGCATTGCTCATTTACACGACACAACACATGAACGATATCAACTGCAACGCCCCTAACATGTGACTTTTTATCGTAGTTACGTTGCGATATCGTGGCGTGTAAAGCGGCCTTTAGAGATGCATAGCAAGCATCTACATCAGGGTCCTCGTGCCCGAGGTGCCAGATCTTCATGGTTTGAGAGGAAGATATAGGCGAACCACACTGAGATACACAACAATAATTCCAGGGGTGCTCACCATGCCAAGGTGCAAATAAGTGCTGCCACACCACTAGGAAGGCCTTATATACAGGATACTGGAATCCTGTTATAAGTCTCAAGGCTGATCTGTATAGTACAAAAAAACAGCATATTATACACTTTGTACATCCCACTCACAATTTCATATATGTATCTTGATTCTGTGTTACCCCAAGTGGTATCAAGTGGTCAACAGTTCTTCCATCTGACCACAGTGACCACGAACAAGTGGTGTCATACCTAGTACCCTCATTGTATTTACTGTTTTACATTGTCCAAGATTGATGTCATTAAGTGGTTGTAACACTTCCCAGGGGTACACATGGGCAGGTTGCTGTCCAGATTTTGAAATGTTAATTTTGTGTTCACCGAACCATTTTATCTGACTGTTTCCATTATTGTCCACCACCTTATTTCCAGTTGGTTCGTCTGTACTGTTTAACCTTTCCACCATTTGGCCACATTGTGATTGTATTTATTCATGGTGGCCACTGAAGACTATATTGTACATGTGAAATAATATTACTGTTGTATGTCCCATGTGCCCCAATGTTGTTTTTAAAGGGTTTTTAATCGCCTCCTGCATATGCACACTGAGTAAAAATTACGTTGTTACTTTTGCATACTATTTGGTGGTGTTGCTCCCATTCTTGCCAGATCTTCATGATATAACTCAGAATATTTTGTTATTGCTCCATCAAGCACAGATATTTGTACCAGCAATATAAAGCAACATTGTGTAACTTCATAATGTGTGCTCTGTTCTTTTATTTGGGGTTTTGGTGGTTGGAACATACTTGGAAGTGTCTGTGTCACAGTGTTGACTCTGTCACTGTCGATGTTGTGATGTTTTGTTCTATAAAAAAGAGACAGAAGTTCCTATTATTTAGGATGCAGGCATAGGATGCATCATCCACATGAAGCAGAGAAGAGAACGGCATTCACAGGTAGAAAGGAGGCGCCAGACCAAGACCAGTGACACCCATTGGACTGGACCACTTCCCAGGTAACCATGATAAAAGCTCTTTATTTGCATTATACAGGTTGCCTTGGGACTTGTATACAGTATTTCCGTATCCTGTATATAAGACCTTCCTAGTGGTGGCAGCAGCTTATATGTAAAAAAAAACTGCTGACAGATTATTATTGTTTTATATTATAGCACCATTTATTCCATGGTGCTGTACTTGTGAAAAGAGGGCATAAATAAACAAGTACAATAACTATAAACAATACAAGGCACAGACAAGTACAGGAGGGAAGGAGACATTGCCCGTGAGGGCTTACAGTCTACAAGGGATGGGTGAGAATACAGTAGAAGAGGGTAGAGCTGGTTATGTGATGGTTTAGTGGACTGAGGCTCACTGCAGGTTTCTCGGAAGAGTTGGGTCTGCAGGTTCCTTTAGAAGGTTTCCATGGTAGGTGACAGTCTGATGTGTTGGGGCAGAGAGTTCCAGAGTTTGGGGGATGCACGAGAGAAATCTTGAATGCGGTTGTAGGAAGAAGAGGTAAGAGGGGAGTAGAAAATTCGATCTTGTGTGAACCGCAGGTTGCGTGTACTTGAGTACCCAGAGACCATATCTCAGATGTACAGAGAAGATAGATTGTCGATGGCATTGCATGTCATCGTTTGGGTTTTGAACTGGAACCTCTGGGTAATGGGGAGCCACTGAAGGGCTTGGCAGTGGGGAGAGGCTGGGGAATAGTAATAGCAGGGAGACAGGTGGATTAGTTGGGCAGCAGAGTTTAGGATAGATTGGATGGGTGCAAGAGAACTAGAGGGGAGGCCAGACAGCAGGAGGTTGCAGCAGTCAAGTCGGGAGATGATGAGGGCATGCACTAGTGTTTTAGCAGATTCTTGGCTAAGGAATGAATGGATACGGGAGTTATTTTTGAGTTGGCGTTAGCAGGAGGTGGCAAGGGCTTGGATATGTTGCTTGAAGGAGTTTGCAGAGTGTAGGGATACCCCAATACAGTGAGCATGCAGGGTTGAGGAGAGTGAGCAGCCATTGTCTTTGATGGAAAGGTCTGTTGAAGGGGTAGATTGAAAAGAGGGAAAAATTATGAATTCAGTTTTGTCCATGTTCAGTTTTAGAAATCAAGCAGAAAAGAAGGATGAAATAGCAGACAGACATTTTGGGATTCTGGTTAGTAAGGAAGTGTTATCTGGTCCAGAGGGGTAGATTTGGGTGTCGTCAGCATATAAATGATATTGAAAGCTGTTGGACTCTATGAGCTGTGTCACACTGAGGGTGTACATGGAGAAGAGCAGGGGTCCTAGAACTGAGAGGAGTAGGTAATGTGAGAGAGGGAGATGCTGAAAATCCTGTCTCTTAGGTATGAAGAGATCCAGGATAGGGCCAAGCCTGTAAAACAAGAGATGAGGAAATGGTCCTCAGTATCAAAGGCAGAAGAGAGGTTGAAGAGGAGGAGCGACTAGTAGGTCATGGGTGACTTTGGTTAGGGCAGTTTTATTTGAATGATGCGGTCAGAAGCCAGATTTTAACCTGTCAAAGAGGGAGCAAGAGGAGAGGTGGGATAACAGTTCAAGATGGACATAATGTTCCAGCAGTTTTGAGGCATAGGTGAGGAGAGATATGGGATGTCAGTTGAACACAGAGGATGGGTCAAGGGAGGGCTTTTTGAGAATGGGTGTGATACAGGCATGTTTAATAACTGGTGTCTTCCCCTCATGCTTTAGTGATGGGTTGAAAGGTGGGTTAGGGTTGTGTTTAAAACTGTGGTGAGGTTGGGGATGAGGTGGATCAAGTGCACAGGTGGTGAGATGTGATCTGGAGAGTAGAGAGGAAAGTTGACCTTCTGTCATGGAGGAGAAGCTGGTTATGGAGGAAGAGGGCTGAGCAATTATGAGGAGGAGCTGTGGGGACTGTGAGAGAAGGCTTTCTCTGATGTTATCAATCTTCTGCTTGAAGAATGAGGCAAAGTCCTCAGCTGAGATGAGAGGAGAGGGAGGAGGTTCTCGTGGATGGAGGAGAGAGTTGAAAGTGATGAATTATTGTTTAGTGTTGTCAGAGAGATATGAGGGATGAGAAGTATGTTTGTTTTGCAGCAGTTAGTGTGGACTTGAAGTTGGCGAGAGACTGTATGCAATCCTGCAAGTTCATCTCAGTTCTTTAGTCAGATTGGTGTGTCAGGGTTGCCTGTTAATTGTGAGGGTTTTGGTATGCATGAGGTGAGTAGCAGATTCGAGAGCTGCGGTTTTAGTGGTATTATACAAGGTGGTAGCAGCATCTATATCATCAAATGAAGCTATGTCCGCAAGAGTGTGAAGTGACTCAGAGAGTAAAGGCCCAGTCTCACATAACGACGCATCAGCGATCCCGATAACGATGTGCAGAGATCTCTGGTGCGTCGTTTACACTTCGCTGGTAAGATGTCAAACAGGCATCTTACCAGCGATGTGAAAAACGATGCACTAGCGATCCAGAATTATATCGAGGTCGTTGTGAATTTCCTCTCTATAGCGTAGCATTGAGATCATTGCTCATTATCTTTGTCAAACACAACGATGTAGCGTTCCCAGTGGGAGCACAACAATGCAGGAATGACCCAGAGCAGTGTGTAACGATCAACGATCTCACAGCAGGGGCCAGATCGTTGGTGCGTGTCACACAGAACGACATCACTGTTGCGTCCCGAATTTCATGACGCAACAGCAATCCCAATAGCGATCTCGTTAGCAATCTCTTTATGTGTGACAGGGCCTTAAGTGTAAATCAAGGTGTTTGAGATTTCTGTGAGGGTGTGTGGATTTGTGGAGTGGTGGTTGTGCATTCGGGGAGGAGACGAAAGAGGAGTAAGTTGTGGTCAGACAGGTGAAGAGAAGAATTTCAGAGGTTAGATATAAACAGAGGCGGGTGAAGATGTGGTCCAGCATGTGGCCATCTTTGTGAGTAGCTGCAGAGTACCATTGAGCGAGAGTGAAGAAGGCAGTGAGTGTTAGAAACTTAGCAAGCGCTGACTGGGAAGTGTCAGTGGGGATATTGAAGTCACCCATGATGATATCAGGATGTCAGCGGAAAGAAAATGAAGTAGCTAGGTGGTGAAGTGGTCAAGAAAGTTGGTGAATGGCCTAGGGGCAGTAGATGACAGTCAGATGGAGGTTGGAGGGTGAATTAATACAGATGGAGTTCACCTCAAAAGAGGGGAGAGCAACGAAGGGTTGCAGTGGAATTGGGGTGAAGAAGTAATTATCTGACTGGAGAAAGCCAACTCCTCCACCATTCTTGTTGCTGTGGTGACTGCGAGGTGTGTGAGAAAGATGGAGTCCACCATCAGAAAGTGCAGCTGGAAAAGTTGTGTCAGATGGGGTGAGCCAAGTTTCTGTGATGCCAAAGAAGAAGAGTTTGTTAGTGATGAAGAGGTCATGGATGAATAAAAGTTTGCTGCAGACAGAGCGTGCGTTCCAGAGGGCTCCTGTTAGAGGGACTGAGGGGGGGGGGGGGGGCTGGGTGAATGGGCATACAATTATAAAGGGTAAGGGAATTTGTGAAAAGTCGTGGATGGTGGTTAGAAATAACTGTGGGGATATGGTGAGGAGGAAAGGATTTGTGGAGATAACCTGAGCAATGAGGAGAAGCAGAGGGAGCCTTAGAAGATAGAGGCAGGAGAGGGCATGAGATGGTTGTATGTGTGTGGAGAGTAAGGATTGAAAGTGGAGGAACAGTTCTGTGGAGGAGGTGAGATGGGTGGGGAGGATGGAGGGAGAAATAACCAGTTCCTTGCTAGGTGGAGGGATTAGGGGAGTTAGTAGAAAGTGAAGAATTATAGCTGTAGGTATCACAACCACAAGATTTTTATCTTGTTTCTCACACTGAAGGGCCTGTCACACGTGTCAATGTCGCCCGCGATATCGCTCATGCGTCACAAATTATTAATCGCCTAAGCGATGTGGAATTATCGCAGGTAAGATGTCACACGCGTCAATATGACCCAGCAATGCGGTGATGTCGCCATCTTGCGAGCGATTTTATTTAGTCGCTTGTACGATGTCAAAATAGAAAATACGTCGCTGAGTTTAGTGTCACACGCAGCGATGCACAAGGTCTACTGAGCGATGAGCGACAGGTTTTACGTCTGGCAGTGAAACCTGCGATCGGCGATCAGCGACATATCGCTGGTTGCATCGCTTGGTCACACGCTTCAATGTCGCTCCTGCGTCCCTTTTACGTCGCTTGAGCGACTGAAAATCCGTGACGTACGAGCGACATTGACAGCGATATCGACGCGTGTGACATCCCCTTGAGAGCAATCAAAATTATAGCTGTGAAACTGAAAACATTGTTTGCAATGAATAGGTATCCAGGTACCTTCACGTCATTTTCTGGTCTAATTTATTTTGTGAGTCACAATATTTGACACACACACAGGCAATCGGGTGTGGAGCTGGGTGTGGAGTCTGGATTCCTATTGACCATTTAATCAAAGAAACCAAATTTAGAAAAAATGCGGGTAAACAAAGGGTCATAAAAAGGAAAGTGTAAGTAGTTACAAGTTTACATGCAGAATAGAAAATATAGTGATAGCAATATATCTCTTTGGTACGGTAGTATATATTTATAGTCTTGGCGCTAAACCTGGCTCGTGAAATGATTATGATACATCCCTTTTTCGGGATGTTTATTGATTTTCTTTCTTGCACAAAAAAACATTTAATCACGCTGTAAAAATAATTATAGTAGCTAAAACACTATTTGCATACAATCTTGGTTGTTAGTGTAAAGTTTCACAGGTTGGTACCATCTATAGGCAAACTTGTTTACACCAAAAAGGAGTCCATCTTTTGGATTTAGGTTTCTCCTGCATTAGTTTTAATCCACCTGAAAGTACAAATGTTGGTGGTTTATAATTGTGATTCACCCTGACTTAATAAAAGCTGTTTTTCGGTACAATTCATTACCTGATATGGATGTGAGGGTCTGTCTCGTTGTGGAGTTTAATTGGTGGCTTGTGCTGATTTCCATGGGTCTGAAATAATTTTAATTGTTATTAACCGCTGCTTTTTCTATGACTTCCCCCTCTTCAGCAATATTTACCTATACTTATAGTGGGGTTTGTTCAGTGAAGTAGCTGTAACCACACTTGCTGGATTGCTCGTTTCCTGTAAGATTAATAATGCCACTATTATATCTCCAGGGTCAGCTTCTTATTATCTCTTCTAAGTTACAGACTCTCACATCCATATCAGGTAATGAATTGTACCGAAAAATACCTTTTTTAAGTCAGGGTAAATCACAATTATAAACCACCAACATTTGTACTTTCAGGTGGATTAAAACTAATGCAGGAAAAACCTAAATTCAAAAGATGGACTCCTTTTTGGTGTAAACAAGTTTGTCTATAAATGGTACCAACCGGGTTTGGAGTCGTTCAAACGACATCGTTAGGACATTGTTGTGTGTAACAGAGGGATATGACCACAATAAATCGTTGGATCGTTGATCACAGATTTGAGAACATGTTCTCAAATCAAACGATCCTCAATCAGCCGACCTGCTGCATCGTTTTGTGTGTCCCCACGATAACGATGTCGTTAACGACTTCCCCTATTCACAACAATGAACGATAGCTGCTCGCCACATCGTTGGTTCGTTGTTCACGATATCGAAACGTGTGACATCTCACAAACGATCTCAAAAAGATGTCCTAACGACCGCGCTCCCGTGAGATCGTTGGTGAGATCTTAATGATATTGAAGCGTGTAACGGTACCTTTAGATAGATTGATAGACAGATGTCAAACACCTATGTAATGTTCCACCCCCTTTGTATTTCACGTGGTACTAAAGGGTATTTAGCCTTATATTTAGCCTCCCCTAAAAAAAATTAATGGAAAAATATGAAGTGTGGTCCCCCCCTATTTTTGATTGCCAGCTAGGGTAAAGCCAAAGGCTGGAGCCTGCTGACCACAGCTGATAGCTTTGCATTGGCTGGTAATCCAAAATAGAGGTCATCCCAAGCTATATTTTCAAATGATTTATTTATAAATTAATAATTTGAAAAGAAAAAAAAAACGGCGTGGAGGTGAGAAGTGCTTCAAGACATCTTTCACCTGGTTTACTAGGTGCCAGATTGTTAAGATGAATGGTGTCCCACGCATTTTTTATCCCTTGCAAGCCCTTCCAATAAAACTTCCAGCACACATCCATTCAAATCGCTTTTATTTGGGAAAAAAAACCAACAGCCAGACTTAAATGACTCTTGCTTAGGAGACCAAAAGGAACTTGGAGGAGTGGGACTCCCAGATATGAAACTGGGGCTGTGGAGTTGGAGTTGGTGCCCATTTTGGTGGAGTCGGTATAAAACGGACCGACACTGACTCCTAAAATATATAATGAATTGGGTACAGTAGTTCAATGCAGTATGTGCTGAATATTATTATGAATTATTATTATATTCAATCTGAATAGCTTGATTATTAAAACAGAGGACAAGAGTCTCTATGTATCCTTTAAGATACCAGACAAGTAAAAAATTCAGGAGATGGTTTCTTTCAAAATGCTGATTTTTATTTTTGATAACCACCATGTGAATGTAATGGTATTTACATTTACATATACATTTATACCAAATCAATATGTGTAGAAGAGTATTCAGTTCCCCAAAATGTAAGAAATGTATAGCGGTATCAGAGGTAGAAAGTACAATGCAAGGTCCCTCACCCATGTTTAAAGTGCTGTGTTGTGGTGCCGGAGAGGACTGTGTCCAGGCCCTGATCCCGCTATGCATTTTTTACATTTTGGGTAACTGAATACTCTTCTATACACAGCGATTTGGTTGTCTTCCTGATTCTTGTATTTATATACTGTGCCTTGTGTAAGTATTCGGCCCCCTTGAACTTTTCATCCTTTTGCGACAATTCAGGCTTCATACATAAAGAAATAACTTCTAATATGTTTGTGAAAAATCAACAACAAGTGGGACACAATAGTGAAGTGGAACAAAATTTATTGGATATACTAAACTTTTTAACCAATAAAAACTGAAAACTGGGGTGTGCAATATTATTCGGCCCCCTTGAGTTAATACTTTGTAGCGCCACCTTTTGCTGCGATTACAGTTGCAAGTCGCTTGGGGTATGTCTCTATCAGTTTTGCACATCGAGAGACTGAAATTCTTTCCCATTCTTCCTTGCAAAACAGCTGGAGCTCAGTGAGGTTGGATGGAGAGTGTTTGTGAACAGCAGTTTTCAGCTCTTTCCACAGATTCTCGATTGGATTCAGGTCTGGACTGTGACTTGGCCATTCTAACATAACACCTGGATATGTTTATTTTTGAACCATTCCATTGTAAATTTTGCTTTATGTTTAGGATCAAAGTCTTGTTGGAAGATAAATCTCAGGCCCAGTCTCAGGTCTTTTGCAGACTCCAAAAGGTTTTCTTCCAGAATGGTCATGTATTTGGCTCTGTCCATCTTCCCATCAATTTTAACCATCTTCCCTGTCCCTGCTGAAAAAAAGTAGTCCCAAACCATGATGCTGCCACCACCATGTTTGACAGCAGGGATGGTGATTTGAGTGTGATGAGCTGTGTTGCTTTTACGCCAAACATATCGTTTTGCATTGTGGCCAAAAAGTTCGATTTTGGTTTCTTCTGACCAGATCACATTATTCTACATGTTTGGTGTGTCTCAGGTGGCTTGTGTCAAACTTCAAACGAGACTTTTTATGGCTATCTTTGAGAAATGGCTTTCTTGTTGCCACTCTTCCATGAAGGCCAGATTTGTGCAGTGTACAATTGATTGTGGTCATATGGACAGACTCTACCACCTCAGCTGTAGATCTCTGCAGTTCATCCAGAGTGGTCATGGGCCTTTTGGCTGCACCTCTGATCAGTCTTCTCCTTGTTTGAGATGAAAGTCTAGAGGGACGGCCGGGTCTTGGTAGATTTGCAGTGGTCTGATATTCCTTCCATTTCAATATGATCGCTTGCACAGTGCTCCTTGAGATGTTTACAAAGAGATGATATCCAAGGCTATGGATTATCTATGGTGGTGGGAGAAACAAGAGAAACAGGGGTGCAGATCTAAGTGCAGCGTATTTACTATTCCAAGTGCTATAAGGATTATAGATGCTCACTTTATGCTGGTCTTTATATCAGGCTCATCTGACCAGATTTGGTCTCAGTTCTCCTTATGGTCTGCAGCCCTGCCCTGAATATGCAGCACACTTAGACTTGTGGCCGTGAAAGGTCAGTTCATAGAAGAGAATCCAGGAGGAATGAAGTGCGCTCCCATTAGTAGGAAGTCCAGGTTGTTTCATATGTTTAAAAAGGTTTTTTTATTTTATCAAAAAATAAAAATAAATTAAAATACAATTTTTGTAGTCTCTAGCAAGTAGGTACAGAAGATACAACGCGTTTCGGCTGGAAATTTTACATAAATTCTACACAAAAAAGAACAAAAATGCATTCATTATCTTTGTTATAGGTGGTAATAAAGTTATGATGCCATTTTTCTTTATTATTATTTTTGTTCTTTTTTGTGGAATTCTGCCCTTTTAGACACTCATTTTGAGATTTTTTTAAATTAATCTTATAGGCTTCTTTCACAAGTTTTTTTGGATAACCTTTCTGTAAAAATTGACTCATTATGATTTTTGATTGATCAATGTAATCTGTTTTGTTAGTGTTGTTCTTGCATATACGCAGGAACTGGCTAAATGGGATGTTATTTTTCGACTTGGAGTAATGAGCACTGTTGTACTCAAGATATCCATTAACATCCACTTTTTTAAAGTGTGTTTTTGTTATGAATTTTTTATTTTCATGCGTAATTTCTAAGTCTAGAAACACTGCTGTGTTAGAACTTTGATGTACAAGTAATGCCCCAGGTATTCTCATTAAGATCTTGTATTAGTCTGTCAGCTTTAAGACGATCTCCTTTCCAGATTATCATCAGATCCGCTATAAATCTTCTGTACAGAAGACCTGGCATGACATTTAGGAGAGGCCTGACTGTCAGAAATATAGTGGCCCCTACCAGGTTAAAGTCGAGTACTTCTACAAATAACAGTTTAAATAAAAATAAAATACAACATCCACCAGGAGCCTTTAGATGTGGAAAAAGGAAATGCCTTTGTTGTAAAAATATAACCCATGGACAACAGACAATTGTTTCCAACAGTACAGGAGAAACCTTCAAAATGAATGACTATCTAACATGTGATACTAGCTATGTTATTTATGTTATAACTTGCAAATGTGGGCTCCAATATGTGGGGCGGACCACACAAAGGATCCGCAACAGGTTGAATGGTCATAGACATAATACAAAAATTGGGCTGATGACACATGGATTATCGCATCACTTGTTGAAACATAAGAAGAAGTTTAAAATCTCCATTACCCCCGTAGAACATGTAGCAGAAAACATTTAATAGAAAACAACAATTAAATAGAAAAGGGGCTTTGTGGATGTATAGAATGTGCAGTTTACATCCAAATGGCCTCAACGACAAATTGGAGAATGTCAAGTCAGATAAAATATCAGTGTAGTGGTCCTCAGGGAAGTGTCCGCAGCCCCAGTCAATACAATAATTATAGCAACAATTTAACTACAATTTAACTGTACCTGCTAAGTGCAGTGTTGGTTTTGTATCTGGCTACTGATGGTAAGATTTTTTCTGATGCTGCCTTTTATGAGTAGGGCATAACCTGAGGAGAGAGAGTTGTTTGTGAAATTAAATATGGTAAGTCTAATAACTCGGCGTTGTTGCACAGTTTGGAGCACTTTATAACTTCTGTCTTTCCTAAGAAAAGTATGACAACCAAGTCGATTAAGACTATAGCCCGATCTGTGACGCTGCTGTATCTCACTAATCGTGTTTATCTGGTGAAGATGAATTCCATGTTTCCAGCATGGATCAATCTGGGCAGATTAACAAGGATTCCAAATTCTAAATGGATTAATCCAGATGTGTATTGATAAATACAGTCATATGAAAAAGTTTGGGCACCCTCTTAATCTTACTCTTTTTTTTTTTGTTTAAAATTGTTTTTTTGCAACAGTTATTTCAGTGTGATATATGTAATAACTGATGGACACAGTAATATTTCAGGATTGACATGAGGTTTATTGTACGAACCGAAAATGTGAAATATGCATTATTTCAAAGATTGACAGGTGCAAAAGTATGGACACCTCAACAGAAAAGTGACATTAATATTTAGTAGATCCACCTGGATGAAGGTATTTTTGACGATTCCTCTTTACAAAACAATTCCAGTTCAGTTAAGTGTGATGGTCGCCGAGCATGGACAGCCCGCTTCAAAACATCCCACAGATGTTCAATGATATTCAGGTCTGGGGACTGGGATGGCCATTCCAGAACATTGTAATTGTTCCTCTGCATGAATGCCTGAGTAGATTTGGAGCGGTGTTTTGGATCATCGTCTTGCTGAAAGATCCATCCCCAGCGTAACTTCAACTTTGACACTGATTCTTGAACATTATTCTCAAGAATCTGCTGATACTGAGTGGAATCCATGCGACCCTCAACTTTAACAAGATTTCCGATGCCGTCATTGGCCACACAGCCCCAAAGCATGATGGACCCTCCCCCAAATTTGACAGTGGGTAGCAAGTGTTTTTCTTGGAATGCCGTGTTTTTGTGGCACCATGCATAACGCCTTGTTGTATGACCAAACAACTCAATCTTTGTTTCATCAGTCCACAGGACCTTCTTCCAAAATGAAACTGGCTTGTCCAAATGTGCTTTTGCATACCTCAGGCGACTCTGTTTGTGGCGTGCATGCAGAAACGGCTTCTTTCGCATCACTCTCCCATACAGCTTCTCCTTGTGGCAGGCTGTCCCTCTTCATGATATCCCTGCCCCTCCTGTACCTGTACGTCCTGATCGCCTAGATTTAGTGTACTTGTTCTTGTCTACCTCATCCTCATGTAAAGCGCCATGGAACCTAATGGCGCTATATAAATAAATAATAATAATAATGAAATCACGCCTCAATAGGCGTGATCTTCAAATCACATTAAAATGCGCGCCTCCCCGCTCTCCTATGGCAGCCGGACTGCTGCATTGTGCGGCTGGGTCATTTCTGACACCGGGTGACGTATGTACACCCGCGCCGCTGTTAGCTTAAAGACCCGCACTGCGCATGCGCATGAAGCTAACAGAGCGGCGCGGGTGTACATACCGTCACCCGGCGCCGGAAATGACGCGATTCGCGCCACCCAGCCCCACTACAGGCCGGCCGAGACAGCACAGAGCGGGGAGGCGCGCATTTTAATGTGATTTGAAGATCACGCCTATTGAGGCGTGATATCATGAAGAGGGACAGCCTGCCAGGGTGACTATGAATACCATAGTCACTCATTATCATCCCTAATGAGGTACTGTAATAACATTTATCTTCAATTTCACTTGCTGCATTTAGGAGCTAATAGGAGTGTAGGGTAAGTGTTACTATGTTCTAGGGACAGCTTTTAATAGCTTTTGAGGTACCGTATATACTCGTGTATAAGCCGAGTTTTTCAGCCCAAAATTTGGGCTGAAAAGTCTCCCCCTCGGCTTATACACGAGTCACTACGGTATGTGCTGTGGTGGGGGCTGTGGGGCCGGGGCTGTGGAGGCTGGAGGAGGCGGGGGGAGGCTGCTGTATGAGCGGCCCCATCACGTGGGGCCGCTCATTATATATGCACTGCTTCCCCCTGTCAATCAGCGGCAGGGGGAAGCAGTTCATATATTCCCCCCAAAAGCTGGCACTGTCCCCCCTTGTAAGGGCCCCCCCCATCGCTGCTTATACATTACCATCCCGGTGTTCTGATCCGCGCCGCTCCTCGGTGCTTCTTCATGCACCGTCCTCGCTGGCTGCATCCGGGGATCTCCGGCTGTCGCAGCGATATGACGTCATCGCGAGACGGCCGGAGAATGGAGATCCCGGATGCAGCCAGCGAGGACGGAGCATGAAGAAGCACCGAGGAGCGGCGCGGATCAGAACACCGGGATGGTAATGTATAAGCAGCTGGGGGGAAGCCTTACAAGGGGGCCGAGTGCCAGCATTTGGGGGCTGTTGGTACCCCCAGGGGGCTGCTGGGTACCCCCTGGGGGCTGCTTGGTACCCCCAGGGGGCTGTTGGTACCCCCAGGGGGCTGCTGGGTACCCCCTGGGGGCTGTTGGTACCCCCTGGGGGCTGCTTGGTACCCCCAGGGGGCTGTTGGTACCCCCAGGGGGCTGCTGGGTACCCCTTGGGGGCTGCTGGGTACCCCCTGGGGGCTGTTGGTACCCCCAGGGGGCTGTTGGTACCCCCAGGGGGCTGTTGGTACCCCCAGGGGGCTGCTGGGTACCCCCTGGGGGCCGCTGTATAACCCCTGGGGGGTGCTGTATAACCCCTGGGGGGTGCTGTATAACCCCTGGGGGCTGCTGTATATACTGCTGAGGCCTGTATACCACTGGGGCTGCTGTATATACCACTGGGGCTGCTGTATATACCACTATGGCTGCTGTATATACCACTGGGGCTGCTGTATATACCACTGGGGCTTCTGTATATACCACTGGGGCTGCTGTATATACTGGTGGGGTCTGTATATACCACTGGGGAGGCTGCTGTATACCACTGGGGTTGCTGTATATACTACTGGGGCTGTCTGTATACTACCACTGGGGCTGTATATACTACTGGGGCTGCCTGTATACTACCACTGGGGCTGTATATACTACTGGGGCTGCTGCTGTATACAGCACTGGGGCTGCTGCTGTATACTACCACTGGGGCTGCTGTATACTACCACTGGGGAGGCCTGTATACCACTGGGGGGGCCTGTATACCACACTGCTGGGGGCTGTATACCTGTGCTGAGGTCCACCCTCGGCTTATACACGAGTCAATAGGTTTTTCCAGATTTTTGGGGCAAAAGTAGGGGGTCGGCTTATACACGGGTCGGCTTATACACGAGTATATACGGGTATTTTGGGGGTGACAGGATCCCTTTAAAACAACCATATCTACAGTAAATCTAGAAACTGGAATAAATACACAAAACACACAATTTTGATTGTCAAAATGGCCACAACTTTATTTAAATCACAGGATTAACAATCCCAGTAGGAGTCAGGTGGAGTGCTAGTACATTGGGATTCACAAGTACTGTGATATCCCAGCTGACATCCAGCATTAGGCCAGACAGCCATAAAGGGGGGCGGCACATATTGGCTGCTGTTCAAGCAGAGCCAGTAAATTTTCAGGGCACCAATGACCCTATTCTCCTTACTTCTTTTTTATTATATAGTTACATATAATGACCACAACAGTTATCCACATCACAGCTTATTCTGAAATATAAATGATAATGTGGGTACATTTTCAAGATTTTTTTCCCTTCAACCATTACCCAAAAATTAAACAGTTCATAAACTGTATGGTATGTGAGATAGGGCAGGATAAACACTATGTACATATAAGTTAGAGTTTTAAACCAAAGTATACAACAGTTTGATAGGGATATAAATGCCATCATCTGGTTAGACAAATCAGTGATTGTTGATGCTGTATGTTTTGGTATAATAATAAATGAGACGCTGTCTGCTCCTCTAAATACAGATAGGACGTGCTCCAGCAGGGGCGGATTAAGAGTAGCCAGAACCCAGGGCTGTTAAGAAGGTGAGCCCCCCCAACCCGAAGTATTATGTGACCTGTCACATGATCAACTTTTGAAAGATCGTGTGATAGGGCATGTGATTAGCATACAGGGACAGAATTTTTTTTTTAATAAACCGTGCTATTCATAATGCATATTGATGCATAATACAGCAGGGGTGGGAAATTAATTTAATCTATCCCCCAGTATACAGCAGAATGCCGTTCACAGCCAACAGTATACAGCAAGAGGCCAAACACAGCCCCCAGTATACTGCAGGAGGCCACACACAGCCCCAAGTATACTGCAGGAGGCCACACACAGCCCCCAGTATACTGCAGGAGGCCACACACAGCCCCAAGTATACAGCAGGAGGCCACACAAATCCCCCATTATACAACAGGAGGCCAAACACAGCCCCCAGTATACAGCAGGAGGCCACATAAAGCCCCCGGTATACTGCAGGAGGCCAAACACAGCCCCCAGTACACAACAGGAGGCCAAACACAGTTCCCAGTATACAGCAGGAGGCCGTACACAGCCCCCAGTGTACTGCAGGAGGCCACACACAGCCCCAAGTATACTGCAGGAGGCCACACACAGCCCCCAGTATACTGCAGGAGGCCACACACAGACCCAAGTATACTGCAGGAGGCCACACACAGCCCCCAGTATACTGCAGGAGGCCACACACAGCCCCAAGTATACAGCAGGAGGCCACACGAAGCCCCCATTATACAACAGGAGGCCAAACACAGCCCCCAGTATACAGCAGGAGGCCACATAAAGCCCCCAGTATACTGCAGGAGGCCAAACACGGCCCCCAGTACACAACAGGAGGCCAAACACAGTCCCCAGTATACAGCAGGAGGCCGTACACAGCCCCCAGTGTACTGCAGGAGGCCACACACAGCCCCCAGTATACAGCAAGAAGCTGCACACATCTCCCAGTACACAGCAGGAGGCCACACAAAGCCCCCAGTATACAACAGGAGGCCAAACACAGCCCCCAGTATACAGCCGGAGGCCACGCACAGCCCCCAGTGTACAACAGGAGGCCAAACACAGCCCCCAATATACAGCAGGAGGCCGTACACAGCCTCCAGTATACAGCAGATGGCCGCACAAAACACCCAGTATATAGCAGAAGGCCCCTTACTGCCGCCAGTATACAGCAGGAGGCTACACACCGCCCCCAGTATACAGCAAGAGGCCACATGCAGCCCCCAGTGTAGAGCAGGAGGCCACACACAGCCCCTGTATTACAGCAGAAGATCCACACAGCTCCTAGTATACATTAGAAGTACCACACAGCCCCCAGTATAAAGCAGGCTGCGCACATCCCCCAGTATACAGCTGAAGGCCACACACAGCCCCCAGTATACACCAGGAGAGAGCACACAGCTCCCAGTATACAGCAGGAGGCCACACACCGCCCCCAGTATGCAGCAGGCAGCCAAACATATTCCCTAGTATATTATAGCAGGTAACACATATTACCCAGTATACCCAGGCTACACACAGCCTCCAGAATACAGCAGGAGACCACACACAGCCCTCAGTATACTCCAGGAGGCTGCACACAGCCACTAGTATACAGCAGGCCACACACAGCCCCCAGCATACATTAGTCGGCCGCCCACACCCCCTGCATACAGTAGGAGACCACATACAACCCCTGTATACAGCAAGACTTCACACACAGCCCCAGTATTCTAGCAGAAGGCCACACACAGCCTCCAATATTACAGCAGGAGGCCACACACAGCACCCAATATACAGCAGGTGGCTGCACATATCCCCCAATATACAGCAGGAGGCCACACACAGCTCTCACTATACAGCAGGATGCTACACGCGGCCCCCAGTATACAGTAGTAGGCCACAAATAGCACCCAATATACAGCAGGAGGCCACACACAGCCCCCAATATACAGAAGGAGACCACATACAGCCCCCTGTATTACAGCAGGAGGCCACACACAGCCCTCTGTTTAAAGCCTCACAGCCCCCTGTATACACCAGGAGTTCACACATAGCTCCCTGTATTACAGTAGGAGCGAACACATAGCCTCCTTGTGTTACAGAGGGAACCAAAACATAACCCCCAGTTTTACAGCAGGAGCCAACAGTTAGCCCTCTGTATTACAGTAGTCCACCCACACATAGCCCCCTGTATTACAGCAAGATGCCACACACAGCATCTTGTATTACAGAAGGAGTCCACACACAGCCCTCTGTATTACAGAAGGAGCCGATACACAGACTACTTACAGTGTGAAACAGAAACAATACCAGTCTGAAGCGGCTAAGGCTACTTTCACATTACGATTTTGAAGGGAGCCGATGCTGTCCGATGCATCGGCTCCCTTCTGATGCCTGGAATCGGATGCCAAATAGGCATCCGATTCCGGCATTAAATCGTAGCCTCCGGAAAAAAAAAGTTTATGCTCACCTCCCCCCTAGCCCGCGCCTTCTCCCGCCATCTTCCTGCAGGCTCCCGGTGGCTCCCGCAGGCTCCCGGGGTCTGCAGAGGTCTTCTTCTGCTGTACAGAACCTGCAGTGATGTCACAGTCACGTGACAGCAGGTTCCACCATGGTAACCCGCGGTCGCATGACTGTGACATCACCGCAGGTCCTATACAGCAGAAGAAGACCTCTGCAGACACCGGGAGCCTGCCGGAGCCACCAGGAGCCTGCAGGAAGACGGCGGGGGCTCGGGGGGAGGTGAGCATAAACTTTTTTTTTTTTTTTTTAACTCTTGCGCTCCCAGTTTGGAGCATTTTTACTGTACTGAGCATGCTCAGTACAGTAAAATCGGGTCCGAGGAGACATCAGATGTTTCCTCGGACCCTTCTCCATAGGGCCCCATGTTAAATTGATCGGGTCGGATCGGATGTGCACTAAATGCCATCCGATTCGGTCCGATCCGATTCTGTCAGATTTTATTTTCGGTGCAAGAATCGGAGCAGGCTCGGATCGGACCAAATCGGATGGCATTTAGTGCACATCCGATTCGGTCGGATGCCCATAGGGCTGCATGGGGCCAAAAATCGGTCCGATGCTGTCCGATTTTTATCGGACAGCATCGGATTTTAAAAATCCGTAGTGTGAAGGCAGCCTAAACAGGCAACGGCGAACAGTATTCACCTTGGAGACTTTTTGGGCTCTAGACAAAAAAACTTCTCTTCAAGGTCAGATTGAAAAAATTATCCACACGCATGATGTTCGAGAGTCTACTAAATAAACCCCTAAAACCCCAGAACGTCAAATACAATAGCCCAAGAGGACATACGTGTGGGGTCTGAAGGGATCCCAGCTGGTAGGTTTTAGGTTAAAAAAAGGGGGGTCTGTCCTATAAGTTAGTCCATTTTACAGGCAGGGGCATGGGGTGGGGGCACGGTGGTGGAGCGGGGTCACAGGAAGCATGGTCATGGTGGTGGCACAATGGGGCAATGCTACGAGAGGCCCCAGACTGTGTGTCCCAGCAAGTTATCACGGGGATCCATTAATCTTCTGGCAGTTGATACAATGGGCAAAAGGATGAAGATCTCCCAAGATGTCCATCTGTGGCTGTGCTGCTTCCGCATCCATTTTCCTTTTGCCTATCGCGTCAACAGCTGGGAGATTAATGGAGCCTGGTGATAATTTACTAGGTCACCCCATCCACACAACCTTGGACCACCCCCCTGCAGCCTTGCGCCACTGTGCCATTGCCGACCCCCACCACTGCAACCCTGCATCCTCTGTCCCCACTCCACCAACGCACCCCCTCGTGCATTTTAAAATCCAAAAAATGGTGTTTATTTCAGAATATGTCCTAAATTATTATGTTGCTATGATTGTGGACATAGTCTGAAACACATAAACCAATTTAGTATATTTTCTTGCATTTGAGAAGATTTTTTACTGACTTTAACATGGATCAATAGTTTTTTTTTCTATAAGTATAAGGCTGGAGTCACACTATCGTGTGAGCCTAAGCATGTTTTTACGGCTGGGATTCCTTAGTACTACATTCTTGTCAAATCTATCTGATCTGATATAATTCTTGAGATGCTAGTAGTTGTGCTGTTTTTTCATAATTTCTAATAGTAATGTTTTGCAATAACATTATTACATTTGTAATTAGTCATTTGTTTGTTTTGCCTCTAATTTCTAGCAGTTTATGTGATGTTGAAACATATACTAATAGGCTAATGTACGTGTGAGTATGAACCTCTACCATTATTTCATGCAGGAGTATACAGAAAAGGAGGGAGTAATAGAATTATTAGTGAATTTTCATCCAGATTTCTCTTTAAAATTGACATCAAAACTTAAAAGGGTTGTCCACTACTAGGACAACCCCTTTTGATTCCACATCTCCCCTTCAAGTAAAATAAATGATTCTGTACTCACCTGTGCTTGCACCGTTCCAGTGGTTTCGGTAATCGTGGTTCCAGGGTCACATGACATTGTGACGTCATATGAGCCCCGCCTCCAATCATTGCCGACTTATTTTGCCATGCCATTGGACCAAATGAATAATAAACAGGAATTGTTGCAACCGCAGCTCTCACTTCCTGTTGATTACGGTAACTCATTTGGTCTGAAGGCATGGCAAGATAAGTCGGCAATGATTGGACGCGGGGCTCATATGACGTCACAATGTCATGTGAACCCTGGAACCACGATTACCGACACCGCTGGAACGGAGTGAACACAAGACATGAGTACAGGATCATTTAGTTTACATGGAGGAGACATGGGAAAGGAAAAGGGGTTGTCCTAGTAGTGGACAACACTTAAAAAAAATATATATATATGATTTCCCATTAAAGTCAATAGAAAGTATCTTTAGTGTATAAAGCTTGTTTTTTTTCAGTCTTTTTCGAGGTGGAAAATAAGCATCATGTCAAGTATTGGGAAAGTTTTAGGATATGTTCACACATTCCTTTTTTTGCTGCTTTTTCAGCACTGTTACTCATGAATTTTATGCACACTAAAAGCTGATTTCTGCAGTACTAACAAAAGCTTTCTGTTTTCAGAGATCTCATGTACACACACTTTTTTTTCTAATAAAGAGGAGAGTGCCTGGCTGCGTCAGAATTACAGCGGTAGTCAAGCACGTCGGGAGGCAGTGGCGCAGGCTCTTATTCACACAATGCACAGTTTATTGCCAGACCAGTCGATTACAGACCTGTAGGGTTCCGGATCGCAGACGTACAGTCCTGAATATATGGATATAAGTCCAGCACAGAGAAAACAAGACGGCTGGACTGTATATTCCTGCACACAGCGTCTGTCTCACAGCTTCACTCATTACCCTCCTTGGCTTCGACTGAGACCACACCCTGTGTTGTAGCTCACATTTAAACCCATGCCTGGACATGGGGATTCTCCAAGACCCGGAGTGGAGGGATCTTATAGGGATATGGAGCACAGTCTGGGAGACACATAACGGCCGTCATATATCACCCCGGTCACTGCCTCACAACATATGTTCATGAAAACACAATAGGACAATACTCCTGGCTCTCAAAGGTAAAAAAAGGGAGCAAATCATAGGAAGGATCATACCACAGGGTGGCGGCTCAGAACTCCTCACCATCAGAGGTACCTCCGAGATCAGGGCGAGCCAGGGACCCCAGCATCAGGGTCAGATTAGGCTCTCCTGACCCCCTTTTGCCCAATTCACCTACCTTTTTCCTGATTCCCTTACCTCCCAAGCGTGACAACATTATAAAAAAGAAAATAGGGGTATTCCTTACCAATCGTTCTCTTGGTAAGGTGAAAATTAGATATAGGTGTACTCCGGTCACCGGTCAAGTATAATCCGGTAAGCTTGTCCCGTGTGGGATAGTACGTTGGATGTAGCACTGCAACAGTAAATGTGAAAAAAATACACAGGTGTACTATATAAGGACCTGAAATAATACTTATTATCTATAAGGTTCATCCCATGAGAAGTAATACAATAGGCCCATAGCATGAGGGGGTGTAATGCAAGAGATCAGCAATGCAAAAAACAAGAGAATATATATTTCTTTAAAGGATATATCAAATTAGGCACATTTGATTACCTATTGGTAACTGTATAGGGCAGGGGTGGGGAACCTCAGGCCCCAGGGCCGAATGCGGCTCTAGATTACTTTTTTTTTGGCCCTCGGGCAGATTCCTGGGGACCGCAGTGCTCAGGCTGGCAGACATGTTTTGCTGACTGTCTGCCCTTTAAATCCAGCTCTCCAGTGATCTCTATGCGCCAGCCTTGGCCTCCCCAATGACGTATGTGCTCCCAGCCTCTCCTGTGATGTCTATGGTCCTAGCAAATTGGAAAAGCAGTTGAGAAGGAACATGATCAATTTCACCCATGCCAAAGAGAAGCAGCTCCAGCCACCACAGTAGGAGTGAGTTGATTGTTTAACCAAATATAGCAAGTAATTTTCAAGTAGATAATTTTGTACGGCCCCTGAAAGATTGTTGAAATTTCCAAATGGCCCTCGGCAGAAAAATGGTTCCCCCCCCCCCCTGGTATAGGGGATATGCCAAGATTTTTATTGCAGACAAAAGGGACTGCGATGGGAAGTAATGTAGCGCCGACATATGCTAATATTTATATGCCATTATTTGAGGAGGTACACGTTTATCTTCATTCTCTGTTCAAGGCACACGCTGTGATATGGCGCTGCATTGATGCTACATTATCCCTGATCTGGGATAATGATTTAGATACACTCCTGGCCTTTTATGGTGATTTAAACAAGGTGGTCCCAGGCTTGACTTTCACGGTCCATTATGACACCTCCCATATTCATTTTCTGGATACACTGGTCCTGAATGATACCTAAGGGAGACTGACGACAGATCTATTTAGGAAACCCACTGACCGCAACAGTCTCCTTCATTATATCAGCTGCCATCCACCCCACATGAAAAAAGCTCTTCCTCATTCTCAACATATGAGGGTCCAACGTATTGTCTCAGATCCACAGAACCGGACTACCCCGCATAAGGAGATGACGGACAAGTTCGTCTCCAATGGATACCCCATTCAAGTTGCTTCTTCTAGACCCAGTAGGTCCCCCTCACATGTGGACAAACCTCCTAGGTTAGTGTTTGTGAACACTTATCACCCCTTCAATACATAATTGCACCAAATTATGCATAAACATTGGCCCTTGCTTAGGCTTTCTTACCCTGACATTGAAGAATTCCAACAACACCCTATGATATGTCACAAAAGACCGGATAATATCCAAAACAAGTTGGTAAGGGCAGACTTGGGTTCTTCTAGAAAAATACCGAAATAATTTTCTTCTTCGCATCATTGGGGGACACAGGACCATGGGTGTATGCTTTTCTGCCACTAGGAGGCCACACCAAGTAGAGATAAAAATTAAGCCCTCCTTCGTGCAGTACACACCCATACGTAGGCGTAGATATATAGTTTTTGCATTTTTCTGGCCTCATCCTGACATGGTACATTTCCACGTGTGGGATACGTCCATTGTTCAATTGACCTGAAGAGAGCATCTTTTACACACCCTTGGACAGGGAAGTCGTACCCCATCAAGGGGTATTACACATGTGATATATAATTTGTGATATATTTTATTACCGTAAATGCCCATGCGGTCTCGGGTATGTTGGGGAAAGCACCCAGCATGCCTGAGACTGCATTGGCAAACACAAGTCCAACATTAGGTGTGGCCAGGTGGCTTTACCTATACTCCATCACTTCTTGGAAAAGAGACATACTGTGGCCCAACTCCGTTACCAGATTATTGAGCAAGTACACATGGGGCGTAGAGGTGGTAACAGGGTCCAGAGGCTAAAAACATGGGAGGCCTTCTGAATTCATCAATTACAGACACTTGAGCCACAGGGCCTGAATAGAGAAATTGATATTACTTGATAGAAACTATGTGTCCTTTTTGTCCTTGATTGCTTACTGTATTCGATGGTTCCCTAGCCCGTCAGGACCATTGGGATGACACAGTGAGGTTATCTTCACACTTTTCTGGGTACATTGTCACTAGCACAAATGATAATGTCTGTTATTAATATTGAAACTGTTAGCACATACACAATTGTTGTTTATTCCTGATTTTCCTTTTGTGAATCTCATGTATAGACATATACATTAACTCTCTTTTTCTACTGTTATTCTGATATCTATAGTGTTATCCCGGGTACTACATTGATGAGATCTTAGTACCTCATCACAGACTTTCTATATTGTATCTCTTTATCAGTCACTCTAGTTATGCCTAAATGTGCATTTAGATCCATTATGCCAATTTTCCTGTTTGGTGGTTCTCTTATATTTAACTGTACTAATGATATTCCTTTCTTTACTCTCCTCCTACAGAGATAGTGAGTCCTCTGAACGCTCCAGAGAGCCCAGCGGTTACCTAGTTACTTTGGAGCATTCCCTGATGTCAGCGTACGTCCGCGCATGCGCAGAACTGCTGCCTGCGTTCCAGTCGGGCCACTTCCTGCGTTCCAAATACCGGAAGCAGGAAGTGGCTCGACTGATAGACATGCCCCCCACACTTTAAAGAGGACCTGTCAACAAACCAGGCATGGTTATCTAATTACAGAACTGAATGCAGCATGTCTGCTGCATCCAGGCAACGGGTCCCCCAGTCCTTGAGCCCCCCTGTACCCCGAGTAAATACACTTAGAAAACTTACATCCTGCAGCCAGAAAGGAGATGGCTAGAGGCTGGAGCCGAAGGGCAGATTGAGATTCACACCCCCTGCATATTTAATCTTCCCACCACTGCCTCCCTGATGCCAATCATTGTCTCCCTCGTCTGCAGCATAACACAGTTTTTTTTTTTTTTTAGAAATGGACTCTTAGCCCCGCCCCCTGCGGTGACGTCACCGCTTATACCCGCCCTGCTCTATGGTTAACATAGAGCAGGGCGGGGAAAGGTGCTGTAATTAGATCACCATGCCTGGTTTGGTGACAGGTCCTCTTTAAAACCTCGCGGTTTACTTATAGCAGTGCCAGCATCCCAATGCACATTCTCTTTCACAGGTAATAGGCTGAGCTCCTGGGCACAGTTTTTTTTCATTGCTTTTTGCTACATTGCTTTATTTTTCTTAATCTGTTTCATAGATTTCTCCCATTAGTCCAGCAGTCAGGATTAAGGGGCTGCCTGTGCCTTATACCACAGATCCTCTAATTATCTCCTCTTAAAGGTGCAGTGACTCCATGTTACCCAGTTAATTCTAGTGACGGTTTCTTGCTATAATTGTGTATACAAACAAACTTCTTTTGTATTTCATATACTATAGGTCCCTCTTGGCAAGGGTGGTGTTATTTCTGCGGGGCATATCCCCTATACAGATACCGATAGGTAATCAAATGTGCCTAATTTGATATGTCCTTTAAATAAATATATATTCTCTTGTTTTTTGCATTGTTGATCCCTTGTATTACACCCCCTCATGATGTGGGCCTATTGTTTTACTTCTCATGGGATGAACCTTATCACTTATAGATCCGAATTGCAATAGTGTTATTTCAGGTCCTGATATGGTACACCTGTGTATTTTTTTTCACACTTACTGTTGCAGTGCTACACCTAACTCACTATCCCATATGGGACACGCTTACCGGGTTATCCTTGACCGGTGACCGAAGTACACCGATATCCAATTTTCACCTTACCAAGAGAACGATTGGTAAGGAATACCCCAATTTTCTTTTTTATACTGTTGACTTAATTTTCTCAAGGGTTGTTCTCATGAATTTTGTATTCTTCCCTGCTTCATGTTGTACACAGATTATTCCTGTGCATCACACCGTATAATTTCATTTCACGGTGTAGTATAATCTGAATAATTATTCTAGTCGAACTCTTTGACACAGGCACACCCTTTAGGTATGATCCTTCCTATGATTTGTTCCCTTTTTTTTACCTTTGAGAGCCAGAAGTACTGGCCTATCGTGTTTTCATGAACATACAGTACAGACCAAAAGTTTGGACACACCTTCTCATTCAAAGAGTTTTCTGTATGTTCATGACTATGAAAATTGTAGATTTACACTGAAGGCATCAAAACTATGAATTAACACATGTGGAATTATATACTTAACAAAAAACTGTGAAACAACTGAAAATATGTCTTATATTCTAGGTTCTTCAAAGTAGCCACCTTTTGCTTTGATTACTGCTTTGCACACTCTTGGCATTCTCTTGATGAGCTTCAAGAGGTAGTCACCGGAAATGGCTTTCACTTCACAGGTGTGCCCTGTCAGGTTTAATAAGTGGGATTTCTTGCCTTTTAAATGGGGTTGGGACCATCAGTTGTGTTGTGCAGAAGTCTGGTGGATACACAGCTGATAGTCCTACTTAATAGACTGTTAGAATTTGTATTATGGCAAGAAAAAAGCAGCTAAGTAAAGAAAAACGAGTGGCCATCATTACTTTAAGAAATGAAGGTCAGTCAGTCCGAAAAATTGGGAAAACTTTGAAAATGTCCCCAAGTGCAGTTGCAAAAACCATCAAGCGCTACAAAGAAACTGGCTCACATGAGGACCGCCCCAGGAAAGGAAGACCAAGAGTCGCCTCTGCTGCAGAGGATAAGTTCATCCGAGTCACCAGCCTCAGAAATCACAGGTTAACAGCAGCTCAGATTAGAGACCAGGTAAATGCCACACAGAGTTCAAGCAGCAGACATCTCTACAAAAACTGTTAAGAGGAGACTGTGCAGCAGGCCTTCATGGAAAAATAGCTGCTAGGAAACCACTGCTAAGGACAGGCAACAAGCAGAAGAGACTTGTTTGGGCTAAAGAACACAAGGAATGGATATTAGACCAGTGGAAATCTGTGCTTTGGTCTGATGAGTCCAAATTTGAGATCTTTGGTTCCAACCACTGTGTTTTTGTGCGATGCAGAAAAGGTGAACGGATGGACTCTACATGCCTGGTTCCCACCGTGAACCATAGAGGAGGAGGTGTGATGGTCATGGGGTGCTACGCCAGATGACCTGGCCTCCACAGTCACCAGACCTGAACCCAATTGAGATGGTTTGAGGTGAGCTGGACTGCAGAGTGAAGGCAAAAGGGCCAACAAGTGTTAAGCATCTCTGGGAACTCCTTCAAGACTGTTGGAAGACCATTTCCGGTGACTACCTCTTGAAGCTCATCAAGAGAATGCCAAGAGTATGCAAAACAGTAATCAAAGCAAAAGGTGACTACTTTGAAGAAACCTAGAATATAAGACATATTTTCAGTTGTTTCTCATTTTTTGTTAAGTATATAATTCCACGTGTTAATTCATAGTTTTGATGCCTTCAGTGTGAATCTACAATTTTCATAGTCATGAAAATACAGAAAACTCTTTGAGTGAGAAGGTGTGTCCAAACGTTTGGTCTGTACTGTATATATATGACTGTAATTGTGTTTTTCCCCTTTTTTGTGTATGCAGTATATCATTGGTCAAATGTATCTGTACAAAGATTTATGTTATATTTTCCTCTGTCGATAGATAATACAGTCTGAGAAAAAGGACAATTAAGCGCCGAAACGTTAAAGGGAACCTGTCACCTCCTAAAAGCCACCTAACCTATCAATACATATCCCTGCACCTTCCTATTAGCATTATAACCATTCCTCTCTGTGCTAAATGCTTCCTTTCAAAGTTGAAATAAACACTTTGATACTTGCTCATTAGGATGATAATGAAGTGGGGACAATATTCAATTGTCCCCAGAGTGTATTGTTGCAGCCTCCATGATCCATGATCCAGCCTCTCAGTGCTGCTTTGCGTGTGCAGTCACTGCCCCTCCTCCTCTCCTCCTCTGTCACTCACAGCATGCAAATCATTTGTCCTGCCTTCAGCTCCACATCACAGCAGTACAGACAGAGAGGCTGGACCTGGAGGCTGCAAAACAACACGCCCTGGGGACAATTGCATATTGTCCCCACATCATTATCATCCTAATGAGTAAGTATCAAAGTGTTTATTTTGATTCAACCAGAGCTAAGGGATGGGGTACTCGGACACTGGGTCTGCTGAATAGGGAGTCACGGATGGTCGGGACCCCGGTGCGTGCCCTGGTGATCAATTATGGTAGATGTTGATGATGGGGAATAAAAGGGGTTATTTACAGGGAATCGTGACGCCACCTGTAGTGTCCGGTAAGATGGTACCCACGCTGCCAGCCGGCCGCTGAGGTGGAGCTTTACCTTAGGGCAGCTATTGTAGTGAGACGGTGAGGGAGGACACAAAGTCTTTAAATATATCCCCAGCACACAATAAAAGAAGAGAAATGATTATCCTTTTTGTGTTTTTTATTTTTGAAGGTGAAAAACAGGTTGTATCACTCAATGTTTCGGCTCCAGTTGAGCCTTTCTCAAGTGAGTCTTCTGTAAATATAGAAAGCGGGTTTTTGGTTCAGTTCCCACATGAGCAACTGCTCAGGCCATTACCTGCCTGTTTGAGGTACTCAGCATATGACTCCGTCCTTTGTGTCAGTGCAGCAGCATGGTGGCTGGTCTGGGTGGAGGGAGGACAGTGATGGAGATGGTGGTGCTGCAGTTCTTCTCTGCTGAGCTGCTGCTGATGCTGAGTCCTTCAGGCTGTGGTGTGAAGAATAACGAAAACCAGTTCAAGTTTAACTCCACTTTACTCAGTACCGGCTGATGGCATAAACAAGACACGGTACAGTTTGGTTTACAGGGTGGATGTTGCCAGCTCAGGGTTTCCCTTATGGAGTCTCTAGATGTCCTCTCTTTGTCTTTCAGGGTTAACTTCTCTCTTCCTTTCTCAATCTTTCCCACCCTTGCAGAGCTCACCCGCCTGTCCTGCAGTCTGTATCTAGAAGGCTTATCTGGACCTGTACCGGTGCAGATGGGAACAGCAGGAACGCACAAGTTTCCCTCTGCCACCGGGATTCAGTTCTCCACCTCTTTTGGGCTTGAGGGGTGAGGTACCTTTGTGGGGCTGTCAGCAACCCGGTTCTGTTGGGCCTGCAGCTCGTCGGTTTTGCAGTCAGGGTTGAACTCCTGGCTGCCTCGGCTCTCCGTGTCGCCGGTGCTCCCTCAACGTGACCAGCCGGCTCCCACCAGTCCTGGCCCGTTGCCTTCTGTCCTGGGTTCCCACTTAAAGATGGGGTAACCTCCACTCAGCTGGGCTGCCAGGCCTGACTACTCTGTCTGCCTTCCCAGCACCGACTGAGGTAAACTGTCAACTGTCACTCTTCCTCTATCCTAAGCTCCGCCCCCATCTTTCTGGGATCTACCAAGTGCTGGTTCCCCTACTCTAGGTGGTGTGGTCCTAAGTGAGTCTAGAAACAGACTCCATAAGATTTAAATCCCAAACTAGCAACTTACAAATAATATTACATCTATTATATAATTGCCGTAGCGACTTCCGTCGGAGCGGCGCTGCTTCCGGTGGCTTGGTTAGCGAGTCCGAGCTGCTTCTCCTGGACTCTCCCCGTGGCCGCGTAGCGGCCAAGGCGACTCACGAAGCAATGCCCGCAAAGCGGGCATTGCGAGTCGTTGCAGCCTAGCGAAGCAATGCCCGCGAAGCGGGCATTGCGAGTCGCTACACAAACCCTAACCAAGCCACCGAAGCCGAAGCCCATACTCCTGTAGTGTACACCGCTATAGTATACTACAGTCCCATGACCATAAGCGCCATGGGACTGTAGTATACCATCGCGCTGTACACTACAGACCCCTGCCGCTCTAAGCCACTACGCGTACACTAACCAAGCCACACAACCCCAAGCCCCTACCCACTGCCGCCCTAACCCCTAAGCCACTACACCCCGACGCCGAAGCCCCTACCCCCTGCCGCACTACCCCGCCGCACCCACTACCCTCTGCCGGAAGCCACTACCCCCTGCCGCCCTAACCCCTAAGCCACTACCCCGCCGCCGAAGCCCCTAGCCCCTACCCCCTGCCGCACTACCCCGCCGCACCCACTACCCTCTGCCGGAAGCCACTACCCCCCTGCCGCCCTAACCCCTAAGCCACTACCCCGCCGCCGAAGCCCCTACCCCCTGCCGCACTACCCCGCCGCACCCACTACCCTCTGCCGCAAGCCCCTACCCCCTGCCGCCCTAACCCCTAAGCCACTAACCCCTAAGCCACTACCCCCGCCGCCGAAGCCCCTACCCCCTGCCGCCGTAAGCCACTAGCCCGCATCCGCACCTAAACCCCTGCCGCCGCAAGCCCCTAACCCCTAAGCCGCACCTAATCCCCTACCCCTACCCCCTAAACCGCACCTAAACCCCTGCCGCCCTAAGCCCCTACCCCCTAAGCCGCACCTAACCCCCTACTCCCTGCCGCCGTAAGCCACTACCCCGCATCCGCAAATAAACCCCTGCCGCCGCAAGCCCCTAACCCCTAAGCCGCACCTAACCCCTAAGCTGCACATAATCCCCTACCCCTACCCCCTAAACCGCACCTAAACCCCTGCCGCCCTAAGCCCCTACCCCCTAAGCCGCACCTAACCCCCTACTCCCTGCCGCCGTAAGCCACTACCCCGCATCCGCAAATAAACCCCTGCCGCCGCAAGCCCCTAACCCCTAAGCCGCACCTAACCCCTAAGCTGCACATAATCCCCTACCCCTACCCCCTAAACCGCACCTAAACCCCTGCCGCCCTAAGCCCCTACCCCCTAAGCCGCACCTAACCCCCTACCCCCTGCCGCCCTAAGCCACTACGCCGCATCCGCACCTAAACTCCTGCCGCCGCAAGCCCCTACCCCTTAAGCCGCACCTAATCCCCTACCTCTACCCCCTAAGCCGCACCTAACCCCCTACCCCCCTAAGCCACTACCCCGCATCCGCACCTAAACCCCTGCCGCCGCAAGCCCCTAACCCCTAAGCTGCACCTAATCCCTACCCTACCCCCTAAGCCGCACCTAAACCCCTGCCGCCCTAAGCCCCTACCCCCTAAGCCGCACCTAACCCCCTACCCCCCTAAGCCACTACCCCGCATCCGCACCTAAACCCCTGCCGCCGCAAGCCCCTAACCCCTAAGCTGCACCTAATCCCCTACCCCTACCCCCTAAGCCGCACCTAAACCCCTGCCGCCCTAAGCCCCTACCCTCTAAGCCTCGCCGCTTTCCCTAACACCTAAGGCCCTACCCGTCCCCTAACGTCCCCGTCGATCACTTACATGCCTTCAAGTCATCTGATCGTCCGTCCGGCCAGGCGTCCTCTTCCTCCGGTCCCGGGGGTCTTCTCTCTTCTTTCCGCCTCTTCGTCCGTCCCCGGGGATCTTCTGTCTTCTTTCCGCCAACTTCCAGCTCCGATGTCCTCTTCAACTAACATTAAGATACAATGGACGATCAATCCGCCATTGTATCTCAATGAAATGTGAAGGGCTCTTCTGATTGGTCGCTGACCTCAGCCAATCAGAAGAGCCCGTCATTCAGTTCTCATTCAGGTCCGTCTTTTTTCCCATTGACATACATTAGCGGTGTGTCGGCGATTTTATGGCCGGCCACCTGGTTCTATTTGTCGGCCCTAAAATCGCGGACACACCGCTAATGCATGTCTATGGGCAAGTCAGCTCGAATTCTGATTGGTCGCCGTTCAATCCGAAATCGGGCTGACTGCCCATAGAGATGCATTAGCGGTGTGTCCGCGATTTTAGGGCCGACAAATAGAACCAGGTGGTCGGCCATAAAATCGCCGACACACCGCTAATGCATTTCAATGGGAAAAAACAAAGGCGGACCTCAATGAGAACTGCGTCTCAGCCTAAATAATAAATTAAATAATAAAAAAAATAATTAAAAAAGAATTAAAAAATAATAAAAATATTAATTAAAAATAATAAAAAATTCAATAAAAATAATAATAAAAAAATAAAATATATGCTAATAAGATCAGCCCTTTGCTTTCCTGAATGAGAACTGACTCTCAGCCTAAATAATAAATTAAATAATAAAAAAAATAATTAAAAAAGAATTAAAAAATAATAAAAAAATTAATTAAAAATAATAACAAATTCAATAAAAATAATAATAAAAAAATAAAATATATGCTAATAAGATCAGCCCTTTGCGGACCTGAATGAGAACTGCGTCTCAGCCTAAATAATAAATTAAATAATAAAAAAAATAATTAAAAAAGAATTAAAAAATAATAAAAAAAAAAAATTAAAAATAATAAAAAAATCAATAAAAATAATAATAAAAAAATAAAATATATGCTAATAAGATCAGCCCTTTGCGGACCTGAATGAGAACTGCGTCTCAGCCTAAATAATAAATTAAATAATAAAAAAAATAATTAAAAAAGAATTAAAAAATAATAAAAAAAAATAATTAAAAATAATAAAAAATTCAATAAAAATAATAATAAAAAAATAAAATATATGCTAATAAGATCAGCCCTTTGCGGACCTGAATGAGAACTGCGTCTCAGCCTAAATAATAAATTAAATAATAAAAAAAATAATTAAAAAAGAATTAAAAAATAATAAAAAAAAATAATTAAAAATAATAAAAAATTCAATAAAAATAATAATAAAAAAATAAAATATATGCTAATAAGATCAGCCCTTTGCGGACCTGAATGAGAACTGCCTCTCAGCCTAAATAATAAATTAAATAATAAAAAAAAATAATTAAAAAAGAATTAAAAAATAATAAAAAAAAATAATTAAAAATAATAAAAAATTCAATAAAAATAATAATAAAAAAATAAAATATATGCTAATAAGATCAGCCCTTTGCGGACCTGAATGAGAACTGCCTCTCAGCCTAAATAATAAATTAAATAATAAAAAAAAAAATTAAAAAAGAATTAAAAAATAATAAAAAAATAAATTAAAAATAATAAAAAATTCAATAAAAATAATAATAAAAAAATAAAATATATGCTAATAAGATCAGCCCTTTGCGGACCTGAATGAGAACTGCCTCTCAGCCTAAATAATAAATTAAATAATAAAAAAAATAATTAAAAAAGAATTAAAAAATAATAAAAAAATTAATTAAAAATAATAAAAAATTCAATAAAAATAATAATAAAAAATAAAATATATGCTAATAAGATCAGCCCTTTAGCGCACCTGAATGACAACTGCCTCTCAGCCTAAATAATAAATTTAATAATACAAAAATAATTAAAAAATAATTAAAAAATTATAAAAAAAATAAATAAAACATAATTAAAAAATAAATAACAATAATAAATAATAATTAAAAAAAAAATGCTAATAATAATATTACTGCTAATAATAATGCTATTAATGCTAATAATTATGTTATTAATGCTATATTATTAAGCTAATAATCCTATTATTAATTCTATTAATGCTAATAATAATGCTATTAATGCTATTAATAATGTTATTAATGCTATTATTAATGCTAATAACCTATTATTAATGCTATTATATGCTAATAATAATGATATTAATGCTATTAATAATGTTATTAATGCTATTAATAATGCTAATAATGCTATTATTAATGCTATTAATGCTAATAATAATGCTATTAATGCGTATTAATAATGTTATTATGCTATTAATAATGCTAATAAATGTATATATTAATGCTATTAATGTATAATAATCCTATTAATGCTAATTAATAATGCTATTCATGTATTATAATAACTATTAATGTCTATTAATGCTAATAATAATGCTATTAATGCTATTAATAATGTTATTAATGCTATTATTAATGCCTAATTATGCTATTATTAATTCATATTAATTTATAATAATAAGATTAAATATAATTAAACATAATTTAATAAAAATATATTAATATACAATGCTAATAATAATGATAATGTAAAAATAATAAAAAAAATGCTATATAATATTACTGCTAATAATAATGCTATTAATGCTAATTAATTATGTTATTAATGCTATTATTAATGCTAATAATCTATTATTAATTCTATTAATGCTAATAATAATGCTATTAATGCTATTAATAATGTTATTAATGCTATTATTAATGCTATATTTATAATTTAATTATTATATGCTATATATTATATGCTAATAATAATGATATTAATGCTATTAGATTAATGTTTATTAATGCTATTATTAATGCTAATAATGCTATTATTAATGCTATTTAATGCTAATAATAATGCTATTAATGCTATTAATAATGCTTATTAATGCTATTAATAATGCTAATTAATCTATTATTATATGCTATTAATGCTAATATAATCCATATTTAATGCTATTAATATGCTATTCAATGCTATATTTATACTAATCTATAATGTATTATTAATGCTATAATATATAATGCTATTAATGCTAATTAATGTATAATGTATTAATAATGCTATATTATATTAATGCTAAATTATGCTATTATTAATTCTATTAATTGCTAATAATAATGCTATTAATGCTATTAATAATGTTATTAATGCTATTAATAATGCTAATAATCCTATTATTAATGCTATTTATGCTAATAATAATGCTATTAATGCTATTAATAATGCTATTAATGCTATTAATAATGCTATTAATCCTATTATTTATGCTATTAATGCTATTAATGCTAATATTTATCCTATTAATGGTATTATTAATGCTGTTAATGCTAATTATAATGCTAATTAATGCTAATAATAATTGCTATTAATGCTATTAATAATGTTATTAATGCTATTATTAATGCTAATAATGCTATTATTAATTCTATTAATGCTAATAATAATGCTATTAATGCTATTAATAATGTTATTAATGCTATTATTAATGCTAATAATCCTATTATTAATGCTATTTATGCTAATAATAATGCTATTTATGCTATTAATATGTTATTCATGCTATTAATAATGCTAATAATGCTATTATTAATGCTATTAATGCTAATAATGATGCTATTAATGCTATTAATAATGTTATTAATGCTATTAATAATGCTAATAATGCTATTATTAATGCTATTAATGCTAATAATAATCCTATTAATGCTATTAATAATGCTATTCATGCTATTAATAATACTATTAATGCTATTAATGCTAATAATAATGCTATTAATGCTATTAATAATGTTATTAATGCTATTATTTATGCTAATAATGCTATTATTAATTCTATTAATTTTAATAATAATGCTATTAATGCTATTAATAATGTTATTAATGCTATTATTAATGCTAATAATGCTATTTATGCTAATAATAATGCTATTAATGCTATTAATAATGCTATTAATGCTATTAATGCTAATATTTATCCTATTAATGGTATTATTAATGCTATTAATGCTAATAATAATGCTATTAATGCTATTAATGCTAATAATAATGCTATTAATGCTATTAATAATGTTATTAATGCTATTATTAATGCTAATAATGCTATTATTAATCCTATTAATGCTAATAATAATGCTATTAATGCTATTAATAATGCTATTAATGCTATTAATAATGTTATTAATGCTAATTTTAATACTAATAATGCTATTATTAATGCTATTAATGCTAATAATAATGCTATTAATGCTATTAATAATGCTATTAATGCTATTAATTATGCTATTAATGCTATTAATGCTAATATTTATCCTATTAATGCTATTAATGCTAATAATAATTCTATTAATGCTAATAATAATGCTATTAATGCTATTAATGCTATTAATTATGCTATTAATGCTATTAATGCTAATAATAATGCTATTAATTCTATTAATAATGCTATTAATGCTATTAATACTGTTATTAATGCTATTATTAATGCAAATAATGTTATTATTAATGCTATTAATGCTAATAATAATGCTATTAATGCTATTAATAATGTTATTAATGCTATTATTAATGCTAATAATGCTATTATTAATGCTATTAATGCTAATAATAATGCTATTAATGCTATTAATAATGTTATTAATGCTATTATTAATGCTAATAATGCTATTAATAATGCTATTAATGCTAATAATAATGCTATGGCTTATATTATTGCTATTGATGATGCGATTATTATTTAAAAAACTTTAAAAAAACAATAAACATATTTTAGATACCCGATGCATTTGCATCAGGCTAACAGCTATAACTACTATAATCAAATTAATGCACGCTCTAGAATCCCGATGCATTTGCATCGGGCTCACAGCTAGTCTATATAATAAGTGCAATACCACTCTGTGGCGCCTAGTCACAGGGGTGCCACAATTTCAACTTTGAAAGCAAGCATTTAGCAGAGAGAGGGATAGTTATAATAGTAATAGGAAGGTGCAGGGACATGTATTGATAAGTTAGGTGGCTTTTAGGAGGTGACAGGTTCCCTTTAAAGATCGACTGTTATACAAATGCCTGAATTCACTGACAAATAAAGAATGAAAACGGAAGCATTACCATTTTGGTCGCTATTAAATTTTTTTACATTAACAGTAATTGAGTGCCGAGGTTTATCATACTATTATGCACTTTTTTTTCTGACTGATATGGAAAACTGCTGCATTTTTGAAAGATGCCGCATGTCAATTCTACCAGCCATTTTGTACCTTTTTTCACCATTGAAATCAATAAGAAAAAATGAGTGCAAAAACGCAACTGTGTTTTTTTCTTCGTTTTTTACTGTGTTTTTCCTTCTTTTGTGGTGGAAGAAACTAGCTTTATTTAACGCACTATGAACAAATTACACCAAAATGCAGGGAAAAAACTCGCAAGATAGCAGGTTTTGCTGCAGCAAAAAAGCAACATGTAAACATGACCTAAGATTCGAATACACACCAAATTTAAGATGAATTGGATATAGGAACCTAACGCAACATTCCCCTTGTTAATCCTGAAATTACTCCAATACCTTATCAATTTTAAAGGCTAATTGTTGTCTAAGGCTACTTTCACATCACGGTTTTTTGTTGTCTGGGGTGATCCTTTTTTTTTTTTTTGCAGGATCCCCAGGATAGCAACGGATCCAAATGGATGCCTGCAATCGGATGACAAATAAGCACCCGTTTCTGATTTTTTGCAAGATCCATTTGGATTGATCATCACAGCTCTTTCCCTCTTCTCCTCCCCTCCCCGCTCCTCCATCTTCTCCTGTCTCCTCTCACCGCTCCTCCGTCTCTCCTGTCACCTCTCCTTGCTCCTCTGTCTCTCCTGTCTCCTCTTCCCCCTCCCCTTCCCTCTGGTATGAAAAAAAATATCTTCAGTGAGGATTTCTCACCCGTCCGCTCGACTCCTGGGATGCGACCGCCTTCACCACCGATGGGCTGCCAGGACCTTAGTCACCTGACCAAATCAATCAGCTGACGTGTCACATGATCGAGGTGGAGGGAGTCGCATCCCTGGAGCTGGCGGATGGGTGAGGAATCCTTACCGAGGATTTTTTTTTTTCATACCGAAGGAGAGGGGAGGGGAGACACGAGAAGAGGAGAGACCAGTTATGTACTGAGCACAGCTTCTGAGCATGCTCAGTACATAACAAAGGAGCCGACATCGGATCTATTTTTTTGATGGATCCGCGGTCCATAGACTCCAGTATTAATGGGCGGTGGATTGCGATGATCTGTTTGTGTCCAATTTTTCTGACAGACACCAAAAATGTTGCAGGCAACGATTTTGTGACCGTCAGAAAAATTGATACCAACGGACGCTGTCAAAATCGGATGCCATTAAGGACAAATCTGTGCACATCCGTTGCTCAAAGGGATATATGGAGGTCAAATCACATCCGTGGCTATCCTGTTTGACAACGGATAGCCACGGATGCACAAAAATCATGATGTGAAAGGGGCATAAGACTTAGGGTGCTTTCACACAGCGTTTTTCTGTGATCTGTGGCTGTCCGTTGTAAAACGGACAGCCACGGATCCGATTTGGCTCCCATGTTAGTCTATGGGCACGGATCACATCGAATTTGGCCTTATTGGCATCTGATTTTGGCCGATTTTTTGCTGTGCCCAAAATCGCAGCCTGCTGCGATTTTTGGCACAGCGGGTCAAATCGGACCGAATTGGATCCAACCTGATCCGTGCCAAATAACATGGGGCCTATGGAGCGCGGGTCCGAGGAAACAGCTGATGTCTCCTCGACCCGATTTTAGTGTACTGAGCATGCTCAGTACACTAAAATCGCTCTGTGCCATCTAATATCACTTCTGCAATGTTTATTCATACATTGCAGAAGTGACATCCAGTGAAAATAAAGAGTAAAAAATAAAAAAATCTTTATTCTCACATCTCCCACGATCCAGCAATGCCTCCACCGCTCTATGCTTCTAGGACCTGGCCTGACGTCACAGTGCAGTCACATGACATCACGCCAGGTCCTGTGCATCAGAAGAAGAGAAGCTGGATGCACAGCGGGGCTCGTGGAGAGGTGAGAATAAAGATTATTTTTATTTTTTAAGGTGTGGAAAGAAGGGGACAAAGAGGGGGACAAAGAGGGGTCAAAGAGGGGACCAAGAGGGGGACAAAGAGGGGACAAAGAGGGAGCAGAGAGAGGAAGGGAGAAAGGTGACAGGAGGGAGAGAGGAGGGGAGAAAGAGGTGACAGGAGGAGCAGGGAGAGGATCCAAACTGATGCTGCAAATTATCGGAATCGGATGCCTATTTGGCATCCGATTGCAGGCATCAGTTTGGATCCGTTGCTGTCCGAGGGGTGCTGCAAAAAGTCTGATCCCCTCGGACAGCACAAAAATGCAGTGTGAAAGCAGCCTTAGCGCTACACTGTCCCTTTAGGTTTGAATCATGTCAACTTGTGTTTAATGATGACAAGATTTGTTTGAAAACATTAACCCGTGTTAAATCAGGATGTTTATTAAATACACAATTCATGTGAAAATAAAAACTGTTTAAAGGCTGAAGGCACACTGTGCGAGTGACTCGCGCGAGTGCAATGTGAGGGAAACTCGCATTGCACTGCGATCAGTGTTGCCATATCAGGCAGGGCACACTGGTGCGTGTCTCCTGCGCTGGACTCACACTGTGAGTCAAATGTGAGTTCACTCGTAGCATGCTGTGACTGAACGTGTGTTTGACGTGTGAGTGGCTAATGAAAGTCTATGGGTGCGAGGAAACCTCGCACCCAGACAGCACACTCTGCGAGTCACTCACATGTGTGCTATTCTCCCGACACAGGAAAGCCTGATGGCTATATAGCTACAGGAAAAGATCTATAGATATAATAGCTATGTCGGGCTTTCAACTGCTTTGACAGCAGCATTTTTTAAATTTCCCGGGGTTAACCAGCATATTAACTCCATCTGCAGCTTCTGTGGTGCATGTCAGCTGGGAGCCGGCAGATGCGGTTAATAAGTCGGTTATGTCGGCTTAACCCCATGCTTCTGTCCTGCCAGCTTGTGTCCGGTTTTGTCCAGACTCCCTGGACACAAACTGACAGGACAGAATGTGTCTAAAGGTGTTAATTATTTATTTAGTTAAAAGCCGGCAATTTCAGCACTTCTGTGCTGACCTGAAATCACTGGTGGCTGGAGTTCAGGAGCTCTCCAGGGTCCTGAACATTAAAGCTGACCGTGGTGCTGAAGCTGTTCAAATTGCTCACTGTGGAGCTTCAGCACCACGGTCAGCACCCAGTTCTAACGTTCAGGAACATGGAGAGCTCCTGAGTCCTGAATCCTGGGGTTAAGCCGAAATAAGCGGCTTATTAACCGCATCTGCCGACTCCCGGCTAACATGCAGCACAGAAGCTGCAGATGGGGCTAATATGCCAGTTAACCCGGGGAAATTTAAAAAATGCTGCTATCAAAGCAGCTGCAAGCCGACATATCTATTATATCTACAGATCTTTATCTGTAGATATACAGCTATTGGGGATTCCTGTGTCAGGTCTTTCACCCGTGCGAGAAAGCCCATGTTAGGCTACGTTCACACATTGCGTATTTTTACGCGCGCGTATTTTTACGCACGCGTATTTTTACGCGCGTAAAAATACGCGACTGCGTTTTTTTACGCGCGTATTTCCAGTGCTTATAATGGGGCCTATGGAAAATACGCGCGTAAAAAACTGCAAAGAATTGACATGTTCATTCTTTTTACGCGCGTATTTTTACGCTGCGTAAAAATACGCGACGTGTGAATGGCAAAAGTGAATGCCCATTGACTTTGCTGGGAAATACAGATGCACATTCTTCTGGAGAAAATACGCGCGTAAAAATACGCGTCAAAATACGCGATGTGTGAACGCAGCCTTACACTCGCAGTACCACACAGAATGCACTCGCATCACTGCCGTGCATCAAAAATGCTCCGTTTTTGATGCATGACAGTGTGCCTCCACCCTAAAAGAATTACTAAAAGTTGCTTGTTTTTCTGCACACTGTTGTGGCAATGTTTCCTATATATGAACTGTTCGGCTGCGATTATTTCCTTCACCTGTGATGGATAGAGGAGAAACCTGTTTGGAATTGTGCTCATATGCTTGGTTAAACTATAAAGACGTTTCTGTTTCTTTTTGGTTACCTTCTCCTGTTGATGTTACTGCAAATTTATGTGAAGGGCAGGGCTGTGGAGTCGGTAAGACACAGTTGCGACTCCGACTCCTGGATTTTATCAGGTTCCGACTCCGACTCCGACTCCGACTCCTTCATAAATGGCCACTTCGTAACAATAAATTTACTGTTGTAAAATATTAACATGGAGCTTATTCAGTTTCTCACCATCATATAAATAATCAGACCACTTAGAGCAAACACTATATTTATTAGATACAATTAGAATATACCAAATAACTTTTATAAACTTTTCAAAACTGTAAGTAAATTTCAATAAACCCTGTTATTCTGTTAATAAGAAATCTATACATTTGTCCTCAGAAAAAGTATAGCCTCTGTCAGATCCTCCTTCATGGATGCCCTCAAGTCTGATCTAATTATTTTGAGAGCAGAGAACAACCTCTCTACACTAACTTGGGTTGGTGGCAAAGCAGTAACCACTCAGGCAACATCTCTGACAATGTCAGGATACAGGGGAATCGCTTGTTGCACTGTTATTTTTGATGAACGATCAAATTTCTCAATCTCGGGGGCGTGTCCTGGTCATGGAGGAGAAAGGCTGCTGAAGGCTGAGCTCCTCTCCCCGACCTGAAGAAACCCGGTCTGAGCCGCCGCACAAGCCGCACTGATTTACCCCATGTCGGCTAAACGACAGGGAAGCGCCCACCGCAAGATTCCCGAACTCCGGTGCCACAGGAGAGCAGGATTACAAGGTTTCTCCGCAGCACGGGCAGGCCACAGCAAACTGCCGTGCTTCCTAAGATGGCGGCCGCCTGCCTGCAGGGACAGGAGGAGCACACCGAGACTAGAAGGAGAGTGCACAGTGAGGAGCCTGTCAGCAGAGGAGCCCCTCTCGCCCTGCAAACTCAGCCTGGTGGAAGTAATCAAAGCCCACAGGTACAGAGAGTGGACGGAGATGATTTGAGCCAGGGAGGACAGCTTTCAATGGAGGGGGGTGATCATAGCAAGGAGCCCGACAGCAGAGGAGCCCCTCCCGCCCTGATGACTCAGCCTGGAGGAATGCAGCAAAGCCTACAAGTACAGAGGGAGGACGGAGTGGATCCGTGCCAAGGTGTGAATCTATTAATGGAGGGGGGAGGAGTACTGACCCCTAGACAGGCATCAGGGATTTATTACCAAAGTGAACTGTGTGCTTTTCTCTCTCAGCCCCTCAGTCAGGATGCAGCAACAGGGGCCAGGATCTCTCCAGTCCTGGAGAATCCAATAGGAGACCAGAATCAGGGTCCACAGATGGGGTCATCAGTGCTGATGTTCCCCCATCCTCAGAACCAGCCTGCCTCCGATGCCAGTGTTCTTCCCCGGTCCAACCCCATAGCCGAGGGACCACCACTGCTTCCTTACTCCTACAATCTAAAGGGAGCGGATTCCAGACAAGCTACCTATTATTTCCCCAACCCTGTCACACCCTTGGGATCTGTAGTTCTCCCAGCCTCTGCGTTACAGGGTAGAAGCCAGACCCCAATGCCACAAGACTCTAACATGGCGATCTGGGAGGATATGCGAGCACGAATTCGTAACGTTCCCTCTAAGGAAGACCTTGAAAATTTTGTAAATAAACTGGAAGCATCTTTTAGTGCAGAGGCGGTGAGGCTAAGGGGAGAGGTGGCGAATATCTAATACTGTCTCCAACACTGACGTGGCCGTGGAGGGCCTCTCACGGCGGGTGTCATATTTGGAAAACCAACTAACTGATCAGTCCAGAGACTTTGAGGCATTCTTAGACTCGCTGGAAGACCTAGAAAACAGGGAGAGACGCCAAAATATTAGGGTCCGGGGTCTACCTGAAACAGTGCCAGCTAAAGAGTTGAACATCACCCTACAACACCTCTTTAATAAAATACGGAACGTGCCTTCCGAATCGCCAATAGAATTTGACAGAGCCCATAGATCACTGGGCCCCCCCCCCAGCGGACGGAGATAGGCCTAGAGATGTCATTTGTCAGTTTCATAGATATCAGATTAAGGATGAAATACTGTCTCACTCCAGACGACTTGACGATTTATCATACCAAGGGGAACAGATACAACTATTGGCGGATCTGTCGCGGAGGACCCTCCAGAAGAGGAGGGCTCTGAGACCGATCTTGGATATCCTCAGGGAACAAGAACTGACTTACTCATGGGGATACCCATTCCGCCTTCAAGTGCGGCGGGAGGGTCAATGGTTCTATATGTCGCATCCAAGGGAGTACCAGAAGTTCCTCTCGGATTTAGGGATTCCCGGTGTCTCCATATCTTTTCCAGACTGGCCGGGTGTTTGTGGGTTCAACATTTTTCAGACGGCACCAAGAGAACGAAGGGTCCAAGGGAGGCGTGGCAAGAGAGCTGGCGGCTGGAGAGGCCGAAGAAGGAGGAACCCTGACATGGGGGAAGATGGGTGACTGTTTACAAATAATTAAATCTTCTCTTCCCTTTTAAAACTAGTATGGTTTGCATAGCCTTGACCCCAAGGCTTGGGACCCTCTCCGGTCATGTTGTCTATAGTATAGCTCACTAAATGATTGATTTATTTCATGCTTGGTCTTTCCTTTCCCCCCCCTCCCGTATACCCCCCCTCCCCTTCCCCCGTCTACATTCCCGTTCCCCCTCCCTCCCTTCCTCCCCATTCCTGCCTTCCACTTCCCTCTTTGCCTTTATTTTTCCCCTACAGGTTTGTGTCAAGCCATGTAATTTTATGACTATGTGCGGTTGCAGCGGTTATAATTTGTGATTTCTAATAACTTATGTTGGGTTTTGGTGGGGGAGAGCTCTCCCTTTAAAATTTTGATAGTTTGAACCTAGTTCGTTAACTTTATATATACGTGGTTTTTCCCATTCTTCTTGCTCCTGTTGAAAAGGACACGCTCCATTGGGGTTTCCACCTTCTGCTGTAGAGGTGGTCTTTTGAAAACAAACTACCCCACCTAACTTCTGGACCACTCGGTTCCTCTCCTTCTCTGTTCCCTCTTTACCTAACGCCCTTTCTTCCTCACTTTCCTACTGTTCTTCTTCTCCCCCCCCCCTATTCATATTCCTGGGGGTTGGGGAGCCTGCGGCAGCCGGTCCGACCAATTTTTCGCCCGCAATGGCGTCCCTGAAAATCGGTTCTTTAAATGTGCGGGGCTTCAATACACCGCAAAAGCGATCCCACATCCTGACCGACATGCATAAACAAAAAGTTCAAATTGTTTTTCTCCAAGAGACGCACTTTAAGATTGACCACATCCCCGACATCCACGATAGATACTATTCTTCCTGGACGCACAGCTCCAACCTGGAATCCAGGTCAAAGGGTGTATCTGTGGCCATTCATAGGGGGCTGGCGCATACCGTATTAGACTCCATTTGTGACAAGGGGGGTCGTTACATCTTCCTGAAATTGAAATTAGAGGAATCGGTGGTTACACTGGTTAATTGGTATCTACCCAACAGGGAACAACCGAGAGTATGCAGAGCTATCCTCCAAGGATTAGCTCAGTTCGCTGAAGGAAAGATAATTATTGGGGGAGATTTTAATTTCACTTTTGATCCCAGGATCGATTCCTCAACTGGGAGGGGGTCAGTCCCGCTAAAGAAATTGTATTCCTTAAAGAAATATTTACACACCCTCCAGCTGGTCGATGTTTGGCGTATTTTGAATCCACAAGGCAAAGACTATACCTTTTTCTCCCCTGTCCACCGATCCTACAGTAGGATAGACCTCTTCTTGGTGAGCCATGAAGTGTTATCCTGGAATCCGGAGGCTTCCATTGGAAACATAGTTTTATCCGACCATAGCCCCATTTACCTCATGGTCCAGATCCCGGGTCTCTTCAAGAGACCTTGGTCATGGAAACTTAACAGCAATTTACTTACAGATGAGATTTGTCTGGCAGAGTTACGTGACAATCTGTCCTCGTTTGATTCAATTCACGAACACGACCCCACTCCCCAGCCCATGAAATGGGAGGCATTGAAATGTATTCTACGAGGCACCCTAATAAAACATGGCGCGCGCCTGAAAAAGAATAATAATGAACTCGTATCTAATCTATTGTCTCAGATCCAACGGTTGGAAAGTATACACAAAAAGTCTGCCACAACCCCATCTCTAGATCCGATTCATGTTGAATTGACGCTAAAACGACAGGAACTCAAAACCCTCTTAGACCGGAAATATGCGAGGGCCAAGGAACATATGTCGGCGTTCTTCTATAAAAGAGCCAACACTTGTGGAAGACCGTTGGCGCGTCTCCTCCATCCCAGAGCCGGTCCCGTATGTCCCGTTTATTAAAACTGCTAACGGTCAGAAGGTGTATAACAATTTAGACATCTTGGGGGTGTTTAAAGGTTACTATGAAAATCTTTACAACATAAAAGGTAAATATGCTGACATGGACCCGATAAACCTGAAAGCGAAAACCCGGGATTATATCGCGAAGACGCGAATAGCGGCCTTAAATGCATCAGATATAGACAGTTTGGAAGAGGATATCACGGTCCAGGAACTTGAGGAGGCTATTAAGAATACGGTTGGGTCGAAGAGTTCAGGACCCGATGGGTTCACCCCCATTTTTTATAAAACGCTTCGGTCTAACCTGGTGCCTCAGATGCTTCGGACTTTCAACTCTGTGGCTTCGGGTGAGAGTTTTGCCCCGCAATCCCTAGAAGCCCATATCTGTGTCATACCTAAACCCAACAAGGACTCGTCTAATGCTGCAAATTATAGACCTATTTCTGTACTTAACGTAGATGTCAAATTATTCGCAAAAATTTTGGCGGACCGTTTGTCCAGGGTTTTACCTAGTATTATCAATCTGGACCAGGTGGGCTTTGTCAGGGGCCGAGAGGCGAGGGACAATATCATCAGATCCTTGCTCATTGTAGAAAAGGCGATGGTATGGAAGTCCCCTCTATGTTTGCTGTCAGTTGACGCAGAAAAGGCCTTTGACCGAGTCCACTGGACTTTTATAAGGGAAGCCCTGGAACATATTGGTCTGGGTCCAAAGTACCTAAACAAGATCATGGCCCTTTATTCCGATCCTTCCGCTAGGGTCCGTGTCAATGGGGTACTCTCCGACCTATTTAAAATCCGTAACGGGACTCGGCAGGGTTGTCCTCTGTCGCCACTAATTTATGTACTAGTCATTGAACACCTGGCTAATGCTATACGGAAAAACGATAGTATTCCGGGATTTGTGGTGGGTGGGGAGCCACATAGGATAGCCATGTTTGCAGATGATATCCTTCTTTATGTGACTAACCCACGGATTTCCTTCCCGGCTATATTGTTGGAGTTCGAGGCGTTTGGGGCACTAAGTAACTTTAAAGTTAACTATACCAAGACCGAGGCATTGAACATAAGTATTCCTGTCACTGTGGTATCCTCCTTGAAAGATAATTTCCCCTTCAGATGGAGTAATGACCAGATTACTTATTTAGGGGTGAATCTCCCTTCCGACTTAAAGAGACTATTTGAGTTGAACCACAAGGTGGTTTACGAGGGAGTACGGGCTCTCTTGGCCAGATACCGCCCGTTGTGTTTATCCTGGTTTGGAAGGATACAAGTAATTAAGATGGACATCTTACCCCGTCTATTATATATCTTCCAAGCGGTTCCAATCTGGCCTAAGAGATCCTTTTTTAAGAATTTAAACTCTCTTGTATCGGAATTTATTTGGAGGAAAACCAAACCGAGGATCAGCTTAAAAATCTTATCTGCCTCCCGCACGAGGGGGGGGGCGGGCCTCCCAGACTTTAGTAAATACTGTCGAGCCGCCCTACTGGTCAGATTATTGGACTGGTGTTATCATAGTAACACTAAAAAATGGATCCAGGTGGAGCAGGAGGGAGTGAACTCCCCATTGCGGTATTTACCCTGGATTTCACAGCGGGCGGTTCGGGGCCTGGAGGGTCTCTCCACTCTTACAAAAGAGTGCTTGGGGGCCTGGTGGACTTCACGTGGTCTATCCATTGCACGTCGAGAATCCAGTCCCTTGACTCCGCTGTTTCATAATCCGTCATTTCCCCCAGGGGTTTACAACCAATCCCTACTTATCTGGACAGCTGAGATGGACACCCGACTTTACCAAATAATAAGTAATGGTAGGACCCCCTCATTCTCAGAACTTCAAGGCCAGTCGTGTAACGTGAAGTTAAAATGGTGGGAGTTTCTTCAACTCCAGTCATTTTTGGCCTCCTTGAGCCCATCCGGATTACATAGATCCTCCCTCTCCCCTATGGAGAAACTCTTCGTAGGTGAACATGCTCCCCCGGGTAAAATTTCCGCTCTGTACAAAACTCTGGTAGAAGAAGACATGGGTACCAAATTTCACTTTCAGTCTATGTGGGAACGTGAATTGGGTAGAGAATTATCTGAGGAAGAGTGGGGGAGGTGCTTCCTACTGGCCCACAAACTGTCCAGCAATGGGGAATCTCGAGAAAAATGCTACAAATTGATTGTGAGATGGTATCATACGCCAGACAAACTGCATAAAATTTATCCAGCGGTTTCTGACCAGTGTTGGAGGTGTGGGTCTGATATAGGCACTTTACTGCACATTTGGTGGGATTGTCCCCCGATCAGAGAGTTCTGGGACAAGGTAGTGAGGAATTATGGCTTAGTCACCGGCAAACGGTTGACGAGCGGCCCCGAAATGGCGCTGCTCTCCTTGATCCCTGGGTCTCTTAAAAATCTTAAAAAGATATCCTGCGCTTTTGCTTCGCCGCAGCCAGGAACGTTATTCCACGCCATTGGAAAGAGTCGACCCAGCCCTCTATTCTAGAATGGTACACTGAGATGGAACACCTTTGTCGAATGGAAGAACTCTCAGCTGAGTATGCGGGTACTCAAAACTCATTTACCGCAACGTGGACGGATTGGATCCTATTAAGGGACCTACCCAATTTCAGGGACCTGTTTTCTTAGGCCCCTGCCCTCCGGGATGAAGGATACAGTTGGAAGTGTCGTCTATTGGTTTGATGGGTAATGCCCGCGATTCTTGGCATCAGAGGGCGCCCATCGGTTACCTCTTCTGAAGCCTGGCGATTTTCTCCTAGTGGTGGGGCCGGCGCCCGCACTGCCTCTTGGACCCCCCCCCCCGGGTGTTTTCACTTACCCCCTCCTCCTCTTCTGTTTCTCGTCTCTTTTCTCTCTTTGACTTTCTCCTTCCTTATGCTTCTTCTTATTCTCTCAACTCTTTTGGTCTTCTCCTCTTAAACCGGGTGGTCTATGAAAAGGAATAAGGAGGGTGCCCTGTGGTTTTACACAGGCTCCTTTTGCTTTTATACTGTAAACATTGTTATGGAATGATATTCAATTTTTCTTTTTTGCTTGGGTACCAGATTTTAGAGGTACTCTGTGAACTACATATTGGTCTTGGCCTCGATGGAGACCTTTGATTGGTATATATGTGTAATCTTTTGTAGAATGAATAATTAGACCATCATTTCTTTGAGTTTACCGTTCCAGAACGGTTGTACTGTTTGTTTCTTTATGTCTTGTTTATGAAAATTTAATAAACACAGATTTACAAAAAAAAAAAAAATTTCTCAATCTCTTTTAGTGCACATGAAAAATTCTGCTGAAATGTACTGGCTGTGTTCTTTGATGGGGATGACTCTTCCATGCGGGAACGCTTTGCACGGTCCTTGTGATCCAAATATTTTTCGATATTAAATTCTTCATCAGTTGATGATGAGGGTGAAGATGTGGCAGGACGATCAAATTCTTCTTGTTCGTCCTGACTGTTTTGCAATCCTTTCATCCTTACTGCTATTTCAAACAGAGCTTCTTTTCCTTTACTCAGCTGTTGATCATCTAGAAGAATCCGATGCATTGGGTCTACATAAACAGCTGCCAAAAGAATGTTATTTTGTAATAGTAGCTCCTCTCTCCGTTTCATTGATGTAGCAATGCCACTTGCAATTAACCCTCCTCTTTGGGACAGGCGAAGCATCAGGTTCCTCCACTCCTTTAAGAAAATACCTGGAGTTAAGTCCTCTGCTTGTAATTTTTTAGTCACTGTAAATGGGTGCTCTAGCAATTTTTCCAGCTCAGTCACCTGATTCCACTGACTTTCATTTAGCGTCAGTTGAGGGTTAGCCATGTCTACAAGAAAGGTTTTCAGTTCAACCAAGCGCTGAATCATTAAGTAAGTACTGCCCCATCGTGTGGCTTGATCAATAATTGCCCCTTTTCCAGCACGTCTCTTCAAAATTGAGTCAACTTTAGGGGTTCTGGCAACAGTAGCCAATTTTCTCACCTTGCCAATCAGTGCAGCAGCATGTCCTTCTTGCAGACTGTCTCTTATAGCCAGCTATAGCGTATGCACAACACAGCGCATGTGATGAATGAAAGATCGCATTGACACAGTTTCAACAAGATTATCTAAACTATCATGTAGCAGTTCATCTGAAGCAACTTCAGTTTGCTCCTCAGTTATACTGTGTTCCTCTATTTCAAACATTTCTGTGTCCGTGGACCCAGAATGTTCTTCTAGCTGCTGGTCACCATCATTACTCTCATTCATTAGCTTAATAGTACTTATCATATTTGAAGCATTGTCAGTTACGACAGAAAGAATTTGCTCTTTTTTAAGTTCATAGTCTTGCAGAACCTTTTCCACCAAGGCCTGGAGAAACTCAGTGGTATGATTAGCTTTGGTGTCTTTTACTGCCAATGTTTTGGTAATTATTTCATTTTTGTCACAAACAAACCGGACATTGATGGCAAAATAGTTCACTCTGTGACGTGTGCAGGCATCCATTTTAAGAAACACAAAGCGTCCCTTGAGAGTTTTTTTAAGTTCTTCCTTTTGTTTAAAAGCTTCTTCGATTACTAATTTTCTAATACTCTCTCTCTCCAGAGAAACACCAAGTTTGCGGGCCATTTCTCCATTCAAACACATAAAAGCTGGTCGTGAAAATAATGAAATAGGCACACTATCCTTTACAACAAGCTCTATGATCTGTTTTTTAAATGTATCTACTGTCATTGTCACAGTAACTTTGTCACTGACAAAATATCTTGCAACTGATGGCTGCAAAGTTCTCTGCTCCTTTGCTTGACCGGAAGAGCTGGGCACTGGTTCTTTGGTTTGGATGCAGTCTTTCTCATCCACTGCTTTCAGTACTTCTGGATGGAAGCGCTGTAAATGTCTCTTTAGATTAGAAGCTCTGGTAGGAGCATTTTTATCTTTGCCTGAAAATGCACTTATCTTCGCTTCACAGCTTTTGTTTTCGTCTGGATCATTTGTCATACACTGACAGACATAATGTTTTCTATCTTGAGTGATGGTGAAATGTTCAAATACAGCTGATTTAATGTGATGCTTCTTTGACATTCTCAGGTTTTTAATTCTGCATTCACAATCCAAATGACAATTGTTTTTCCTAAAAACAATTGTACAAAATTATTGCCAGGTCGTACAACTGATATACTGGTCAGTAATGCTGTTATTATTCCTCATGTACTCACAGTTAACTGATGCAAAGTTTGTGGATAATACTTCTTACAGTCTTCCTCTTCTTCTAAGTAGCAGGCAGCTGTGAGATGCTTGGAAGATGCACACCGGCTAGTATGATCTAGTCTAGACGAGGAGGAGCCAAGTTACTACTAAGAATTTGCAACACATTTTCACTTTCAGTTTCATACATTGTAAGTAGGGGGGTTGGGGCAGCATGAAGTTCACCAAGTATAAGAATAGATAAGGGCAGTGGAGAACAGTGACACACAAGAAGTAAGAAATGTCTCTATCTCCAGCAGAACTGCTTATCACTGTTGTTCATAGTTTGATAGAACATAAATATTTGAGTAACATTTATAAAATTAATATGAAAGTTCAATTATGAAATATTAATACATTTTTTTAAAGCTGGAGTCGGAGTCGGTACATTTCTACCGACTCCGACTCCGGCCAAAACTAACTCCGACTCCACGACTCCGACTTCGACTCCCCAGCCCTGGTGAAGGGTTGGTTGGAGTACTATCTTCATTTTGATTTGATTACGGAGGATCTTGCTGTCCTGTGTAATCAAATTAGTAACTAATTGCTAGAAAACCATTAAAAATGCTGTTTTAATCTATGTAGAGCTGGCCTACCTATTTAAAGGGGGACTCCAATGAGAGAAAACTTTTTAGTACAGTTCCTGCCCTCCTACATGATGAAGCAGAGCAATACACTGCAGTTCTAGGATCTATAGATCTTTTATAAATCGATAAAATCATACCTGCTCCTCTGCTCTAGCCCCCTCCTCAGGGAACCCAGATTTCTGTCTGTCAGCTTATTCTAGAAGGAGAGAAAGTGGTGATGTGTCGGGGGCGTGGATGCTGGGGCTTCAGGATCAGCCTACATTCACGCCCCCTCACCTTTCAGTATAGGGAGGGGGCTAACACATACAATCCAGCCCCTGATATACTATTCTATGTGACAGGGGGTCCAGGCTTCAAATAGCAATCATGTCACCAAGCAGATACAAATACATGCTGTGATCCTCTGCTGTATGATAATGCATAATGTGTACTGTTATTGTAAGGATACAAGCAAAGGCAAATCATTACAGTGATCGATTCAGCTCTGCATGGTCTCCCCTTCCCCATGGGAACATGGTATGTTATCTCTACAACTTTTAATGGATCATCACCATTACTCCTCACTGGAATGTAGGATGATCCAGCAGCCCCAAGCATCCACACCCCCGACACACCTCCTGCTTTTTGCTCTTACATAAACCTGCCAGGCTGTAGATTCTGGGTTCCCTGAGGTGGGGGCCAGAGCAGAGGAGCAAGTATGATTTTATTGAATTATAAGAGATCTCTAGATTCTAGAACTGCAGTGGACAGCTTTGCTTCATCATGTAGCAGGACAGGAACTGTACTAAAATGTTTTCTCTCACTCGAGTTCCCCTTTGGTTTATCAAAATCTTCTTACACTAGGAGATCAAAATGCATTGTGTAATCTGCAGATAAAGATGTAAAATATTTACCTATCTACATTTATTATGATGTAGCTTCTGAGAGCGCTGTTGTAAGTAAAAACTACCTTATAGCAGCTTCCAAATCAGTGTTTTTGTAAATTTGCAGCAGATCCAACAGATTGACCCCATCTGCTGCGTAACTGTTGTACTGGCCGTACACCTGCGGCAAGCCCCAATGCATTCTCTGTAGGCTTGCGGTCAGGTGAGGCAAGTGCTGTTCCAGCCAATCTGGTAGTTGTGGCCACATAAAAAAAACACAGCTAGCAATGTTTTTTTTTCATTCGACGCAAGTGCCGGATCCGGCAAAACCACACCGGACCACAAGCCCCGCAGAGAATGCATTGGGCCTTGCCGCAGGTGTACCGCAAGTACGACCATTACAAATTTACAAAAATGCTGATGTGAAAGCAGCCTAAGGCTATGTTCCCACTTTTTTCACTTTGTTTGCGCTTTTTAGCACAGGCGCTTTTTGGAGCGTTTTACACCTGCGCAAAAAAGCGCAAAAAAGCCCTGTAAAAAAAACGTGGTGCATTCACACACTGCGTTTTTTTACAGGCTCACTTCTCCCCCTAAAGTGAAGGGGAGAAGTGATGTCACACGGGGGAGGAACAATCCTCCACTGTGTAACAGCCCCTTTTGGGTTTCATAGTGTATTAGTATACACTGCGAAACCCAAATTAAAGTTATCTAAGTTATCCAGTTATGCCGGGAGCCGAGACAACTGCAGGTACCGACCTTCCAGGACCTGTCAAGATCGCTGATTGGCCGTTCATGGTTATGTGATATGCGTGTCATAGCACGTCGCATATCATATGACGGCAAGCGGCAAATCACCAATCACAGGCCCTGGAAGGACAGTAGATGTGGAGGATCTCTCGGCTCCAGGTAACCGGAATACCCGGTGGAGAGGTAAGTATTCAATTTTTATTATTTTTAACAAATTTGGATTAGTTTAATTTGGGTTTCGCAGTGTACTGTATATTAATACACTACAAAACCCAAAAGGGGCTGTCACAGATGTCATACGGGGAGGATTCTTCCTCCCCTGTGTGACATCATATCCTGCAGTGCTAGCATATTCCTGCTGGAGTTGCTCATCGTCTGAACAGCGATGCGTAATTCCAGTGGGAATAATGGGCCCTATGGGAGAAAGTGCGGGTCGGAGGTGTGTAAAGAATTGACATGGTCATTCTTGTTACGCCTGCGCTTTCTCCCATAAAAGCGCTGCGTATATTTACGCAGTGTCTGCAGGGCAAAAGTGAAAGTCCATTCACTTTGCCGGCAGATGCACACATACATGTGCTTTTTTGAAAACCATGCGCAAAAAAGCGCACAAAAAAGCGCGCAAAAAATCGCAATGTGTGAACGTAGCCTAAGAGGTTGCCTTGCAGGGCTTAATGATGTCTGGATATCATCAGTCTATGTCAGGTATTTTTCAGTTTTTTTCTGACGGGATTAGAAGCAGCAATTTGTAGTCAGATGTTTCCACTTTGCTTGTTAAATACAAAAATAGGAGCACTGTACCTTTAAGGTGTTAGGTTGTGTAAGGCTACATTCACATGTAGTGTATTTCACCATTTATGCAGCGCTATTTAGCGCTAGTGTAAATGCAGTGAAATCCAGTGGTGTAATGCAACCCAGCAAAAGCAATGGCTTTTGCTGAAATGCGTTCATACGATCCGTATTTTTGCGGACAAGCTTTCACTTCAAAGCGCTTAAGCAAAAAGAATCAACATGTTAATTATTTGCGCCTTTTTCGGTGCGCTTTTAACATACCCTACATTATAATATGGGCACTAGTAAAAAGGCCCGATGCAATTGCATCGGGAGCGCGGTGAAATTAATTGTGTGTATACAGGCGGGTCAGTGGGTAACAGAGTATAGAATGGCTCTGTGGGTAGCAGAGTATAGAGGCGGCTCTGTAGGTAGCAGAGTATAGAGGCTGCTCTGTGGGTAGCAGAGTATAGAGGCTGCTCTGTGGGTAGCAGAGTATACAGGCGGCTCTGTGGGTAGCAGAGCATAGAGGCGGCTCTGTGAGTAGCAGAGTATAGAGGCGGCTCTGTGGGTAGCAGAGTATAGAGGCGGCTCTGTGGGTAGCAGAGTATAGAGGCGGCTGTGTGGGTAGCAGAGTATAGAGGCGGCTCTGTGGGTAGCAAAGTATAGAGGCGGCTCTGTGGGTAGCAGAGCATAGAGGCGGCAGGGTGGATAAAAATCTTGATTTTTTTAAAAAATCAAAAAAATCAGATTTTTTTGATTTAAATCAGATTTTTTTTATTTAAATCATTTGATTTAAATCAGATTTTTTAATCAAGTTGTACACAAGCAAAACTTTAAGAGCGCTGCGGGGGGGGGGACATGTGCACCTTAAAAAAATAAAGGTGCACATGTCCTTTAGCATTAATTTTCTGTGAAATATTGCCTTAACATAAATTTAAATTCTATACTCCAGAACTACCAGTGCTAGAAATTTTTCTTTTCATAGACTTTAACCATCCCAGTAAAATGTCTGTTAAAAAAATAGGTTGTAAATTAATTGCCAGACTTACCACTAGTACTAGGCTCCTGGTGCATAAGAAGCTGTGGGAGTTCATTGACATTAGTTGTATCACTATCAACATCTTCATTTCCCTTCTGGTTGCAGTTTTCATAATGTGATTTCAAACGGCAAACAAGTCCTTGGATATCCTTTTGACAGTATTTGCACTTTGCTCTTGCACCTTTCTTTCCAAGATCTGCTGCTGGCATCTCAACAAAATGAACCCAAATAGGGTCTCTCTTACGACCTGCTGCCATGGCTCACACAGATCACTTATGAAGTTTGATTGTTACTACAGCCTGAGCCAAGCACTGCTGATGTTACTACAGCCTGAGCCAAGTACTGCTGACTATCCAACAAGTTTGGGCATGTCAACTGAATGCAGGGAAAAAGAAACTAAACCAAAACTGAAACCAAGCTAGAAGTGTGGAATTAAAGGGGCAGTATGAACAAAATGTGGAGGCTATTAATAGTTTATACAATTAAGACATGCTGCTTTTAAACACCTACCTATTGCCATATAGTAAAACAAAAAAGATTTTTACTTACGGTACTTTGGGGTCCCCCCCTCACCCTGGCGTTAGATCGTTGCCCCTAGTTTCGTCCGTGTAACTATGGGCGCACATGCACACTGCTCTCACTTCTCATTTTAATCGTGATTTATATTAAAAAAAAACCTTTTGATTTAAATCAGTGATTTAAATCGATCCGATTTAAATAGAAAAAAAACTTTTGATTTAAATCGTGATTTAAATCATGATTTAAATCGGCGTGATTTAAATCAATCCACCCTGAGAGGCGGCTGAAGCGGCTCAGTGGTGGAGGGGTGAGGAGAGAAGTGGCTTAGTGGTGCAGGGGTGAGGAGAGAAGCGGCTCAGTGGTGGAGGGGTGAGGAGAGAAGCGGCTCAGTGGTGGAGGGGTGAGGAGAGAAGCGGCTGAGTGGTGGAGGGGTGAGGAGAGAAGCGGCGTAGTGGTGGAGGGGTGAGGGGAGAAGCGGGTCAGGGCTGGAGGGGTGAGGAGAGAAGTGTTCAGTGGTGGAGGGGTGAGGAAATAAGCGGCTCAGGGCTGGAGGGGTGAGGAGATAAGCGGCTCAGGTCTGGAGGGGTGAGGAGATAAGCGGCTCAGTGGTGGAGGGGTGAGGAGAGAAGCGGGTCAGTGGTGGAGGGGTGAGGAGAGAAGCGGCTGAGTGGTGGGGGTGAGGAGAGAAGCGGCTCAGTGGTGGAGGGGTGAGGAGAGAAGCGGCTGAGGGGTAGAGGGGTGAGGAGATAAGCGGCTCTGGGCTGGAGGGTGAGGAGATAAGAAGCTCTGGGCTGGAGGGGTGAGGAGATAAGCGGCTCAGGGCTGGAGGGCTGAGGAGATAATCGGCTCAGGGCTGGAAGGCTGAGGAGATAAGCGGCTCAGGGCTGGAGGGCTGAGGAGATAAGCGGCTCAGGGCTGGAGGGGTGAGGAGATAAGCGGCTGAGGTCTGGAGGGGTGAGGAGATAAGCTTCTCAGGGCTGGAGGGCTGAGGAGATAAGCGGCTCAGGGCTGGAGGGGTGAGGACATAAGCGGCTGAGGTCTGGAGGGGTGAGGAGATAAGCGGCTCAGGGCTGGAAAGGTGAGGAGATAAGCGGCTGAGGTCTGGAGGGGTGAGGAGATAAGCGGCTCAGGGCTGAAGGGCTGAGGAGATAAGCAGCTCAGGGCTGGAGGGCTGAGGAGATAAGCGTCTGAGGGCTGGAGGGCTGAGGAGATAAGCGTCTCAGGGCTGGAGGGCTGAGGAGATAAGTGGCTCAGGGCTGGAGGGGTGAGGAGATAAGCGGCTCAGGGCTGGAGGGCTGAGGAGATAAGTGGCTCAGGGCTGGAGGGCTGAGGAGATAAGCGGCTCAGGGCTGAAGGGCTGAGGAAATAAGCGGCTGAGGTCTGGAGGGGTGAGGAGATAAGCGGCTGAGGTCTGGAGGGGTGAGGAGATAAGCGGCTCAGGGCTGGAGGGCTGAGGAGATAAGCGGGTCAGGGCTGGAGGGCTGAGGAGATAAGCGGGTCAGGGCTGGAGGGCTGAGGAGATAAGCGGCTCAGGGCTGGAGGGCTGAGGAGATAAGCGTCTGAGGGCTGGAGGGCTGAGGAGATAAGCGTCTCAGGGCAGGAGGGCTGAGGAGATAAGCGGCTCAGGGCTGGAGGGCTGAGGAGATAAGCGGCTCAGGGCTGGAGGGGTGAGGAGATAAGCGGCTCAGGGCTGGAGGGCTGAGGAGATAAGCGGCTCAGGGCTGGAGGGGTGAGGAGATAAGCGGCTCAGGGCTGGAGGGGTGAGGAGATAAGCGGCTCAGGGCTGGAGGGCTGAGGAGATAAGTGGCTGAGGGCTGAGGAGATAGCGGCTCAATTGAATGGGCGAGGGAGGCGGAGTTGAAATAGGGGCGTGATAATGGGCGTGACTGAGAGACACTGGTGTTATGTGGTGGGAGTGTCCTTGGTCACACTCATTATGACGGGCTTAGTTTTAGCTTCGCCCCCCGCTGTCATGGAATGTCGGTGTGAGCAGCGGGGGAGCGGAAGGATGTGGCGTGAGTATGTGGCGGGGAGCGGGTGAGCGTGGGGGGGAGCGGGAGGAAGTGGCGGGGAGCGGCGGGTGGTGGGGGGAGCGGCGGGCGGTGGGGGGAGCGGGAGGAAGTGGCGGAGGCCAGTGTCGGAGGCTGGCGATAGCGCATGTGCGCCATCGCTTGCCGCGCGTGATATCGGCACAGTGGCCGGAAGCGCCAAACTGCCGATTATGTATAGAGATAGAAATACAGATATGCAGATGTGTGTGTTATTCATTAGAAGGAAGCAGTGAGGACAGAGGGAGGGAGGTTGGACAGGGATGGAGTGTATAGACAGGGAGGGAGAGCGCAGAGGGATGGAGCAAATAGACAGGGAGGGAGAGCGCACAGGGATGGAGCAAATAGACAGGGAGGGAGAGCACACAGAGATGGAGTGATAGACAGGGAGGGAGAGGGCACAGGGATGGAGCGATAGACAGGGAGGGGAGAGCGCACAGGGATGGAGCAAATAGACAGGGAGGGAGAGCGCACAGGGATGGAGCAAATAGACAGGGAAGGAGAGCGCACAGGGATGGAGTGATAGACAGGGAGGGAGAGCGCAAAGGGATGGAGCAAATAGACAGGGAGGGAGAGCGCACAGAGATGGAGCAAATAGACAGGGAGGGAGAGCGCACAGGGATGGAGCGATAGACAGGGAGGGAGGAGCGCACAGGGATGGAGCGATAGACAGGGAGGGAGAGCGCACAGGGATGGAGCAAATAAACAGGGAGGGAGAGCACACAGGGATGGAGCAAATAGACAGGCATGGAGAGCGCACAGGGATGGAGCAAATAGACAGGGAGGGAGAGCGGACAGGGATGGAGCAAATAGACAGGGAGGGAGAGCGCACAGGGATGGAGCAAATAGACAGGGAGGGAGAGCGCACAGGGATGGAGCAAATAGACAGGAAAGGAGAGCGCACAGGGATGGAGCAGATAGACAGGGAGGGAGAGCGCACAGGGATGGAGTAAATAGACAGGGAGAGCGCACAGGGATGGAGTGATAGACAGGGAGGGAGAGCGCACAGGGATGGAGCAAATAGACAGGGAGGGGAGAGCGCACAGGGATGGAGCAAATAGACAGGGAGGGAGAGCGCACAGGGATGGAGCAAATAGACAGGGAGGGAGAGCACACAGGGATGGAGCAAATAGACAGGGAGGGAGAGCGCACAGGGATGGAGTGATAGACAGGGAGGGAGAGGGCACAGGGATGGAGAGGGCACAGGGATGGAGCGATAGACAGGGAGGGAGAGCGCACAGGGATGGAGTGATAGACAGGGAGGGAGAGTGCACAGGGATGGAGTGATAGACAGGGAGGGAGAGCGCACAGTGATGGAGCAAATAGACAGTGACGGAGAGCGCACAGGGATGGAGCAAATAGACAGGGAGGGAGAGCGCACAGGGATGGAGTAAATAGACAGGGAGGGAGAGCGCACAGGGATGGAGCAAATAGACAGGGAGGGAGAGTGCACAGGGATGGAGTGATAGACAGGGAGGGAGAGCGCACAGGGATGGAGTGATAGACAGGGAGGGAGAGGACACAGGGATGGAGCGATAAACAGGGAGGGAGAGGGCACAGGGATGGAGCGATAGACAGGGAGGGAGAGCGCACAGGGATGGAGCAGATAGACAGGGAGGAAGAGCGCACAGGAATGGAGCAAATAGACAGGGAGGGAGAGTGCACAGGGATGGAGCAAATAGACAGGGAGGGAGAGCGCACAAGGATGGAGTGATAGGGAGGGAGAGGGCACAGGGATGGAGCGATAGACAGGGAGGAGAGAGCGCACAGGGATGGAGTGATAGACAGGGAGGGAGAGCGCACAGGGATGGAGTGATAGACAGGGAGGGAGAGCGCACAGAGATGAAGCAGATAGACAGGGAGGGAGAGCGCACAGGGATGGAGTGATAGACAAGAAGGGAGAGCGCACAGGGATGGAGCAGATAGACAGGGAGGAAGAGCGCACAGGAATGGAGCAAATAGACAGGGAAGGAGCGTGCACAGGGATGGAGCAAATAGACAGGGAGGGAGAGCGCACAGGGATGGAGTGATAGACAGGGAGGGAGAGGGCACAGGGATGGAGCGATAGACAGGGAGGGAGAGCGCACAGGGATGGAGTGATAGACAGGGAGGGAGAGCGCACAGGGATGGAGTGATAGACAGGGAGGGAGAGCGCAAGGGATGAAGCAGATAGACAGGGAGGGAGAGCGCACAGGGATGGAGTGATAGACAAGAAGGGAGAGCGCACAGGGATGGAGCAGATAGACAGGGAGGGAGAGCGCACAGGGATGGAGTGATAGACAGGGAGGGAGAGCGCACAGGGATGTAGTGATAGACAGGGAGGGAGAGCGCACAAGGATGGAGCGATAGACAGGGAGGGAGAGCGCACAGGGATGGAGCGATAGACAGGGAGGGAGAGCACAGAGGGATGGAGTGATAGACAGGGAGGGAGAGCGCACAGGGATGGAGTGATAGACAGTGAGAGAGAGCTGACAGGGATGGAGCAAATAGACAGGGAGGGAGAGCGCAGAGGGATGGAGCAAATAGACAGGAGGGAGAGCGCACAGGGATGGAGCAAATAGACAGGGAGGGAGAGCGCACAGGGATGGAGCAGATAGACAGGGAGGAAGAGCGCACAGGAATGGAGCAAATAGACAGGGAGGGAGAGTGCACAGGGATGGAGCAAATAGACAGGGAGGGAGAGCGCACAGGGATGGAGTGATAGACAGGGAGGGAGAGGGCACAGGGATGGAGCGATAGACAGGGAGGGAGAGCGAACAGGGATGGAGTGATAGACAGGGAGGGAGAGCGCACAGGGATGGAGTGATAGACAGGGAGGGAGAGCGCACAGGGATGAAGCAGATAGACAGGGAGGGAGAGCGCACAGGGATGGAGTGATATACAAGAAGGGAGAGCGCACAGGGATGGAGCAGATAGACAGGGAGGGAGAGCGCACAGGGATGGAGTGATAGACAGGGAGGGAGAGCGCACAGGGATGTAGTGATAGACAGGGAGGGAGAGCGCACAAGGATGGAGCGATAGACAGGGAGGCAGAGCGCACAGGGATGGAGCGATAGACAGGGAGGGAGAGCACAGAGGGATGGAGTGATAGACAGGGAGGGAGAGCGCACAGGGATGGAGCAGATAGACAGGGAGGGAGGGCGCACAGGGATGGAGTGATAGACAGGGAGGGAGAGCGCACAGGGATGGAGCAGATAGACAGGGAGGGAGAGCGCAAAGGGATGGAGTGATAGACAGGGAGGGAGAGCGCACAGGGATGGAGCAAATAGACAGGGAGGGAGAGCGCACAGGGATGGAGCAAATAGACAGGGAGGGAGAGCGCAAAGGGATGGAGTGATAGACAGGGAGGGAGAGCGCACAGGGATGGAGTGATAGACAGGGAGGGAGAGCGCACAGGGATGTAGTGATAGACTGGGAGGGAGAGCGCACAGGGATGGAGTGATAGACAGGGAGGGAGAGCTGACAGGGATAGAGCAAATAGACAGGGAGGGAGAGCGCACAGGGATGGAGCAAATAGACAGGGAGGGAGAGCGCACAGGGATGGAGCGATAGACAGGGAGGGAGAGCGCACAGGGATGGAGCAAATAGACAGGGAGGGAGAGTGCACAGGGATGGAGTGATAGACAGGGAGGGAGAGCGCACAGGGATGGAGTGATAGACAGGGAGGGAGAGGGCACAGAGATGGAGCGATAGACAGGGAGGGAGAGGGCACAGGGATGGAGCGATAGACAGGGAGGGAGAGCACACAGGGATGGAGTGATAGACTGGGAGGGAGAGCGCACAGGGATGGAGTGATAGACAGGGAGGGTGAGCTGACAGGGATAGAGCAAATAGACAGGGAGGGAGAGCGCACAGGGATGGAGCAAATAGACAGGGAGGGAGAGCGCAGAGGGATGGAGCAAATAGACAGGGAGGGAGAGCGCACAGGGATGGAGCAAATAGACAGGGAGGGAGAGCGCACAGGGATGGAGCAGATAGACAGGGAGGAAGAGCGCACAGGAATGGAGCAAATAGACAGGGAGGGAGAGTGCACAGGGATGGAGCAAATAGACAGGGAGGGAGAGCGCACAGGGATGGAGTGATAGACAGGGAGGGAGAGGGCACAGGGATGGAGCGATAGACAGGGAGGGAGAGCGAACAGGGATGGAGTGATAGACAGGGAGGGAGAGCGCACAGGGATGGAGTGATAGACAGGGAGGGAGAGCGCACATGCTGAAGTCAGGCTGTGCGCGTCATAGAGCAGCGGGCCGTCCGACCGGAAGTAACGCGCCCTGGCATCACATGACGCCAGCGGGCGCGAGAAGCAAAATAGTGGCATCTAAAGATGGGAGTTTTTCATTTGCGGCCAGTGTGCTGCTATGGCGCCATCCAGCAAGGCAAGCGGTGGGGGGAGCGGGAGGAAGTGGCGGGGAGCGGCGGGCAGCAGCATGTTTGCGCTTCCGGCCAGTGTCGGCGGCTTGCGACGGCGCATGATATCGGCACAGTGGCCGGAAGTCCCAAACTGCCGATTATGTATAGAGATGGGAAAAGCGCAGCCGAAAATGCTTTTGTTTTGCACTTTTGTGCATATACGCAGCAAAAACACGCAACTGCATGATAGCGCTGTGTACAAAAAAAAATATGCAATGTGTGAATAACCCACCCCAGCCCGTGGGGGACTCGGATCCCAGGTGGTTGCAATGGGTGGCTTGCCCGGGGCCGTGGCCCTTGTGGTCGCTGTAAAAGGGGGTTAAAAAGGGGAAAAATAAATTAAAAGAATGTCTCATGACGCCACTTACGGTACCTACGGTACCACCTACGGTACCTGGTAAGGTTACCAGTGCTGCTTTCAGACCTCCGGGGGCAATCTTGAGGCAGCCAGATGATAACGCTCCTCGTAGGTGGAGCAGGGTCCCCGGGGCAGTGGTAGATGGATGGGATTCTGCACAGGGAGGTGGCTTTGCAGGTCGGGCGATGGCACAGTCTATGTGTTGGACAGGATCAGGGACCACAAGAACTAACACTAACACACTGAGAGTTGTTTCCGTACCTTTTACTGATGATGTTGTAAGGTAACGTCCAGGGTACACTCCAGGTGGTTGAGTGGCACTTCAGGATTTCCACACCCGATGAGTTGTGAGGCCTCCTTGTTCCTGTGTGTGTGCTTAGATCCTGACCTGTCTGAAACCTGGCCTGACCTCCTCTGTGTCTCTCACTTGCTTTGCAGGCGGTGAGAATCATCTGCTGGGTGCCGCTATCTCTCCTGCGGTTCCTGGCTCTCGTGTGATTGGGGTGCTGCAAGTGTCCCAGAATACTAAAGTCTCCTTGGTTAACCAGTGTTCTCTGCTGGGCTAAGTAATCCCTGGCAGACTCTGACTCCAGGTGTCTTCACAGTCCTCCCTGGAACTGAACTGCCTAACTCCTCCCCCATGCCTGAATTTATAGGGGACCTTGCCTCAAGGTGGCAAGTAGAGCTCCCCCTTCAGGTCTGGGGTGGAAAGTGTTGCATGTGTAGGGTACCTGATGTGGAAATTCCTCTGTGTAGTAGGTGGTTCTGTGGCTACCTATACTGCAAGGTTCCACATGAACGCAGCCTAAAATAGCCCTCCTGTTTGGTTGTTCAGTGTCACCCAGTGGTGTACTAAAAGATAAGCATTATACTGAATATATCAACTGCTGGAATAAAGTTGTCATGCATTCCCGTCTGCATCGAATCTGCAGACGAGAATGTATCATTTGTACGCAAGCCTCTGCATGCGTACAAATCACACATGGTGGGCAATGGGTGTGCACCCGAGCGCATACACCAGGCATCCCCATGTTAGACATAGGGATGGGCGGTGTATGCGCTCAGCTTGCGTTTGCCCGTCGCAATACGCAGCTGCGACGAACGCAAGTGTGAAGCCAGCCTTCCAGACAAAAGCAGGACAGTATGGATTAACCTTTAAACAGGGTCAGTAGCAAGTAAACAATTTACAGGTACAGTGCTCCGTCAATTGTATTAACTATTGATATATAGGCATAAACTTGTTGCCATAAGTGCTAAATCATAATTATTATTATTATTGTCAGTCAGGATATCCATAACAATTTTTTTAAGGAAGACATTGAATTAATTGCAAGGCAACTCCTGACGTTAGTGTTCATTTATATGTACATAGACAATGCATGGGGCTTGCTGCAAGTGTACCGCAAGTTTGGCCGTTACGAGGCACATGCGGCAGATGCGTTTTTTGTCCGGATTGGCCGATCCGGACAAAAACGCTGATGTGAAAGGGACCTAAGGCTGGTTTTACACTGCGGTTTTTTCCCTGATCAGGTTCGATCAGGTTTGTGTGCCAAAACCAGGAGAGGATCCAGGAGAGGAACTTGCAGAGAAAAACTATAATTGAAAGATTGACACCTGTTCTGAGTTTTGGAGACACTCCTGGTTTTGGCACACAAACCTGATCGAACCTGACCTGATCTGACCGCAGTGTGAAGCCAGCCTTATGGTGGGTTTACACGCTAGGATACCCTGAACGATATCCTTGTAACGTCACAGATTTGTGATTGTTGATAAGATATCGTTTGTGCGTCATTGCGTGTAAACGAACGATATAGGTTAAAAAGATTGTTGGATCGTTCATCCTAGATTTGAGATCCTGACCTCAAATCTATCGTTCGTCACCCAATTAACGCTGCTTGAAGAAGATACATCGTTCAGTGTGACACCTTTATGAACGATATTGTTCAAAAAGCTGCTATACCTGCCGCTTTATTACATTGCTCACGCCTTCCTCTCCTATTTAACAGTTGCGCTGCCGCATAGGATATCGTTAACGATATCCTTGTGTGTTACAGCGCATGTCTTAACGATCACGGTCACGTGATCGTTCCAAGGATATCATTTACGATATCCTAGTGTGTAAACCCACCATTAGGCTAGCTTCACACCACGGTTTTTGTTTGAACCTGACAGGACAGGATGTGCAGAAAGTGTGGCCAAATAGGGTCCCAGATCCAGTTTTTTGCAGGATTCATTTTATGCTGCTGTCCATGGTGCTGAAGTCTGCCTGTGTCTGCTCTGCCGCTGTCCTAGGTGCTGAATTCACAGCCTGTGCTAGAAGTACTGCTGTCCATGGTGCTGAAGTTTAGACGGCAGGATTTCCGAGTTTTTTACAGATCCGGCGCCCATAGACTCCCATGTTAGGTCCCGGATCTGTTTCTGTCACAGAATACACAAAACCGGATGGACAAATATGACTCATCCGGCACCATAGGGATACATGGGAGGCAAAACCGGATCAAGCTCTGTCTGGTTCAAACCAGACAGAACCTGATGCCAAAAACTGTTGTGTGAAGCTAGCCTTAGGCTGGTTTCACACTGCAGAATTTTCTGTGATCAGTGTCCATCCAGTTTGTGTACCCAAACCAGGAGTGTCTCCAAAACTCAGAACACGTGTTATTCTTTCAATTATGGTCTTTCTCTGCAAGTTGTTCTCCTGGTTTTGGCACACAAACGGGATGGACACTGATCAGGGAAAATCCTGCAGTGTGAAACCAGCCATAGACTGATGATAGCCGGACATCATTAAGCCCTGCAATGCAACCTCTAAAGGCCACGTCACACGCTTCAATCTTGTGAACGATTGCCCGAGCGATCTCCTGTGGGCGAGATCGCCGAGACAATCTGTCCACATCGTTCGTGAGATGTCACACATGTAGATATCGATGATGACGCTTTAGCGATTGAACAATTTATCCATCGCTCGACGACCAAGTAAACGATCTTGCGATCGTTCAGAGGCAGGGCCAGCACAACATAATTAGGGAGTTGTCTGCATAATTGTGGGCGTAGTAATGGGATGTATGTTCGGCCATGGGCGTCCCTGTTTGTGAGTTTAGCACGGCTCTGCTACTCATATTGTTGGCCATAGCTGGTGTTCTGTTTTGTCAGTGTTGTGTGTGTGTTCCGCTTCTGTCTGCGTGTCCTCTATGTTGTTCCTGCGGCCTCATTGTGGCGCATGTGCGTTTTTCTTTTGTATTTGTTAAAATAAATAACCTATTGTGTTCTTTGTTTTATGTTCCAGTATGTGTTTTAGAGGGCTAATATTGCACTCACAATGTGAATGAAGCATAGCGAGATGACACATTTGCGGTGTTGTGTATGTTTCAAATGACTTTACCAAGAGCATTTATACTTTATGAATTGTTAATTTTTAATAATTGTACAAACATGACATGTCCTTACACAATTATATCACAAACCCCACACATGGCTCATTACGCATCATGTTCAATGCTCTGGGTCTGTTGTAACAAAATTACGTCCACAGTGTCCATGTCATCACTGTGATATAGTGTTGTCCTTTAGTTGCTCTGTCCAAGAAATGGTTAGCTCCTTATGGGGCAAGGCTTGGCTGGTTTTTTGGTGATTTATCCTGTTCTCTCACTTCATATCTGATTTGTGTCATCCAATGTATGCTTTTAAGATATTGTCTGTTCATCCTTGTTTGTGAGGTTCGGCAAATGTAGATATTAAACCCATAAGTGACATTGTGGTTGGTGTCTGTGAAGGCAAAGGTAAAATATCATTATGTGCAAACTCATTTGCCAAAGCAATCCAAGTCCCTGTAGTCCAGTCAATTACGAGGCACCTCTACATCAGTCTGATCTGCTTATGGGAAATGTTCAAGCTGACCAATGCTGTGCATGAATGCCTTGTCTTTGTGGCGAGCAAGCCCTAGGCCACTGGTTATATTTGGATGCATAATCAATTTGTAGAAAAACAAAAAAGGTGATGCTAACCCTAAGATTATTTCTTTATCCCTGTTGGCCTAAAATCCACACCATGAAGTCGTATGTTCTATGTCACTGTTGCGAGCCATTTTCAACAAACCATACAAGAATGGGCTAATCTTGTTTTAACCTTACTATGTTTTAGGCCATGGGAGCAGCACATATGTTGTGCATTCTGTTTGAGCTATTGTCTGCTTACCTTCTGTGATTTAATGACAACAGTGTGTACCTCAATTTATCCTTGAAAACATAATGTCGCCTACTAAACAGCAAATTACATGTTAACAGATACCATGCAATCACACTTACCATGATCTTAATCCAGCCAGTCAGGTGGACAAATTCCGCCAAAGTGTCCTCATCAAATTGTTACACCACACTGTAATAAGTACACATTTAACACCATGAAGAGCTACACAATGTGATGTTGCCAAGCAACTGCACCAGGACCATTGAGGTATGAGCAGTACTGTTCTCTGTTTGTCCTGGCATTCTGCTGTCTGAGACCATGATCCAGCGGCTGGAGGGGCGCCACACCTGGGTCATCTGCACGCCACTCACCAAGACTGACTTCACCATTGTTGGGGTCAGCATTGTCACCATAACTAGCGGGCGAGTATGAGTTGTAGGCACGACGCCTCAGGAAATTATGGAGCACACAACACGCCATCACTACAATGTCAATAGACTCCAGCTTCATATTAATAGGCGTATGAAAGATCCGGAATCTATTGGCCATGATCCCAAATGCATTCTCAACCACACGACGTGCCCGGGATAATCGGTAGTTGAAAATGCGTTGTTCAGGGGTTACAGCCCTTTGGGGATATGGCCGGAGTAGGTTAGCATGAAGTGGAAATGCCTCATCACCCACAAAAACAAAGTTCAGCTGGCTGGTGTTTGCAGAATTGGGGGGTAATTTGAGACGACAGTTCTTCAGCTTTTGCCCAAAGTTGCTGTTGTCTAATACCCCGCCATCTGACACACGCCCATTCATCCCCACATCCACAAACATGAACTCATAATTGGCATTGACCAAGGCCATCATGATCACACTATAATATCCCTTGTAGTTAAAAAAATAAGACCCGCTGTTATGGGGTTGGGTGATCCTCACATGCTTCCCATCCAATGCCCCCCCGCAGTTGGGAAATTGCCACTTGCGGTCAAATTCTGTGGCAATTTGCAACCATTCTGCTGGGTTTTTAGGCAACCCCATATAGGATGGAGCAAGGGTCCTTACAATTGCCTCACATGTCTCTGGGATGAGGACGCTCAGCAGTGGCCGTGATATAGCAGAAACATACTGTAGGGCTGTCATTGAGTGCCCTGTTGCCAGGTAACGTAGAGTCACAGCCAACCGCTCCTCTGGTGTGACTGCAGCACGCATCACCGTGTTTTGGCGGACTATATATGGCTTTACATGTTGCAAAAGTATGTTGAAAGTCTCCTCAGACATCCGGAGGTAGTTTCTGTAGTCATGCGGATGCCGATCCTCCAGCTGACGAAGCAGCCGCATGTGAGTCAGGTTAGACCTTTGCAGGAGCCAGTCCCGACACCACACGCGACGTCGCCTTCGCCTCCGCAGCCTCTCAGAAGTCTCCTCAATGTGTGAGGCCTCATCTAACAATGCAGCAGCCACAACTATACGCTCAGCTGCATTCATGGTGTATGTTTGTGTAACTTATCAAGAACTGTAAAGTGGAAAAGATAGGAGGATTTAATATTTGTTCTTGTCAAAAATTCTATCCATTTTTTTGGTGGAAAAAAAAACCACTTGTTAACTCAAAACCAGCATTAACATTATATTTACACAGTAGGGCAAAGTTGCTAGACACTTTACATATGTTCCCCCAAAATCAGCTTACAGTACACATACACCTGTTTTTGTGTGAAAAATAAATAAGGCTCATGTCCAACAACCTAGATGTGGACGTACCGTTATCTCAGCAGTGTGGACTACACAATTTGTAGGTCACAGCTATTTGCCCAAATACACCTGTAACTCCTGTAGTCCTTATTGTGAAATCGGGGGCTTCGAAAATGTACAGGCAGATGCGTTCTTTATTAAGCATTAATGTTGTTACTCTAAAGATAAAAAACAATTAGGGTTGGCTTAACACAACAGCATTATATCCTACACAAAAACATATCCTAGATACAACATATGTAATATATACTGTGCAATCTCTTCAAATGTCCTGGTTTTCCTGTGACCCACCTCATTCCCCTTGATTCCTCCTCCAAGTTTAAGGTAACATTCAGCCACAACTATATTCTTAACGTTACTGGGACGTCATTAGAATACCAACAAGACATAATTGGAAGCTCACCTTATTTCAGTGGAACAATTTCCGCACTGTAGTTACCATGCACATTAGGAAGAAGCGTTCGCCAAACACCAACGCAGGTCCGTCCGTTGATGCAGCTTCATGCAACGCTGTTGCGCATGCGTCTTCCGAAGTGCGAGAAAGCAATGCCACCTGCAGCATCACATTGTTATATGAGCCAGGTGTGCGGCTAAGTAATACTCGGCAACGATGATGAACCAATCCTGTCTCTGCTGCGCCATGAAATGGGCGTTCTTTACGCAGCTGCAGTGCCCGCTATTGGTAATTTGAATGACGCGCTTGCTTATTACTTAGCGTTCAACTGAAAGCTCTGTTGAGTTCCTGCTGGGCGTTGTGGTCCTTTGCCTTGTGGTCTAGTCGTATGTGCATGTGTCTCCAGACTTTAAGGTATGTCAGACTGTGTTGTGCCTAATAACTCTATTTTTAACACACAAATACTGTTGGTGATGAACAACAATATTTGAACTACACCATTGATTCCACATGCTTAATTACATAGTGCTGCACACATGTAGTCATTGAGGTGTGATTACACCCACACGGAGAAAAGATGTATCAAATGGATGTTGTAACAGCATGAGGAGTAATGTGTATGTTTTGTGTCAATACAGATGGGTACTTCCAGAACTTTTTTGACGGCCTTCATAGATGTGTACAGGGAACATGACTGTTTGTGGAAAACGTACACAAAAGAATATTCCAACAAAAACCTTAAAAAAGCTGCATATGAGAAGCTGGTACAAGTGTGTCATGAGCACCATGTTGATGGAAATATAAACATAGAATTTGTGAAAAAAAAAATCCAGCGATTACGCACGGTCTTTAAGAAGGAACATGACAAGGTCAAGAACTCCATGAGGTCTGGCAATGGGACCGACTCAGTCTATGTTCCAAAGCTATGGTATTATGAGCTTTTACGGTTCACATTAGATCAAACCACACCAAGGGGCATGCTGTTGAGCGAAAGTTTTTCCCAATCCACAAATGACGAAGCAGTGCAAAGTGAAGTTCAAGTGGATGTAAGTTTGTGTATGAAATTTGCAAATAAATTAATGTATGCAACCTCCGGGGCCACACACAGAGCAGGTTTACATTATTTCGGACCAGTTGTCCATTTGCAAATTTGATTGCCACCTGTTCAATGCTATGTGATTCGTCTACACCTGGACTGTGTGTGCCCCTCGAGGAATGCATTTTGCAAAGCATGACCAAAGCACTCTACTGCTTCCGTAAATGAAACACTTGTCTTGTGGAAATTGTGTATGCATTAAAGGGCGATTACAGTAACATATCTGAGCAGTTTGTTTTAGATTGCTTGCCTTCAATACATTCCTGTAAATTTGGCCAGACCAAGGTGACATTGCATTGTGTGGCCTGTGAGTTGTAACATTGTAGTCAGATCCTTTTTAGCCCACCTATACATTTAACATTAGTTTGCTTGGATTTGGGGGTAATACTGTATTTTCGTTATTCAATGTAATCAAACTGCAAAAACATTTTGAGTGCTTGAACATTCAGACACAAGCCTAGGGACGATGAGCAACATCTACTTAGTTTAGCTGAAATCGTATTGTCCAATCTTTACAATTTGAACTCAAATTGTTGTTAAATTTTTTATTCCAAAGGCAATACTTAGGGCATTAACGGCACAGCCAATTTGTGTGGGTTCGTAGTGAAGGTGGCAAAGTGTACTTTTTAGGTTTGACCATAGTCTGGTTTTTGTTTAGACACATGAAGACCCAGACCCAGACCCAACTGAAGCTCCCGTACCCATATTGAATCCAGAAGGAGAGAACACAGTGGTGGAGGACACATCGGGGGATGCTCGAGGACACACACACCCTGTCTTCATGCGACACTCAAGAAGGAGATCAGTACCCTTAACCACACAATCATGTGAGCTTGGTAATTTAGCCAAAAGGCTTTTACTCCAAGAACAGAAGGAGCAAGTGTGTGCAATAGCCCTATTGGTCCATGAGCGGGTATCCCATCTGGAGGATGAACAGCGCAATCTTGTGGAAATTATCATCCATTTAGCACTGAACGATGCAAGAGCTGGGAGATTGACCACATCAAGTCGCTTATGCCACGACCCACCACACATGCCACTCTCTCAACCTTTCAGAGCTTCAATTGATGAGTCTGGGCCAGCTCCCCATGGCCACAGGGTTGTCCGCCCAGCATACCTGCCGCCAAGGGCCCCTACTTTTGTGTATGATAATATTGCACACAATGCTTCAAGCATTAATGCCACTGATTTTGTTCTGGAACAAAATGTGTATCACAATATGTAATTCTTTTTTTTTTTTGGGTTGAATTTTGTGTTTTTGTGGAAGTGCACCATTATAATTATTTACATAATTATGGCACTCACAATGTTTGTTTAACATTCACTATGTGTTCCCATTTTTGGAGAGGGCTCGAGTGTTGGCCCTGATTTTTCATTTAAGGTTTTATTTGGGTTCTTGACGATTAGAGGTCAGCATCCCGAACATTCTGCTGGGACACAGGAAGGCATCATGGACTCAAGTGTTGTGTTCTATAGTTTGCCACACATTCTGCCCTTGTGCAGCTTACTTAAGCATCATTGACACTGTCTTTAAGTGTGTTCTGGGGCACTCCTCTGTCAACATGACAATGCCTGTCCAACGCTCAGTCCAATGCAGCCGGTTTTGTCGAAATGGTAGCAATGTGCCATTGGCCTTTAATTTGTCCTGTGTCATGTGTGTATGTAAGTGTTTGTGTGAATACCATTAAACATGTTTATGTTTAAATTATGTGTTCCGGGACCTAATGTTGATAAATAAAGCAAATCTCTAGAAATTTAACAAGCTCTAACTGAAATGTGCCCAGTATACATGCACGAACAGGTTACTGTATTGGTGCAACATTAAGCACAGATGGTGGAACGGCGTACATGTCCAGCTGCCTCTATTTTAAACTTAGAAGGGCTACGAGGTTGAGACTCATCAGGAGGGCCATGGTTAATCCTTTTTGATGTAGTTTTGTAAATAAACCACAGTTTAAATTTCGTAAAAATTCTTCATTCAAACTTCTTTGACATTACAAATTATAACACACACATTATGCAATGGTTGCCAAATGTGGTTGCAAACACATGTTTGCACTAGCAAGGTCCAAACTCGGACTAAAACCAGGTGAGTCCAAAATGGAACATATAACAAAATATGTGTAAGTAAAAGCAGAAAAACAATCTGCATCTTTGAACATGTAATTTTTAAAACATCCAAAATGTCCAGCAGACAGCACAAAAAAGGCGGGAAGGCCCTTAAAGTACTCTATGGGTAGGCACTGTGACGGGTCGATAACATCTGTTGCAGGAGCCAGCCCTGGCGTTCAACATCATCCTTGATTTTGTTATTTGAGGCAATCAAATCTTCAAGGGTTGGCCCTTAAATAAGAAATATAAAACGAAAATGCATCAATAGTGAAAGGGCTGGTTTAAAAGTGAACATACACATTAGCTGACACTTACGGGCCAATTCACCATCCAGTTCCTGGGCTTCTGCGTTCAAGGCCACAATTGGTCGTGGTGCACAGACAGAGTCTGGTAAGCCTATGTGAGAATGGAAAGGGTGAGAAATGGTGAAGTATCAATCCAAACAATGTCACAAACATAGCTCATCCATACACCCAAAACATATGTAATGGGCCCTTACCTGCCGATTGGTCACCAAGACAAAGATTAGGTGATTGTGGGGCCAATTGTGCAGGCAGAGAAGAGCCACAGCTGGTCAAGTTGGACCTGTGGTTGTCCACAGAAGCTGGAGTGTCTTCTTCAGTCACGACACAGAGTGGTTCATTTCCTTGGCCCAACTGGACAGAACCTTCGGCTTCATCCGCCGAAGATGAATGTCCTGGTGGACTTGTTGATGGATTGGCCTCTTCATTACCCTCTCCTTCCTCACAAGATGGTGTCAGTGATGGTGGGGATTGTCTTTGGCGAGGCACCTCTGGTGACGCAGTGGGAGATTGTGCTGGTGATCTCCTTTGTCCTGTAAAATGTTTTAACAAAATTACATTGTAAACATACAACAGTAATGTCATTTTTGATAGTTTGGTAGAGGATTTGTAATATTTTGGGGTGTGGGTGGACATTGGGCAGCTAACTGGTGATGTCACATTTAGAATACATCTGGAGGACATCTGGAATGCATCTTCTGTTACACTGATCAGGGCCACCATATGTACATTTTTTACGTACACATATGTGTCATGGGTAGCCATTTGCTACATGTTTCTTTCCTGGTTGTAAATGTGCAAGGCTACATGTCGGAAATAGACCAGAGGAGGTGAAGCCAACAATGCTAGGTCATGGATGAAAATCACATGTATGATTACTTACTTTACGTATTACTCCACACAGTAATAGCATACATTGACATTGTAATGATCCAATTATTTGTACATTGTATACAAAGTTGGTGCAATTTTTGGTTGGCCCTTTTACAAGGGATACATGTTGGTCATCCGATGGGTACACCCTGCTTGGCACTCATCCCTACACAGTATCCTCTGAATCCCCGTAATGTCTGAAGACATATAGGGCAGACTTGCATGTCTGCCGTGTAAAGATTAATATGTTTGTTATCCACCTTTTTTTGGGGGGGTGTAAACATTGTTGGGCCACTATACATATTGGGCTTACCACGACGTCTTTGCAGACGCTGACGGATCCTGCTAATCCGATCTGGTGTTTTAAAACGCATATCCGCGATTTTTTTACGAATCTGTTTTGTTGTTCGCTCAACACCCATCCTGCGCATGAGTAGCTCTTTAACACGCTGCAGCACAGCCTGCTTGTGGAGGAGCGGGTGATCATGCTGCATATTGCACCAATAATCTCGCCTGTCTAAAACAGAAATAAGTAACATAAGTTCCCCGTCGCCCCATGCTGGTGCACGCTGGACAGCAGGCATTTCTCCGCTGGGGCACAACAGGAAGCTGAAGCAGAGGCGGGACCTTGTAATAACGTCATGACGTCAGCACGCACACTCGCGTCAACAAGACGCAACAGCGTACCCATAACAACCACACAGCGTCGGACGCAACAGTGACGCGACTGTTGCATTCCTGTAGTTTAACGACAGTCGTTGACTTGTGCGTGCCCATCCGCCTGGGCACATTTCACCTGTAGTACATGGGTGAGTCAAGTGATGCCCTGGAAAATGCCTCGCCGTATGAGCGAATTCAAAACATAATGACAGCTTGCAGCGCCTGCGGTGACATTGCGGAACACATCTTCCTAACGCTGTGTAGCGGTACGCAAATGTACAGTTCTCAGATTAATGGGACTGGCTTAATAAACTTACATTTAAGAAACATGACGCACACACCACCCGATTTGTGCGTACCACAATGTGTTTTACAATGCGCACGTCAGTTTATAATAATTTGAAGGGAGCAAATTAGATGATAAATTATAGTATTGAATGAGTGAACCTCGTTGATCCCAAATATATATTAATTGTGTGACGCCCAAAAATGTAAACACAACGTCGACGAAGTAAATGGCGCATTTGAGATCACATCCCAACAGCCAATAGGCACGCTATTGCATCAACAAATCAAAGCAGACGAGGCGTGTCCGAAAAAGAAAATAACACGCCTCTTCTCAGTGGGTGGAAACCAGTAAAGATCGTTGAAACAATGTCACACGCAACAATCGCCAACTGTGAGCGATGTTGTTTGGAGCGATGAACGACGGATTTGAGGTCAGGATCACAAATCTGCGATGAGCGACCAGACGATTTAAAACGCCAAAATCGCTCATTTACACGCAGCGACGCACAAACGATATCGCTTAAACGATCACAAAAAACACATCGCTTGAGCGATATCGCGCAAGAAATTGAAGCGTGTGACGTGGCCTTTATGGCCACTTTACAGACACCAACTTATCTGTCCAACCTCTGAACAACTTACTGGTTGCAGTGAAATCATGGACACATTGTTCCATTTGTACACAGCCACAAAATGGAGCAATGTGTCCATGATTTCACTGCAACCAGTAAGTTGTTCAGAAGTTGGTCACAGAAGTTGGTGTGTGTAAAGTGGCCCTTAGGGCACGGCCACACTGGTGTGAAACAAATTGGTCCGTTTGTCGTCCAGAATAGTTGGATGAATGACATGCGTTGGTCCAATTGGCATGCAACTGCTATGCGAGTGTCTGAGGTTTTCTCCACGGTCATCTGACAGGTGTCCGTGTGCTGTCCGTGTGCAATCTGTTTTGTTTCTCAGCAGCTATTACTGTATAATCATTTACAGGAACATTTTACAGTGCTCTGAGATACAGAATGATAATGTATCAGTGAAAAAAATGGATGCCTCTCGGATGGTCCGTGTGCTGTCAGTGTGCTTTCATTGATTTTGTTGGACCCATTGACTTGCATTGGCGGGTCTCACATTAGAATCGCATACTGTTGCAGCATGTTGCAACTTTTTTCTCATCCAGATTCTGGATGAGAAAAAAGCTGAAGACACATGTTGATGTGTTCTGACTCCATTCACTAATAATGGTCCGAGAGCAATGCGAGATTTTCTCGTATTGCAGTCGTCTGATTTTCACGCCAGTGTGTCCGTGCCTTTAAGGTACCTTTACACGCCGCCACTGTGCCTAGCAACAGGAATCCACCGCATGTGCACGCACACGTTTTTAACGGTGGATACCGATCGCCGATGCCGCATATACACGCCGCCACTGCGTGCTCCACTGAAGGCATCTTTGTTCCCCCGAAGTGCCATCGGGTACTGCGGCTTACTTCCTGTGGAATACCTTCGTTACTTCACACGCCGCTACCACAAAGGAATATGGGTGGACCTGGGGCAGCAGGGACAACACATAGGTGTGCCACAGTCTGTCACGCCGCGCCCATACGACAACCATTGGCCAACACAATAGCGTTCTGAATGGTCAGGGCGCGAAGGGCAAATGGCGAAGACGTGACGTAGTAGTGTTTGGATTGTCACACGGAATAAGCGCTTGTGATATGTCGGAGTGTGCCGATATTCACCTAGGGGACGCTTACGGGTCACACAGGAGCGGTTTACAGTCACACAGTCAGTGCGTTTTAATAACTGTTTGGCTATGTGTGTGTCTGGATCTAAATGTGTGAATAGAGCCCCAATGCAGATAGCATGGGCACTTCTGCTTCAGCTCACCACCGGCACCCTTCTTCTGGATCTGCTTTGGGCTCCTCTCAACCCCCAGTTTGTGGAGCAGGGCCCGCTGGATCCGCATCAGGGTTCTGCGATTGCGCAGCCTTGGGTGCCGGTGGTGATGGTGGCCCCAGTAGTCATAGCGGTCACAATGATCTATGAGGATCAGAAGCTCCGACATCCCCCACGTTGCAGCGCGCTGTGTGGCGGCCATGACTATGCTGCTATGTGCAAGGGAGGGGCTGGCACCTTGCAGGCAGAGTGAAACTGAAACAAGCGTCATGACGTCAGAACGACCGCTTGCGGGACATAACAAAATTCAAAGTCGCAGTACGCGCAGTGCGACACGGCAAAAACACTTTTGCATCAACTAAAAAAAAAAAAAACAATGCAGGCCGCTACGTACGGCAGGCATGTGCACTGTGTACAGCAATTTATTCCTTTGTATGTGGTATGAGAATGTGCACAATATATAGGACGAAACAGCACTATGCATTTGCCTGAGCTATTGGGTGGCCGCGTAATTGTACTGATGTATCGGATCGTCCAGACGGGGCTTATGCGTCTAGTGCTGAAGTGACAGCTCTTCCAAGATGGTGACCTGTGAAGGGAGAGCCAATCGTAACGCAGGAGCCTCCACCAATGATTGCTGATGGGGCGCGGTATCCATGAGGCTGTGTCACGCCCCTGGGAATTCGGTAGGCCACGCAAATACCTTGCCTGTGCCCCGATTACACGCCACCACCATAGCTATTGTGCCTTCCTGTTTTTGAGCACGGCTCAGCAACAGGTATTCGAAGGAACTGCAGGGAACAGGCAGGAATTTCCCTATTTACACGCCGCCATTTCGTAGTAATTTCATGGCAACAGGCACAATTGTCCCCAGTGCCCGGCAGTTGCTGCCTTCCTGTGGCGGCGTGTAAAGGTACCCTTATGGCCCCTTTACACGCAGCTACAGGTAACAGGTTTTCCACAGGTAACTTACTGGCTGCAGTGAAATCATGGAGATATGGTTCTATCTTGTTGCTGTGTACAAATGGAACTATGTCTCCATGATTTCACTGCAGCCAGTAAGTTACCTGTGGAAAACCTGTTACCTGTAGCTGTGTGTAAAGGGGCCATCAAGGTTTTAAGGTAGGCATTACTTACAACTGCAACATCATAATAACAGTAGACGGTTAGGCTAGGGTCACACTTGGAGAGTAACCCACGCCTGACGCCTCCGCTAACAACTTAGAATTTTCCCCCGCAGCTCATACCATTAACGCTATGAGCTACCTGCTAACGCTGCCCCATAGAAACCCTCTGTTTACTTTAGCAGCGGCCACACAGGACGTGTGCTGTAGCTGAGTGCACAGGAAAACGCTGCAGACAACGTTTCTTGTGCGTTGTGATAAAGTGCACATCCTGATGCTTTCTGTGGAGCCACTGCTAAGGTAAACAGAGGGTTTCTATGGGGCAGCATTGGCAGGTAGCTCATAGCGTTAATGCTATGAGCTGCGGGGGACAATTCTAAGTTGTTAGTGGAGGTGTCAGGTGTGGGTCACCCTCCAAGTGTGACCTTAGCCTTATATAGTTTACATTTTTATCTGGAGATTGCACAACACATTTTCATCTTCTAGTGTAAGAAGACTTTGGTGTACCAAAGGAGAAGTTCTTTTATCTTTTTAAATAGGTAGGTCAGCTCTACATAGATTAAAGCATAGCATTTTTAATGGTTTTCTATAAATTAGTTACTAATTTTATTACACCGGACGGCAAGATCCTCTGTAATCAAATCAAAACAAAGACAGTACTTCAACCCTTTATCAAAATTTGCAGTAACTTCAACAGAAGAAGGTAACCAAAAAGAAGCATAAACTTCTTTATAGTTTAACCAAGTATATGAGCACAATTCCAAACTGGTTTCTCCTCTATCCCTCACAGGTGAAGCAAGTAATTGGAGCCGAACAGTTCATATATAGGAAATTAGTCGGTTGACTGGGTAGGGAGTACTCGGATACCGGGACAGATGGATACTTTGATCACAGCTGGTCGGTTCCCGGTTCCGTGCCCTGGACCCTCAATGGCGGGAATGGTGGGGAGATGATGATGATGATGGATGGGGTAACTGTAACGTGACGCCACCTGTGGTACCTGGTAACGTGGATACCAGCGCTGCGGCCGGCCGCTGAGGTGATGGAGGTGCAGCTCAGAGTAGTACAGCTCCCCACAGGTGGAGCTTTACCTCAGGGCAGCGGGGATAGATGAGGGGAGTAGTAGTCCTCACTGTTTGATGCTGTAGGAGCCCTCCGGGCAGTGGAGAAAATGAGGACAGGCACCAGATCAGCTCAAGAAGTTCTTTACTGTCACTAGATAAAAACAGGCACACAGTACAGTCTAGTTTAACGGGGACGTAGCCACAGATTTTGAGGTAACTTTGCAGAGTCTGTCAGTGGTCCCTTTTGTAATAGCTTTCTGGGTGTGGGTTCCTCTTAACTCTCTCTTTAACCACACTGAAGAGCCCTTTCACCAGTCCCCTGGTCTGTTACTGTTAGGAACAGTCGGTTCCTTACCGGTACGGACAGGAGCGACAGACGAGTAATCCTCCCGCCACTGGAATTCTGTTCTTTCCCTAAAGTGTCCTGGACCCAATTTGGAACTGAGGTAGGGATTCAGTCCGTGGCGCTATGGCTCCCTTATGTCGGTCCCACAGCTTGTCGGTTAGCAGTCAGGGATATACCGACTGACTGCCTCGGCTCCGGTATGCCGGTGACGACCCCGAACTCCCCAGCCGGCTCTAACCAGTCCTGGTTTGTCCCCTCCGTTGTCTGGGTCACCTCTCTCTAAAGAGGTGCCCTCCTGTCATGGACGCAGTCTTCTTTGCAGGATTCTTTTATGCTGCTGTCCACGGTTCAAGCCTGACAGAACCTGATGCACAAAACCATGGTGTGAAGCCAGCCTAATTCTTATACAACATAAAAGGCCACTTCACACACACAGATATCTGAGTCCAATATCTGAACAGATCTCTGGTTGCAGTGAAATCATGGATACATTGCTCCATGTTGTACACAGCCACAAAATGGAGCAATGTATCCATGATTTCACTGCAACCAGAGATCTGTTCAGATATTGGACTCAGATATCTGTGTGTGTGAAGTGGCCTTAAGCCTTTGAAATTGATATGGTATTGGAGTAATTTCAAGATTAACAAGAGGAGTGTTGCACTTGTTTCCTATATCCAATTTATTTTATATACTCTACTATATGGTAAGCCCACACACAAACCTTGCCTGGAACTTGTGAGCAGCAACACATCCAATGAATAGGATATTGTAGTTTAACTACATTTTATTCTCTGCTAGCTCTGGTATAACCAATACATTAGCGGTTTTACACACCAAATTTGTTTATGAAATCAATCAGAAGCAGAAAAAGACCCTCAACAAGTGGGATTTCTTGAAAAAAAAATCCACATCAAAATACAGTACATATGCAATAAAAAGTTATGTTCCCGTGAAGAGTGAATGCTGCATTTTTCCTGCAGAAGATGTGTTGTGTGTAACTGTTTAAACATAGACATGATTTAATGAAAATTCATGCTTACTGCACATATAAAGACACCATTGAACTGTGCATATGTTTGAACATTGTTTTCCCCATAGGATTCTACAGAGAACCTGAAAAGTGCAGATTCCTGCACTAAAAAAAAAATCATTGGCTGCATAAAATTTGCAACAAAAATGCACAAACAATTGAAGGCCACTTGAAAAAAAAGCTGCAATCAGAGCAGACAGAGCAGATTCTTACTGCATAAATTTGTGTGAACACCTGCAAATACTATGCAGCGGATATAAAGCCACAATATTGCACTTGGAAATATGGTAAAAAATCTCTGTTTTAGGGTTCATTCAGATGTCCAATATTCTTGTATAAGTAATATCTGTGTGGGTTTTCTCGGATAAGGCCACTTGCACACGCTGAGTATTTGATGAGTTTTTTACTTCAGGATTTGTAGCCAAACCCAGGAGTGGATAATTAAATACAGAAGTGGTGCAGGTGTTTCTATTAGACTTTTCCTCTGATTGCTCCACTCCTGATTTTGTCTACCAATCCTGAGGTAAAAACTCAGCAAATACTGAACATGACCCGCTCCCATCCCACCTCATTCCCAACCTCACCTCCGTTATCATCCCAGCCCTAACTCATCTTTTCAACCTATCACTCACCACCGGCACCTTCCCCTCAGCCTTGAAACACGCCTTGATCACACCTATCCTCAAAAAACCCTCCTCGATCCCACATCTGTCTCCAACTACCGCCCTATATCTCTCCTCCCTTTCGCCTCTAAACTACTTGAACAGCATGTCCACTCTGAGCTGTCCTCTCACCTCTCCTCCTGCTCCCTCTTTGACCGCCTGCAATCTGGCTTCCGACCCCTCCACTCCACTGAAACAGCCCTGACCAAAGTCACAAATAACCTACTGACTGCCAAAAGCAAGCGCCACTACTCTGTTCTCCTCCTCCTCGACCTGTCAGCCGCCTTCGACACTGTTGACCACTCCCTTCTACTACAGATCCTGGAATCTCTTGGCATCACGAACCTTGCCCTCTCTTGGATCTCCTCATACTTAACGAACCGCACCTTCAGCGTCACCCACTCCCACACATCCTCCTCGCCCTACCCCCTATCTGTTGGGGTCCCCCAGGGCTCGGTTCTTAGACCATTACTGTTCTCAATCTACACTCTCGGCCTAGGGCAACTCATTGAGTCCCATGGCCTCCAATATCACCTCTACGCCGACGACACCCAAATCTACCTGTCTGGTCCTGACATCGCCTCCCTTCTATCCAAAATTCCACACTGCCTGTCCGCCATCTCATCCTTCTTCTCTACTCGCTTCCTTAAGCTGAACATGGACAAAACCGAGTTCATAGTCTTCCCCCCAAGACGCTCCCCCTCACTACTCCATCGTCGTCAACGACTGATCTCTCTCTCCAGTCCCCCATGCCAAGTGCCTCGGGGTTATCCTTGACTCTTCCCTCTCCTTCAAGCCCCACATCCAGGCCCTCGCCACCTCCTGCCGACTCCAGCTCAAAAACATCTATAGGATTCGCACTTTCCTTGACCACGACACTGCTAAAACCCTTATTCGCGCTCTCATCATCTCCCGCCTCGATTACTGCAACCTCCTGCTCACCGGCCTCCCCAATATTTCCCTTGCACCTCTCCAATCTATCTTGAACTCCGCTGCCCGCCTAATCCATCTGTCTCCCCGCTACTCCCCTGTCTCCCCCCTCTGCCAAGCCCTTCACTGGCTCCCTACTTCCCAGAGATCCCAGTTTAAAACATTAACCATGACATACAAAGCCATTCACAACCTGTCCCCTCCATACATCTCTGACATGATCTCCCGATACCTACTCTCACGCAACCTGCGATCCTCCCAAGAGCTTCTCCTGTACTCCCCCCTCATCTCCTCTTCGCACAACCGCATACAGGATTTCTCCCGTGCTTCACCCAGACTCTGGAACTCACTGCCCCAACACATCAGACATTCTCCTACCCTGGGAACCTTCAAAAGAAGCCTGAAGACCCACCTGTTCCGCCAAGCCTACCACCTGCAATAAGACCCGGTCCACCACACCGCCTCATGACTGGAATTTCCCCCTCCCACTGTATCCCCACCTGCCCCTCGTAGACTGTGAGCCTTTGTGGACAGGATTTCTCCCCTCTTGTTTCTGTACAACCGAATTGTCAACATTTATTGTTACTTGTATTGTTACTATGTTACTTGTCCTAGTCTGCTCTTTTTAGCATGTAAAGCGCCATGGAATATAATGGCGCTATATAAATAAATAAATAATAATAATAATAAAAAATTAAAATGTGCACATGGCCTAACATTCAAACCTGGAATAGTATATGGGACCATTCCCATGTCTGTGATTTTTCTTGGGCCAAGCAGTCCATTGCATAAAATCTGCAACATCAAAAACTCAGGAAATACTCATTGTGGGAACATAGCCTTTGTGTCTGTTCAGGCTCTGTGTCTATGCTACTGAGGTTACATGCACACGATCAGTGTTTGAGCATTATGGATGCAGCGTATTTGTGGTGCATCCATAACACTGCATTGTACAGAACAAGCACAGTGGATGGGATTTCCAGAAATCCCATACCCATTGTGCTCCTTTCTGTGCCGCCGTTGGTCCGCAGCATGTCAATTCACTGCAGTCAGAAGTGGTCTCGTCAGGTGAATGCAGGAAAAGCTGCCCTGCTCCGAACACAGATCATGGGCACAGAGCAGCTGCGTTTACCCATGGAGATCACCGGCGTCCCTCAGGAGACATGGTGAGATTACACACTAGCAGTACTGTCTAGAGATGTAACAAGCTGGTACCCAGATGTGTCCTATTCCTAATATAAACAGTGTCTTACATAATAACAGTCATAGTAACTGTTACTACACAAGTCTTCTTCGTCTAGGTAAGGGATCTTTATTATACAGAGAAGTTTCTATGTGTATGTGTGGGTTTTTTGTGTGTACAGCATAAATTCACCCCAACTGATTGTTAGAATACCTTTTAGGTTCCTTTCAGAAACAACAAATACCATTGTACAAAATACTCCCACAAATATGGGTGATTCATTGCAAACAAGGTTTTTTTTGCACATACAAAAAAGTAATTTTTCATGAAATTCATTTAAGGCTATCTTATAAAACTGAGTACACCTAAATGAAAGGCTTAGGAGAGGCAAAGCTAAAGTTTAGACTACAAAATTCTAATTAACAAGATTCAACCACAGGTAAGTTTAATTCTTAATTAAACAGATGTCCTGCAGACTGTTGACTATAAAAGGGCATTACTTAACATTTTTTTTAATTATTCATTACAGAACTGTGACAGAACTAGATATATATATATACCACGATAAGGGACATATATATCTAAAAGGGGCTGAAAATGAGGGATATATACCAGGATAGGGGGCATATATACCAGGAAAATAGACACATATACCAGAATGAGGTACAAATACACCTGGAAGGGTCCCAGGATGAAGGACATATAGACATTTTTGGGAGCATGATGGGAGGACATATATCTCATGAAGGGGTCCAGGATGGGTGACATGTACTACACCAGGATGGGGGACATATGTACCAGGAAGTTGTCCCTGGATGGGTGATATAAATACCAGAAAGAGTCCCAGATTGGGGGACATGTATACCTGGAATGGCCCAAAATGAGGAACACATATACCAGGATGGGGGACATATGTACCAGGAAAAAGACCAGGATTGCTGACATATATACCATTATGGGGGCATCATCCTGGAAGAGGTGCAAGATAGGCAATATACTGAATATACTAGGATGGAGGACATATATATAAAAAAGAGCACCAGGACTGGGGAGCACATATACCTGAAAGGGGAACAGGATAAGGGACATATAGATACTAGGGACATATATACCAGGATTGGGGTACATATATATACCAAGATAGGAGACATATATTCCAGAATGGGACCAGGATGTGGGACATATTTTCCAGGATAGTGGACATATATACTAGGATGGGCCAAGGATGGGAACATATATACTAGGTAAAGAGACATATATACCAGGATGGATCTAGGATGGGGCATATATACCACAATGGGGGACATATATACCTGGATGAGGGATTTATATATAAGGATGAAGGCCATATATACCAGGAAAGGGCCCATAATAGGGACATATGTACCAGGAAGGGGTTCAGGATGGGGGATATATATACCTAGAAGAGGACCAGGATAGGGGACATATACACCAAGAAGAGGATTGGGATGGGGACAAATGTACTAAAATGGGGGAGTTATACCAAGAAGGGTTCCATGATTTGGGACACATATACAATTGAAACCAGATGTTTACATACACTATATTAAAAGACACACATGGATGTTTTCTCAATATCTGACATGAAATCAGAATAAACCTTTCCCGTTTTAGGTCACATAGGATTACCAAAATTATTTATATTTGCCAAATGCCAGAATAATGAGAGAGAGAATGTTTAAAGGCATTTTTATTACTTTCTGCAATGTCATAAAGTTATATACACTAAGATTACTATGCCTTTAAACAATTTGAGGATGTAATGTGTTTGGAAGCTTCTGGTTTATTGGAAACATCGGAAGTAATAAGAGACACATATGCATGTATTTTAATTCACACCTGAAACACACTGTTTCTTTGTGTAGCATCATGGAAAAGTCTATAAAAAATCAGCCAAGATATCAGGAAAAGAATTGTGGACTTGCACAAGTCTGGTTCATCATTGGGTGCAATTTCCAGATACCTGAACATGCCTTGTTCATCATCTGTACAAACAATTTATGCAAGTACAAACAAGATCAGAATATCCAACCATAATACCGCTCAGGAAGGAGATGGGTTCTGTGTAGCCAAGAGACTTGCGTGCTTTGGTCCAACATTTGCATTTGGACAATGACCCAAAGCATATTTGCCAAACTAGTTGCAAAATGGCTTAAAGGCTACTTCACACGCTATGATATCGTTAGCTATGTCACGTGACCGCGATAGTTTCAACATCGTTAGTGCGTTGTCACACCCATGGATATCGTTAACGATCTTAAATTTGGCAACGCGCCAGTTACCTTGAGAAGAACTAGGGGACGATGTTACAAAGCGGTAGGAATAGGAGAATTGTGAACGACATTGTTCAAAAAGGTGTCTCACTTAACGATGTTGCTTGTTCACAGAATTTGACGACGAATTGGGCGACGAACGATAGATTTGAGGTCAGGATCTCAAATTTTTGTTAACGATCCAACGATTTCTCGTTTCAAAATCGTATGTTTACACGCGACAATGCACAAACAACATCGAACGATCTAAAAAGCGTGACGTTTCAACGATATCGTTAACAATTTCGTAGCGTGTAAAGTAGCCTTAAGTCAGTGTTTTGGAGTGGCCATCACAAAGCCCTGAACTCAGTCCTATTGAAAATGTATGGGCAAAGCTGAAAAGGCAGGGGTGAGCAAGGCAACCTACAAACATGGCACAGTTACACCAGTTCTGTCAGTAGGAATGGGCCCAAATTCCTACTATTGTGAGAAGCATGTGGAAGGATATTCAAATTGTTTGATCCAAGTCATACAGTTAAAGGCAGTGGTACCAAATACTAATGAAAAGTATGTAAACTTGTGACATTGCAGAAAGTAATAACAATGCCTTTAAACATTCTCTCTCATTATTCTGGCATTTGGCAAATATTAATAATTTTGGTAATCCTAATTGACCTAAAACGGGAAAGGTTTATTTTGATTTCATGTCAGATAGTGAGAAAAAACATGCATATGTGTCTTTTTATATAGTGTACAGTATGTAAACTTCTGGTTTCAACTGTACATGGAAGAGGCCCAAGATGGGAGACAATACTACAAAATGAAGTGGGGTGACATATCTACCAGGATGGGGGACATATATTTCAAGAAGCATCCCAGGGTGGGGGACATATATACCAGGAAGGTGCCCAGGATGGGGAACATATATACCAGGATGAGGGACATGTATCTATCAGGAAAGGTCCCAGGGTAGGGGACATATATATCAGGAAGGGGCCCAGAATGGAGGTCATATATACATAGAAAGGGAAGAGTATAAGGGACATATACATGAGGATGGGAGACCTATATACTAAGAAGGGGACCAGGATGGGGAACATATATACCAAGCCTTGGCGTAGGATTTGGGGCATATATACACAGAAGTGGTCTCAGGATGGGGGACATAAATACCTGGAAGAGGCCCAGGATGGGGGACATCATACATAATGAGAGGGGGCTACACATGTTTTTATAATATCTAGAATGCTACAAATACCTGTATATTTGACCAACATATGAGGGGGAGGAGGCAGGTCTAAATTCTGCATCAAGCCTATCAGGCTTGACTTACTTCACTGCCCCTTCCCATTTCATGAAGTCAGAATGGCACCACATGAAGGAAACGTGTTACAAGAACCGAGGAGAAAATTAATTTCTCTCCACAAGAAATATGAACACTACAAGATCAATAAAGCTTTACTCAGTCAGAATACTGTAGCAAAAGTGATGTACAGTTAGGGCCAGAAATATTTGGACAGTGACACAATTTTCGCGAGTTGGGCTCTGCATGCCACCACATTGGATTTGAAATGAAACCTCTACAACAGAATTCAAGTGCAGATTGTAACGTTTAATTTGAAGGGTTGAACAAAAATATCTGATAGAAAATGTAGGAATTGTACACATTTCTTTACAAACACTCCACATTTTAGGAGGTCAAAAGTAATTGGACAAATAAACATAACCCAAACAAAATATTTTATTTTCAATATTTTGTTGCGAATCCTTTGGAGGCAATCACTGCCTTAAGTCTGGAACCCATGGACATCACCAAACGCTGGGTTTCCTCCTTCTTAATGCTTTGCCAGGCCTTTACAGCCGCAGCCTTCAGATCTTGCTTGTTTGTGGGTCTTTCCGTCTTAAGTCTGGATTTGAGCAAGTGAAATGCATGCTCAATTGGGTTAAGATCTGGTGATTGACTAGGCCATTGCAGAATGTTCCACTTTTTTGCACTCATGAACTCCTGGGTAGCTTTGGCTGTATGCTTGGGGTCATTGTCCATCTGTACTATGAAGCGCCGTCCAATCAACTTTGCAGCATTTGGCTGAATCTGGGCTGAAAGTATATCCCGGTACACTTCAGAATTCATCCGGCTACTCTTGTCTGCTGTTATGTCATCAATAAACACAAGTGACCCAGTGCCATTGAAAGCCATGCATGCCCATGCCATCACGTTGCCTCCACCATGTTTTACAGAGGATGTGGTGTGCCTTGGATCATGTGCCGTTCCCTTTCTTCTCCAAACTTTTTTCTTCCCATCATTCTGGTACAGGTTGATCTTTGTCTCATCTGTCCATAGAATACTTTTCCAGAACTGAGCTGGCTTCTTGAGGTGTTTTTCAGCAAATTTAACTCTGGCCTGTCTATTTTTGGAATTGATGAATGGTTTGCATCTAGATGTGAACCCTTTGTATTTACTGTCATGGAGTCTTCTCTTTACTGCTGACTTAGAGACAGATACACCTACTTCACTGAGAGTGTTCTGGACTTCAGTTGATGTTGTGAACGGGTTCTTCTTCACCAAATAAAGTATGCGGCGATCATCCACCACTGTTGTCATCCGTGGACGCCCAGGCCTTTTAGAGTTCCCAAGCTCACCAGTCAATTCCTTTTTTCTCAGAATGTACCCAACTGTTGATTTTGCTACTCCAAGCATGTCTGCTAACTCTCTGATGGATTTTTTCTTTTTTTTCAGCCTCAGGATGTTCTGCTTCACCTCAATTGAGAGTTCCTTTGACCGCATGTTGTCTGGTCACAGCAACAGCTTCCAAATGCAAAACCACACACCTGGAATCCACCCCTGACCTTTTGACTACTTCATTGATTACAGGTTAACGAGGGAGACGCCTTCAGAGTTAATTGCAGCCCTTAGAGTCCATTGTCCAATTACTTTTGGTCCCTTGAAAAAGAGGAGGCTATGCATTACAGAGCTATGATTCCTAAACCCTTTCTCCGATTTGGATGTGGAAACTCTCATATTGCAGCTGGGAGTGTGCACTTTCAGCCCATATTATATATATAATTGTATTTCTGAACATGTTTTTGTAAACAGCTAAGATAACAAAACTTGTGTCACTGTCCAAATATTTCTGGCCCTAACTGTATATATACCAGGATGGGGGCATATATACTTAGAAGGGGACCAGGATAGGGGGCATATATACCATGCTGAGGGATATATATATACCAGGATGGGGTACATATAAACCAGGAAAGGGCCCATGATAAGAGACATATATACCAGGAGGAGGGGCATATATACTAGGTTCGGGACGTATATGGCAGGATGGGCCTAGGATGGGGACATATACCAAATATGGAATATATACCTGGAAGACGCCCAGGATAAGGAATTTATATACAAGGATGAAGGACATATACTACCATTCAAAAGTTTGGGGTCACCAAAACAATTTAGTGTTTTCCATGAAAACTCATACTTTTATTTATCAAATCAGTTACAAAATGAATAGAAAATATAGTCCAGATATTGACAAGGTTAGAAATAATGATTTTTATTTGAAATAATAATTTTCTCCTTCAAACTTTGCTTTCGTCAAAGAATGCTCCCTTTGCAGCGATTCCAGCATTGCAGACCTTTGGCATTCTAGTTGTTAATTTGCTGAGGTAATCTTGAGACGTTTCACCCCATGCTACCTGAAGCCTCTCCCACAAGTTGGATTGGCTTGATGGGCACTTTTCAAGCTGCTCCCACAAGAGCTCAATGGGGTTGAGATTTGGTGACTGCGCTGGCTACTCCATTACAGATGGGGAAGAAGCAAGCAGCTGGTATTCTAAGTAATTCATGCATAATTTGGAGGTTTGCTTTGGGTCACTGTTCTGTTGTTGGATGAAATTGGCTCCATTCAAGTGCTGTCCACAGGGTATGATATGGTGTTGCAAAATGGAGTGATAGCCTTCCTTATTCAAAATCCCTTCTACCTTGTACAAATCTCCCACTTTACCAGCACCAAAGCCACCCCAGACCATCACATTACCTCCATCATGCTTGACAGATGGCGTCAGGCCTCTTCCAGCATCTTTTCAGTTGTTCTGCGTCTCACAAATGTTCTTCTGTGTGATCCAAACACCTCAAACTTTGATTCGTCCATAAAACTTTTTTCCAATCTTCCTCTGTTGAATGTCTGTGTTCTTTTGCCCATATTAATCTTTTCCTTTTATTAGCCAGTCTCAGATGTGGCTTTTTCTTTGCCAGTCTGTCCTGAAGGCCAGTATTCCGGAGTCTTCTCTTTACTGTAGACATTGACACTGGTGTTTTGCGGGTACTATTTAATGAAGCTGCCAGTTGAGGAGCTGTGAGGCGCCGATTACTCAAACTAGACACACTAATGTACTTGTCTTGTTGCTCAGTTGTGCAGCAGGGTCTCTCACGTCTTTCTACTCTGGTTAGAGCCTGTTTGGGCTCTCCTCTGAAGGGAGTAGTACACACTGTTGTAGGAAATCTTCAGTTTCTTGGCTAGTTCTCGCATGGAAAAGCCTTCATTTCTAAGAATAAGAATAGACTGTCGAGTTTCAAATGAAAGTTCACTTTTTCTGGTCATTTTGAGAGTTTCGTAAAATAAACAAATGTAATGCTCCAGATTCTCAACTAGCTCAAAGGTAGGTCAATTTTATAGCTTCTCGAATCAGCCAAACCGTTTTCAGCTGTGCTAACATACTTGGACAAGGGTTTTCTAAACATCCATTAGCCTTCTTACACAGTTAGCAAACACAATGTACCATTAAAACACTGGAGTGTTGGTTGTTGGAAATGGACCTCTATACACCTATGTAGATATTGCATTAAAAAACAGACGTTTGCAGCTAGAATAGTCATTTACTACATTAACAATGTATAGAGTGTATTTCTGATTCATTTAATATTAGCTTCATTGAAAAAAAATGTACTTTTCTATCAAAAATAAGGAGATTTCTAAATGATCCCGAAGTTTTGAAAGGTAGTGTAAATATATATACTAGGATGGAGGAAATATTAATACCTGGAGCGGGCCCAGGATCGAGGCGGTTAATAGAAGGTGGGTGACATTACTACATAATGGGGGGGCAACAAGTAAGTTTGTATGAGATCTAGAATGCTACAAAGGCCTTTAAATGTGACAAATATACGGGTGAGGACTAGGTCCTAATTTTGCACTGAGCCACTGGCCCTTCCCATTTCATGCTGTCAGCAATGGCACTACATGGAAGAGAAGTGTTAGAAGACCTAAAAAATAATTTTCTTTCTCCACGAGAAAGGTAAATGTAAAACCAAGGTACTTCCCTTAAAACAATTCCCCTTACACTGTAGAGGAATAGCACGCGTGAGTCTGAGCCACAAAGAAAGCCTCTCCTAAAGTCCATGCATAAAAAATCTGCCTAAAATTTGACAGGGCCCATTGTGAAAGCTATCTAGACAACTGGGGCAACTATACACTGGAGTTAGGAGAACAAGATGGTAAGTGTTTTTAGAACTGATGACTAGAGATGAGGGAACCTGTGTGGGTCTTGAGTTATTATTATTTTAATTTATTATTATAGCGCCATTTATGCCATTGTGCTTTTCATGTGAAAAAGGACATACATATGCAATATATCAGCAATACAAGGCACACGCAGAAACAGTAGGAGGTAGGACCCTGCCCACGAGGGCTCACTGTCTCCAAAGGATAGGTGAGGATACATTAGGAAAGGGAAGAGCTGGTCGTGCAGCAGTTTGGTGGAATGAGGCAATATTTATCAGCAATACAAGGCACATGCAGGTACAGTAGGAGGTAGGACCCTGCCCATGAGGGCTCAAGGTCTACAAGGGATAGGTGAGGATACATTATGAAAGGGAAGAGCTGGTTGTGCAGCAGTTTGGTGGAATGAGGCTCACTGCAGGTTGTAGGCTTGTCGGATGAAGTGGGTCTTCAAGTTCCTTTTGAAGGTTTCCACAGTAGGCAAGGGTCTGATATTTTGGAATAGAGAGTCCCAAAGTATGGGGATGCATGGGAAAAATCTTTTATGCGATTGTGGGAACAAGAGATAAGAGGGGAGTGTGAGGAATAAGGCTTATTCTGAGCTATTCCTACAGCAGCCATGTTGTCAGATGTCACCATATTTTACCTTACTCCATGGAGAGAGAGCCCCCACCTTTTGCTTGTGGCTTAATTAATCTTCGGGAATATGTTAATGAACCTGAGGAAATCATCTTCCTGGCCAGTTATTTCCATACAATGAATGCTCCCTACCAGTTATACATAAGGAAGACCACCCTGTGACTTTGCAGAAGAGTGCGAAAAACTAATTTCCCTTTGCCTGCAGATTCAATAGAAACCTCAAACACAGAGTAGACATATAGGGGCCGAGAGTATAACTCTTAATATTTCACGAACCTTCACTCCTCTAAATATGACAAGCATAAATATAGCACCTAGAGTTGTAGGCGATTAAAGAACTTATTTTTATATAATTGTGCGACCTTCATACGTACGCCGAACTTGATATTGGTTGGTGGGATCACAGCAAAGGGGTGGTGTGTCCCACCATTGGAAAGCTAAAATCATAACTGAAAATATGAGAGCATTCTATTCCACCTATGATGCTCCCAGGCAAAGTTATGACCCGTAGTAACTTCTGAATATATCATATCACAGCCCAGGGGGTGGGAACTGCAGGTCAGCCTGTGAGCCAGAAATGGGCAGGAGAGGGGCAGGCATCTTACAGTATAAGAATTCCTGACCTCAGGTGAATATTGGTATTCTTCTGAAGACTCATTATTACATAAAGCCAGAGTATACCCCAGGAACCCAGTTGGCTCCACGCTGCCCCTTGTAGCACCACCAATCATCAAGGAACTGGTAGCTGACTACTGACTATATTTGTCCATTCTGTGTATATACCATTTATCTTTTATTTGCTTAACTGACTGTAATATCTGTAATATCTTAATAATACCTGTACTTTTTAATATCTAGTGTGCTAGTAGGGCGATTAAATATATAAATGTAATCTTGAGTTCTTATCTTGATCACGAATCCCCACTTCCGTGTGATCATTTAATGTTAATGCTACCTGGGTTGGTTTCTGACCCAATATAAGCCAGATCACTTACCAGACTTATCAAAGGAGAAACTGGTGGCAGCAATTAGTGCTTGGTGTTACTCAGGGCCTCTGTCAGTGACGAGTTGGTGGTGGTGGTTTATATATGCTACTGGCCTGGCACTGGAAGGCATATATCACACTCACTGAGAGGTGCCTTAATGAACCAGCACTGACAGGGCAGCTAGAAGTCCTTCTTTTACCCTCAGGCAGTTCTCTGACTTGCCTGAGTCTCACAAGACTAACAAAAGGCTCTATAGAGCTGCCAGGTACGGTGACAAATTTCTCACAGGATGTAGCAGAGATCTTGAGAGGATCAAGGTTGCGTGAAGGTAAGTAGCGAGAGACTATGTGACAGATGTGTAGAGGATACAGATTGAGGATGGCTTTGTATGTCATAGTTAGGGTTTTTAACATGGAAATGGGAAGCCAGTAAAGGGATTGGTAGAGAGGAGAGACCAGGGAATAGCGGGGAGACAGGTGGATTAGTTGGAAAGCAGAGATTGGGTGCAAGAGTGCTAGAGAGGAGGCCAGAGAGAAGACGGTTGCAGTAGTTGAGGCGAGAGATGATGAGGGTATGCACAAGTGTTTTTGCAGTTTCTTGGTCAAGGTATGTACAGATCCAGGAAATATTTTTGAATTGGATTTGTCAGGAGGTGGCAAGGGCTTAGATATGTGGCTTGAAGGAGAGGACAGTGTCGAGGATTACCCCAAGGCACCGAGTATGTGGGGCTGGGTTGAGTAAGCAGCCATTGACTTTGATTGATAGGTCTGGTGGGGTGGTAGAATGAGATGAGGGAAAATGAAGAATTCTGTTTTGTCCATGTTCAGTTTTAGCAAGGGAGCAGACAAGAAAGGTGAAATGGCGGACAAACATTGTGGGGTTTTGGTTAGTAAGGAGGTGATGTCAGGTTCAGAGATATAGATCTGTGTGTCATGAGCTTAAAAATGTTTCTGAAAGCCAAAAGACTGTGAGCTGTCCCAGGCCAAAGGTGTAGATGGAGAAGAGTAGGGGTCCTAGAACTGAACCTTGGGGGACACCGACAGATAGGGGGCAAGGTCAAGAGGTGGCGACACTGAATGTCTGGTCTGTTAGATATGAAGAGACCCCAGAGAGGGCCAAGTCTGTAATACCAAGAGATGATAGAATCTGTAACAGGAGAATGGTCTACAGTGTACAGGCAGAGGACAGGTTTAGGAGAAAGAGGACAGAGTAGGGTTGCTTGCTTTTGGCTGTTAGTAGGTCATTGGTAACTTTAGCTAGGGCAATTTTGGTTGAGTGATGCTGCTGGAAACCAGATTGTAACCGTCAAAGAGGGAGCAGAAGGAGAGATGGGAGGACAGTTCAAGATAGTCACGCCGTTCCAATAGTTTTGAGGAATAAGGAAAAAGGGGAAATGGGGTGAAAGCTGGACACAGAGGATGGCTCAAGAATGGGCTTTTTGAGGATGGGTGTTATTTACCTAAATCATTTTTAAAAAATCAGACGTGGGCTCCGCTGTATTTTTGATTGCCAGCCAAGGTAACCCAGGCAGCTGGGGGCTGGAACTTTCAGCGTGGTGAAACCAAAGTGGTGTGGGCCTCCCATTCTAAAAATTGCAGACCGCAGCTGCCTCAGAATTGACATCTCCATGAGAGAGGCTAAAGTTGGTCGTTACGTCACTCTTCCAGCTGCCCTGGTGGAGGTGGCTGACTGGGTAATAAGGGGTTAGTGTCAGCTGAGTATTTACAGCTGACACCAAGCCCTATGTTAGACCCGGCCTTTATCAATCTACAGGGTGGGTCATTTATATGCATTCACCCAAATACAATGGGAATGGTTGGTGATATCAACTTCCTCTTTGTGGCACATTAGTATATGGGAGGGGGAAAACTTTTCCAGAAGGGTGGTGACCATGGCGGCCATTTTGAAGTCAGACATTTTTTATCCAATTTTATTATTTTCAATGGGAAGAGGGCCATGTGACACATCAAACGTTTTGATAATTTCATAAGAAAAACAATGGTGTGCTTGGTTTTATTAACTTTATTCTTTCATGAGTTATTTCCAAGTTTATGACCACTTATAAAATGTGTTTAGCGTGCTGCCCATTGTGTTAGATTGTCAATGCACCCTCTTCTCCCATTCTTGACACACTGATCAACATCGCAGAAGAAATGCTAGAAAAGGCTTCCAGTATCCGTTGTTTCAGATGCTGCGAATCTTGTATCTTCACAGCATAGACAATTGCCTTTAGATGAGTGATAAGGCAAACTTTTTTGTGAATGGTGAAGTTAACAAACAAAACCACCACTATTCGCCTGACACTAACCCACAGTGGATTAATCCCTCCAAGACTGTTGGAACACAAAAATTATTGGTATGGTGTGGTATATGGAGTACAAAGATAGTGGGGCCATTGTTCATCAATGGAAACCTTAATGCCACAGCATTTCTGAAATTGCTGCATGATTCAGAATCCAATATGGGCACAGAGTAGAAAGAGCACTTATGTGTCTGACTCAGTAAGGAAGGGGTGGGGCACTTCTCATCTTGCATAACAAGAAAGTAAATGAATACTGATAACTGTGCCAGAACACAATGTGAACAGGTCTGTAGAACCGTGTTAACACCACCAAGAATCTATATCACAAAAAGACAGTATAAAAATGTCCAAAATTACTCTGCTATATAAGTAAAAGTAAAAAGCAAGTGCAAAAAAATGTTAATAACAGGGTACTTAGTTAATACGTTTTTTGCAAAAAATGTACGAAAACCATTCTACCACGTCACGGTGACCCTTTATCAGAACGGCCCTAAAAAGAACGTATTTAAAACCTTATCTAATGTGAACAAACCTCAAAGATGCAGGATGCAGTAGGGCCAGAATCCAATATGGGCACAAAGTAGAAACAGTACTTATGTGTCTGACTCAGTAAGGAAGCAGTGGGGCACTTCCAATCAGGTTTTAAATACATTAGTATTATTATTATTATTATTATTATTATTATTATTATTAGCAGGATATAGGGGAAAAGGGGAAAAAGGGTTTTTGGTCATTGGGTTTATTGGAGGCGAGTGTCATCCTATTTCTAGATTTCTCCGATTTTTTAGATAAGAATCTATGATCATCTTGTAAATCCATAATTATGGTACTATGGTTCAATCTAGGGGTTAATAATAGGTTTAATGTTAATACCTTTATCTTAAATACAGGCCTGAGGGTGGACCATTAAGACAATGTTTTGTCCTGATGGCACGCCGGGTCAATCCATGACCCTTATGGACCATACATAGCCACTTTGGATGGTGGTGATATATAATTCGGAGTTTTTCTGGACTGTAGGGATATTGATCACAAAATACTTACGTATATATATTTTTACTCTTGCTATTATTCATATTGGTCTTCAAACAGCCTTTGTAGAAACCTCCATGACCCCCACCTATTTGATTGTATATTGGGGTTTTGCCCCCTCCTGGTCACTTTGTGGCAGAGATTTATCCGTGGGTGTGCTTATACAGATTGTGGCCGCCCTGGGGATATTTATCTGCCCCATCGGTGGCCTGGGAGGGGTGCAGACATGCAGTTATCAATATATATCTCCTCTGTTGCTTCTTGTCACGCCATTCTCTGGTACACTATCGACACTGCGGACAGATGCCCAGTTTGTGACAATTAGGGGTTCTGAGCTAGTTATAATAATCAATAAATCCAAGGCCAGAAGGGTGATTTCAGACGAGGGTCTTTCATTCTTTTGGCTTATGTGTTTCTATCTTATGATCAATACACCTTCAATATAATTGATCATTATGACATCGGGTGCTTTCTTTGAAAAATGATAAACATTTTACCTTAATAATCATTGTATTCAATATATATTATGATGCGCTCGGTCTTTTTCTGGTATTCCAAATGCACAAACGTTTAGGTAATCTGTTATCATGTGACCGCACACATGACCCGCGCTGCTCCCGGAACGTCACTTCCGGTTTGGCCGAGGTACCATGGCAACATACAAAGCGGCAGGAAGAGCCGTCTGATTGGTAATAGTATTTAAGGGCGGAACGCAGGATATTGGCCACGCCTCCCTGACGAAGCCGCTTTACCTCGGCGATACGCGTGGGACACAGCTCCCCTGCTTTTGATCCGCACTCTGCCCCCAGCGCGAGACGTCCAGGCACCTCTCATGGCACAGATCCTTAGGATGGGAGATTAGACATGGCTCAGGCACCTGCCCATCTTGGACCACCGGGTCTGGGTGAGATATTTTCCCTCTCAGGGCTTTCTTAACCTCATTTGGGTATACACTGGACTATTATCAGCATGGTATTTGCATGGTGACTGTCTGATTTGCCTATGAATATGGTGCCTGTTTGATCCGTCCGTTGCCTGGGGAGCACATACAAGGCTCTGATTAATTCCAATGGTGGTACATGTCAGTTGATATATTACATTTATTATACTCTCGTCAGTTCCCTATTTATGTGAATTTATCTAAACTGTTTGAGTCTCTTGTATTATGGACATTGTACTTTCTACCTATGTATTGGAATAATACCTTGTGTGCTACTTGATTATAAAATAACATTTGCAGGGGATCTTTCTCCTAATGGATTGTGGTTTGCTTGATGCTTTTAATTGTTTTTAGATGGTTTGTTGTTTGGTCCTTAAATAAAATCTTGCACATTGATATATACTTTGCGGTGGTGTGCTGCTATTTGATTTGTCAATTCCTTTTCTACTATTACAGGCTTCTTGTTGACAAAGCAGCACCCCCAACCCTTAAGGTACCTTTACACGCCGCTACAACAGGGTGGAAACAACTGGGTGCTTCACGTGCACGAGCACGTACCAACGGTTACAAACGGTACCCGATACCACCTTTACACGCCGCTACAAGGTACACTTCAGACGGTTTAATCCACCTCTGGATGCACCGCCGGGTGCTCAAGTTACCTTCTGTAGAGCACCTTACCTCATTTACACGCCGCTACAGAAGGTAACCTGGTGCAGCAGGGACAACACATACGCGTGCCAGAATTGTGGATTACGAGACGCTCGTACGATGATTGGACAACGCAATAGCATCATGATTGGCCAGCCAGCGCAGGAAGGCTGCCTAATACATGACGCTATTGCAATTGTGTAATGTGACTGGTCAGCTCCTTAAATACGCCGCCCTATGCAGCGACTACCAATCGTAATGCAGGAGCTTCCTCCAATGATCGCTGAAGGGGGGCGGTTTCACGGAGGCTGTGTCACGCCCCAGGGAGTTAACTAGGTGACGAAAAAACCTTACCCTACCTTGTTTAGACGCCACTACCATCGGGTTGAAATCAACCTGTTTTAGAGCACTGCTCTGAAACAGGTGCCGCAAGTGACGGGTGGCAACAACCTACTTTACACGCCGCTACCTCGGGTTGATTTAACGGTGCAAGATACATTTGTCTCATAAACCCGGTTGTTTCCACCCTGCTGTAGCGGCATGTAAAGGTACCTTTATTGGGACAATTAATTCTGAGTAGTGCACCTCAGTTCTTGTTGATCACATCTTCCTCTTGACATAGATTCTCTTTAAGTCATGCGAGTTTGTTGCCAATCAAGCACAGTTGATACTGTAGTTAGTAGACCAGGTGTTGGTGCTACTGGTAGTGTGGACAGGTGCCAAGTCCTGCTGGAAAGTGAAATTTCCATCTCCAAAAAGCTTGTTGGCAGATGGAAGCATGAAGTGCTCTAAAATGTCTTGGTAAGGCAGCGCTGACTTTGGTCTTGATAAAACAGAGTAGACCTACACCAGCAGATGACATGGCTCCCCAAACCATTAATGGTTGTGGAAACTTCACACTAGACCTCTAGCAGCTTGGATTGTGGTCTCTCCACTCTTCCTCCTGACTCTGAGACCTTGATTTCCAAATGAAATGCAAAATTTACTTTCATCTGAAAACAACACCTTGGACCATTGAGCAACAGTCCAGTTCTTTTTGTCTTTGGCACAGGTAAGACGCTAAGTGCGTTGTCTAGTTTGTAAAAGATAAACACTGGGCACTAACCAAGTGCTGGCAGCAAAGACCCGTGGAAGTGGCAACTGCCACGAAACGGCAAGCCGTCGTCTGATGTCCTCCACCCCTCCCTCCCCCAAGCATGTTCATGGATCCTTTGCTATTGGACCTTGAATAAAAGAATCGTCACAAGTTGGTGAGTGCTGCCGTTTTTTGTCTTTTCCCGCTAAGTGCGTTGTCTATTAGTCATGACTGGTTTGACACAAGGAATGCGACAGTTGTAGCCCATGTCCTGGATATTTCAGTGTGTGATGGCGCAGCAGCAGTCCACTCTTTGTGTAACTTACCCAAATTTTTTAATCGCCTGTATTTAACCCGGTTGCTTGTTCACCTTTTTCTAGCACACTGTTTCCTGCCACTCAACTTTCCATTAAGGCTATGTTCACACAGTGCGTTTTTGTTGCGGTTTTGGGGTCAGGTTTTGCCTTAGTTTTATGTCAATCTATGCTAATCCTTTCCAGCGTTTTTGTTTCCCAGCAAAACCTATGTAATTCTGGGATTAGCTGTCCACACACATTGGTTTTATTTCCCTGTAGAAAGTGTAAACACTCCAGGTTTTACTGCAGATTTGAAAGAATGTATGTCAATCATTTTCAGTTTTTTTGGCTTTGTTCTATAACCAAAACTCAGAAAAGATGCAGCAAAAACGCAGCAAACCTCCTGTGAAAAATTCAGGAGAAGCTAGCAATACCTCAGGTTTTGCAAAACCAAAAACCAATGTGTCTGGACATAGCCGAATATACTTGGATACAGCATTCTGTGAACAACTAGCTTCTTTAGCAGTGAATGTTTGTGGCTTACCCTCCTTGTGGAGTGTTGCAATGACTGCCTTCTGGACATCTCTCAAGTCTGCAGTCTTCCCCATGATTGTGTAGCCTACTGAACCAGACTAAAGGACCATTTAAAATGCTTAGTAAGCCTTCGCAGGTATTTTGTCTTAATCATTCTAATTTTCGGAGATAATGAATTTTGGGTTTTCATTGGCTGTAAGCCATAATCATCAACATTAACAGAAATAAACGCTTGAAATAGATCACTCTGTTTGTAATGACTTTATATAATATATGTGTTTAAATTTTGTATTGAATTACTGAAATAAACTTTAAATCTTTTTGATGATATTCTAATTTATTGAGATGCACTTGTATCTTAACAGAAGATGTCCAGGATTTAGGTAATGATGATCTATCCTGTGTAGTGAACAAATATACTAAGAGAAGGAACCAAGCGCAGATAGGGTCTTATCTTTTTAACAATCAGTGGCTAAAGAGCCGTAATGATAGCTGCTCACCTGGTCAAGTTGTGTGACACACAACCAGTATTGAAAGCATGTAATAGCGGCTGCTGCTGGACCCACACCTCCACGTGCTATGTGGTCAGATTCCAGAGTTTTCCAGGGACAATGTGTCGTCGGTCCGCGCGGCCACAAAAGACTGAATCAGAAGTTCACTCTATAACTTTATAGATGGATGGATCCAAATAAAGGTATAGAGTGAACTTCTGATTCAGTCTTTTGTGGCCGCGCGGACCGACGACACATTGTCCCTGGAAAACTCTATCCTGTGTAGTGGCCATTCTTGGGTACTGCAATGCAGATCATATTCACTTCAATGGAAGCTAGACTGCAGTACTTGAGAACACCCACACCACACTGTACAGATCTTTACTTCCAGCGATGACCTATCCTAACAAGTCCTCAACAACCCTTTTAAAATTGGCATCATAAATGTTATATATGAAGCATACAATATATATTACGTCCTTGCGGGCAGTGTCCCATCTCCTCCTGTACCTGTCTGTGCCTTGTATTGTTCATGATTATCAGGGGCTGGCTGGCAAATTTTGGCCTGGGGGGCAACTACAAAGCAGTGGCCCTTGAGTTGCGGCGGCCCATCTTTCGTTTTCTTATCTCTGGCACTTGCATTAAAGCAGCATAGGTAGGAGGCTTTAAAAATAACAGTGGATGGTACATAGATACAGGAACACTATTTATTTGCAGCTACTGTATATGATTAATCTCCAGGTAAATAGTGTTTAAACCTGATGAGCTGATTATCTGGAAAAGTGTAGGCTACAGCGAGAAAATTACATTTTCCCCCCTGCTGCTAGGTTCAAAGCAAGGATCCATTGCAGTCACCGTTCACTACAAAGTGAGACCGCTGTAATAATGTCTCCGCACTATGGCAGCAACACATGGCAACCCATCAACAACCTACAGCAAGTGGGGCTGATGGGAGCTGGTGAGTGCAGGCATCAGCCATAACCCTAAATATTCCTGCCAGTGACTGACAAGGACATTAAATTGGTTAAAACAGCAGCAATTATGGCGAGCTTTCATCACAAACTTATACAATCCCTTTAATGCTCCTAGCAAATAAAAATGTAGTAATCCCTAAATTGTCAATGGCACAATACTTTATTAAGCATAGCCATATGTCACAATCTTATATATTATGGATTGGTACATGTACAGAATCAAAACCAATACCCGCATAACAATACATCACCAGAACCACCAGCAATACCAACATGCATTACTAAAACTCACATCAGTACAGAAACGCGGATCACTACCCTCATCAGTACAGAAACACAGCATCATAACACCCAGCAGTAGATGAATTCATCGCCAGGATCACCATTAGTTTGTACATAAATCATCAGGACTATCATTATGTAATGGTGACCACTCTCTGCTTATTCTTCTTGATCTCTCTGCAGCTTTTGACACTGTTGACTACCATCTCCTACTCTATGTTGCACTCCATTGGTATAAAGGACACCGCTTTTTACTGTGTCTCTTCCTATCTTTTTGACTGCTCTTTCAGTGTATCACTCGCTGGCTTCACTTCAACCCCCTCTTCCTCTCACTATTGGGGTCCCTTAGTGTTCTGTCCTTGGCCCTCTTCTCTCTCTACACGGCCCCGATTAGACAGATGATCAGCAGATTTGGCTTCCAGTACCATCTTTATGCTGATCTATATGGGGTGAGACAATGCGCAAATAGGGTCTTATCCCCTTTCAGATATCGCCAAGAACATTATTGAAAGCTGCTCACCTGGAAAAGTTGTGTTACAGACAACAAGTATGTGCGCCTGGATACAGCTGCTGCAGGACCCACGCATCCACGATCGATGTGGCAAACAATAGTTATATTGGGACAAAGTGTCTCATGATCCGCACTTCTGAATGAATGAACCCAGAAACTGGAACACTGGTTTCAACGGGTGTTCTTTATTGCTACGCGTTTCAGAGCGTTACAGTGCTCCTTCCTCAGGTATTTGTCCCTGAGGAAGAAGCACAGTAACGTTCCGAAACGTGTAGGAATAAAGAACACCCATTGCAACCAGTGTTCCAGTTTCTGGTTTCATTCATTCAGCAGCGCGGATCCTGAGACACTTCGTCCCAATACAACTATCTTTATGTTGATGACACACAACTATACACTTCTTCCCTGACCTTACCCCTACTGTATTACAGAACACCAATGATTGTCTAACCACAGTTTCCAATATCATGTCTACTCTATACCTGAAACTTAACCTTTCCAAAACTGACCTTCTTCTGATCCCACCGTCTACTAACCTCCCCAAATCTGACATCTCCCTCTCAGTGTGAGGCACCATAATAACACTTAGGCAGAAGGCTCGATATCTGGGTGTTATGTTTGATGCTGATCTTTCATTCACCTCCTATATACAATCTTTCACCCGCTCTTGTCACCTGCAACTGTAGGAAATCTGTAGAATCCGCCCCTTCTTCACCATGGAAACAACTAAAACCATCATAGTGGCCATGATCCACTCCCGCCTTGATTATTGCAACTTTCTATTAATTGGCCTCCCCTTCACTAGACGTTCCCCTCTCCAGTCTATCCTTAATGCAGCAGCCAAGGTCACCTATCTGGCTAACCGTTACTCGGATGCCTCCACTCTGTGCCAGTCACTCCATTGGTTTCCCATACATTATACGATCTGCTCTGTGCCAGTCATTGCACTGGCTGCCGATACACTACAGGATCCGCTTTGTGCCAGTCACTGCACTGGCTGCCCATACATTATAAGATCCAATTCAAATTGCTTGTTCTCACCTTCTCACCCACAAAGCTCTTCACGGTGCAGCACTTCCCTACCTCCCTACCCTCATCTCTGTCTATCACCCCACCCATTCTCTTCGCTCTGGGAGTGACTGGAGCTAACATCTGTACTAATCTGAACCTCCAATTCCCAGCTTCAAGACTTCTCTCGCGCTGCAATGCTCTGGAATGCTCTACCCCAAGAAATTAGGACTACCCACAACTTACTTAGCTTCAGGCGCTCCCTAAAAACACATCTTTTTAGGGCGGCCTATCATGCTCCCTAATCAGTCATTCAGACATAGGTTATCCACTACTTCCCTGAACATAACTGTCTAACTCCATCAGACCGAAAAGCTCTATACAGACTGGCTGGTGGCCACTTACTCCACTCTCATCTATTCCACAACCTCAAAATGGCTGGACCATAATCGTAAATTATGGAGGCAGCGGTGGATCGCGGATAGGTGAGAATACAGATTTGTTTTATTTTTAACTCTTTCTTTTACTATATTTCACTTCCGCAATGTATATTATACATTGCGGAAGTGAAAGTGCCCCGTTGTGTCTGGATCCGTGATAATCACAGACCCCGACACAGAATAGGTTCCCCCCTGTGGTGTCCTTTCCTGTCCGTGGGGTCCTACAAAAAGTAGGATCTCACGGACAGGAAAAAAAATGTTATGTGAAAGCAGCATGAAGTGTTTATCGAGCCGTGCAGCCTGACTTCGAAATGTTTTCTTTTCTACTGGTAAATTATATCTGGTAGTTATCTCCTAGCTACAGGCAGCAGTGACTGTTATTTTTAAGATGTACCCTATTACCCTATAAGTGAACAATACCATTGTTGATATATTTTATCCTCTAGTAGGGGCATCCTCTTGTATGTGCTTTCTTTCACCTCTACTGTACATTCTGATTTAAAATTTGGAGTCATATAAAGATAAATTACAAGCCAGTTAAGAAGTTTGAAAACAATACCTCACTTAGAGAATATTAATCTAATTTTTGACCATTAATATTAACTTTCACAGCAGTTTTGAAGTGTGAGAACCCCACGCTTAGAAGTAACGATGGACAGGACGCATAGATCAAATCCACATAACCACAGAAATCATTCAGGTGAGTGCTAATATAGAACAAGAAATAATGTGAAAGTGCATTTTTTTAAATATTTACCCTTATATTCTCTTGTGGAAGTAAATTTCATGTTCAAATAACAAATATTATTGAGTGCCCTGATGTGTCTCCATTCTGCAACAGTATGCAATCCTTGACGTCAAGGAGACGGATAATAGTGATGTAAACAGGGACGGAGTGATGGGATGTAATATAAGAGCTGTAAAAAATCTGACAAGACGTGCAGAACCAGCAATGACAGTGATAAAGCCGGGAACTCAAAACTAACCAGAATAGACTGATTCGATAAAGTATCTACGCAGGTATACCTTGTGCTGGCTATACTCAAATCAAAGACACAGAACCTTGGTGTTTAACGAGAGAGTAGCTTCATTTTTATTGTTTTAAGGGTTTGTATAGGTTACAGAAGATTGAAATTAGAATCGATTACATCATACAATGGTGGGGGCTTTTATGAATATGCATTATAGACAGTTTGAAATAATTGGTGAACTTTAACAGTCTATAGAAGATAACGGTTGATGCTCACATAGGCCTATTGGCCTTGGGACCATTATCTTAAGAGCAATAGACATAGAGAAGATGCTGACTTTTGCTTTTCTCCGGGAATCTAACTTTTGTCCGACTCCCATCCACCCTTATCTGTTCCTCATGCAACAGACTGTTACAGATGTTTTAGTCAGAATAAACATGATAACTATAAAATGGCTTCTGGAGATACAAAATTGAGGAAGATATATAGTAATATATGAAAACGTCTTTAACAACAGTACACATGCTCGTTCTGCGCTCCTTCATATACCAGCCATGACGGTATACATACTTATTCTGTGCTCCTTCATATACCAGCCATGACAGTACACATACTCTTTCTGTGCTCCTTCATATACCAGCCATGACAGTACACATACTCTTTCTGCACTCCTTCATAGATCTTATGTGACTTGAGCCACCATAGACATCAGAGCGAGGAGGAGCTGAAATATAAAGTACGCACACAGAGGAAAATTAGTCAGGGTGCTGGCATTCATAGGGAGCAAGCCACTTCCCAATGATCTGTGATATAGTGTCCCAGGAGGGAGTGGAGGCACTGAGAAACAGCATCAGTGACTAAGGTGACGTCACAGTGACTCGATTTACAATCACTGTAAGTGGCATATAAGAAAAGAAAAAGGGTTATAAGACTTCATAAAAACTGCTTCCAATAATATCAAGGGTCATAAATAGTGACTTACACAATACAAATTGCATTATATAGTTAAAAATGTGAAAAAAATATCCCCAAATGCACTTCAAAAAGCTGAAGAAACACTTCTCGCCATTGTGGAGTGTAAATGCACTCCAAATGGCAGAAATGACACGCGTTCTACCACAGATGTTTCCCAAAATGCAGATCATAACTATATCAGGAGCATCGGGGGGTGTGCAGACATTATAGTGGAGCGCATATGCGTTCCACGGCTTCACCACATGGGACCACATAAGTGCATGGATTATTCCTACTGTTATGTATGCACACTGTGGCCACCCTATCTTTTGTGGACATGACTATACTTATTCTTGGGTGTAACATAGAGCAGCTTAAAACTTCACACCAGGTTAAATGTATCATCATGTTATCTATGCCCTAACATATATTATGTAATCAACAATGCTAATAAACATCTGCATTTGATGGCAACTGTGTATAATAAGCTAGTACATGACATGAGGGGTCATAAATAGTGAGTTACAAAATAGTTGTACCCTTCATATAATTTAACAAATGAAACAAATCCCCATGAAATTGCAAGGTTTTATTAGATATACGTTAAAAATACTAATAATAAAAAAGGACCATAACAGAATAGACCCATAAACAGTACTAGAAATATTCAGGGAACAGATAGGATAGAAGTGATGATAAATGAATACATCTGGTATAGGGTTAGGGCAATATAATAAAAATATGAAATGGGTATTGCCACGTTGCCTATAAGTTATGAATGTACCAAAATAATAAAACTGTAAAAGTGCATGATCACATGAATAAGTAATTGTGCTACAATGATAGAATATTGGGACAAGTATGGCTAAATACCAATTGCAGTCTGACAAGGGAAATCACTCGTATATACAGTGGGTACGGAGAGTATTCAGACCCCTTTAAATTTTTCACTCTGTTTCATTGCAGCCATTTGGTAAATTCAAAAAAATTATTTTTTTTCTAATTAATGTACACTCTGCACCCCATCTTGACTGAAAAAAAGCAGAAATGTAAATATTTGTGCAAATGTATTAAAAAAGAAAAACTGAAATCTCACATGAACAAAATGTGGGAGGAGTCCTTCCCCTTTTCCTTCATGTATACTGACTGAGAGTCACAGCATTGTGGGTTTGAGCCTAGAAGATGTGAGCAACAGGATGGATTGAATGCATAGTGAGGCATATATGTGCTTTTTTTTGTAAAAATGAAATATCACATGGTCATAAGTATTCAGACCCTTTGCTCAGACACTCATATTTAAGTCACATGCTGTCCATTCCCTTGTGATCCTCCTTGAGATGGTTCTACTCCTTCATTGGAGTCCAGCTGTGTTTAATTAAGCTGATAGATGTGTGCCTTTACAAATTAAGTCCTATCTATATAAGACCTCACAGCTCACAGTGCATGTCAGACCAAATGAAAATCATGAGGTCAAAGGAACTGCCCAAGGAGCTCAGAGACAGAATTGTGGCAAGGCACAAATTTGGCCAAGGTTTCAAAAGAATTTTTGCAGTACTCAAGGTTCCTAAGATGGCCTCCATAACCCTTAAATGGAAGACGTTTAGGACCACCAGAAGTCTTCCTAGACCTGGCCATCCAGCCAAACTGAGCAATCGTAGGAGAAGAGCTTTGGTCAGAGAGGTAAAAAAGAACTCCAAGATCACTGTGGCTGAGCTCCAGAGATGCATTAAGGAGATGAGAGAAAGTTCCCCAAAGTCAACGATCACTGGAGCACTCTACCAGTCGGGCCTTTATGACAGAGTGGCCCGATGGAAACCTCCCCTCAGTGCAAGACATATGAAAGGTTGCATAGAGTTTGCAAAAAAACACATGAAGGACTCCCAGACTATGATAAATAAGATTCTTTGGTCTGATGAGATGAAGATAGAACTTTTTGGTGATAATTTTAAGCGGTAAATGTGTAGAATAACAGGCACTGTTCATCACCTGCCCAACACAATCCCAACAGTGTAACATAGTGGAGGCAGCATTATGCTATCGGGGTGTTTTTCAGCTGCAGGGACAGGATGACTGGTTGCAATTGAAGGAAACATGAATGCGGCCAAGTGCAGATATATCGTGGATGAAAACCTCTTCCAGAATGCTCTGGACCTCAGACTTGGCCGAAAGTTCAAGTTCCAACAAGACAATGACCCTGAGCACACAGGTAAAATAACAAAGGAGTGGCTTCAGAACAACTCTGTGACCTTTCTTTTCTGACCCAGCTAGAGCCCTGACCTAAACCCAATTGAGCATCTCTGGAGAGACCTGAAAATGGCTGTCCACCAACATTCTTGTTGCATCATTTCCAAGAAGACTCATGGCTGTACTAGCTCAAAAGGGTGCTTCTACTCAATACTGAGCAAAGGGTCTAAATATGTCCTCCCTGTGTTTGTGTGGGTTTCCTCTGGGTTCTCCGCTTTCCTCCCACCCTTGAAAGACACACTGATAGGATATATAGATTGTGAGCCCCAATGGGCACAGTGTTGCAAATGTATGTAAAGCGCTATGGAATTAATAGTGCTATATAAATGAATAAATATTATTATTATTACTTAAGACCATGTGATAATTTACCAAATGGTTGCAATGAAACAAAGAGTAAAAAATTGAAAGGGGTCTGAATGCTTTCCACACCCACTGTAATATGCTAATAAATGCTGCTGGTAGATTGATTCAATTAATATAGTCTATGTCATTTGCAGAAGCCAGTAAAGAAGATGGACAAGGTATTAAATCTTGAATGCCAATAAATGATAAAGTCTTGCAAATTGATCCTTATTATTCTCTGTTTGCAATGGGTGAAGTCAATGAGTACACTGAATAATTCTGCACTCACTGCCTAAGTATAAGTAGTTCCTCCCGTCTTGTATAGGACAAGCTGTTGCGGGGATGTTCCTCCTCGATCCTGGATGATTAAGTACTATGAAGGTGAAGGATGCTCTGTCTGGAAACGTTGCCTATACGCAGGATGCAGTGAACACGCTGGCATCTGACATTACTCTGAATCTCTGATGCTATGGTGTTTCAGTGTAGGCCAAAATTCTGCACATTCTGAAGGAACAGGGTCATTCTTCCTCAGGGGCAGTTGTGTGATAGCTTGTTTTTTGCGGGATGAGTTGTAGTTTTTATTGGTGCCATTTTGGGCCACATAATATTTTTTGATCACTTTCGATTCTGTTTTTTGTGAGGCAGAATTAAGAAGAAACATCAATTCAGGAAATGTTTTTTCTTTAACGCTGCTCACCATGTTCTAAAAGCGATAAGACAGCCTTATTCTCCAGTTCAGTACGATTACAGTGATACCACATTTATGTATTTTTAGTTTTTCCGTTATTACATAATACTATTTTATAAAAAAAAAGAGTTTTTGCATTGCCGTATTCTGAGAGCTATAGCTTTTTTTTTATTATTTCACTGATGAAGCTGTATGGAGGTTTGTTTTTTTCAGTATAAGAGGATAATTTCTGCAGTATCATTTTAATTTATATATGGCTACTTGATCATGTTTCATTCCACTTTTTTGCCAGCTGTATGATTAAAATACATTGTTTTTAGAACTTTTTTCTATTACAATGTTCACTGAAGGGGTTAACTAGTGTCACAGTTTTATAGAGCAGATTGTTACAGATGTGGCGATACCAAATACGTGTAGATTCCTTTTTTGTTTACATAAATATAGATATTTATTGGAGTTTTTTTCTATTTTTTTGTTCTTTATTTTCTGCTTTTTTAAATGTTTTTTTTTACATTTTTTTTTTTAATTTTGTATATTTTTTACTTAGTCCCTTTACGGGATATTACCTTTTGCTCAGATTGCAGTTGTAATGCAATCCTTGATCATTGCATTACAATTCAGCTGTCAGCTGCAGCATCACAGACCTCAGAGTTCATGCTGCGGGCATGATTCCTGAGGCTTGCCGCGAGCATGATTCCTGAGGCTTGCCGCGAGCATGATTCCTGAGGCTTGCCGCAGTCAGGTAACCAGGAACTCATCATGGAGATGAAGGGTCACCATCGCGACAGTTGGGCCCTTGAAATACATTGCGATCAGAGGTTAGAGGGAGCGAGATCCCTCTCCCAATCCCCTAAGTGCTGTGATCAATATCGATTGCAGCTTTTTTATGGTTAAACAGCTATGAAGATACACATCCTAGGTCGATAAGTATCACCTACCTAGGACATATCGGTACATCCAAGGTTGTGAAGGGGTTAATCTCCCTCCCTCTCTTGTAAATCACCTAAGGAATGCTTTTAGCTGCAGATGGACATCTCAAACCTTAAACTACTTCCTTCGATATTCATATCTCAGCTAAAATTATTGTATCTGTGCAATTTTCCGGATCTTACTGATTCTAAAAGCTCTAACTGTGACAGATGGGCAAAAGCTACCTTCACATGGTTTGGTAGGAGTCAGATTCTTAAAATGAATATCCTTTTGTGAACCCTATATCTGCTACAGACCCTTCCCATCAAAATTTCATCCTCTTTCTTTAAAACAGTGAGCTTGATTCAAAACCACTTTATTTGGGCTAAAAATGAACCAAGGTGTAAATGCTCAGTTCTATGTAAACCCAAAGATATAGGTCTTCCGGATATTAAACTTTATCGTATGGCAAGTCTCCTCTCCCGTGTGATTGACTTGTGTAAAAATGGACACAAAACTTGGGTTCAGATAGAACAGAGTTTCTCTCCCTTCTCCTACATGCCCTTCCATGGGCAGCATCCTCCACTCCCAGCTACCTGAAATCTCAACCTACAATAGGTCCAACCTTATATTACTTCTGTAACAAATACTTTCGCTCTTTGTCGATCCTGTCTAATTCAGCCATGATTCCAATCCTCAGTCACCCTGTCTCTCGGATTCCATCTTTAAGGCCTGGATCAATACAGGATGGAGTGATAGAGTGAAAGCTGTAGAGATAGCCCTGACTGGCCTTCACTAGAATGTCTCTCAGCCTTAACTGACCCAGCTCTGTTCGATCAGTGGAGATGTCTGCAACTAAAACATTTACACTGCTTCCTAAAAATACTTTTCTAAAAACCAAAACACAGTTTGAACTTGCCTACCTCAGCCCTGGCCCGGTCAGACATGCTCTCTATAAGACCTTCTCCTTACTGATAGCAAAAAGGACAATTGTGTATACATCACATAAGAGACACTGAGACTCCTTTAACTATGTATACATCATATAGCAGACACAGAGACTGCTGTACACACATTGGAAACACTGTGACTGCCTAATTTACATCACCTGAAATACTCAAACATCATAAATGTTGTTTTCATCAGAGGGATGGGAGTGCAGAACATGTAACTTCATCCACAAAGAACATATTGATGCTTGCACTAGTCAGAGTCAGGACGTAATCCTTCATTACATGGTCCACAGCATTGAGTAGTGAATGCTGCATGTGCGTGCTTGCAGTGTACGGAGGAATTCAAGCACCAGCAAAATCGAATCGTCAGTTCAAGCACTGTGAACCATTGGCCGAAGGAAAGGACATCAGTTCTAGATTCTGTTCCATGCAATCATCATGACTACACGCCTGGCATTTTGCTGAAAGTAGGCTTCAAAGATTATGTCCATGTATATTATTATAAACTAAATAGTTAAAATTAAGACCTTTTGAACTACTGTATGTGTAAAAATTACAAAATCTTTCAGTGTAGGCCTTTTTCTCAGCAGGTGGTCAGAACAGCCATCATCAAGGCCAAAGTGCACGAGGAAGGGGTGTGCATGGTGAGTATAGTGCTCCACTTCTATCGTTGACTGCTGCTCCATAGGTCCTCACAACATTGTAATACTATAACTGTTATAATTGTATGAACCAGGTCTTCTTGTAAGGGAACCTGTCATCATGAAAATTATAATTGATGTTATAGAGTGATGGGGAATGAGTACATTAATTAGATTTGTGAGAGAAGATTCAGTACAACTTGTGTTTTGATCATTTAAACCTCTGCTCTTTCTAAGATTTCCCACCCAGTGGGCGATCCTGTCAGTGACTGAAAACTACAGTCATGGCCGAAAGTGCTAGCACCCTTGAAATTGTTCCAGAAAATTAAGTGTTTCTCCAAGAAAATTATTTTAATTACATATGTATTGTCATTCACATGTTCATTTCCTTTGTGTGTATTGAACAATACAAAAAAACTGCAAAAAAAGGCAAATTGAACTTACCCGTATATACTCGTGTATAAGCCGACCCGTGTATAAGCCGACCCCCCTACTTTTGCCCCCAAAACCTGGGAAAACCTATTGACTCGTGTATAAGCCGAGGGTAGACCCCAGCACAGATATACAGTCCCCCCCAGTGGTATACAGCAGCCTCCCCAGTGGTAGTATACAGCAGCCACAGAGGTATATACAGTAGCCCCAGTGGTAGTATACAGCAGCCTCCCCAGTGGTAGTATACAGCAGTCTCCCCCTATGGTAGTATACAGCAGCCTCCCCAGTGGTAGTATACAGCAGTCTCCCCCTATGGTAGTATACAGCAGTCTCCCCCTGTGGTAGTATACAGCAGTCTCCCCCTGTGGTAGTATACAGCAGTCTCCCCCTGTGGTAGTATACAGCAGTCTCCCCCTGTGGTAGTATACAGCAGTCTCCCCCTGGGGTAGTATACAGCAGTGCCCCCCCTGTGGGTATACACAGCCCCCCCCGTTGCTGCCGCACACCTGTAAAAAGAAGCGCTTTCATACTTATCCTCCTGCTGTCACCGCGCGCATCCTCCGCTCTCCTTGCACCTGGCGTCCATCCATATGACCGCGCACAAATAATGACGTCATTATTTGTGCGCGGTCACGTGGATGGACGCCGGGTACAAGGAGAGCGGAGGATGCGCGCGGTGACAGCAGGAGGATAAGTATGAAAGCGCTTCTTTTTACAGGTGTGCGGCAGCAACGGGGGGGGGGCTGTGTATACCCACAGGGGGGGCTGTGTATACCCACAGGGGGGCTGTGTATACCCACGGGGGGGGCTGTGTATACCCACAGGGGGGGCACTGCTGTATACTACCCCAGGGGGGCGGAGGAGCGCTGACAGCAATGTAATATGCACCGCTCCCCTGCCGCTGATGGACAGGGGGATGCAGTGCATATTGCATTGCCCTAATGAGCGGGAGCACGTGACTGCCCGCTCATTGTACAGCCTCCCCCACCTCCTCCAGCCCCCGGACACCGGCCCCACACAGTCAGCCATCACTGACTCGTGTATAAGCCGAGGGGGGCACTTTTCAGCACAATTTTTGTGCTGAAAAACTCGGCTTATACACGAGTATATATGGTAATTTCACACAAAACCCCAAAAATAGGCCAGACAAAATTGTTTGTAGTTTTTTAAAGTTTTGGGTAAACAACTTTGTTTCAACCATGTGATGCTCGTTCAAGCTCAGTGTGGCAAGTAAAGGCCCTATTAGACTGGAAACATTTTAACGATAGTTATCGACGAGCGAATAGTTATTGCATCATTATTGTGCGTACAAGGTCATTATTACACAAACAAATTAAGCAATAATGCTGTTGTGGACAATGGAAAGCCGCTAGTCGTTCATAAAAGCATTTTACACCTTTGTTGATGAGGTGGAAGCTTCTTATTAGATTGTGAAATGTTGTGTCGACAAACGATAATTTTAAAGAAGTTTGAAAGACATAGTTTTGCGAGAATCGAACGACATTACGATTGCTAGCTGCTATTACACAATGTGAATATAGTGCTTTTTCGAAATATTGCGATTTAATGCACAATTTGTGGCCCGTCTAATAAATACTTAAGAATTGTGGGCAATATTAAAATCACACCTGAAACCACATAAAAAAGGGGAAAAAATTACTCAATCTTACCATTGTGTCTCTGTGTGTACCACACTAAGCAAGGAGAGATGAAAGAGGGGAAGAGTACTGTCTGACAACAACCTAAATTGTTGAAAACAATCAACAATTTCAAGGTAACAAGTCCATCTCCAGGGATCATGATTCTCCCTTGTCCATGATGCTCACAATAATCATGACTTTTACAGTCCGTGGCACTGTAGCTAATCTCCCTGGACATGGATGGCAGAGAAATATTGATGAATCTTTCCAACACAAGCTAGTCTGGATGGTGGATAAGCAGCTCCAATCAAGTTTCAAATACATGCAAGCTGTCTTGAAGGCTCAGGATGCATCAGTGTCAGCGCAAACTGTCCGTCGATATTCGAATGAAATGCAATGTTATGGCAGGAGACTCAGGAGGACCCGATTATTTTGATATAAAAACAATTTTATATATATATAAGAGACTGCAGTTTGCCAAAATGCACGTTGGTGAGCTAACATCCTTCTACAAAAGCATCTTGTGGATGAATGAGTCCAAGAAAGAGCTTTGTGGTATGGCACATTCTACTGTTTGCAAAAAGCAGAATGAGACCTACAAAGAAAAGAACACAGTACCTACAGTCAAATATAGTGGAGGTTCAAATTGTTTTGATGTTGCTTTGCTGCCTCTGGCAATGGGTGTTTTCACTATGTGCAAGTGTAAAAGTAAGGCTTGGCACTCAAAAGGTTTCTGAATGGTGCAATTTATTGAAGTGACTAAACCTGCAAAGACGTTTTGGTCTGATAGGTGGACCTTCTTCTGTTTGCAGTGGTAAGATACATATCTGCTTAAGTGTAATTCAGTGCAGGTTCAAACCTGCGGTGTCCACCACTGGGTTTGTGAGTGTTTTCAGTGAACAGCATGGCTTTGAAACTGTGCTGAATTCAATTTAAGCAGATCTGTACCTTACCATTGTAAACAAGAATGTTCCATCTATCAGACCTAAATGTCTGTGCGGTTTTGGTCACTTTAACAAACTTCACCATTCAGAAACCTTTGAGTGGCAAGCCTTACTTTTACATTTATACGGGTCTGGAACCTAATTGGGCACCATATCCTTGAAGTGCCATTATACAGTGTATATTGACTGTGCAAGGCATTATGAGATTTTAAGATTACCAAAAGATTTTGGGCCGCAATGTAGTGCTCAGCGCCGAAAAGCTTGGTTTGTGTCCTAAGTCATGAGTAAGGACAATGACCCCAAACATACTGCAAGAAATTCCCGAAATGGATGGAAACAAAGCGCACTGAAGTGGCGAGCAATACGTCCACGTCTAAATACCATTTATCACCTTTGGAGAGATCTTAAATTTGCTGTTAAGAGAAGGCATTCTTCAAATATGAGAGACCTGGAGTAGTCCAAAATTCCAGTTGAGAGGTGAAAGAAGCTTGTTGATGGTTATAACAAACAATTGATTGAAATTATATATTCCAAATGATGTGCAACAAAATATTAAGTTGGGGGTGCCAACAATTTTATCCTTACCATTTTAGGGGTTTTCTGTGAAATTATGTCTAATTTGCCAATTTTCTTCTCTGTTTTATTGGCTGTTGTTCTAATACTCGCAAAGGAAATACGGTACATTTATGTAAAACAAAACATGTGTAATTGCAATAATTTTCTTGGATAAATACTTCCCAACACTTTCGGTCATGGCTGTATCTCTTTATGCACATTTATACAAAGAAAGATGTCAGTCTCTGATAGCATATGAAATGGTCGTAAGTGCCGGGGCTACTCGCTAGCCGGGCTGGCAATCTTTTGGGGAATCACGGTGGCGGTCGCCCAGCTCTGTGGCCCTGACTGAGCAAATTAAGGGAATACTTACAGGCGATAATAAAGACTTTCGTGACGCCACCTGTGGTATCTGGTCAGGGATGACCAGTGCTGCTTGTGTAGGTTCCCAGGGGATAGATAGATTAGCAGCTCCCCACAGGCACAGCGGGTTCCTGGCATGTAATAAGAGAGTCAGTGTGGATGGTGGTGGTGGTAGTTATGGTTCAGGACGTGCGGAAAAGAAGCAGGAAGACAGCTGAGTTCAGTCTTTTTACCTTTACTGGTGTGAAAGTTGTTGGGGTCCGGGGCACCTGTCACCGGGTCCAGGAGAGTCCGGTCAGCCTGGAAGCAGTCGGAGTCCACCTCGCCAGGTGGGTTTGGAGGTCTACCTGCCGCGCTTTTCAGTTTCTGGTCCCCAGCTGTCTGTGAGCTATTCTACGGCCCTTTTCCTTTGCTTTTGTAGTAAGTTCCCGACTAACAGTGCGAACCTGTAACGGGGACTGCTGTGTTGCGTGCAGATCCGGGCTCTCGTTAAACTGTTGTGCTGTCGGGTCTCTGCTTGCGGCCAGAAAACTTGCAATGTCCTGTCCTCCAGATTTGGTTCACAGTGCATGCAGTCCCTGTGAAACCCAGGACTCTGGCATCCTCAGCTGCGCTGCTCTGGGGTGAGCTTTCCAGCTCTCTCCTCCCAGGGTTTCGTATAGTTCGTATCCTGCACCCTATCTTTGAATATTTGACATATTCTTGGGTTGATTCCTGATGGTTTTTGCATTATACATCTAGGTATCACTTGCATTATAAAAAGGCAAGCCATTTCCAACTACTCCACCTTCTGATGGGTTTGGCAGTATAAGGCCAAACGAAACGTGTCAAGATTGGAGAAACGCTATATCACTTGAATCTATAAAGGGAAACAATGGTGATCCTGCCCTACAAAAACCACAATCGACTTCATCAAGTTAAGTGGGTGCGGCCACTCCCCCTAATCTTCCCTTCCCCCTCTCCCCTTTTAATTTTAAGGGAGATTAGGGTAAGACGAGGGTAAGCCGACGAGGTATGGAGGCACCAAGATAATTTAGTGTGGAAATCCCCCATTGATAGGTAGGGATTAAAAATAAAGGGAAATTTAGATTCCCCCTTCCCTCCCTCCTCCATCCCTTATTTATCATGATTCTTTGGATTCAAAATTGTCTGTAATGTCTTTCTATGTAGGTCTTTTACCTTTTTAAAGAATTGTTAATAAAGTATTTTTAACAAAATCTAAAAGTGGGTGTCTTATTTTCCCACACACTTTCTGGATACTGTGCCGGTAACAATCACCCACAGCAGTTCCTTTAACAACCCCATCATCATTTTGCAGCCCCAAATATTCCCATCATCCCATTGCAGCCCTCATCATCCCTTTACAGTCCCCAATAATAATAATAAAATAATAATAAAAGTTTATTTGTATAGCGCCAACATATTCCGAAGCACTTATATACAGCACCCCCATCATTCCATTACAGCCCCCATCATCCTACAAAACAGTATTGCAGCCTCTCATCATCCCACATCATCCCACTGCAGCCTTCCATCATCCTGGTATCCCACTGCAGCCTCCAATCCCAGTATCCCACTGCAGCCTCCCATGTGTGTACACACTCACACACACACACACACACACACACGCACACTTTCTTACTGGTTTCCTCCACGGTGCTGCTTTGGTTGTGCACAGTGCAGGAGCCCTGGGCCAATCAGAGTGCAGGAGCCCTGGGCCAATCACAGCCAGAAACAATCAGCTATGGACTGACGTCAACTGGCCCATGGTTCCTGCGCTGTGATTGGCGCAGGGCTCATGGGCAGAGATCGGCACACAGCTCCGGAGCTGTGATTAACTACTGCGCTCCTTGGCTGAGAGCAGTGCAGCTGCTGGAGTTTAAGCGGTACAGAGTGGCGGGCACCGGACAGCGGGAACAGCGGGAGCGAGACACAGCTGCATGCCCTGATCTTGTGATCAGTGGCATGCTGATGAGGCACAAAACAAGGTATGCCTTATTTTCGGAGGGGGGGGGGTGCCTTATATGAGCAAGCACAGTGCTCCCCCTAGCATGCCTTACTTTCGGGGGGCGCCTTATTTTCGGGGAAACACAGTAGGGTTTTGGGCTCCCCATTCTGGTCAGGAATCAGGCATTTTGTGTGCATGTGAGGGCTACCTAACATGGGGAGATCCTCCTGCTTTCAAGCATGATACTACCTCCGGTAATGGAGGCAATACCACTGTGGCAACTGGACCATAGGGGGTGCCACACATATTGCACCACAAATCACAGAAAGAGCAGCGGTTTAAGTGATTAAAGGGACTCTGTCTGGTAATTTTTCAGTATGATACTAATATTACCATTAAATAGGGCCTGGGCAGACCTTTTAAAAACTTGTAAAATCATTATTGTACACTTTCTAGTTTCCATGCTATAAGCATCTTCACACCCTGCAGGGAGCTGCTACATTAGTCCTCTCCATTACTTTCACAGAGTATTAGTCTGGCTGCATAAGTGTTATTTAAATATCCACATCTATCCAAGCTGGTGTTCTGTCCCTCCCTTCTGCAGAGGTGTATCTAGGTTTTCTGGCACCCGGGGCAAGAGTTCAGTTTGCTTCCCCCCCCACCCCTAATGGTCTCAGGAGACTTCATGTGACCAATCATCCATATGCGATTTTTGCACTTATAGGTACAGTGACTGCTGGAACCAGCAAGAGCTGTTTCTGGCAGTGAGTATATTACATGTTGTTAGGAGTGAGCTAAGGTGTTTAATGTTATAATTAAAGGGCTTCTCCAGGTTTGAGATGAAAGTCTAGGTGACTGCAGGCCTCCGAATTCTCATGGCACGTGCACTGCACACTTTCAAGATTCTCACATGTCAATGGTAAGATTGGACAGTCATGTGAACACAAATATGCGATATATATACTTCTGGCCACATTCTGACTAGATGTGCCCGGCCTCGCTTTATTAATTTAATTGATCGAAACCTTGCATGTCTAGTCAGCACGTCACTGCATGTATGTAAATACTCTCACTGCTGCCACCAGACAATCCTGACAGCAGAGAGTGTGCTCTGTGAGAATTCAGAAGGCTGCAGTCACATAGAGACACATAGAGTGATTGCACACTCATCACAAGCTTGGGACAACCCCCTTTAAAGAGGACCTGTCACCAATCACACATGGTGATCTAATTACAGCACTGAATGCAGCATGTCTGCTGCATCCAGGCAAGGGGTCCCCAGCCCTTGAGCCCCCCTGTACCCCGAGATAATACACTTTGAAAACTTACATTGTGGAGCCAAATAGGAGGTGGCTTGTGGCTGGAGCCAAAGGGCAGTTTCACACCCCCCGTATGTTTAATCTGCCCACCGCCGCCTCCCTGATGCCAATCATTGTCTCCCTCGCCTGCAGCATAACACAGAGCTTATTGCAATAATGGCCGCTTTGCCCCGCCCCCTGCGGAGCGGCCTCATGCTGTGACATCACTTCTTTTCCCCGTCCTGCTCCATGTTAACCATGGAGCAGGGCGGGTATAAGCGGTGACATCACCGCAGGGGGCGGGGCAAAGTGGCCATCACTGCAATAAGCTCTGTGTTATGCTGCAGGCGAGGGAGACATTGATTGGCATCAGGGAGGCGGCGGTGGGCAGGGGGTGTGAAACTGCCCTTTGGCTCCAGCCACAAGCCACCTCCTATTTGGATCCACAATGTAAGTTTTCAAAGTGTATTATCTCGGGGTACAGGGGGGCTCAAGGGCAGGGGGACCCCTTGCCTGGATGCAGCAGACATGCTGCATTCAGTGCTGTAATTAGATCACCATGTGTGGTTGGTGACAGGTCCTCTTTAATGCTTCTAACAAATAAATACATAGAACCTTTAACTTGTCAGAATCCACAACACTTTGTTAACATAGCCATGTATCAAGAAAGCTTACAAGTTATGGATTGTTAGATGTGTTCAGAATAATTAACACAAAACTACATCACCAGACCCACTAGAGGTACTGAAATACATCCATATAACCCCCATCAGAACAAAAATACATCACCAGACCCACCAGAGGTACTGAAATACATCCATATAACCCCCATCAGAACAGAAATACATCACCAGACCCACCAGAGGTGCAGAAATACATCCATGTAACTCCCATCAGAACAGAAATACATCACCAGACCCCCCTGGGGTACTGAAATACATCCATGTAACCCCCATCAGAACAGAAATACATCACCAGACCCACTAGAAGTACTGAAATACATCCTGTGAGACAGTGACCGGGATGATTTGTGATGGCCGATATGTGTCTCCCAGGTTGTGCTCCCTGCATATATAGGACACACTCCACTCTGGGTTCTTGGAAGATTCCCCAGAGGTAGGCATGGGGTTAAAAGGTAGGCTGGAATACAGGGTGTGGTTCACTCTGAGTGGAGCTTCAGTCTGAGGGAAGATAGATGAGGCTAGTGAGAGGCCAGGTCAAGAGAGTGCAGAGGTTGTGTGCTGATACAACACAGCCTAGCCAGGAGGGCTTGGTCTTGCTTGGGACCTGGCCAAGGGAGAACCTGTGAGAAGGTACCGAGGGCCTTTATCGGCTGGTGGGATTGTAAGAAGTTGCACGCGGCTGCGACCCGGGACTTGGAGGTCTGTACATATGTGAACTGTGCCAAATAAACTGTGTGCTGTGTAATCCAGTGCCTGGGTCACTGCCTTCTGACTTGCTAATCAACATCGCTACCTCACAATCCATATAACCCCCATCAGAACAGAAATTACAGCCCTCATCTGTAACAAAATTCATCATCAGACCCAACATCACATGGTAAAACAATTATAATGTCAGGTCAGACCCATACACATTTGTACTGCATGAACCTACAACTCCTACTACATCAGTAGCAATGGTGAGGACATACTGGGAGTTGTTGTTACCAGCCGTCAATAAAAGCATACAGGAACCACAACATTGATGAGAATTAGTAATTATCACAAATAAGCATTTACATCCGGGTACCTTATACATGACCTTGTCTCTGATCGGGGTCGTTTTTTTCTTTTCTTCTCCATCTTGTCCAGACACCATGATGACTTTTCACATCCACAGCTAGTCTCTGCACACGTCCTTAAAAATCGCAGAATGATCAACATTTTCCTGAGTAAAAATATCTGCCCTACACTGTGCCCTGGAATAAATAATTGCTCCTCCTCACTGTTCCCTGCACAAAATATAATTTACACACTGTCCCTCTTCTGGCGCATGTCTTCCACACTGCCCCCTCATCACACTGCTCTCTCCTTTCCATACTGGGCTCCCTGGTCACACTATCCTCACTGTATCCTCCTATGCTGCCCAATGTTTATACTGTTCTCCCTCAACACACCTCGTACACATGCGGCTCTGCTCCGTACACACGCAGCTCTGCTCCGTACGCCTCGTATACACGCAGCTCTGCTACATACACACGCGGCTCTGCTCCGTAAACACGCTGCTACGCTCTGTACGCCCAGTACACACACTGCTACACTCCGTACGTCCAGCACACACGCTGCTATGCTACGTGCACCCAGTAAACACGCGGCTCCGCTCCCTCCGTACACCTCGTACACAAGCGGCTCCGCTCCATACGCCTCGTACACACACAGCTCTGCTCCGTACACCTCTTACACACGCGGCTCCACTCTGTACACCTCGTACACACGCGGCTCCACTCCGTACACCTTGTACACACGCTGCTCCGTACACCTTGTACACACGCTGCTCCTCACACCTCGTACACACGCTGCTCCGCTCCGTACGCCTCGTACACATGCGGCTCCACTCCGTACGCCTTGTACACACGCTGCTCCGTACATCTTGTACACACACTGCTCCGCTATGTACACCTCGTAAACATGCTGCTCCGCTCCGTAAACCTTGTACACACGTGGCTCAGCTCTGTACACCTTGTACACGCCGCTCCGCTCCGTACACCTCGTACACACGCAGCTCTGCTCCATACACCTTGTACACACGCGGCTCCGCTCCGTACACCTTGTTTACACACTGCTCCGCACACCTCGTACACACTGGGCTCCACTCCGTACACCTCGTACACACTCCATCCTGACCCCACACATAACCTTCACCTCATCCAGCATCATGATGGCCAGCACAGCAGAGTCCTGCATACCTCAAGGACCTGATCATGTGACCCCTGACTCCTCCCCTCCATTGACATCTTCACAGGTCCTGTCAGCACAGAGTGTGCGGATCTGTAGTGGAGAAGAAAGCCGGCTCACACTGCGCGGGGGGAGGCACAACATGCAGAGGTGTTTTGTCCTGCACTGTGTGGTGTCTGTAACATTTTTATTATATGAACTTTATTTCCTGCATACATGTGATGTATGTATCTGTTGAGCAAATGATCAAATGTTCTAATAATCACATAGTATGGTGTAATCCCCGTATGGGGTCTGGAGGGTAGACAAGAGAGAGGGGGGCGCAATATCTAAGTGTAGAGAATAATTTCTTAAAATGAGGTTTATTAGCGGTGCTGCTCACTAGGGGATCCAGCCAAATCTCCGTCCGGTCTGGTTTGCAGCCTGCCTCCGATGTAGCGAGTGCTCCGTCCGAGGATCCGTCAGCAAAGGTGTAGGAGATAATATTTGGAGTAAAGGTGTGTGGTGCTTCCAGACAGGATTAGATGCTTTCCAACACGATTTATATTGATTTCACCCATTTAGGACATAAATATGATGTTATTGCTTATAGAATAGCCTTATACAGGTATAGATGTATCCAATATATATCTCTCATAACTGTTATTATTGAAGTATTATTGAAGTATCACCAGGAGCAGGAGATTTTTTTTTTCAGATTTTACATTTATTTTATTTATTTTAATCATTTTATACTTGCTTTTTTGGTTAGGTACATAAGGATATAGCATGACTCATTCTAGCCTCACTAGGAACTTGACGTATAGGTGGAGCCACCTAATTAATTAGGAGGAGATCCCTTTGAGATAATCTTATAAACACACCTATATATTGTTGTCTGTTCACAAATGTCTGAACACCATTTGTCATGTACCTGAGGAAGGCTTAGTCTGTAATATAAAGCCGAAACGCGTTGTACTTACTCTGAATACTATTATCCTGAAGCGTAGTAATAAAAAGCTCATACATTGGAATGCATCTTGTCTTGTCTAGAACCGCCACAGACCTTTACTCCGGATATTATCTCCTATAACCACATAGAAATATGTGAGACTGCACACACTACACACATGCTTCAGATACAAACAATGACATGACGAGGGCAGAGCTGCAGCTAAGATCACACACCTCCCCCCTTTTTTTGCTCTGCAATAAGTTACACAGCAGACAGATTAGAGAGGAGGGCAGGACTATGTAGTGATGCATGAATATTCATTCCTTGAAGAGTGGGCAGCACAGAGCTCACTGTGATTGACAGATGGAATTAATCTTTTAGTTTGCAGTTTACACAAGATTGGAGGGAGGTATAAATAATAGAAATACATGAATAGAGAGAGCTTAGCAAAAGGAATTAGAAAATCATACCAGTTACACATGGATTTTTGACCTGACAGATTCCCTTTAAAACATGTTATACTGAATTTTCTCTCACAAAAGTAAATATCAATGTACTCAATTTCCCCTGTTCTATATAATATAGCCTGAAAACTGCATTTTTATGGTGACAGGTTCCCTTTTATAACTAATTTCCTTTAAATATGGCAACCAATGATTGTGTTGTTGTAAGCACTATTGATCGCAGCATCTAGGGGGGAGAAAGCCAGGATCACGGTTTCTCTAAATTTTAGGTGCTAAAGTAAAGGTACCGTCACACGAGGCGACGGTACCGCCGATTTAATAGGCGACGCAGGGGCGCGACCTATTGGCGCCGATATCGCCCCTGCATCGCCTAATGTGAATGGGCGAGGGCGACGTCATTTGCTGGTCGCCTGGTTTCAGAGAGATGATCTGAAACCAGGCGGCTGATCTCGGGCGATGTGTACACATCGCACCATGTAAACAGCCGCCGGCGACCTGACAGGCGATGGGAGCCATAGGCTCCCATTGTCCTGCATCGCCGCTGGGGTTTTGAGAGACCCCGGCGGCGATGCCACCTGTCAGATCTTCGGCGCGGCGCTGGAGGTGTCGCCCCATATAAATGGGGGACGGCGACGCTGGCAGGGCGCCAAAAATATGCACACTCCCGCCAGTCGCCACCGACATCTCCAGCGCCGTCGCCTCGTGTGATGGTACCTTAAGAGCCTAGGCTTTGGTCACAGAAGTCTATGTGCTTGAAATTCAACTGAATTTTCACACCACAAATGATGTTCATATATGTAATTTTGCACTAAACTGTTAAAATCAAGATACTTTTCAAATTACGTAAAAGTATTATAAAATCTGATCGTGTAGGCTTTTTTTCTCAGCAGGTGGTCAGGACAGCCATCATCAAGGCCAAAGTGCGCGAGGAAGGGGTGTGCATGGTGAGTATACTGCTCCCCTTTTATCATTGAGTAGTGAATGCTGCATGTGTGTGCTTGGATTGTGCGGAGGAAAAAAGTGCCAGCAAAACCAAAACATCAGTCCAAGCACTGTGAACCATTGGCCGAAGGAAAGGACATCAGTTATAGATTCTGTTCCATGCAATCATCATGACTTACATGTCTGGTATTTTGCTGAAAGTAGTCTTCAAAGATTATGTTCATGTATGTTATTATAAACAAAATGCTTAAAATTAAGTCTTTTTAAACTATGTGTAATAATTACAAAATCTTACTATGTAGATTTTTTTTCTCAGTAGGTGGTCAGGACAGCCATCATCAAGGCCAAAGTGCGCGAGGAAGGGGTGTGCATGGTGAGTATACTGCTCCCCTTTTATCATTGAGTAGTGAATGCTGCATGTGTGTGCTTGGATTGTGCGGAGGAAAAAAGTGCCAGCAAAACCAAAACATCAGTCCAAGCACTGTGAACCATTGGCCGAAGGAAAGGACATCAGTTATAGATTCTGTTCCATGCAATCATCATGACTTACATGTCTGGTATTTTGCTGAAAGTAGTCTTCAAAGATTATGTTCATGTATGTTATTATAAACAAAATGCTTAAAATTAAGTCTTTTTAAACTATGTGTAATAATTACAAAATCTTACTATGTAGGTTTTTTTTCTCAGTAGGTGGTCAGGACAGCCATCATCAAGGCCAAAGTGCGCGAGGGAGGGGTGTGCATGGTGAGTATACTGCTCCCCTTTTATCATTGAGTAGTGAATGCTGCATGTGTGTGCTTGGATTGTGCGGAGGAAAAAAGTGCCAGCAAAACCAAAACATCAGTCCAAGCACTGTGAACCATTGGCCGAAGGAAAGGACATCAGTTATAGATTCTGTTCCATGCAATCATCATGACTTACATGTCTGGTATTTTGCTGAAAGTAGTCTTCAAAGATTATGTTCATGTATGTTATTATAAACAAAATGCTTAAAATTAAGTCTTTTTAAACTATGTGTAATAATTACAAAATCTTACTATGTGGGTTTTTTTTCTCAGTAGGTGGTCAGGACAGCCATCATCAAGGCCAAAGTGCGCGAGGGAGGGGTGTGCATGGTGAGTATGCTGCTCCACCTTTTTGATTGACTGCTGCCTCCATAGGTCTTCACAACATTGTAACACTGTGTAACATTGTAACACTATGTTTGTTAAAATGTGTATACCATGTCTTCTGTTGTAATGAGTCTGCTTTAAATATAGCCCCACAGACCATGTACATATCATTCATCCTGCCCTAAAAGATTCAGGTGAAGAGCCTCTTTTTAATAAAAATTCCAACATTGTGATACTATAACGCATCTTGCCATTGGCGTCCTCTGATTGTTGGTATTGTGGTTCATATTGATAGCATTTTGGTAACAAGCAGGATCAAAGCATTCTCTCGACTCCACATTCCAAATTATTATTAAAATGCTACTTTCCTCTGATTTTTTTTTAAATGTTCACTGCAGATAAGTTATTATAATTTTGAACTATCAACTGTGAAAGCACCACTCCAGTTGTTGTTTTTTCCTAGCTGGAGTGATGTTTTTAATCCAAAGTCCCTGCCCCTAGTCTTATACTCACACTCTGGCATTTTCACCTTTCTTTTACCAGCACTGCTCCAGTCCCATGGTAGTTAGAAGTTACATCACAAGTGTTAATGCAAGTTTATGAGAGTACCAGGTCTCATAGACTTGTATGGAATAGACATCTCCGAGTTGCTCCATGAAACACTGGAGCCACTGGCAGGTGACAAAGTGCAGAAGACCGACTGGAGTGGCACTGATAACAGATGAAGATGGTTGCAGGTAAGTATATGAGTTGGCTCAGGGAACGTAGATTGAAAGCATAACTCCAATGGTAAAATAAAATGTGTGAGTGGTTATTTAAGATTATAAATTAGACTAGATGGTTGCCTGATGCTATCGCATTGGGAGGGCAGTGAAGTCACGATGGAGGCGGGTTCTGTGGTGCTGGAGGCAGCAGCTGTGTCTCCCCTGTGTGCTCTCCCTCCTGTTCACTCTCCCCCTGTGTGCTGTCTCTCTTCCCCCTGTGCTGTCTTCTCCCCTCTGTGTTCTCTCCATTGACCTCTCCCCCGTGCCCTGTCTCTATCCCCCTCATACTGTCTTCTCGTGTGCTCTCTCATTTGATTTGTGTCGCCCCATCCACTGTCTCTTCCCCTAGTGCGCTCTCCCCCTGTGGGCTGTCTCCCCTGTGTATGCCCACTCCACCCCCTGTGCTGCCTTCTTCCCTTGTGTGCTCTCTCCTTTCAGTTGTCTCCCCCTATTTGCTGTCCCTCCCCCGTGTGCGCTCTCTCCTCCCGATGCACTCTCCATCCTGTGTGCTGTCTCTCTTTCCCCCTGTGCTGTCTTCTCCTCTTGTGTGCTCTCTCCTATGAGCTGTCTCCCCGCTGTGCACTCTCTCTTTCCCCTTGTGCGCTCTATCTCCCCCTGTGTGCTTTCCCCTTTGCATGCTCTCTCCCCTGTGTGCTGTTTTTCTCCGCCCTCTGCTGTCTTCTCTCCCTGTGCTGTCTTCTCCTCCTGTGCTGTCTTCTCCCTTCTTGTGCTCTTTCCTTTGAGTTCAGGTGTCCAAAGATAACAGTGGCATGAGTAAGTATGCATGCACAAATTGGGTCATGCCACCGCCATATACGTGTGTCCAAAGATGGCAGCTGTGTGAGTAAGTGCGCATGTCGGTTAATGAAGCCACCATCTTTGTATACCAGGTGTCCAAAGACAGTGGCCTCCTGAGTAAGTGTGCATGTGCCGGGTATACACATCGGTGACAGTGTCAGCGGTGGTTGCGGGTGGTGGCTGCAGTAGAGAACAACGCGGCACCGCTGGTGGTACTGCGCTATGTGCCAGTGTCGCCAGTGGGCGCCATATTTGCTCACCCATCATTTCAGTGTGTAAATTTGACTAAGGCATGTGACAAACAGACACTGGAAGTGACAGATGCGAGAGGGCAATTTTATTGGACATTATTTATTAGTCAAAACTCCCAAGTATTTAAAAAAAAAAAAAAAAAAAACAACAGATAAAATGCACTATTCCAAATTATTTTCCAATAAAGTTTTCAAACATATTATAGGTTGTAAAGAACTGAAAATGGTTGTTTGCTGAATTTGTATTACGCATTAAGAAGTCACATTTACTGAATTCAAAAGCTTTTCCAACCAAAAACAGCTTCAAGCTGCTTCAGGGCTTCAGGGTAAGTGGGGAGCAGAGAAAGAGAGAGAGATGCTGGATATGGAGGACATTGAGGTGACTTGAGGCTGTGGACTGAAAGAAGGGGCAGAGGACAGGGCTGAAGGACTAAAGGCCCAGTTACACACACAGATAATTGTGCAGAGATTGTTTGCAGATCTTTGGTTTTCAGTGAAATGGACACATTGTTCCATTTTGTGGCCGTGTACAAATGTAACAATGTGTCCATGATTTCACTGCAACCAGAGATCTGCGAATAATCTCTGCACAATTATCTGTGTGTGTAACTGGGCCTTTACAAATATGGACTACACATATGGGCTGACACTTGATGGTGGGGCTGCGGGCTCAGAGGGGAGAGAAAGGGAACAGGGCTGAGGGGTTAAAACAAAAGGGGACAGGGCAGAGAGATAGAAGGAAGGACAAGGAGCAAAGGTGATGGGGGCCTGATGAAAGAGGCCTCCCGTTTACAGCCCCACAATTTAAACACTGCAGGGTGCGCTTTGTGGGCAGACATGTTCCCTGCATAGGAGCTTGCATAGAAGTGCTGGTGCAGCGATATAACATCACCCCCCCCCCCCCCAGCACATGACACACCCACTCCAGGGCCAGGGAAGACTCGGGAACCGGGCAGTTACTTGTTGTTCTCAAGTAGCTCAGGAGGAAGAGGGGCACCAATACTCGTTGTTCTGCTTCACCTCTCTTCGGTTCTTTTCACAGGGAGAGATGGAGGCCGAGATCCGGTCCCGTGACCAGGGCCGCATCATCAATGAGCCAATGTGAGCGCTCTGCTCAGGCGGCGATAAGTCCCTGAAAACAGGGGGCGGCAGAGCAGTCAGATCATATGCTGCCGTGATCCTGCAATCCTGTGTTGTCAGTGCCTGTGTAGAGCAGCTGCGATCGGGACTGGGGAGTGAGGAGGCTATTGGCTGCTTTTACTTTCAATACAGCAGAAATTGGCTCTGCCTCCTCAGCGTCCGCCCCCTACAGCCAGGGAGTGTGATGATTGGTCAATCCAGCAGTCATTCTACCTCCGCATCAAGTGACCCTGTGTTCATCGGGACTCCAGGTGCTGTATATGGGGGTGCTGTATATGGGGTGGGTTGCTGTATATGAGGCTGGGGTACTGTATATGGGGGGGCTCTGCTGTGTATGAGGCTGCGGTACTGTATATGGGAAGGCTCTGCTGTATATGGGGCTGGGGTACTGTTTATGGGGGTGCTGTATATGGGGCTGGGTACTGTATATGGGGGAGCTCTGCTGTATATGAGGCTGGGGTACTGTATATGGGGGGGCTCTGCTGTATATGGGGCTGGGGTACTGTATATGGGGGAGCTCTGCTGTATATGAGGCTGGGGTACTGTATATGGGGGAGCTCTGCTGTATATAGGGCTGAGGTACTGTATATGGGGGAGCTCTGCTGTATATGTGGCTGGGATGTTGTATATGGGGGAGCTTTGCTGTATATGGGGCTGGGGTACTGTATATGGGTAGCTCTGCTATATATGGGGCTGGGGTACTGTATTTGGGGAGCTCTGCTGTATATGGGGCTGGGTTGCTGTATATGGGGCTGGGGTACTGTATATGGGGGGCTCTGCTGTATATGGGGCTGGAGTTCTGTATATGGGGGAGCTCTGCTGTATATGTGGCTGGGGTTCTGTATATGGGGGGCTCTGCTGTATATGGGGCTGGGGTACTGTATATGGGGGAGCTCTGTTGTATATGGGGCTGGGTTGCTGTATATGGGGGAGCTCTGCTGCATATAGGGCTAGGGTACTGTATATAAGGGAGCTCTGCTGTATATAGGGCTGGGGTACTGTATATGGGGGGGCTCTGCTGTATATGGGACTGGGGTGCTGTATATGGGGGAGCTCTGCTGTAAATGGGGGTGCTGTATATAGGGGGCTCTGCTGTATATGGGGGAGCTGTATATGGGGGAGCTCTGGATATGGGGGGCTCTGCTGTATGTGGGGGGTGCTGTATATGGGGCAGGGGTGCTGTATATGGGGGGTTCTGCTGTATATTGGGGGCTCTGCTGTATATTGGGGGGCTCTGCTGTATGTGGGGCTGGGGTGCTGTGCTGTATATGGGGTTGCTGTGCCGTATATGGGGGTGGTGTGCCATATATGGGGGTACTGTGTCGTATATGGTCGTGCTGTATATGGGGGTACTGTGCTTTTTATGGGGGTGCTGTATTGTATATTGGGCTTCTGTTCTGTATATGGGAGTACTGTGCAGTTTATGGGGGTGCTGTTCTGTTTATGGGGCGGCTGTGCTGTATATTGGGGAGCTTTAAATGGGGTTACTGTGCTGTTTATGGGGTGCTGTATATGGGGCTCCTGTGCTGTATATGGGTGGTGCTATATATGGGGTGCTATGTTGTACATGGGGGTGCTGTATGGTATATGTTTGGCTAGGTTCCCTGAAAAATGCCCACAGGAAAAATGCCCACAGGAAAATTGCCCACAGGAAAATTGCCCACAGAAACAATGCCCACAGGAAAAATGCCCACACGGAAAATTGCCCACATGGAAAATTGCCCACATGGAAAATTGCCCACACGGAAAATTGCCCACATGGAAAATTGCCCACAGGAAAATTGCCCACACAGAAAACTGGCATTTGCAGGATCACAAAGTTTCAGATCTCTGATATTTGAGGTGCAGGTGAGGATTCACATGATCTGTGATCATCTTGTGAATCACAGTTGACCTAGTAAGTGCAGAAATGCTGAAGATCTGTGGTTTGTAGCAGTCAGTCATTATCTGCAATAGGCGCCGTCGCACTCATCAATATCGTGAGCGATATTGTTAGCGATCACGTGCACGCACGATCGCTAACGATATCGCTCACATCACTGGTGAGATGTCACACAGGCAGACTCACCAGCGATGTGGGCCAGCGAGATCGCTGGTAACTATGGTACACATCGGGTTACTAGGCGCCGCGCGGCGCTTAGTAACCCGACATTTACCATAGATACCATCTCCCAGCACTGGCTCTGCCGCTGGGAGATCGTTCATCGTGGTGTCATACACCACGATGAAGCAGATTGTTCAAGCGTTTATCGCTTGATATGAGCTCCGGCTCTCATATCTGCGATGTAACGATCAAGCAATTTTACATTGTAAAATCGCTTGATTGCACGCAGCGATGTACAAACGATATCGCTTAAGCGATCAAAAAGCAGATCGCTTAAACGATATCGTTCAAGATATTGAACCGTGTGACGGCCGCCATAGATAGATCCAGTCTGCTCTCATCTCTCAGTGATTCTGCCTTACTCCTCCCTCCCACCAGCCCAAAACAGCAGAACCGAACCAGCAGCAGATTCAGAGGAGCCATCAATGTTATATGTACTCACAGGAGTATCACTAGATTATCTGTGGAGTTACATGGGACTGCAGGTCTAATACATTATCATCTTAGTGGGCAATTCTATGTGGGCAATTTCTGCTGACATTCTTCTTTGCTGCACAGCATCTCACCTATAACTCTATACCATTCTTCTGCCTGACAGAACATCTCACCTATACTGTACAGGCACACTAAAGGCCCCGTTACACATAGCGATGTTTCAACGATCCCACCAGCAATCCGACCTGGCCGGGATCGCTGTAACATCGCTATGTGATCGCTGGTCTGCAGTCACACTGGGTGATCCACATACCGATGCTGCGTCCCCTGACGCTCACTAGGATCGCTCAACGTCTCGGGCGCAGAATGAGGATCGCTGGTCGTTGTCCCTGTCTCACATGCCGATGGATGTTGGACAGCGGGAGACCAACGATGGGAAAATGGTCCCGGCCATTCCGCAGTCAGTGAGCTCATCGTTGATTGCTGCGGCATGTCACTAGCAGCGACTTCACTAGCGAGGTCGCTGCAACGTCACAAAACCTGTGACATTGCAGAGATATCGTTAGCGATATCGCTGTGTGTAACGCGGCCTTAAGGTATGCACTATCAGAGGGATTTTGATGATTGACAGTCATGCGAGTGCTTTCCATATGGTCATGCGACTGTGGTACGAGTGTGATGCAATTATGCATTTTTTTATCAGCTACCATCAGTGTGACATCCATGTGACCTATACCTCTATAGTATAGAGTGTATTGCATAACATCTCACCTATACCTCTATACTATCCCACTGCCCTGCAGAGCATGTCACCTTACACCTATACAGTTCCCTGTTCTGCAGAGCATCTCACCTACACCTCTATACTATCCCCCTGCCCTGCAGAGCATCTCACCTACACCTCTATACTATTCCCTTGTATTGCATGACATCTCACCTATACCTCTATGCTATCCCCCTGCCCTGCAGAGCATCTCACCTACACTTCTATACTATTCCCTTGTATTGCATAACATCTCACCTATACCTCTATACTATCCCACTGCCCTGCAGAGCATGTCAACTTACACCTATACAGTTCCCTGTTCTGCAGAGCATCTCACCTACACCTCCACACTCTCCCCCTGCCCTGCAGAGCATCTCACCTATAATTCTTTATTATCCTACCCTGTAAAGCATCTCACCTACAATTCTATGTTGTTCTCCTGCCCTGCAGAGCATCTCACTTACACCTCTTTACCATCCCCATCTTGCAGAGCATCTCACCTACACCTCTATACTATCCCCCAGTTCTGCAGAACATCTCACCTACACCTCTATACCATCCCCATCTTGCAGATCATCTCAACCTACACCTCTATACTATCCCCGTCTTACAGAGCATCTCACCTACACCTCTATACCATCCCCTGTCTTGCAGAGCATCCCACCTGCACCTCTATACCATCCGAAGTCCTGCAAAGCATCTCACTTACACCTCTATACTATTCCTCGTCTTGCAGAGCATCTCACCTACACCTCTATACCATCTCCGTCTTGCAGAGCATCTCACCTACACCTCTATACCATCCGGTCCTGCAAAGCATCTTACCTACACCTCTATACCTTCCTCATCTTGCAGAGCATCTCACCTACACCTCTATACCATCCCCGTCTTGCAGAGCATCTCACCTACACCTCTATACCATCCTCATCTTGCAGAGCATCTCACCTACACCTCTATACCATTCCCTGTCTTGCAGAGCATATCACCTACACCTCTATACCATCCCCTGTCTTGCAGAGCATCTCACCTGCACCTCTATACCATCCCCTGTCTTGCAGAGCATCTCACCTGCACCTCTATACCATCCCCTGTCTTGCAGAGCATCTCACCTGCACCTCTATACCATCTGCAGTCCTGCAAAGCATCTCACTTACACCTCTATACCATTCTTCGTCTTGCAGAGCATATAACCTAAAATTCTATATTATTCTCCAGCCCTGTTTTCCTGTTTGCATTCATGTCTGTGGGCATTTTTCACATATCAGGTGAACATCCTCACTTTGCACCTCAAATATCAGAGATCTGAAACTTTGTGATACTGCAATTAGCAATTTTCTGTGTGGGCAATTTTCTGTGTGGGCAATTTTCCATGTGGGCAATTTTCCGTGTGGGCAATTTTCCGTGTGGGCAATTTTCCTGTGGGCAATTTTCCATGTGGGCAATTTTCCGTGTGGGCAATTTTCCGTGTGGGCAATTTTCCGTGTGGGCAATTTTCTGTGTGGGCAATTTTCCTTGTGGGCAATTTTCCGTGTGGGCAATTTTCCGTGTGGGCAATTTTCCGTGTGGGCAATTTTCCATGTGGGCAATTTTCCATGTGGGCATTTTTCCATGTGCACTTACTAGGTCAACTGTGATTCACAAGATGATCACAGATCATGTGAATCCTCACCTGCACCTCAAATATCAGAGATCTGAAACTTTGTGATCCTGCAAATGCCAGTTTTCTGTGTGGGCAATTTTCCATGTGGGCAATTTTCCATGTGGGCATTTTTCCATGTGGGCAATTTTCCTGTGGGCATTTTTCCTGTGGGCAATTTTCCTGTGGGCAATTTTCCATGTGGGCAATTTTCCATGTGGGCATTTTTCTATGTGGGCATTTTTCCTGTGGGCAATTTTCCTGTGGGCAATTTTCCTGTGGGCATTTTTCCTGTGGGCATTTTTCTGGTCACCGTTTGGCTATGGGGTGCATTATACTATATGGAGGACTATGGGAGATGCATTATACTATTTGGAGGACTATGCATGGTGCATTATATTTTATGGAGGGCTATGGCGGTGCTTTATAATATTTGTAGGTTTATGGGGTGCATTGTAATATATGGAGAACTATGGGTGTGCATTATAATATATGGAAAATTATGGGGTGCATAGTCTATGGAGGTGCATTATATTATATGGAGGGCTATGGGGGTGCGTGTATTATAATATATGGAGCCAATTATAATATATGGAAGTCATTACAATATTTGGAGGGCTCTATGGGGTCAGGATAAACTTGCAGGGCTATGATGGAGCCTTTTATGAGGGGCTATTTGAGGGCTGTGTTGGGGTCTATTATACAGTGTGAAGAGGTTTAGGGACCATTATACTATATGGAGGGCTGTGAGGGGGTCACAGTTGGGGATCATACTGTGCCAGAGTAGTTGAGGGGTACTGTATGGTATGTGTGGAGGGTACTGTGGAGGAATTCACTGTGGGGGAATCATAGTGCTTGGGGACACTTTTGTGGCATCATACTTTATGGGGCAATGAAAGATCAATTCTCCAGCCGGTTGATAGGCACTTGTCCTCCTTCCTGCTCCCACATTGGGGGATGATGGGTGTGGCAGATGGATGATGTGGGCTGCAGGGGGACATTAGGTGATGATGGAGGCTGCAGATGGATGATGGAGGCTGCAGGGGGATATTGGGGGATGATGGAGGCTGCAGATGGATGATGAAGGCTGCAGAGGGACGTTGGGGATGATGGAGGCTTCAGATGGGTGATGGAGGCTGCAGGGGGATATTGGGGGATGATGGGGGCTGCAGATGGATGATGGAGGCTGCAGGGGGACGTTGGGGATGATGTGGGGTGCAGATGGATGACGGATGACAGTTAGGTTATGCTGGTCTGTGATGACAATTACTTACAGTATGTAATAAATGTTCATTTTTTTTGTTCATCAATAAATGTGAATTCTTCATGGAGTTAAGATGTCCCCTGAAAATACGACATCGCGCTTCTTTGGGGGCAAAAATTAATATAAGATGGTGTCTTATTTTCAGGGAAACAGGGTATTAGCGCCAGACAGCCCCGTGTGCAGCGCTTGTGATTGGCTAAGTGGTTCAGGAGGAGGCGTGGTCTGTTGGGGAAGACGCGCCATTTTACCAGCTTACTGCAGTGACGGCTTGTTGATGCTCAGACTGCAGTCGTATTTGTGGACGGTGCCGCATGGTGACATGTCTAACTACTCAGTGCCAGGCAGTGATCACATTGGAGCTGCCCAGAGTTTTGTAGGTGTGTGCCATAGATAATAGGTGGCAATCAGTGCTGCCCCCTGTGCTATAAGGCTACAGTGTGACTGTAACTTGTGCCAAGCTGCCATTGCTATTAATGATCCTTATTGTGGATTCTTCTATGTGATTCTTGCACGTGCGTGTGATGGTGCTGACATCCTTGTGCTTGGGGGTGTGGGGGGCGCCGTTTTAAAGTTCGCCTCAGGAAGCAGAGAGGCTAGGTTCACCTCTGCCCGTGACCCTGGCGGTGTAATTTTTAAATAGACGGGGGGATGACAGGGAAAGTCTGAGGGAATAGGGGTATTCGTGACACAACCTGCGGTATGCAGCCAGAGCGGCCGCTGTTGCTTCAGAACTTCTGGGGACGGTGACCGGCATCTTGGATGGCATCGCTCCCCACAGGTAGTCCCCAGGGCAGTGGAGTGGTTCTCCCAGCTCGTACCTTGGCAAATGTTCACTTGGTCAACAGTATCCTTGGTGTTCTGTGCGGCCTCTGCGGCCGATGGTCGCCGCTAAGAAAAGTCTCACACACTACAGCTGCAATTCTGTTACTTTTACTCAGGTGTTAAACATGGCCGCCGGGTACGCTCCATGACAGTCTCCGGTACAGCTCTTTCTCCAGAGCCGGGTTCGTGTACTCAAGCCACGGTTGGTGCCCCTTTCTGTCCGCTCTAGGTATCTCAGTCTCTGGTGGTTTATATCTCTCTCGGTGCTATAAGGAGTAGTTCTATTCTGAGGCGATTGGGTCGTCGCTCTGTTCCCTAGGCTCTCAACACTTTCTGCAGCACAGAGCTCAATTAATGGTGGCCACGGGTGCTTATTTGTGTCCCGGTCGCCATTAGGCTCCTCTCCCAGGCACTGCTCCCTAGTTCGGCCACATTCCCCAAGATGTGTCGAGTGTTCGACCACAGCTCCCGTTAGGAGTCAGGGGCCTCTGGGTTTACAGCTCAGGCATGAAGTATCCGCACCGTTTTCAGGGCCGGGTCCCTGTGTCATCCACCAACACCTCTGTCTCGTCAGATTCGGGCGTACGGGGATCGCTGTTTCTTCCGCATCCCTAGGGCTCTTCTCTTTCTCTGCCGGCCAGTCTCTCCCACCCATGGGTGAATGTGGTGGAGAGGCCCCAGCCCACGGGAGTCGGCACCACTCTGCCTCTACACTCCTGACTACCACTCCTCGTCAGTTGGTGTTACTCCTCTGGTCTCCTTTCTCTGACTCTGACTCTCTACTCTGACACTTCCCTGTCCCCTTTATATGAACCTGGGTCCTCCCTTAGGGTCCACCCACCATCCCAGAGCCTACGGGGGTGTGTTTGTGTGTGTTTTTCGGGCTCAACTGCACCATCCCAGCACCTGGAGATCAGGGGCACTACACTCTCTAAAAGTGGGAATGCAGTACCTCTGGTGGTGGCTTACCCGGTGGGGTGCCACACAAACGCACCCTACTTTCACTTTGTTGCAAGGGCGCTTTAAAGTGCCTTGCAGTTACATTGATAATTTGATCACTATAAGCGTCCAGACACCCGCAGGCCGTGGCACCTGTCTGGACAAAGGATCTCTCTGATCCTGTGTTCTGGCAGTCTGCGAACATCTCCTAACATGGTATTTAACCATGTCAGGGGATAGCTGTCACGCGTGTAATAAAAGGAAGCAGGATGGTATAATGGGCAAGGAAACCTGGGTAGCTAGTCTGGCCCTGGACTGGGGTCCCTGGCTAGCCCTATACCCAGAGGAACCTCAGATGTAGAGGAGGTCTGGGCCACAAAGCCTTGCCCTCTACTTCTCAACCAACCCTGTGCTACTCCCTCTCACCTCCCGCCACGTACAGGGGTAAACGGCAACTTACATAAGGATAGGTGCAAGTGTGGTGCCCCTATGGAAAGGCACCACAGGGAGGTACTGCACTCCAAACAGAAGGTGTAGTGCCTCCATAGCCATGGATAAGGCGTTTCCTGCAGAGTTTGTCCTAAGCACCCATACACTAGCCCACCTTAGCATAGGGACTGTATATTTAGTAGGTCCAGGGGGTGGAGCTTAGAGTAGAGGGGGATACTTGAGTGATAATTGAGCTAATTTTAGTCAGACAGTGCTGGGAAGGCAGCCAGAGAGGACATGCCTGACAGTGTTCATGACAGGAGGGAACCTCCTTGGAGAGGGGTGACCCAGCAACGGAGGGGACAATCCAGGACCAGGTGGAGCTGGCTGGGAAGACCGGGGTCAACACCGGCATACCGGAGCCGAGGCAGTCAGAGGTCTATCTCTGACTGTGAACCGACAAGCTGTGGGACTGACAGAAGGGAGCCAAAGCGCCACAGACTGTACCTCTTCCTCAGTTCCAAAAAGGTCCAGGACACATTAGGGAAAGGACCGAATTCCGGTGGCGGGAGGATTTGCTCGTTGTCGCTCCCGTCCGTACCGGTAAGGAACCGACCGTACCCAATAGTAACAGACCAGGGGACCGGCGAAGGAGCTCTGCAGAGTGGTGAATGAGAGTAAAGAGAGACTCAGACCCCAAAAGTTGTGAGAGGGAACCACCGACAGACTCAGCTAAGTTACCTCAAATCTGTGGCTACATCCCTGGTAAACCAGACTGCACTGTGTACCTGTTTGTCATATAGAGACAGTAAAGACCTTCTTGAGCTAATCTGGTGTCTGTCCTCATTTGCTCTGCTGCTCGGAGGGCTCCTACACCATTAACAAGGTGAGCACTACTACTCCCCTCATCTACCCCTGCTGCCCTGAGGTAAACCTCCACCTGTGGGGAGCTGCACCTCCATCACCTCAGCAGCCGGCCGCTGTGCTGGTATCCACGTTACCAGGTACCACTGTTGGCGTCACGTTACCATTCCCCCATCCATCATCATCATCCCCCTCCATCCCCACCATTGAGGGCCCAGGGCACGGAAACAGAAACCGACCCATCAGAGTAACCATCAGTCCCGGTATCCGAGTACCCCCTACCCTGTCGACCGACTCATAAGGAATCTTCTTTTTTAAATCAGATACATTTTTATTAAAAATAAAGAAAAACACATATTGAACATATTGAACATACATATGATGCACCCCAGGGCCGTGGGGTACTCGATACCGGGCTGTTAAGCAGTTGTGGGGAGTCATAGGGGTCGAGACCCGGCTTCCGTGACCCTGGGTTAATTTGTTAAAGGAGTTCTCGGCTTGATAGGGAAGGGGGTGATGGTAGGGAGGGTAAGTCATGACGCCATCCATGGTTTGTGGCTATTAGTGGCCACTGCTGCTGCAGAACCTCCGGGGATGATGGACAGGCAAGCTGGGATGGAGCGGCTCCCCATGGACCGAGCGGATCCCCGGGGCAGTGGATGTGGTAAAGGTGTAGGGTGCAGGATGGTGGATGCAAAGCAACAGACAGACTCACAGTGTTCTGGTTCCTCAGTCCTTTTACTGGTACGGCTGGAATACTGACAGCCGGTGGTAAATGGAGTCCTTGCACTTGAGAGCAACTCGGGGCTTTCCTCACCCAACAGGTTCTGAGGCCTCCTTGTTGCGCCTTGTTGGGAGGTTTCTGCTGCTGTGTAAGCTGAACTGCTGGCCCTCTCTCTCCTGCTTGGTGCCAGTATGGCAGGCAACTCGAGTCCTTCTCTAGTCCCAAGTCTCAGGTGGCTGTTCCTGGATTCGGCTCTTTACGCTGCTTTGCCTCATGGCACAGTGTGGCTGGGGAACTTGGAATTCTCCACCCTCCTGTATTGGCTACCCGGACGTTAGGCCCTGCAAAGCCTAAGACTCTGATGTCCGTTAGGTGGCGCTTCTCCTCTGGGGTGAGCACTACATCGCTCTGCTCCTCAGGCTTTCCTCCACTTCCACAGACACTTGACTTGGGTCCCTCACGCTAGACTGCGCTGTCCTGGGACGAGTTTAGCACTGCTCCTAGTCCACAGGATGTCTTCCTCAGCCCTCCTAGGAACTGACTAACTCCGCCCCAGGCCAGAATTTATAGGGGAGCTCACCCTGAACCTGGGTCTTGGTCTTCCCCTGCAGGCCTGGAGACAGAAAGGTGTTGTGTGCGGTTTATTTCTGGTGTGGATACCCTCTGTTGCTCACAAGCGTGACACTAGCACCTGAGGGCAATAATGACACTGTGGCACTTGGACCCTGGGGTGCCACATATACATCTTTTCTTATAAATAATGCCAAGAAGGTTGTCCTTACAATGTATATCATTTGATTGGCCAGTGGCCAGAATGGGCCCCTCCTATACATACAATTATCCAAAACAAGCAAAGTAGGAAGTTTCAAGCCCTTTTATAATAATTATATATATCAAGGTCAAATGTGCTATGTTTTCAATATGAATTTATTAAAGTAGTTATAAGTACATATAAAATTCATTGCATAGCATATACAAAGGATATACATAAATTACATTTTTATTTATTTCATGAGTGATCAATAGTTAAAGTGAAGTTGTGACCATTAAAATTTTCCCAGGTGTAGGAAACACCCCTACTAAATGGACATGAGGTAGTGAAAAAGAGGTCAGAGGGTATTAGATACAAGTTAATTCCATGTATACTGTGCATGTAAATTGCAAGTCATATTAAGTATCAGGGGCAGACTGTGTAGTAAGTGTACTACCTCCAATGAGGGGAGCCCTGTGGAACAGTGCTGGACCGTGTCCTATACAGAGATCCTACAGTTCCTCCACCCCTGGGGGAGCACAAGTCACAGTTAACCCCTATGCAATATAATACACAAGCACAGTGTTTACATTGGGGTTATAGATTTCATCCTCCTCCTCCCACAGCCTCTACACTTACCCATGTCCTAAGGGGAGAAATGAGTGTCCAGGTGCCCCCAGACGCGTTTCACTTCAGGCTTTCTCAATGGGGTCCGACCCATTGTTGGTATTAACTGGCGCCCTATTAATCGATGCTTCTATTCTGTCTAACTGAAGGAGTTGCGTCCTGATCCATACTGTTGGTAACAGACAGCCCTTTCATAAAAGCTGCTTCCATGCAGTCCGAGAACAGTGATTGGTGTGTGGCATGGCCTTACACCTGTTTTCCGAGTACAGGAAAGTTTATAAGGACAGGGCCAGTAGAAGAATTTTTTTATTTCCCCAGAGTACCCCCTTAAAGGAGCACTCCCGTTATTTGCTTTTATTTTCCACAATAATGTGTATTCAAAGAGTGAATTACAATACTCTGTATTCTGCCATTTCCAGCACTGTTTTTATCCACTCATGTCCACATTTGTGACCTACTGGATCCTACTGTAACTTCAGTGTGGAGCTGAGGTAACTCACTTTTTTCCTTAAGTCTGTGAGAATCAGAATTAGGACTCGTGCAGATGATTGTATCTTCAGTTAAAGTGCTATCTGTCACAAAAGCCAATTGCACACGGACCAATGTTATTCAATGAGGAAATGCACATGACCAAGGAAAAAAATTGCAGCATGCACAATTTGCCTCTGAGAATTGGATAGCACTCGGTAATTCAAGTTTATCGGTCTGTGAAAAAAAATTAGACTTCACACTGATGAAGTCATGGACTGACAGAATGGAGAAGTTGGGGAACCGTTTTTTTCTCCACCTCTGATTAAAACAGATCCTAATCTGATCAAAGTCTGATCAGAATTATCGGTCCGTTTTTTCAGATGGAGAAAATACGGCCGTGTGAACCCCACGTTAGATTCTCTATCATTGTTCTGAGTCTCATAGATTTACATTGAGAAAGTGACCTCTGCTCGCTCCACACAGAAGATCCAGCAAGTCATAAATGTGGACACGTGATTAGAGATAAGCAAACCCATTCGGAGTTTGGGTGCTTAACGTATCCCAAGCACTCCAGCAAGCATCACTATGTTCATGTGCACTTGTTGCTTGGCCCAGTGTGAGCCGCATGCAGTTTTTGATCAGCTCACACTGGGGGTAAATGTAGAGTTATTGGCTGTAGAGTGTGGTTAAAATAAAAAAAAAATCCCTGCCCTCCCACTCTTGAAAGTATGTTGCTTATCACTGGCTGTAAGTGGACGGAGAGCCAAACTGCCCAATCAGTGTCTGCAAATGAGGTTCAGGTCAAGTTTTGTCCCCGAACAGTCCGATTTTAAAAGTCTGTCCCCACCACCAGAACCTGAACTTCCACAGGTCCGCTCATCTATATGTTTGATGCCAAGGTTGAATCAGAACAGTGCAGGAAGTAGCAGAAGACAGATAGACTAGTAAGTATTGCAGTACACCTCCTTGAAAACAAATTACTGCTTGCTGATAGAATCAATATTTTTAGGATGTAAATTCTAGTCGTCTTCCTAAGCATGTATCCTTTGGAAAAAACGCCATGGGAACACCAAAGGGCAACTTTGCACAGGGCACTATTGGGTCTAAGGCCAACCCTTAAGGGCATAAGTCATAGATTGTGCGCCATGCAATCATCATGACTTACACGTCTGGTGTTTAACTGAAAATAGACTTCTGTGAGACAGTGCAGGGGATCATATGCGAGGGGCGCTATGTCTCCCCCAGAATGTGCACTGTCACATATTGAACCCGGTATAGGGTGTAGGAAAGAGGAACGGTCCACTCCCTCCGCTCCGGGTCTTACAGGTTTCCCCGGAAGGAGACACGAGGTTAAAAGCTTGGTTAGGAGACAGGGCGGGGTTCCCTGTGGACAGTTTTGGCCTGAAGCTGAAGCAGCATCTATTGATCGAACAGGTCAAGAGCTCCAGGGGCCGTTTGCGGTTATAACACGGCCTAGCCCAGGAGGGCTGGGAGCTCGGTGTGACCTCAGCCGGAAAGCTCATAACCGGAAGGGACCGGGTTAATATCTGTGAACTGTATCCATTGTACCCGGTAGTGACCCGCATTCCGGCATCTTGTGCCACCGCTGTGTGTTCAGCAATAAATCCGGGTACTGTATGAACTACTACCGGGCTCAACATTTTTCCCGTCTTGCAATCCCGGCGCTGCCCCACACTTCCTAGATTGTTAATGTATGTTATTCAGGGTCGGATTAAGATTAGCCAGGGCCCGGGGCTGTTTTGAAGACTAGGGCCCCCCAACCCAAAGTATGTTACATTCTCCAGACCCAGTATACAGCAGGAGGCCGCCCTATTGAGAAACTTGGAAGTACCATTAAGAAAAAAAATCTAAGATGCTGTAAGACATTAACCGTCAAACCAGCAGCTCTGGGAGTCAATTATGACATCCTGCAAACAAATGCAATCTTAAAACATCCAAAACCTGACAAGTGCAATAAATGCAATATTTGTGAAGGTGATATCAAAGAAAGGCGATGTACAATATGAGACATACTGGTAGGATGTTTTCATTGTGAGCCCCAATGGGGACAGTGTTGATGATGTTTGTAAAATGCTGTCGAGTTCATAGAGTAATATAAATGTAAAAAAAATTTCTTCATATGTCGTCACAATACCGGGATCTGAGGATCTTCTATTTCGAGGTCAGGGGCTCTCTGATGCCATGTCGCTGCCTTTCTCGCTGTCTTCCTCTTTTGACACTGCAGTGCGGTGGACAAGAGAGCATTAACTGGTTAACAACAAGAAGTATGGAGTGTGTACTAACTGAGCCATACACCCTCCCCATACCATGAAGTATGGTGTGTGTGTACTAACTGAGCCATAAACATCCCCATACCATGTCCAGCAGACATTGTAGGATTACTATATGGATTTTATTATTAGGGCACGGACACACTGGGGTGAAACTCGGATGAGTGCAATGTGTGATTTTATCGCAGTGCAGTCAGTTAATCAACGTCTGAAACACATTGGCGAGTGTCGGACGCTTTTTTCTCATCCAGATTCTGGATGGGAAAAAAGTCACAACATGCTGCGACAGTATGCGATTCACGTGCGAGACTCGCCAATGCAAGTCTATGAGTCCGATAAAATCATGGACCGCACACTGACAGCACACAAACCATCCGAGAGGCATCTGTTTTTTTCACTGATACATTACCATTCTTCAGCTGAGACAACTGTAAAATGCTTCTGTAAATGATTCTACAGTAATAGCTGCTGAGAAACAAAACAGATTGCACATGGATGTGATCTAAGAAAACTGTTGGACACTCGCACAGCATTTGGATGTCCCAGTGGCCACCCACACAGACAGCCCGCCACAGCCACACACAGAGCCACAGCCACACAAAAACAGTTAGCCACATAGACAGCCAGCCACATAGACAGCTACACAGACGCAGAGAGCCACACAGAGAGACACAGCCACATAGACAGCCACACACATAGCCACAGCCAGCCACACACATAGCCACAGCCAGCGACATAGACAGCCATAGCCAGCCACACACAGGCACACACAGACACAGCCAGCCAAACACAGACACAGCCAGCTACACACACAATATCAGCCACACACACAATCAGCCACACACATACAGCCACACACATAGCTAGCCACACAAACACAGCCAAAGCCAGCCAGCCACACATACAGCCACACATAGCCAGCCACATAGACAGCCACACACACAGCCAAAGCCAGCCCACACAGGCGCAGCTACCCACAGACACAGCCAGCCACACACACAGCGAGCAATATAGACAGCCATAGTCAGCCACACACAGACATACAGCCAACCACACAGCCAGCCACCCACACAGTCAGCCACACACAGCCAAGCAGCCCCAGCCACACACACACAGTCAGCCACACATAGCCCCAGCCACACATAGACATAGATAGGCACACACAGCCAGCCACATAGCCCCAGCCACATAAAGACACAGACAGCCACATGCAGCCATGCAGCCCTAGCCACACATACACAGTCAGCCATACAGACACATTTTGCCACACACAGCCAGCCACGCAGCCTCAGCCACACAGACACAGTCAGCCACAGACAGCCCTAGCAACATAGACACATAATCAACCACAGACAGCCCTAGCAACATAGACATATAATCAGCCACAGCCACGCAGCCCCAGCCACACACAACCAGCCACAAAGCCCCAGCCACACAACAGCCAGCCACATACAGCCAGCCACAAAGCCCCAGCCACACACAATCAGCCACACAGAGCACCAGCCACACAGAGCCCCAGCCACACAGAGCCCCAGCCATACAAAGCCCCAGTCACAAAGCCTTAGCCACACAGAGCCCAAGCCACACAAAGCCCCAGCCACACAAAGCCCCAGCCACACAAAGCCCCAGCCACACAGAGCCCCAGTCACACAGAGCCCCAGTCACACAGAGCCCCAGCCACACAGAGCCCCAGACAAACAGAGCCCCAGACACACAGAGCCCCAGACACACAGAGCCCCAGCCACACAGAGCCCCAGACACACAGAGCCCCAGACACACAGAGCCCCAGACACACAGACAGAAAGACACACACACACACACACAGAGAGCGACACACACACACAAACACACACACACACTACCCACCAGCTGCTGCTGCAGCTCATCATGATCTTTATCTCTTTAAACATTTTACTGGCTCCCGCGCTGTGGAATGGAAGTTGGAACAACTTCCGGGGCCTGCAGTAGAGATGGGGAGGCGGGGCCCAGAGATTGATAGGAGATAGGAGAACTCAGGTGATGTGAAGGGCTCACGTCACACAGGTCCTCCTATCTCCAGTCAATCTCTCTGGGCCCCGCCTCCCCATCTCTACTGCAGGCCCCTCCATGCCTCCGCTTCTCCCTGGAGGGAGAGGAATAGCTGCAGTGCCGCCTCTCTCTCTGACACTGTCTCCTCCGCGGCGGGTCTGTTCACAGGCGGCCGGTCTCCTGGGCCCCCAAGAAGCCTTGGGCCAGGGGTGACCGCCCCTATCGCCCCAATGTAGATCCGCCATTGATGTTATTCCAAACTAAAGGGATAAAAATAAAAAAAACTTTTAAACTGTATATAAAAATTACAAAATCTTACAGTGTAGGCTTTTTTTTCAGCAGGTGGCCAAAACTCCCATCATCAAGGGCAAAGTGTGCGAGGCAGAGGAGTGCATGGTGAGTATAGTGCTCCACATTTTACATTGACTGCTGGCTCCTTGGATCCTCACAACATTGTAATACCATTAGGGTATGTCTCCACTAGTGATGGGCGAATCCTAAATTACTCGGAATCGCTTGACTCTAGCGAGTCCGAGCACAGGACTCGCTACTCGTTGCGAGTCTAGCGAGTCCAATGTTAATGAATGAGGAAGCGAGTAATAGCGAGTAGTGTGAGATTTACAAATCGCAGATGTGTCTCGGAAGCTTCAGCCTGAAGCAATCCTAGTTTTGTCATTTATTTGCATTGGACTCGTTTACTTTGCAACTGTAATCGCTGGGAAACTCGCACAGATAAGAGTCCTGTCTCCTCAGTGTGCTGGCTGCCACAGCTCCAGGGTCCTAGAGCCTGCCTGCTGCCTGATGTAGCAGTGCTGAGATTGTTCTCAGTCTGCTCATTCCCTGTGTACAGACATGAATGTCTGTGCACAGAGATGATGTAGCAGAGCTGAGATTGTTCTCAGTCTGCTCATTCCCTGTGTACAGACATGAATGTCTGTGCACAGAGATGATGTAGCAGAGCTGAGATTGTTCTCAGTCTGCTTATTCCCTGTGCATAGACATCTATATTTATGCACAGGGGATGTAGCAGAGAGGACATCGCGTTTTGGACTGCGTCGGACGGAAGAGGATTTTTTTAATTAAAGATGGAGTCCCTAATGGCTTTTTTTTTTATTTCTAATAAAAAATTTTCCTTGTGTTGTGTTTTTTTTAAAACAATTTAATAGAAATTCATGGCGGTCATGTCTAATATTGGCGTGACCGCCATAAATTTCGGGCTTAGGGCCAGCTGATAATACAAAGCTGGCCCTAACCTCTTTATTACCCAGCGTGCCATCGCTACCAGGGCCGCTGGAAGAGCGGGGTTCAGCGCCAGAGGATGGCGCTTCAATGAACGCGCCATCTTCTGGGGCGGCTGCGGGCTGCAATTTGCAGCTGGGGGTTCCCAGAAAGCTTGGGCATCCCTGCGCTGCGGATTCCAGCCCCCAGCTGCTTAGCTGTACCTGGCTAGACATAGAAATTGCGCGGAGCCCCACGCATTTTTTTTTAATTATTTCATGAAATTCTGAGATTCTGACTCTGACTCTGAGACTCTGACTCTGAGACTCTGACTGTGAAATTCATGAAATAATAAAAGAAAAATGCGTGGGGCTCCGCGCAATTTCTATGTCTAGCCAGGTACAGCTAAGCAGCTGGGGGCTGCAATCCGCAGCGCAGGGATGCCCAAGCTTTCTGGGCACCCCCCGCTGCAAATTGCAGCCCGCAGCCGCCCCAGAAGATGGCGCGTTCATTGAAGCGCCATCCTCTGGCGCTGAACCCCGCTCTTCCAGCGGCCCTGGTAGCGGTGGCACGCTGGGTAATAAAGAGGTTAGGGCCAGCTTTGTATTATCAGCTGGCCCTAAGCCCGAAATTTATGGCGGTCACGCCAATATTAGACATGACCGCCATGAATTTCTATTAAATTGTTTTAAAAAAAACACAACACAAGGAAAATTTTTTATTAGAAAAAAAAAAAAAGCCATTAGGGACTCCATCTTTAATTAAAAAAATCCTCTTCCGTCCGACGCAGTCCAAAACGCGATGTCCTCTCTGCTACATCCCCTGTGCATAAATATAGATGTCTATGCACAGGGAATAAGCAGACTGAGAACAATCTCAGCTCTGCTACATCATCTCTGTGCACAGACATTCATGTCTGTACACAGGGAATGAGCAGACTGAGAACAATCTCAGCTCTGCTACATCATCTCTGTGCACAGACAGTCATGTCTGTACACAGGGAATGAGCAGACTGAGAACAATCTCAGCACTGCTACATCATCTCTGTGCACAGACATTCATGTCTGTACACAGGGAATGAGCAGACTGAGAACAATCTCAGCACTGCTACATAATGTCTGTGAGCAGGCGGGCTCTAGGACCCTGGAGCTGCACAGAGAAGACAGCTGGACTCGGCTCGCAAAGAAACAGCAGTTATCTGCGAGTTTCCCTGCTATCACTGGCACAGTAGCCAGTGATTACTCGCACGAGTCTAATGCAAACAATGGCAATCCTAGTTTTGTCAGCGTTTCTGACAAAACTAGGATTGATATTGATTTGCATTGGACTCGTGCGAGTAATCACTGGGAAACTCGCAGAGTACCGAGTCCTGCGAGTCCCTTACTATTCGCCGAGTAACGAGTCCTAGCGAGTAGATTCGCCCATCCCTAGTCTCCACGATCAGTGTTTGCAGCGTTTTGGACAAAGCCTGTTGATGTGTTGTGCAGTACAAGCACGGTGGATGGTATTTATAGAATTCTAGAGCACTGGCATCTCTGTGGGAGAAGAGTATTGTCTCTGTATTGTCAGAACATATCCTAATTAAAGGGAACCTGTCACCTCCATAAAGCCCCCCAGGCTATCGCTACCTGTCCCTGCATCTTCCTATTACTACTCTAACTATCCCTTTCCGTGCTAAATGTGCCCTGTGATTGTGTAATAAAACGTGTTATCACTCCCTCATTATTATGATAATGATCCAGGGGCTACTGTTGCTAGCCCCCTGGGCGTCCTCTTTGTGGACCAACCACTGCACTTCGTCAATTCTCGGCAGAGCGGTGGGGCGGGGCTTATCTTTCCACTCTTCTCCAATCGCAACGCTCTTCCCACTCTGTGGCGCAGCAATGGTGGCCCAAATTTTCCAGTTCACAAAACAGTCAATAAAGTCTAATTTTAAGCACACAGTACCCGGTTTTACCGGTCACGGGATCCTGTTCGTGACGCCAGATCTGAGTCGGTCGGCAGGGTAGGGGGTACTCAGATACCGGAACAGGGGGTTCACTTTGGTGGGGATCATGGCTGGTCAGTTCCCGGTTCCATGCCCTGGGCCCTCAGGGGTGATGATGATGGGGAATTTGTAACATTACACCACCTGTGGTACCTGGTAATAGGGTTACCAGTGCTGCGGCCGGCCACTGAGGTGACGGAAATACAGCTTTAGTAGTACAGATCCCCACAGGAGCTTTACCTCAGGGCAGCGGGGTGGATGAGGAGAGTCGTAGTCCTCACCTCTGTGATGCTGTAGAGGCCCTCTGGGCGACGGATGAAAGGAGAACAAACACCAATTCAGCTCAAACAGTTCTTTACTTGTACCAGGTGGAAAAGGTGCACGGTACAATCTGGTTTAACGGGGATTGTAGCCGCGGATTTTAGAGGTTTTTCCAGAGTCTGTCAGAGGTGTCTTTCAAATAGCTCTCCTGGTCCTTTTTCCGCTCTCTCTGCTCTCCCCCTCGTGAGTCAAGTCTCTAATCCTTGGGGTCTGTTACCTTAAGTCTCCTTACTTCTCGGTGTTGTGAACCCAGCTGCGGGACTGATGTTGGACTACTTGATGGGTGCTGTTGCTCCCTTATGCTGAGCCCACAACCTGCCGGTCTGCGGTTAGGGATATACCTTAGCTAGCCACCTCGGTTCCGGTATACCGGTGGTGACCTGGGTTTCCAGCTGGCTCCGACCAGTCCTGGAGTGTCCCTCTTCTACGTCTGGGTCACACCTTTCCTAAGAGGTGCCCTCCTGTCACGGCCGCAGGGTCCCCTGCGTCCGTATTCCTTGCTGTCTTTCACCATCTGTCTAACTAGTCTTCTCACTGTCACTCGCGTCTTCCCGCTCCTCTAGGCTGCACCCCCTGGGACCTACTGAATATATGGTCCCCTGTACTAAGGTGGCCTACTGTATAGGTGTTGCGTGCAGACTATGTAGGGTCCTCCATATCCATGGCTACGGAGGCACTACACCTTCTGTTTAGGGTGCAGTACCTCCCTTTGGCGCCTTGCCATAGGGGCGCCACAATAACAACATTTTATTACACAGTCACAGGGCACATTTAGCACAACATTGTAACACTGTCTTCTGTCATAATAAATCTGCTTTAAATATGGCCCCACAGACAATGTACATATTAGTCATTCTGACCTAAGGGATTCAAGTTATGTGACTTTTATATAAGAATTCCAACATTGTGATACTATAACGCATCTTGCCATTGGAGTCCTCCAATTGTAGGTATTCTGGTCCCTATTGATCACTCCTAACAAGTAACAACCAGAATTCTCTATACATTGCATTCCAAATTATTATGCAAATGGTATTTTACTCTGATTTTCCTAAATGTTTGATACGGATAAGTCAGCGTAATGTTCAAATTATCCACTGTTAAAGCACCGCTTTTTTTTCATCCCTGGAGTGGTGTTTTTAACCCCTTCATGACCCAGCCTATTTTGACCCTAAAGACTTTGGCATTTTTTGTCAATTCTGACCAGTGTCCCTTTATGAGGTAATATCTCTGGAACGCTTCAACGGATCCTAGCGATTCTGAGTTTGTTTTTTTCGTGACATATTGGGCTTCATGGTAGTATTACATTTTGGTCGATAATTTTTGCGTTTATTTGTGAAAAAAATTAAAAAATTGGCATCAATTTTAAAAATTTCGCAGTTTTCAAATTTTGAATTTTTATTCTGCTAAACCAGAGAGTTATGTGACACAAAATAGTTAATAAATAACATTTAATTAATAATTTATTCATTTATATAGCGCTATTAATTCCATAGCACTTTACATACATGAGTAATGCTGTCTCTCTTGGAGCTCACAATCTAAACATCCTATCAGTATGTCTTTACAATGTGAGAGGAAACTGGAGTGCCTGGAGGAAACCCACGCAAACACGGGGACAACATACAAACTCCTTGCAGATGTTGTCCTTGGTGTCCTTGGTGGGAATCAAACCCAGGACTTCAAGACCCCAGTACTGCAAAGGCTACAGTGCTAACCACTTGAGCCACTGTGTTCCCACATGTCTACTTTACCTCAGCACAATTTTTTTTTTCGGTAGGAAGTTATAAGGGTTCAAAGTTCATCAGCAATTTCTAATTTTTCCAGCGTACAATGCAAAATAATATTGTGGTACCGTGTTAGCCAGAGAAATCGATGTACAGTAAATACTTAAGTCCCAGAAACAAGGTTGAGAAAAGTATTCTAGGAGTGATACCTTTATTGGCTAACAAGAAAAATTATATTTGTAAGCTTTCAGAGCTCACATGACCCCTTCATCAGACAAAGGAGCCTTGAGCTCTGAAAGCTTAAAAATATAATTTTTCTTGTTAGCCAACAAAGGTATTGACTCACCGTGGCCGGGACTCCGGTTTAGACAGGCTGAAGCTCCTTCCTCCTTCATGTCACAGGTGGGCCGCGCCTGCCGGTAGTGGGGCCCGGTGGAGTGCAGATCAAAAGTTGAAGACGTCTTGTAGGGAACAGATTAAAGGGGTTTAATTTATTCGTGACGCCACCTATGAGTAGTTTCGGTAATCGTTACCGACGCTGCGGAACCTCCGGGGGATGGACAGCAGCAAGATGGAACGCTCCCCACAGGCTGAGCGGTGATCCCCGGAGGCTGGAGCTGCTTAAGATGTTGTGCGGCAGCTGCGGTTACCTTGTAGTGCGGACGGACAGTTCATAAGGAAGCACGGACACAGAAAGTCTCTGCAACGGGTCTTTACTGTAACCAGCAGGCAGTACATGGTATACAGTTTACGGGTAGCAGACCGGGTGGACTCAGCAGTGATAGTGTCCCTCAGAGATCCGCAAGTGTTCCTCCATTCTAGCTAAGTGTTTCGCCATTGTCGCCTAGGAATACCAGATCGGGTACGGGGAGGCTGCTTCAATGCCCTATCCAAGTTGTACGTTGTGGATGTTTTGGGGAGCCTTGGATCCCTCGGTGGGTACACCGCTGGTTAGACGACTGGAAGTTGGCTGGTGGTGGGGTGCTCCTGTAAAGCTGCTCCTCCACACTTCTGGTTCGCGTAGCAGAGGTGAACTGCTGCCAGCTTCGGTACCAGTGAACCGGCTGTGAAGTTTTGGGCACGGGAGTCTTTTGGAACCCGTGGTAATGATGCCCGATCCCGGTTGTTGAGGCCTCAGGTGCTGACACCCGACCGGTGACGGCCCGGGGGCTGCACGGGGTGCGGAGCCCCTGCTCCTACTCCAAGTTCAAGTTCTAGACCCTTCTTGACTGTGTTCTAGACTATTGTGTCTGTTCTCCCTACACACTTCCCTAGCACTCCCGCCCACCAGGACCCTGGATTGGCCCTCTGTTCTATTTTCCATTCAACTTGTTAGCGGACACCATGTCGCGTATGGAGAGCCCCTGTTTGCCACCCGCACAAGGGCAACTGGAAGAGTTGGGGTACAGCACCAGAAAATGGCACCTCTAATGAATGTGTTATTTTCTGGGGTGGCTGTGGGTTGCAATTTGCAGTGTGGGGGGCCCACAACCTTTGGCTCTCTCCACGCTGAGGATTCCAGCCCCCCAGCTGCCTTGTTGTACCTGGCTGGCAACCAAAAATACAGTGAAGCCCATCTTTTTTTTTATTTCTAGAACTAATTCTAGAAAAAAAATTACATGGGGCTCCGCCCAGCTTTATTTCTATAACTAATTCTAGAAAAAAAATTACATGGGGCTCCGCCCAGCTATAGATCTGACAGCCCAGGCACAGTGATCTGCAGCCCGATCCCCCTGTATGGAGATGGAGCTGCAGAAAGCGATCTGACAGCCCAGGCACAATGGTCCACCAAATCGATCACTGCGCCCGGGCTGCCAGATCGCTACTTTCTGCAGCTTGATCACCCATGCAGAATAGTCATCTGGAAGCCCAGGCACAGTGATCCACTTAGTGGATCACTGTGCCTGAGCTGTCAGATCCTTTTTGCAACTCGATCCCCCATGCAGGGGAATCGGACTGCAGAATAGCAATCTGGCAGCCCAGGCACTGTGATCCACTTAGTGGATCACAGTGCCTGGGCTGCCAGATTGCTATTCTGCAGTCTGATCCCCCCATGCAGGGGGATCAGGCTGCAGAGAAGCGGCAGCTCACCTGGCGGCGGCAGGAAGGAGGCGGTGACAGCGGGAACAAGTGATGGCGGCCGGCAAAAGTGCCTGCGCAACCGCCATCTTGATGAAGATGGTGGGGAGTGTCTCTGACCGCTCCTTCTACAGCTGGAGACAGGATCACTGTGATTGACTGACTGTTTCAACAGCCAATCACAGTGACCCCCCCTGACCTTGAGCCTCGGTCCTCTGTGATAGGAATCACAGAGCACCGGGCCCGATGGCGGTTACCGCGGCAATGGTGCCACGGTAACCACCATGATGTCGTGCAACGTCATGGTTCATTAAGGCACCGACTTTCATGACGTTGCACAACGTCAAAGGTTGGGAAGGGGTTAATCTAAAGTCCTTGCCCCTAGTCTTAGACTCACCTTCGGTGTCTTCACCGTTCTTTTACAGATCCCATTGCAGTCAGAAGTTACATCTCAAGTGCTCAATGCAAGTCTATGAGAGTCTGAACGAAGGCTCTCATACATGTCTATTGAAGAGTGTATTAAGGCTAGGGTCACATTTGGAAGGCTCATTGCGATTACCGCATCCAGATCCGGTTGCGGTAATCACATGAGCCTTCAGACACATTTTGTGTTCAAAATGTGTCTTTAAACCCGGATTTGGTAACCGGATTGCTCAGAATGTGCAGTCCGGTTGCCGGATTCATTGTTCATCCCATTAGAACTATTAGCACCGCCATAGAACTAATGTTAAAGCTTTCAGGACCCTGTATAGAGGCATATACAGTACGTACATTACGTACTGTATCTCCTCCACAGCGAGGAGCCGCCGGCTTTAATTCATAAAATAGTAAATGCCGACAATAGCCGGCAATACAGTAATACACCTAATTAACCCTTCATATGCTGCCCCATATGGTCACCATGTCTCTAGGGAGGGTGGGCACTCCCTGGAGACATGGTGCCCACATCTACTATTAACATTAACCCTTTGTTCATCCCTGCTGCCGCAGGGATGAACAAAGCATCCGGCTACCGCAGGCATTCACATGTGCCTTGCGGTAACCGGATGGGCTCTCATAGGAGCCCATTATAGAAAGCCTGCTGCGGTTTGCAAACCGCTCCGAAAACTGCAGCCTGCATGATTTTTACCGCAGGCTGCAAATCCGGAAGCGGTAACCGGATTGCATGTAGTGCAATCCGGTCTTATAATGGGCTCCTTTGGGCTGCGGATGCTGATCCGGTTTTGAGCATTTTTACAGCTCAAAACCAGATCAGGATCTGCATTTGCTACCGCAGGTGTGACTCTAGCCTTAAAGAGTTTAACGGATACGTCATAAGTCTATATAAGTTTATGGGGACCTGAACTTATGTTATACAATGGTGGCAAGAGGAGCTGCAAAAGGAAGCAAAATGGTGATTAACCAGTTAAATCATACTTGCCATTCTCCCATGCCACACTCACAATTGCTTCTGTGTCCTCTCCTTAAGCCTCTTACATATTCTGTGCATTCCACTGCCCACCTTCTGTGATTGGTTGCGGTCAGGCGCCCTCTGAACCAGTGTCTGTGATTGGTTGCTGTACACACACATGGATGTAAAAACAAATAAATTATTTAAAAAAACGGCATAGGGTCCCAACTAATTTTGATACTCAGCGATGATAACTCACATAGCTGGGAGTTGGTATTCTCAGCCTGGGGAGGCCCATAGTTATTGAGCCCTCCAGCCTCAAAATATCAGCCCGCAGTCGCCCCAGATTCTGGCGCATTTATTAGATGCGTCAAATCCTGGCACTTTGCCCCGCTCTTCCTGATTGACCTGGTGCAGTGGCAATCAGGTAATATAAGGTAATTTTTGTCAAAAATCACAGCTGCCATCAAGCCCTAGGTTAGTGATGGGAAGGGGTCTATGTAACCCCCCATCATTAAGAAAGAAATCAAAAGAAATAAACACAAACAGAAAAAAAAGTCATTTATTTGAAATAAAAAATACACACATAATCTTCCTGCCTCCACTTTATTAGGCCAAAAAACACCCCTGCAGCTCCATAGTAGTCCAACATACAGCATCCTTCGACGATCTTGGTTCTTCTACATTGCAGAAACTGCAGTGAAGGAAAACTCATTCTCTCACTGCACCTTCTGGGACAATACTGACTACCGCAGTCAGTTGAGAAGTCCTGGACTGTGAGAAGTGGTGACGTCACCAGTGGGCTTCCCCGCTGTGGCCATGGAACTCAATTGAACCCGCTGCTAGATTGCTGTGCCACCGTATTCTGTAGTCTGGTAATTCGGCAACTGAGTTGACAGCCAGCCACGTGGAATGTGTTCACATGCATCTGCTGGCAAAAAAAGCAGCACAACTGCGAGGCAGATTTTGCCATGGTTTTAATGCATTTTTTAGTGCAATTTTGTTACAAACCTGCATGCGTTGAGTTCAATGCGTTCATCTACATCTCCTGGTCAAAAAAACCTTGATTTGTTTTTAGATGCAGTTTTGATGCATTGCAGTTTCCGTGCTTTTTTGCCAGGAGACGCAGATGAATGCATTGAACTCAACTCATTCAGGTTTGTGACAGATTTGCACTAAGAATGCATAAAAAACTGCATCACAGTTTTGGTGCTTTTTTCCCAAGAGATACAGATGAACGCATTGAACCCGTTAATCTGGGACCAGGGTCAACTGAGTTCACTAATTGTGTGTCTTCAATAAACTCCATTGACCCCAGTACCGGATTAAGGCCAGGGTCACACGTGGCAGATGTTTTTGCCTTAGATCCGTGTTTGAGATCTTTTTAGGCTTTTTTCTTTCTAAGTCCAAAAATGCATATATGTTAACGCATACGTCAATGCGTTTTTCAAAAACGCATGCGTTTTTGTTCAGCATCCCATAAAACACTGCTAGCAGTGTTTTTGGGTGCAGTAAAAAAACCAATGCATTTTTTTAACATGGGGCCTTATGGGAAACGCATGCGTTAACGCATGATGCCTATATGTACCATGTGTTAATGCATGCGTTTTTGCATGCGTTTTTTTTTTTTAAAATATGACTACGTCCAAAAAATTCCTAAAAACATCCAGGAGCTCAGGAGACACTATTGGCACCCTAAATTTAACGGATCCGTTTTTCTAAAGGCTCAAAAAAACGGATTGGTATGTGTGACCCTGGCCTAACAGATTGCAGGACATTTGGGCAGCGGGTTCAACTGAGTTTACTGACCACTGCGGGGAAGTCCTCCAGTGATGCCAATGTTTCTCACAGCCAAGTGCTTCCCCGTGGCAGTCAGTGTAGTCCAATAAACTGCAGTGAAAGATGCCTTTTCTATGACTGCAGCTTCTGAGATGTAGCAGAGCTGGGATCATCGACCAATGTCGTATGTTGGACTACTTCAGACCTGGGGTGTTTTTTGGGGTTAATAAAGTGGAGAAAGAGGGTGTATTTTTTATTTGAAATAAAATATTTTTTTCTGGGTTTCTGTTTATTTCTTTTGACTTAAGGGTGCTTTCACATTGCGATTCTTGAGGATCCGTGGCTGTCCATTGTAAAACGGACAGCCACGGATCCAATTTGACCCCCGCTGTCCGATTTTTTGCTGTACCCAAAATCGGAGACTGCTCTGATTTTGGCACAGAAAAAAATCGGACACAAATCGGATCCGACAAAATCGGATGGCAGTTAGGCCAAATCCAATCCGATCCGCGGCCTTTAACATGGGGGCCAATGGAGCACAAGTCCGAAAAAAGACAGGATCGTTTCTCGGACCCGATTTTAGTGTACTGAGCATGCTCAGTACACTACAACTGCTGCTAACCATCTAATTTCACTTCCGCAATGTATATATATATAAATTGCGGAAGCAAAATTATGCAAAAGCAAGGGTTACAAATAATCTGTATTCTCACCTTTCCAGTGATCCCCCAATGGCTCCAGCAAGCTCTGGTGTGACTACAGGACCTGCAGTTATGTCACTACCCGATCAGCTGATCGGGTCACATGACCGGTTACCGCGGTAACTGTGGTCATGTGACCCGATTACGCTGCCGGGTTGTGACATCACGGCAGATCCTACAGGCATCAGGAGGTGCTAGATGCGTTGGTGGATCGCCGGACAGGTGAGCATAGAGAGTTTTTTATTTTTAACCATTTCTTTAACTACATTTCACTTCCGCAATGTATAGATATGCATTGCAGAAGTGAAAGGGCCCCGCACAACTCTTTCTGTGTCCGAACCCGTGAACATCACGGAGCCGGACACAGAAAAGGTCACCTGTGGTGTCCGTTCCTGTCCGTGGGGTCCTATAAAAAGTAGGATCCCACGGATAGGAAAAAATACGTGATGTGAAACCAGCCTTAGAGGTTAGAGATGGGGGCTCATAGACCTCTACACACCACTAACCTAGGGCTTGATGGCAGCTGTGATTTTTGACAAATTCCTCCCAAGACTGAGAATACCAACCCCCAGCCATGTGCTTTATCTTTGCAGAGGGCTTCTGACTACAACCAATCACAGAGGGTAGGCGGGGGTTATGCAGTGAATATGTATGAGGATTAATGATCCGATATTAAATGTGTAAGCGGCACAAAAATGCGGTAAGTATGATTTAACTGATTAATCACTGTTCTGGTCCACTCTGGCATCATGTGTAGAGATGGGCAGACCCGTGGAGTTTTGTGTTCGAGTGGCGGACTTTTAAAAATGGACTGTTTTTGGCCAAAACTTGACCCGAACCTCATTGGAAGTCACTAATTGGGCAGTTCAGCTCTCCACCCACATACAGTGAGACATAAGCATAGCACTTCCAGAGAGGAGAAATGGCGGGGTATTCTCATTATTTAGTTTTTTTTGTACTCTCTTTACGGCTTTACCCGTCATGGCTTTGAACTGTAATGGTACCTTTACACGCGGCCACATTTCTAGGGTGTCAACAGGTAACTTACTGGCTGCAGTGAAATCATGGAGACAAGGTTCTATCTTGTTGCTGTGTACAAATGGAATCATATCTCCATGATTTCACTGCAGCCAGTAAGTTACCTGTTGACACCATAGAAATGTTGCCGCGTGTAAAGGTACCCTTATGGTTTGGAAATACGCAGTGGCAGTTCCATGACAACAGCTTTCAGTGACAGCTGAGCATCACAAGAAGTCTGGAGAACCATGTCAGTGGTCCCCATGTAGCATGATAATGTTTTCTGTTATAAGATATAATGCTGCAATAACTTAGTTCGGCCACTCGAGGTCACCATTGAACAAGAGAAGAAAGCACTGGAAACAGGAAGTAGCTGACTGAGAGACTCATGAAGGAGAAGAGACTTGTCTGAGATCCAGAAACGCTTGGAACCTTGATAGACTCGCACTGGAGTGTGATCAAGAGGAAGCCATTTTTTTAACCATCATTTTTATTGGGTTTTAGTTATATAAACACTTGTACAGAATTTCAGAAAAATATACCGTACAGTTGAAACATCCATACAAGAAAACTGTATAAAACAATAAAGTATAAGTACAAGCGATCATCTTTTACATTATATTTTCCCTATATCCCTCCCTCCCCCAACCCCAGAAAATTATCCACAAGTATTAACAAATAACATTATGAATAAAGAAAGTATTTAAGTTATTAATAACAGGGTACCAAGAATTATTGCATCTCCTATACCTAACACCTCAGCCTACCCAATGTATCTTCTAACTCTTCCAATGCATACCATGTTGATGATCGGAAGGGTAACATGAAATTTTTTATTTCCACATCTGTGAGTTCTTTTTCAATAAAACGTCTCCACTTGAAGAAGAATTTTTTGGCTAATTTGCTTGGATTGCGGAGCGTGTCTATAGATTCGAGTGTCAGTGTGTGGCGTAATGTCATTTTCACTTGAGACAAGTCGGGGGGTCTATCATTGAGCCAGTGTTGAAGTAAAAGTCTCTTTGCTACCAGCGCAATGTAATGCCATAGTATATGGGGTTGTCTACTAGCATTAGAAAGTGGGTGATAATGAAAAAGCCAACGTACCGGATCTAAATCTCCTGTATCACCACAAATCTCTCTAACCCACGTAGCCACTGCTCTCCAATATTTCTGAGACTCAGAGCAGGACCACAGACCGTGCTCCAGATCCGTCATGGGTGACTTACACTTTGGGCAATGGACCCATCTCTCTTGATTGGCCTGAGAGGGAGGTATGTTGAAGCCCTGAATGGTTCCGTGCATGATCCTAAATTGTGAATCTTTCCATCTCTCATTAATAACATGTTGTCTTACCATGCCCCACCCTTCAAGGATCTTCTGAGGAAGTTCCGGGTCTGTAAAATGTTTACGCCATTTGTTAAAAAATCCTCTCCTTCTTTGTGGTCTCAGAACCTGTTTTAATTTGATGTATAATGAAGTAATAGATACATCATCTTCATATATAGATATCAGTTCAGACCACAAAGAATTCTCAATTTCCCCAGAGATGTCCCGCAAATGTGATAGGAGATGATATTTCAATTGACGATACTGTATAGCGTGGAATTGGGGTAAATTATATGTATTCAAGACCTCTTTCTCAGTCATCCACCTTTTTTCTTCTAGATTTATGAGATCTCCCAACGTATTAATTCCCTTATCTCTCCATGTTTTAAACAAAGAGTTTTCACGCCCTAAAGGAAAAGCCGGACAACCCCAGGGGTTAAGTAATTTCGAGACCCTCCATGCTAATTTGAGTTTTTTCCTAACCTCCTTCCACGTCATTATAGTATCTTTATATATCACCGTATTTTTCAAAGTGGGGGGCAGACAAGTCATCGGCGAGTGTTATAGGGCTGCTAGATCACAGGGTCTGGCCCATTCCGCCTCCAAAGTTACATCTGAAAATCTATTAGTGCCTCTGATCCAATCAAGGACATTACGTAAGATACATGCTAAATTGTATCCCCGAATATCTGGAAGCTGAAGTCCTCCCTCCTGTTTGGACTGGATCAAGGCTGTATAGGCTAAACGGGGCCTCCTTCCTCCCCACAAAAACTTAGAAAAAGCTTTATTAAGTCTCTTTATGTCAATATGTCTCAACAGCATGGGGATAGTTTGAAGGGGATAAAGTAATCTTGCGAAGCTAACCATTTTCAATAAATGGCAGCGTCCCATCAGAGAGAGTGGCAATCCCACCCATTTTGACAGTTCTTGTTCTATCTGCTGAATGATCGGTAAAAAATTAAGTTTATATGTCAATCCAGGTGATCTGGCCAATTGTATTCCCAAATATTTAATACTATCTTTCATTATTGGCAGGCCACAAAGATGTTTTTTTCCCTGTGTCCCATTCCCAGGATTTATAAAAAGAATTTCACATTTACTTTTATTTAGGGAGAATCCAGTATGTTTGCCTATCGTCTCTATATCTGTCAGGATATTTGGAAGGTCTCTTTCTGGATTTTGAACATATAGGATGACATCATCCGCGAACAATGAGAGTTTAATCTCTTTGGCTCCTACTTTAAAGCCTGTGTAGGGATTACACTCTTCCAAATATAGTGCCAGAGGCTCTATGGCTAAATTAAAGAGAAGGGGGGACAATGGGCATCCCTGTCTCGTTCCCTTCTGGAGGGTAAAGGAGTCGGATAGGAAGCCTGGTATACTCACGCAGGCCCTAGGATTACTATAGAGAGCCTGTATATAGTGCCGAAAAGGACCCGTGAGTCCTATAGTATCTAAAACTTTGCCCAGTCATGACCACCTCACATTATCAAATGCTTTTTCAGCATCCAAGGTGATCATGGCTGGGTTTCCTCCCTCTAGTTTCACTTTCTTCCCCATAATATCTATCAAAAGCATCGCTTTTCGAATGTTTGAAATCGTTGATCGTCCCTTGATGAATCCTGCCTGGTGTGTAGATATTATTTTGGGTAAAACCATTGCCAATCTATCAGCCAGTATTTTAGATAAGAGGAAGCCATTTTAATGAATAACTTGGATGTGTGATCGGTCAAAGACTGTGTAGTCAGTAAGAGAGAGCTAGGTAGAATCTACAGCAGCGCTGAGAACATTTCTGTGGAAAGGATTACTGATGGACTGATGAAGAGGTTGTGAACTTGGTGACAGAAGCAGCTGATCAAATCTAGCGTCTGGAGATCAGAGAAAAATGAAAAGTTCAGTTTGTTATCTATTTGCGGGTACCAAGTGAAAGAGACTGCTTTTTGCACTTGCAGAAAGAGAGACAGTGTACTGTACAAACAACATGTTGGTTCAAATTTGTAGTGATGTAAATACATAAGTCTATATCAAGGGGAAAATAGGGTACCCAGCTTCTATTGTAATTAGTGTGGGAGGGGGTGTAAGGTTCTATTCCTGAGAGAACCATGTGTCACGGTCGCGGCAGAACCCCGCATAGGCCCTGTATCGGATAATGGTGAGGGTGTCATAGCCTTGGGGTAGTCCTTCTTATCTCCATGAAGCTGGCACTTGGGATCTCTCCAGCTGCATAATTTGTATTCTGTGGTTAGTGGCTGTTGTGGCCCTTATTTTGCGGAAAAGTGTAATCCTGTTATTTTCTTGACAAGTTATAAAAGAAATTGATTTGATATCATATTGTGGTCAGAGTCGTTCATAGCAGCACCGTATCCCTCATACACATACGACTGGCGTTCCAGTCGTTACACCCGCATTCAGAGCGATCTGGTCAGTCATTCAATCTGACTGAATATTCACACCATGATTTAACAGAGAAGTGCTGAATATCTGTAGTGCGATGCCAGCAGGAGCTGGGCTGTCAGCTGTGCCCAGTTCCTGCACTCACCGCCCGCTCCTCTCCAGCCTTCTCACGCTGCCTGTGCCTGCCGGCCCTCCACTCCCATTCCTGCTCCCCTCTTCCTCCGCCCCTTCCTGCCACCCCTCCACATCCTGTGCCCATCGCCCCATCCACTCCTGTGCCCACTCCCCTCTTCCTCTGCCCCTCCACTCCTGTACCCGTTCCCCTCTTCCTCTGTCCGCCGCCTTTCCACTCCTGTGCCCTCTTCCATCTGCCTACGCCCCACCACTCCTGTGCCTACCCGTCGCCTGTGCCCGCCCACCTCTGCCTCATCCCCTGCATGGAGGACAGAAGGCTGAGGATGAGCAATGTGACAGGCAGGGACAGCGATCGCTATGCGATTGACCATGTGCCTCCTCTCCCCGGACCTTGACCACTGTGGATCGGTGAGACCATGCAGTCAGGGGGTGACAAAGAGCCAGGGACAGCAGGTCCCTGGCTCTTTGTCACCCCCTGACTGCATGGTCTCACTGATCCACAGTGGTCAAGGTCCGGGGAGAGGAGGCACATGGTCAATCACCTCTCCCTGTGATGATCGGCCCATCGTAATGTAATTACGATCATCAACATGATGTTGCCATGGCAACATCTGGTCACCTGACCCAAACCTCAGAGATCATATGATCTCTGGGACTTGGGTTTGCAGCACTGACAGGTTCACTGCCATACAGTGCAGCATTAGTGTGACCCCAGAGACTGCAACAAGAGGACAGTTGTTCCCTTGCTGCAGTCTCTGGATGTAGCAGAGCTGATTGAGCCTCATGGGACCATTGTTGTGGATTATGTCAGAGGTTTTGTTGGGGTAATAAAGATGGAGTCCATATATGTGACTCCATATATAAACCCTGAGGAAGGTTCGAGGGTTGCACCGAAACACGTTGGTTTGTGTGTAGGAATAAAGGAGGAGATGAAGAAAGCAATGTCTTTCAAGTGTATTTTCTGAAGCAGCAGTGCGGACCGTTGACACCAGTCCTGTTTGAACTAAATATAAGACTATTTGACACTTTTCGGAGGCAGAGAGCATATTGCTTGAAACCAGTGTCTTGCTTAATAATGTGGAACTACCTTTTTAAAGCAAAATCCAGCATTTTTTTTTCACCCCTGGAATGATGCTATAAATTTAAGTCTGCTGCTCCGTCTTAGGGCCACGTCACACGCATCAATTTACTGAACGATATTGTTAGCGATCACATGCACGCGCGATCTCTAACAATATTGTTCACATCGTTGGTGAGCTGTCACAGAGTCAAACTCACCAGCGATGTGGACCAGCGAGAACGCTAGTAACCATGGTAAACATTGGGTTACTAGGCGCCGCGCAGCGCTTAGTAACCCGATGTTTACCATGGATACGAACTCCCAGCATAGGCTGCGAGAGGCTGGGAGCTCGTTCATCGTTGGTCTGCCGGTGTCACACACAGCGATGCTGCGTGTCCACCGGCCGACCAACGATAGATTTGTGAACATGTTCACAAATCTGCAATCAAACAATCAAATGATTTTTCAAAGAAATATCGCTTGATTACACGCAGTGACGCACAAACAATATTGCTTAAGCGATCAAAAAAGCAGGTCGCCTAAGCGATATCATTCACTAAATTGATGCGTGTGATGTGGCCCTTAGGGTTTTTGCAGACGGGTATATAAATGGTACTAATAAAATATCACATTGCATTTGTACCAATGTCCACACGCACAGATATCTTGCCCGATATAAAATCGATGCATGTAATCAAGCGATTTACGATGTTAAATCGCTTGATCGTGACATCGCTGATCTGAGGTCCGGTTCTCAGATCTAGCGATGAACGATTTCACGATCTCCTTCATCGTGGTGTATAACACCACGATGAACGATCTCCCAGCGCAGAGCCTATGCTGGGAGATGGTAACTATGGTACACGTCGGGTAACTAAGCGACGCGCGGCCCTAGTAACCCGATGTGTACCATAGTAACGAGCGAGATCGCGGCTCCGCATCGCTGGTGAGTCTGTCTGTGTGACATCTCACCAGCGATGTGAGTGATATTGTAAGCGATTGCGCGTGCACGTGATCGCTTACAATATCGCTAAAGATATCTGTGCGTGTGACGGCCGCCTATGAGACAGTTCCAATCTGATTTTTTACTCAGTTCTAATTGGACCGAGAAAGCAATCGCTGCTTGACTCAGATCACATCATACAAGTCAATGGATGCGTGTGAAACATTGCACTGCACTTGGATCAAAATAGTATTTATTGAAATTGTTGGATGACATCCATGAGTTTATTTGAAAAACAAAAAAACTAAATCTTTATGACACTTAAATCCAATTTGCATAATATTTTGGAATGTGGTGTACTCTCTTAATCTGGTTGTAGTAGTATGGCTGTCTGACAGTTTGTATGCTTGTAAAGCGATAGAATCTACACCTCACAGGTGAAAAACATTTACAACCTTCTGACCTTTTCTGCCAGTGAATTAAAACATTTTCAAATTAGATGTAATAATTACAAAATATTATAACTAATGTATGCACTGTCATCTATGTACCATCACAATCTATTTGGGTATAGTAGCAGATGTATATATCTACATACATAACTGTTCTGCCTCGTCTGTCATCAACTTCTGGCATAAGGATGATTTTCCATTGTGTCGGCAGCCTCAGCCATATTTGCATGCTAAAGTGATGGGTGTGCAAATATGGCGCCCAAGGGTGGCACATCCACATTGTGCAGTACGGCCAGTGGTGCCATATATTCCTCTCCAGCAACCGCTTCCAACCACAACCACCACCAGAAATCGCTGCCCGCAAAATCCGCTGCTGACGCTGAATATCACTGCCTGAGTAAGTGTGCATGCGCACACACGGCATGACCCGTGCAAGCATGCGCACTTACTCATGCCACTGCCATGTTTGTACACCTGAGTACAAAAAGACCACAGCAGCTTGACCTGGTGCCCATGCGCACTTACTCATGCCACCGCTATCTTTAGACACCTGCGTTCAAAGGTGAGCACACAGGGAAAAGACAGACAGTATAGGGGGAGAGAGAGCACAAGGGGAAGAGTGCATAGGGGAGAGGGCAAACTGGGAGAGACAAAGCAAGGGGGGGGGGAGACAGCACTGAGGGGAGAGAGAGCACAAGTAGAGAGAGAATGAATAGGACAGAGTGCAAGGGGGGAGAGACGTACAGGGGGGCGAGCGCACAGGAGGATGAGACAAAGCACAGACGGGCAAGTGCACAGGGGGAGAGACAAAGCACAAGGGGGCGAGCATATAGGGGGAAGCGCATGGTTAGAGAGAGCACAAGGGAAGAGAGAGCATGGGGAGAGAGCACACGGAAGGAGAGACAACATACAGAGGGGAGAGACAGCACATAGGGAGAGTCAGGACACAGGAGGTAGAGAGAGCACAAGGGGAGAGAATGCACGAAGGGAAAGACAAAGCACCAGGGGGAAAGATCACAGGAAGCAGAACAACAAGGGGGAGAGAGAGCATAGGGGAAGAGACAAAGCACACATGAAAGAGACAAAGCTCAGGGGAAGAGCGCACAGGGGAGCAGAGACAGCACAGGGGGTACAGAGAGCACAAGGAAAGAGAGCACACAGGGGAGAGACGAAGCATAGGGGGGTGAATGCTCAGGGGGAGATGAGCACACTGGGGAGGCAGTACAAGGGGAGAGAGAGCATGTAGGGGTGAGACAGCACACTGGGGAGAGACAGCACATAAGGGAAGACAACTCAAAGTAGAGAGCACATAAGGGGGGGACAGGGCAGAGAAAGAGCGCCAGGGAGAGAGAACACTGGGGAAGAGAGTGTGCATAGGGGGAGAGAGAGGGCACACAGGGGAAGAGAGACAGCACATGGGGAGAGAGCACACAGGGACATGGGGATAGAGCGCAATTGGGGAAAGTGCACAGGGAGAGACAAAGCACAGGTGGGAGAGACAACACACAGGGGGAGAGACAACACATAGGGGGAGGCAGCTCAAAGGAAAGCGCACATAAGTGGAGAAGATAGCACAGGGGAGAGAGAGTGCACAGGGGGAGAGCAATTGGGGGCTGAGCTCACAGAGAGAGGGACCGAACTGGAGGGAGAGAACACAAGGGGAGAGAGCGATCGGGGAGAGAAAAAGCACAGGGGGGAGAGTGCATGGGGAGAGAGATACAGCACTCGGGGGAGAGACAGCACAGGGGGCACAGAGAATGCACAGGGGGAGAGCACCTGGGGGAGAGTGCACAGGGGTAGAGATGGCACAAGAGGTAAATAGCGCACGAGGAGAGAGACAAATCATAGGGGGGCAAGCGCACACGGGGAGACGGCACAAAGGTGAGAGAGCGCGCATATGGGAGAGAGTGCATGTGATGGAGATAGCACACAGGGGGAGAGACAGCACATAGGAGGGACAGCTCAAAGGAGAAAGCACACGTGGGGAGAAGGCAGCATGGGGGAGAGAGAGTTGACAGGGGGAGAGCACACAGGGGAGAGAGAGTGCACAGTGGGAGAGTGCACAGGGGAGACACGGCACAGGGGGAAGAGAGCGTGCACAGGGGAGAGAGAGAGTGTGCACAGAGGAGAGAGACAGCCCAAAGAGGGCAAGCGCACAGGGAGGAGAGTGCACAAGAGTGAAGAGACAGTGCACAGCGGGAGACAACTCAAAGTTGAGCACATGTGCGGCGAAGACAGCACAGGAGAGAGAGACAGCACATAGGGGGAGACAGCTCAAAGGAGAGCACACAGGGGGAGAAGACAGCATGGGGGAGCAAAGCAGCACACAGGAAGGAGACAGGTCAAAGCAGAGAGCACAGAAGGGAGAAGGCAGTGTAGGGGGGAGAGAGGCAGCAGGCAGGGTTAAAGAGTGAGCGGACAGAGGACAGGACGCACAGGGGGAGAGACGGACGCTGCCCCCAGTGCCACAGAGCCCATTCCCATCGTGACGTTACCATCCTCCCGATGTGATAACATCGGGCACCCATCTAGTATATATCTAAACAAAGCATAATTGACAAAATCAGAAAATCTTGTGGACCCCAAGTTCCAATAAAATACAGATCTGACCAGATCTGAGTACCAAATATACCAGGATAATGCCATATATACCAGTAAAGGATGAGGACCATATATATTGTGATGGGCCTAGGATGATGACCATATATACCAGAATGGGCCTAGGATAAATTCCATATACAGTTGAAACCACAAGTTTACATACACTATATAAAAAGTCACATATGCATATTTGTTACACCCAAAGGGCATGGAGATGTAAAGTGGACTCACTGGGCTTCTGGTGGAGTAGTGGCAGCTGAATACCCGATACAGCAAGAGACTGGAGAGTGATTTCAGTAAAACCAAGGATATCTATCAAGGAAGGTTAACAAATGGAAAATGTTTTCTGAGTGGAGGACTCTCTGGATAATGACACCGAACTCGCATAGCGGGGCACTGACGAGGTAACCCCTGTACAGGGATTCACAGGGTACAGCACCAGTAGGTCTAAATGCCACGAATCCCAGACCAGAGGGGTGACCCATACAGACCAAACAGAAGACAGGAGAAGACAGTGAGACACTGACTCTGTCAGTAGGATAAATCCTGGGAGCTCCGTAGAATCCCGGAGAGACTGGTCCTGTAGTGGCTTGGCCGGCCTGGTGTGGAATCCGGTGCATCAGAGAGATCCAGGATAATGAACTGCCAACAAAGGCTTCTATGGAGACAGAGATGGTTAGTGTAATGCCAGGCAACAGTTTTCCTAGTGCAGAGCACTGCTGGAGTGCGACCTGAGTAGAGGCAACGTACTTAGAGAATGAACAAGTTGCCCAGGCTTGGGCTGCGACTTTGGCTGAGAGGCATAATAGGAAACAAGTGTTCTGCTCCTTTAAGTGTGTGCAGGATGCACGGCATGCATCCTAAGAATATTTCCAGGAGACCTGCCAAGAGGAGGCATGTTCCTGGAAGAGAAGGAAACAGAGGGCTGGCACGGGCATGATGAGCAGAACCAGCAGAGCTGCGTGTTGGGTGCCAATCTCTGTGCTTATCAGAGATCGACCCTACAGCAGGGACAGAGCGGGTGAGGCGCATAGAGCCACAAGGTGAGCACCGGTCTCTCTGTCCATGAGAGACCGGCTGAGGGCATGACAGTGTTTTTCTCACTATCTGACATGAAGTCATAATAAACCTTTCACATTTTAGGTCAATTAGGATTGTCATAATTATTTTTATTTGCCAAATGCAATATGAGAGAGAGAGAGATAATATTTTAAGGCATTTTGTTTCAAGGCATTGTTATTACTTTCTGCAAAGTCACAAGTTTACATACATTTCATTAGTATTTGGTACCATTGTATTTAAATGGTATGACTTGGGCCAAACGTTTTGAATATCCTTCCACAAGCTTCTCAGAATAGTTGGTAACAATTTGGGCCCATTCCTCCTGACAGAACTGGTGTACGTAGCCATATTTGTAAGGCTGCCTTGCTCGTGCCTGCCTTTCCAGCTTTGCCAATAAAGTTTAGACTTGAGATCAGGGCTTTGTGATGGCCATTCCAAAACATTGACTTCAATGACTTCATTGACTTTAGTGTATGCTTCAAGTGATTGTCCATTTGGAAGACCCATTTCTGCACAAACTTTAACTTCCTGGCAGATATCTTGAGATGTTTCTTCAGTATTGTCACATAATCTTCTTTCCTTATGATGCCATCTGTTTTGTGAAGTGCACTAGTCCCTCCTGCAGCAAAACAACCCCACAGCATGTTGCTGCCACCCCTGTGTTTCACAGTTGGGATGGTGTTCTTAGGCTCCAAGCTTCTTTCTTTTTCCTCCAAATGTAACAATGGTCATTATGGTCAGTTCAATTTTAGTTTTGTCAGACCACAGGACATGTCTCCAAAAATGTAGGTCTTTGTTCCTGTGTGTTTTCAAAAACTAATCTGGCTTTTTATGTTTGTTTTGGTCTTTTGGAGTAATGCCTTCTAACTGGCAGAGTGGCCTTTCAGCCCACGTTGATACAGTACTTGTTACTTTGTGGATAATGACACAATCTTATTAGCTTTCGTGACCATCTTCACCATGTCTTTTGCGTTTGTCCTTGCATTCATATGCACATTTCGGTCAGACCAAAGACCGTTCATCTCTGGGACACAGAACCCATCTCCTTCCTGAGTGGTATGAAGGCTGGGCTGTCCCATCTTGTTGGTATTGGTATATAATTTTTTGAACGGATGAACAAGGCACCTTCAGGTATCTGGAAATTGCAGCCAAGGATGAACCAGACTTTAGACTGCTACACAAAGAATCAAAGTGATTAAAGTGTGTATTAAAATACATCCTCAGATGTGTCTCTAATTAACTCATATGCTGACAAAAAAACCTATCAGAAGCTTCCAGACACATGACATCATCATATGGGCTGTCCTAAATTGTGTAAAGGCATAGCATTCTTAGTGTATGTAAACCTATGACTTTTCCAAAAAGTAATAAAAATGCCTGAAAACATTCTCTTTCTCTCTTTTCTCTCTCTCTCTCTCTCTCTCTCTCTCTCTCATTATTCTGGCATTTGGCAAATATTAATTGTCATGGTAATCTTAATTGACCTAAAACAGGAAAGGTTTAATCTGATTTCATGTCAGATAGTGAGAAAACATGTTATGTGTCTTTTTATATAGTGTACGCAAACTTGTGGTTTCAACTGCATACCGGGATGGGGTCATATATTCAGGATGGGCCCAGGATAAGGGCCATCTGTACCAGGATGGGGTCATATATTCAGGATGGGCCCAGGATGAGGGCCATCTATACCAGGATGGGATCATATATACTAGGATGAAGGCCATATATACTAGGATGGTTAATATATATACCAGAATGAGGGCCATATATACAAGGATGTGGATTATAGATACCAAGATGGTACAAGGATGGGGAACATATATACTAGGATGGGGGCACATATACAGTAGGATGGGGGACATATATACCTAGTATGGGCCAAGGGTGGGGTACATTGGGACAATAGTACATAATTGGGGGATATTGCCCCCATAACAGTGTCAACAGCAGATCCAGATGATTTTTTTTCTAATCTAAAACATAGGAATGTCTTATGGTCTATTGCGTCTTCTAGTTTGAAAAATACAGTATATGTGGACGCAATTAAAATATTGGTATAGAAACATACTATTTACGATGTCAATGTATCTAAAATAGACAATTCAAGAAATTAACCTGCCTTTTGGTAGAAAATATAACCATTGCACACTTTTGTGTTGTAATGATCAATTTAACATTTGATAAATAGAGAATACTTATAATAAATGTAACGGTGCAGACAATTTTCTAATATGGTATTTGTTTCTAACACATAACTTTAATATAAGGTGGTGTGTTATAAAATCAAAGCAACAAACTTAGAAGAGTAAGGCAGCTACAAAATTCCCTCACTAAAAAAATCTATTTCTATTACATTTTCATTTAGATGACGCATTTGAGTTATTTGGTGCACTTAGAGACTTTTCTGGTATTACAAATATGGAAAATAATGTACATAAAAATCGAAGAGGAAGAGCACACTCTGAGAGTCGAAGTGGAACAGGGACAAGACTTGAAGTTCATCATACCACAGATGCCCAGCACAGCCAAATGCCTTTTGGTAAGTAGACAAATTATCACAATCAACAAACCAATCAAGTTGGAAAGGGTTATTTGGCAACATATCTATCTCATAATGACCTCCATACACATTCGGCTGATCACACCAATATTGCTGGGTTCATCTGACAATCTAATGTGTATTGCTGCTCCCTGCTGATGATGAGATAAGGATCCAGAATGTTGAATCCTTTGTTCTCTAAAGGTACTGTTACATGCTTCAATGTTGAAACGCTATCACTAACGATCTCGGGGGCGCACGGTCATTAGGACATTGTTTAGAGATCGTTGGTGAGATGTCACACGCCTAGATATCGTGCACGAAGCACCAACAATCCAGCGAGCAGCAATCATTTGCACAACCTAGCGAACATATACTTGTTCACTGATATGAATGGGCAAAGTCGTGAACGACATCGTTATCACTGTGGAGATGATGGGAGTACAGGTGTGACACGGTCCGCGCTGCTCCAATGTAAAAACTCACCAAAAGAGTCACAAAGTCATCAGTAGGTTTTATCTTTTTAATCCTCCTTCCTCCTACGCGTTTCGGCGCCCCACCTGGCACCTTCCTCAGGGATATCCTGAATATCCCTGAGGAAGGTGCCAGGTGGGGCGCCGAAACGCGTAGGAGGAGGGAGGATTAAAAAGATAAAACCTACTGATGACTTTGTGACTCTTTTGGTGAGTTTTTACATTGGAGCAGCGCGGACCGTGTCACACCTGTACTCCCATCATCTCCTTGAATTTCACTACTGGTCAGTAGTTGGTGGAGGTCCTGCAGCAGCTGAGAGATTCTTCTCAAAACGCCTTCAAACCAGTTGTGGGGCCCACAACTGAATCAGGTGAGTGGCTCCTCAGCATCACTCTTTCTAGTGTCACTAGTGATAGGGCACTATTGCGCCTCTTGTCCCCCACCCTCTTATTTTTTTGCAGTATCGTTATCACTGTGTCACACACAACGATATACCAAGTTCTATGATCATGGATCGTCTGATTTGAGAACATGTTCTCAAATCTGCGATCAATGATCCAATGAATTATCGTACTCAAATCTCGGTGTTACACGCAACAACGTCCTAACGATGTCGTTTGAACGACTCCAAACCCATGACGTTTCAGCGATATCGTTCACGATATCGTACCGTGTAACGGTACCTTTAGAGATATGTTACCATCAGGGGTGTTTGGCAGCATCTCTGTTATACAGAGCACAGGAGCACTCGGCAGAACAAACCTTCATTCGGCCGGCAACTATCTAAGTGTACAGGAGGTTTAAAGGGAATCTGTCAACAGGATTTTGCTCCCCAAACTATCTATGCAGTCATGGCCAAAAATGTTGGTACCCTTGAAAATGTTGTCCCAGAAAATTATTGTAAATACACATTTAGTTATACACGTTTATTCCCTTTGGGTGTATTGGAACATCACCACAAACAGGGAAAAAGGCAAATTGGACATAATTTCACACAAAAGCCCAAAAATGGGCTGGTCAAAATTATTGGCACCTTTAATAATTGAGGGTTAACAACTTTGTTTTAAACAGGTGATGCTCGTTCAAACTCACCTGTGGCCAATAACTGGTGTGGCCAATATGAAAATCACACCTGAAAAAAGATAAAAAGGGGAGAAGTTGACTCAGTTTTTGTGTTGTGTGTCTGTGTGTGCCATACTAAATGTAGAGATCAGAGAGAGAAGAAAACTGTCTGAGGACTTGAGAACCAAAATTGTTGAAGAATATCAACTATCTCAAGGTTACAAGTGCCTCACCAGAGAACTTGATGTTCCTTTGTCCATGGTTCATGGCAACATATTTAAGAAGTATGCAACCTATAGCACTGTGTCTAATCTCCTTGGATGTAGATGGCAGAGAAAAATTGATGAAAGGTTGCAATGTATGATAGTCCAGATGGTTGATAAGCAGCCCCAATCAAGTTCGAAAGAAATTCAAGCTGTCTTGTAGGCACAGAGTACATCAGTGTCAGCGCGAACTACCCATCAGCATTTGAATGAAATGAATTGCTATGGCAGTAGACCTAGAAGGATCATACTGCTGACACAGAGACATAAAAAAGATAGATGGAAGTTTGCCAAAATCATCCTGGGAAAGTTTCCTGTGTACAGATCAGACAAAGATAGAGCTTTTTGCTAAAGCACATCATTGCAGTGTTTACCGAAAGTGGAATGAGACCTACAGAAAAGAGAACACAGTATCTACAGTCAAATATAGTGGAGGCTCAAGGATTTTTGGGGTTGTTTTGTTGCCTCTGATGGCACTGGATGCCTAGACTGTGTGCTAAGCATCATAGTTTCATAGTTTTTAGGTTGAAAGTAGACTTTAAAGGCCACGTCAGATGCTTCAATCTCATGAAAGATGTTGTTAGCGATCACATGCACGCGTGAACGCTAACAACATCGTTCAGATCGCTGGTGAGCTGTCACACAGGCAGACTCGCCAGCGATCTGGAGCAGCGAGCACGCTGGTATCCAAGGTAAACAGCGTGTAACTAAGCGCCGCACGGCACTTAGTTACCCGCAGTTTACCTTGGATACAGCTCCCAGCGCTTGCTGTGAGGCACTGGGAGCTCGCTGATTGCTGGTCTCCCGCTGTTACACGCAGCGATGCTGCGCATTCATCGGGTGACCATCGATAGATTTGTGAACATGTTCACAAATCTGCGATCAACGACTGATCGTTGACAGGTGTCACACGCAACGATGTCGTTCACGACATCGCTGCAACGTCACCAAAATGGTGACATTGCAACGATATCGTGAATGATATTGAAGCGTGTTATGTGGCCTTAAGTCCATCTAATTCAACCCATAGCCTAACATGTTAATCCAGAGAAAGGCAAAAACACACCATTTGGCAAACACTAAGCTCCACATTGGAGAAAAAATTCCTTCTTGACTCCACATACGGCAATCAGACTAGTTCCCTGGATAAATGCCCTATCAAGGAATCTAGTATATATAATATGTAATATTATATTTTTCAAGAAAGGCATCCAGGTCCTTCTTAAATTTTAATAGTGAATCACTCATTACAACATCATGTGGCAGAGAGTTCCATAGTCTCAATGCTTTTACAGTAAAGAATCTGCTTCTATGATTATAATTGTTTCCATTGCAGGCCTAGGTGTAAAAAGATCATTAGAAAGGTCTTTGTACTGTCCCCTCATATACAGGGGTTGGACAAAATAATGGAAACACCTAGAAAAATCAACAAAAGTTAGTTTCATATGGTGTAGGTCCAGCTTTTGCGGCGATTGCAGCCTCATTTCTCCGAGGTATGGATTCATACAAGGTGATATCATTGGCCCGGTGCATCTCCACGAAATAGCACCCCAGATCATCACAGAACCTCCGCCATGTTTACGGTTGGGAGAAGGCAGTCTGGATGGAATGCTTCTTTCGTTTGTCTCCAAACGTATACTCGGTCGGAGGTCGGAAAATGGGGTAAACGATGATTCGTCTGAGAATATCATATGTTTCCACTGCTCGAGGGACCAATTCTGGAGGTTTCTACACCACTCTAAACGCTTGGAAACATTTGTCATTGAGAGCAGCAGTTTTCTAATTGCAGCTCTTCCGTGGAATCCAGATTTGTGCAGCTCTCGACAAACAGTTTTCATGGAAACTGGGTTCTGTAGGTGTTCATTGAGCTCAGCAGTGATTTTCGGAGCCGTGGTCTTGCGATCCTAGCTCACGATTCGCTTTAGAGTCCGACCGTCTCTCTCAGTCAACTTCCGGCGGGACCTGTGCTTTGCTGTGGACGTTTTTCCTTCTCTTTCAAACGCAGTCATTACTTTGGAGACAGTACCTCTTGACATGCCAAGCATTCGGGAACTTTCTGTTACACTAGCGCCTGCCATACGAGCACCAACAATTTGACCTTTTTGAAAATCCGAAAGGTCTGCCATTGGTATCAGGTTCTCATCAATGTTCTTACAATTCGGCAAAACAAACAGTTTATTTACATACACATATCACTTAACTACAAAACATTAACATATGTCACGGTTTGCATGTTTATAACATGTTCGAAGATTTTGATGCCAAAACGATAGGTGTTTCCATTATTTTGTCCAACCCCTGTATTTGTACATTTGTAATAAAATAGCCCATAAGCCTTCGTTTTCCAAACTAAATAACCCAAAGTTTAATAACCTGTCTTGGTATTGCAGTCCACCCAGTCCTCTAATAATCTTGGTCGCTCTTCTCTGCACCTGTTCTAGTTCAGCTGTGTCTTTCTTATACACTGGAGACACAGTATTCTAAGTGTGGTCGCACTAGTGACTAATGACTTGTATAGAGGTAAAACTATGTTCTTCTCATGAGAATTTATTCCTCTTTTAATGCAACCTATTATTTTATTAACCTTTGCAGCAGCTGCCTGACACTGGCCACTAAGTGTAAGTTTGCTGTCCACCCATACACCCAAGTCTTTTTCAGTGACAGTTTTGCGAAGTGTTTTACAATTAAGTACATAATTAAAATTTGTATTTCTTCTGTCCAAGTGCATGATCTTACATTTATCCCCATTAAAGTTCAATTGCCATTTCTCAGCTCAAGCCTCCAGTTTACATAAATCCTCCTGTAATATAAAATTTTCCTCTTCTATTGATTACCCTTCAGAGTTTACTGTCAACTTCAAATATTGACATTTGACCCCTACGAAGTCATTAATAAATATGTTAAAAAGAAGCGGGCCCAATACTGACCCCTGTGGTACCCCACCGTTAACGGTGACCCAGTCCGAGTGTGTTCCATTAATAACTACCCTTTGTTTCCAATCACTGAGCCAGTTCTTAACCCAGTTACATGTTTTCCCCTATCCCCATTATTCTCATTTTATGCATCAACCTTTTGTGTGGCATCGTATCAAAAGCTTTTGAAGAGACTATATACACCACGTCCACTTCATTTCCTTGGTCCAGTCCAGAACTTACCTCTTCATAGAAGCCTACTAGATTAGTTTAACAGGAACATTCCCTTGTAAACCCATGCTGGCCATGAGGTTATTCTTCTTCAAATACTCCAGTATAGCATCTCTTAGGAAACCCTCAAGTATTTTACCCACAGTAGAGGTTAAACCTACCAGCCTATAATTCCAAGATCAGTTTTTGTCCAAGTTTTGAATATTGGCACCACATTTGCTATGCTCCCCTTTCTGCTGGTTTAAGCAGGTGACATTTAGTGGAGAATTTTTGTTATAATAATAATAATAATAATAAAAGCTTTATTTATATAGCGCCAAAATATTTCGCAGCGCTTTACAATGTAGGGGTTAGAGTACAGAAAATATAATACAGTAAGTAATTACAGTAGAGAACAAATACAGTACAATAATTGGATACAAAACAATAGGCATAGAATCAATGTAAAAAAGAAAATACAATAAATAAAGCAAGAAATGAAGGTGACCCTGCTCAAAAGAGCTTACAATCTACAACGGGATAGGGGTTGCACAAGGTACAGGGGCTTATTGCATTGATGGTCTAGGCATCTTGAGGAAATGGGGCATAGAACTAAGCTTACATGGATGGTCATTAGACAGTTTGTGTAGACCTTATTGGTTTGTTGGAGTTTGTAGAAGACTAATGTCAAGAGAGATAGCCCATTCACTATCTACAGTACAAAGGACTTCTATTAGGGAGTATGATAGGCCGCCTTAAAAAGATGTGTTTTTAGGGATCGTCTGAAGCCATGCAAGTTGTGGATAGTCCTGATTTCTTGAGGTAAAGCATTCCAGAGGATTGGTGCAGCTCTGGAGAAGTCTTGGAGCCGGGAGTGGGAGGATCGGATTAGTGCAGATGTTAGTCGAAGTTCATTTGAAGAACATAGAGAACAGGTGGGGTGATAGACAGAGATGAGGGAGGAGATGTAGGGGGGTGCTGCACTGTCAAGAGCTTTGTGGGTGAGAACAAGCAATTTGAATTTGATCCTGTAGTGTACGGGCAGCCAGTGCAATGACTGGCACAGAGCAGAGGCATCTGAGTAACGATTGGCCAGATGGGTGATCCTTGCTGCTGCATTAAGGATGGACTGGAGAGGAGAAAGTCTGGTGAGGGGGAGGCCGCTTAATAGAGAATTGCAATAGTCAAGGCGGGAATGGATTAGGGCCACGGTGAGGGTTTTTGTTGTTTCCATGGTGAGAAAGGGGCGGACTCTAGAGATATTCTTCAGGTGTAAGTGACAGGAGCGGACGAGAGATTGTGTGTGGGAGGAGAAGGAGAGATCAGTGTCAAACATAACACCCAGACAGCGAGCCTGCTGCCTAGGGGTTATCGTATCATACTGAGAGAGAGATGTCAGATTTAGGGAAGTTAGTGGATGGGAGGAGCAGAAGAAGTTCAGTTTTGGAAAGGTTTAGTTTCAAATAGAGAGCGGACATGATATTGGAAACTGCAGCTAGACAGTCAGTGGTGTTCTTTAATACCGCAGGGGTAAGGTCAAGGGCTGAAGTGTATAGTTGTGTGTCATCAGCATAAAGATGGTACTGAAAGCCAAATCTGCTGATGGTGTGTCCAATCGGGCTGTGTAGAGAGAGAAGAGGAGAGGGCCAAGGACTGAACCCTGAGGGACTCCAATAGTGAGAGGAAGAGGGAAAGAAGTGGAGCCAGCAAAAGATACACTGAAAGAGCGGTCAGAAAGATAGGAGGAGAGCCAGGAGAGAGCAGTGTCCTTTATGCCAATGGAGTGCAGCATAGAGAATAGGAGCTGATGGTCGACAGTATCAAAAGCTGCAGAGAGGTCAAGGAGAATAAGCAGAGAGTGGTCACCATTACGTTTTGCTGTCAGAAGCTCATTGGTCACTTTGGTGAGAGCAGTTTCTGTAGAGTGAAGTGGGCGGAAACCAGACTGTAATGGATCTAGAAGAGAGTGAGCGGAGAGGTAATGGGAGAGGCGGGAGTAGACCAGGCGCTCCAGGAGTTTAGAGATGAAGGGGAGATTGGAGACTGGTCTGTAGTTATTTGTGCAGGATGGGTCGAGAGTGGTTTTCTTTAATAATGGAGTAATGATTGAGTGTTTGAAGGAGGAGGGGTAGATGCCAGAAGAGAGGGAGAGATTGAAGATTTTGGTTAGATGAGCGGTGACGACTGGAGAGAGGGACTGGAGCAGGTGTGAGGGAATGGGGTCAGTAGTGCATGTGGTGGGACGAGAGGAAGAGAGGAGCCTGGAGACTTCTTCTTCTGTGACTGGGTCAAATGTGGAGAGTGAACCGGAGGAGATGTGGGGAAGAATGGGGGTGGCATCGCTTGGAGGCTGAGAGCTGATTTCCTGGCAGATGTTGTCTATTTTCTCCATGAAGTAAGAAGCCAGGTCATCAGCACAGAGGTCAGTGATAGGGGCCTGCACTTTCGGACTGAGGAGAGAGTGAAAGGTGTCAAAGTGTTTTTTTGGATTGTTGGATAGTGAGGAGACCAGAGTGGTGAAGTAGGTCTGTTTGGCAAGGTGAAGGGCAGAGTTGTAAGTTTTGAGCATGAATTTATAGTGGATAAAGTCTCCTGGTGAGCGAGTTTTCCTCCATAGACGTTCAGCACTCCTAGAGCATCGCTGGAGGAATCGAGTTTGTGATGTGAGCCAAGGCTATTTTGTTCTCTGTTTGGAGGTTCTGAAGGTGAGGGGCGCTACTTAGTCAAGGGAGCTTCTGAGAGAGTCATTGTAGTGATTTACTGCCTGATCTGGACAGGAGATTGAAGAGATTGGGGACATAGATGAGATGAGGGAGTCTGTGAGTGCATGAGGGTTAATGGCCTGTAGATTTCTGGATGTGTGATAGGTAGGATTGGGCTGTGGTGGCCGAGGGTTAGTGAGTGAGAAGGAGAGAATGTTGTGGTCAGAGAGAAGAGGTGAGTTATCTAAGGAGGAGGATGAGCAGAGCCGGGTAAAGACCAAGTCAAGGGTGTTACCGTCTTTGTGCGTCTCAGAGGTGTAGAGCTGTGAGAGGCCAAGAGAGGTGGTTAGAGATAGGAGGTGGGATGCAGATGGGGAGATGGGGCTGTTTATGGGAATGTTAAAGTCTCCCAGAATAAGGTTGGTAAATCTGAGGACATGAAATGTGGGAGCCACGCGGAGTAATGGTCAAGGAACTGGGTGGGTGACCCTGGGGGGCGGTATACTACTGCTACTCTGAGGGGGATTGGATGGAATAGCCTAATGGTGTGAACCTCAAAAGAGGGGAATGAGAGTGATGGGGCTGGTGGGATGACCTGGAAAGTACATTGTGGGGACAGGAGGAGGCCAACACCACCACCATATCTGTTCCCAGGTCTAGGAAAATGAGAGAAATGTAGGCCGCCGTGAGAAATAGCAGCAGGGAAAGCATTGTCTGAATCCTGGATCCAGGTTTCTGTGAGGGTCAGCAGGTTAAGAGAGTTGGTAAGGAAGTAATTGTGAATGAAGGGAAGTTTGTTGCATACAGATCGTGGATTCCAGAGAGCGCAGTTAAAAGAGGTAGCTGAAGGAGCGCAAGTGATGGTACTAAGGTTGGTGGGGTTTCTACGTGTGGTGGGAGAGGGGTTGAAGTTAGAGGGCGGACCAGGGTTGGGGGAGATATCACCTGACAGGAGCAGCAGTAAAAAGAGGATGAGAAGATAGTTTGTAGATTTAGGGCTTGGTTTATTATGACAAATGTTAGAATATGATGGGCTGAGAATCCTCAGTAAACTGAAGATGGCATGGGAGCTGTACATAGGATAGGGCAGGAAAGAGGGGCTGATGTGGATGAGTGGTGATGGAGGGGGGATAGGGTGATACAAGTTGGTGGTGATGACGCATAGAAACACAAACAGTGCAGTGAAAGACATGGTAGTGAATTAGCAGAGAATAGAGCAGTAGACATTGTTTGAATGGCTATCTGTCATTACCTTCCAGTCCATTAGGCCATGGCCAAGCAAGGCTGCACCAAATGGTCACTCACAGGCATATTTGAACAAAGGATCATAAACAGGCATTGGGGGGGCAGGGGGAAGGACAGTTACATTGATGCTGGAATCAGATGTTTGCAGCAGACAAAAATACATCAAAACAGCATTAAAGTTTGGTGATGGTCCATACAGTCAAACATACCCCAGATATTTGCAGCAGACAAAAATACATCAAAACAGCATTAAAGTTTGGTGATATACCATACAGTCAAACATACCCCAGATATTTGCAGCAGACAAAAATACATCAAAACAGCATTAAAGTTTGGTGATGGTCCATACAGTCAAACATACCTGTATAGAAACACAGAAACAACATGATGATTAGGTGATGGTCAGAGGAGTGCAGATGAATTATGATACAGGGCGGATGATGGAGCCGAGTTGCTTCATATCATTTCAGGTCTATTTCATATCTATACACTTTAGATAAGACAGTTTCGCATCAGACACGTCTGCATCAGACTAGGCAAGGCTCCTTATATGCTCAATTATACTGTTGTTATCACTGATCATGTTGTCTGTCATGGGTTTTCTCGTGTAAATACTGTTAAAAAAATGTTATTTAGCATATTGGCTTTTTTCTCATCCACCATTTCACCCTCACTATTTTTAAGGAGGTCCAACGCTATCATTTTTCAGTGTTTTACTATTTATGTCGTTAAAGAATATTTTTGGATTATTTGTACATTCTCTGACATTGAGTCTCTGTCTCAATCTTTGCTACCTTGATTTGCTTTTTACAGAATTTATTTAATTTTCTATTATTATTTAATGCTTCAACACTACCCTTTTGCTTTAATACTCTAAATGCTTTCTTTTTGCCACTTCTTGCACTCCTTACAGCTCTGTTTAGCCAAACCTGGGCAGTTTGAAATAGCAATGTTTTGAAAAGTTTTCTTTCTATTTTTTCTTTTCCTCATCCACATTGTTTTTGTTCAATGTGTCCAATCTTTCTATCTTCTCTATTCCCTCTCATCCTCTCTAACATTCCATGCTGCCGCCTTTAATTCTTCCCTCACACCACCTGAACCTACCCCTGCACCCATCCACGACAACACGTCACAAGAGCATCATTCTGAGCTAACAATAGGTTATCTTAATGTAAAAGGATGACATAGCCCTGGGAAGAGATGTATTCTCTTAAATCCTCTCTATAAGGGGAAAATAAATGTCACATTCTTGCTAGAAACTCATTACTGTCTAAATAAATTTTGCAAGATAGCTAACTACAGGTATCCTACGGTCTATCATAGCCCTTCACCAGACCCAGACTCAAAATCCAGAGGATCATGCATTCTCATATGCTCGATACTGTGAGAATTTTCAGAGTCTAGCACTGATGGGGATGGTCGTTTGCTGATGGTCAAAGGTTCTATTGCTTCCAACAAGGTCACGTTTGCCTTACTATATCTTCCCAACACAAGGCAAGACAAGGCACTCTACACATATGTAGACCAATTAGCGGTATCTGCATTTTGGTATTGGGAGGGGATTTTGATGTAACCCTTGATCCGACCTTGGATAACTAAGGGGGTCTCTTCTGTGTCGAGTCCCGAACAAAAGCACATACAAAAATACCTGCGGGATCATCAGCTGATTGATACTTGGCACTTGATACACCCGACAGATAAAGATTTCTCATTCTACTCAGATGCCTACGATGTTTTGTACGAGGATTGATTATTTCTTCGTCAAACACTAGAACATCGCTTTACTACACAAAGCCAATATAGACAATATTTTCTTCTCAGACCACGTGCTTGTCAGTATCTCATTACTCTTACCAATATTTAGACCTAAGCAGTGCCATTGGCGCCTAAACGTATCTCTCCTCGAGGATCCCATTGTGAGGACAGATATACAAAAAACCCTTGACATGTATTTTGACATGAACTCGGTGGAGGAGACAGACCCATGTTTCATATGGGATGCAGACAAATGCGTGGTCAGATGCGTGCTTGTTAAGCATGGCACTCGAGTGAGACGCGAACGGGCGAGGGGATCTTGGGCCTGCTAGGGGAAATTGGCGAATTGGAGAAAAGACGTAAGGGCTCCTCGCATGATGATGAAAGAAATTCTCTGATGGTTAAGCAAGAGATGCTCTGATCCTTGCTTATACAGTACAGACCAAAAGTTTGGACACACCTTCTCATTCAAAGAGTTCTCTTTATTTTCATGAATATGAAAATTGTAGATTCACACTGAAGGTATCAAAACTATGAATTAACACATGTGGAATTAAATACCTAACAAAAATGTGTGAAACAACTGAAAATATGTCTTATATTCTAGGTTCTTCAAAGTAGCTACCTTTTGCTGTGATTATTGCTTTGCACATTCTTGGCATTCTCTTGATGAGCTTCAAGAGGTAGTCACCGGAAACTGTTTTCACTTCACAGGTGTGCCCTGTCAGGTTTAATAAGTGGGATTTCTTGCCTTATAAATGGGGTTGGGACCATCAGTTGTGTTGTGCAGAAGTCTGGTGGATACACATCTGATAGTCTTACGGAATAGATTGTTAACATTTGTATTATAGCAAGAAAAAAGCAGCTAAGTTAAAAAAAATGAGTGGCCATCATTACTTTAAGAAATGAAGGTCAGTCAGTCCGAAAAATTGGGAAAACATTGAAAGCGTCCCAAGTGCAGTTGCAAAAACCATCAAGCGCTACAAAGAAACTGGCCCACATGAGGACCGCCCCAGGAAAAGAAGACCAAAAGTCACCTCTGCTGCAGAGGATAAGTTCATCCGAGTCACCAGCCTCAGAAATTGCAGGTTAACAGCAGCTCAGATTAGAGACCAGGTCAATGCCACACAGAGTTCTAGCAGCAGACACATCTCTACAACAACTGTTAAGAGAAGACTTTGTGCAGCAGGTCTTCATGGTAAATTAGCTGCTAGGAAAGCACTGCTAAGGATAGGCAACAAGCAGAAGAGACTTGTTTGGGCTAAAGAACACAAGGAATGGACATTAGACCAGTGGAAATCTGTGCTTTGGTCTGATGAGTCCAAATTTGAGATCTTTGGTTCCAACCACTGTGTCTTTGTGGGATGCAGAATGAACAGATGGACTCTACATGCCTAGTTCCCACTGTGAAGCATGGAGGAGGTGTGATTGTGATGGGGTGCTACACCAGATGACCTGGCCTCCACAGTCACCAGACCTGAACCCAATCGAGATCGTTTGGGGTGAGCTGGACCGTAGAGTGAAGGCAAAAGGACCAACAAGTACTAAGCATCTCTGGGAACTCCTTCAAGACTGTTGGAAGACCATTTCCGGTGACTACCTCTTGAAGCTCATCAAGAGAATGCCAAGAGTGTGCAAAGCAGTAATGATAGCAAAAAGGTGGCTACTTTGAAGAACCTAGAATATAAGACATATTTTTAGGTGTTTCACGCTTTTTTGTTAAGTGTATAATTCCTTATGTGTTAATTTATAGTTTTGATGCCTTCAGTGTAAATCAACAATTTTCATAGTCATGAAAATAAAGAAAACTCTTTGAATGAGAAGGTATGTCCAAACTTTTGGTCTGTACTGTACATAAAGCAAAAGTAATGCTATCCAAATGCCGGCAACATTATTACAAACACAAGAATAAAAGTGGTAAACCACTGGTTAGATCCTTAAGGACCCAGAGGGCCAATATCTGTGTCTCTTCAATAACCGAAAAGTCAGGCCAGCAAAAACACCTGCTCCCTGAAATTGCAGAATCTATTAGAACGTACTATTCCTCTCTATATTCAGTGGATTCTGACAACCCTGCGGCGCAATATACATATTTTAAATCTGGAGTCCAAACCTATATAAAGGAATCTGGCATGCCTTCCCTCTCGGATGTGGAGACAGATTTCCTTGAATGCCCTGAAACTGAGGAGAAATTTAAAATAGCTGTAAAAGATGCCAAATCGGGAAAGACCCCTAGACAGGATGAGTTCTCGCTTCCATACTAAAGACAATTCTTGCACTATCTGTCTCCCCATGTGATTTCAAGAGTTTGCCTGTGGTAGACAGGAAATGCATTTACATGGTTTGGTAGAAGTGCAATCTTTAAGATGAAAATGCTACCAAGGATCCTGTATGTTTTGTCCCGATCGTGGTCTCCTCATCCTTTTTTCAGGAATCTTGCTTCGATTCAGTCCACATTTGTCTGGTCTGGGAAATCGCCTCACATTAGCAGGCAATCATTGTAAACTTTCGGGGGGCATTCCCCTACCTGACTTTAGGTCCTACTATAAAGCATCTCGCCTAACTAGAGTTCAGGATTAGTGCCGGAATGGCAAAGCAAAAGCCTGGATTGAGATTGAACAGGATTTTACTAAGATACCTCTGATCACCATCCCGTGGTTGGAATCCCCCTCATTAAGAATGTTGAAAACCCATCCTATGATTGGGGCTAGTCTGGCATGTTGGTCCTCGCCTATAGTTTGATCACATATTTTGCCACCATCCTCCTCAATGTACCCTATTCTGAGTAATCGAAGCTTCCCTCCAGGAAAGGATGATACAGTGTTCCTCACCTGGTTTAATGGGGGTTGCTTCAGGGTGTCCCATTTTGGAGATGGACATAACTGGCCTTCAAAAGAGTGCCTTCTCATCCACTCTGCCCCCTACCTCTTGAATGAAAGGAGAATTAACCAGCTCACATACTTTCTTCATTCCCTACCTTCCAGACCCTTCTATGACAGTGTCATGACACCCTTTGAGGCCGCATGTGTAGGTAATAAACCATTAAAACATACACTATCCTTTGCATACTCTCTACTAAATGGACCCCCGGATAGAAGTAAAACTAACTTTCAAACTGTATGGGAGAGAACTCTGGGGCTTTCACTAAGGAGAGACCAGTCGAAATGTATATTTACTGTCTATTCAATAGAAAAAGCAGGGCGGCACTCACCAGATTGCAAAGATTCTTTATTCGTCACTTGAGGATCATGACATATTCTGCGGGGAGAGGGAGTGGGGAGCAAAGATGACGACAGCCGTTTCACAGGGCTGTGCCTGCTTCCACGGGTCCAGCTCCAGTTCAGTGAGCGTGAAGGAGAGAATGTTGTGATCAGAGAGAGGTTGAGGAGAGTTATCTAGGGAGGAGGTTGAACAGAGCTGAGTAAAGACCAGGTGTTTCCATCCTTGTGTGTCTCAGAGGTTGAGAGCTTTGAGAGGCCAAGAGAAGTGGTTAGAGATAGGAGGTGGGATGCAGATGGGGAGATGGGGCTGTTTTGGGGAATTTTAAAGTCTCCCAGAATAAGGGTAGGTAATCCTGAAGACATGAAGTGCGGCAGCCAAGCGGAGAAATGGTCAAGGAAGTGGGTGGTTGAACCTAGGGGGCGGTATATCATTTCTACTCTGAGGGGGAGGGGATGGAAGGACCTAATGGTGTGGACCTCAAAAGAAGGGAATGAGAGTGATGGAGCTGGAGGGATGACCTGGAAAGTACATTGTGGGGACAGGAGTAAGCCAACTCCACCACCATGAATAATAAACAAAAAAAAGCAGTCTAATGGAGCGCTAAGAACCTATGGTTGCTGGGCGACTGGGACCATCAGTAAAGGACCTGCGGTGACATGCTTCCGGCCCCTGGATTACGTGGGGTCGACTTCCTGGAAAGGATCACTGGAGCGACGGTGCCTGGCGGGTTCCGGAGGTCTAAAGCCTTGAGTGCTAACTGGTGTTGTGCGGAAGCACACAACACACCAAGGTGAGCGAAATTGCTACCCACCACAGACCATCATAGTGACGATTAAGTGGGCTAGACCCACGAAACGCGTCCAGGAGCTCCTCTGGAGCATGTGTGATTTTTAAAAATTTTTGAAAATAAAGAGGAATTTTGTGGCACCGGATTCTACACCTTTTCTATTGCTACTGGTGGTTGCCAAGCCACTTTCTGGTTTGCCTGGGAGTCCTGGGAATATTAGGTGGTTGGAGCTAGTCCTTTTTTTGATTTGCAGACCATCATAGTGTCTCAGGTGCTCCTCAATTTTGCGCCCCTCTCTTTTTGTCTCTAACTCCACCACCATGTCTGTTCCCGGGTCTCGGGGAAAAATTTAAGCTGCCACGTGAAATAGCAGCAAGGGAAGCAGTGTGTGAATCCTGGATCCAGGTTTCCATGAGGACAAGCAGATTAAGAGACTTACTGAGAAAATAGTTGTGGATGAAGGGAAGCTTGTTGCATACAGACTGTGGATTCCAGAGAGCACAATTAAAAGAGGGAGATGAAGGTGTGCAGGTAATGCTAATAAGGTGAATGGGGTTTCTAGGTGACGTGGGTGAGGGGTTGAAGCTGGTGGAGGGAGGACCAGGGTTGGGAGCAGCAAAAAAAAAAGCGCAAATAGTTTTTGGATTTGTGACATGGACTATGATGCAATACTCTGGAATATGATGGACTGAGATTATACAGTAAACTGAAGATATCATGGGAGCTGTACGTAGAGGAGGGAAGGAGAGAAGGGCTGATGTGAATGAGGGGTGATGGAGGGGGATGGGGTGGCAAAAGCACATATGAAAACAAACAATGAAATAAAAGACATAGCAAAGATTGAAATTGAAAACCATTATACACATTATTTTTAGTGGCTTTCTATCCCATTACCTCCCAGTCCACTCCAGTCAATTTCTGGTCTATTTAATTTCTTGACACTTATGAGATACTTACTTGACACACAAAAGCAGACACGTCTGAAGCAGACTTGTAGTTGCTAAGATATCATTGTGACATCCCACTAAAAAGATACAGCAGGTCCCTAATACGACATCTAATTGCGATTGCGAGGGCATGCATTCCCCTCTTGTGGTAGAAAAATACAACACCAACAATGGCCCTTTGGTTTAACAAAGTCAATGAGGTGATGCTGACGGAAGATCTCATGTCAGTAATTAATAACTCCCACGATTGCTGTCTGAAAACCTGGTATTACCTGGCTGGAATTCAGAATGTCACATGAGTACTTGGCCCTCTTGGAGAAGACCTGAGCAGGGTGGGACAACCCGCTAATATCTATTTCTCGCCCCTTCTACACACACCCCCATTACAAACTCCACTTCCTCCTCCCTTCTCTCCCCCTCTCATATATTTCCTGTTTTCTTGTCTGCCTCTGAGGGCCCATTTACACGCTGCCACAGGATTGGAGAAACCGCATCGGACACAATTGTGCCTGTTGCCATGAAATCACTACGAAATGGCGGCGTGTAATTCAGGAAGTTCCTTCCCGTGTCTTGCAGTTCCTTCGGATACCTGTTTCTGAGCCGTGCTCAAAAACAGGAAGGAACATCTCCTATGGTGGCGACGTGTAATCGGGGCACAGGAAGGTATTTGCGTGGCCTAGCGAATTCCCAGGGGCGTGCCTCGGTGTCATGAATACCACGCCCCATCAGCGATCATTGGTGGAGGCTCCTGCGTTACGATTGGTTGTCCCTTCACAGGACGCCATATTTAACGAGCTATCCATTCACAGTCCACAATTGCAATGGCGTCATGTATTAGCCAGCCTTCCTGCGCAGGCTGGCCAATCATGATGCTATTGCATTGTCGTATCACCGTATGAGCGGCACGTAATACACAACTATGTACTTGAGGCGCTAAATATGTACGCCCATATTCCCTTGTGGTAGCGGCGTGTAAACCAGGGAAGGTATTCAACAGGCAGTAAGCCGCAGGAGCTGTCGACACTTCCGGGGAACGCAAATACCTTCAGTGGAGCACTGTTGTGGCGGGTGTATATGCGGCATCAGGGATCGGTATCCACCGTTAAAAACGTGCGCGTGCGGTGCCTACCGGTTGCTGCACTCTGTGGTATAAAGGTACCCTTACAGTCATATGAAAAAGTTTGGGCACCCCTCTTAATCTTACTCTTTTTTTTTATTTAAAATTGTTTTTTTTGCAACAGCTATTTCAGTGTGATATATGTAATAACTGATGGACACAGTAATATTTCAGGTTTGAAATGAGGTTTATTGCACTAACCAAAAATGTGAAATATGCATTATTTCAAAGATTGACAGATTCCAAAGTATGGGCACCCTTCTGATTTTCATGATTTGAATACTCCTAACTACTTTTTACTAACTTACTGAAGCACTAAATTGGTTTGGTAACCTCATTGAGCTTTGTACTTCATAGCCCGGTGTATCCAATCATGAGAAAAGCTATTTCAGGTGTCCACTTGCAAGTTGTTCTCCTATTTGCATCTTCCCTGAGGAGTGGCATCATGGGCTCCTCAAAACAGCTCTCAAATGATCTGAAAAAAAAAGATTGTTCAACATAGTTGTTCAGGGGAAGGATACAAAAAGTTGTCTCAGAGATTTAACCTGTCAGTTTCCACTGTGAGGAACATAGTAAGGAAATGGAAGACCACAGGGACAGTTCTTGTAAAGGCCAGAACGTGGCAGGTCAACAAAAATATCAGAAAGGCAGAGAAGAAGAATGGTGAGAACATCAAGAACAATCCAAGACCACCTCCAAAGACCTGCAGCATCATCTTGCTGCAGATGGTGTCACTGTGCATCGGTCAACAATACAGCACACACTGCACAAGGAGAAGCTGTATGGGAGAGTGATGCGAAAGAAGCTGTTTCTGCATGCACGCCACAAACAGAGTCGCCTGAGGTATGCAAAAGCACTTTTGGACAAGCCAGTTTCATTTTGGAAGAAGGTCCTGTGGACTGATGAAACAAAGATTGAGTTGTTTGGTCATACAACAAGTCGTTATGCATGGCGCCACAAAAACACAGCATTCCAGGAAAAACACTTGCTACCCACTGTCAAATTTGGGGGGGATTGCTTTGGGGCTGTGTGGCCAATGACGGCATCGGGAATCTTGTTAAAGTTGAGGGTCGCTGGATTCCACTCAGTATCAGCAGATTCTTGAGCATAATGTTCAAGAATCAGTGTCAAAGTTGAAGTTACGCCGGGGATGGATCTTTCAGCAAGACAATGATCCAAAACACCGCTCCAAATCTACTCAGGCATTATGCAGAGGAAAATTACAATGTTCTGGAATGGCCATCCCAGTCCCCAGACCTGAATATCATTGAACATCTGTGGGATGTTTGAAGCGGGCTGTCCATGCTTGGCGACCATCAAACTTAACTGAACTGGAATTGTTTTGTAAAGAGGAATGGTCAAAAATACCTTCATCCAGGATCCAGGAACTCATTAACAGCTACAGGAAGCGACTAGAGGCTGTTATTTTTGCAAAAGGTGTATCTACTAAATATTAATGTCACTTTTCTGTTGAGGTGCCCATACTTTTGCACCTGTCAATCTTTGAAATAAGGCATATTTCACATTTTCGGTTAGTCAATAAACCTCATTTCAATCCTGAAATATTACTGTGTCCATCAGTTATTACATATATCACACTGAAATAGCTGTTGCAAAAAAACAATTTAATAAAAAAAAAAAGAGTAAGATTAAGAGGGGTGCCCAAACTTTTTCATATGACTGTATACTTTCTTTGCTATTTGGTTGCCAACTTTTTAGGTTATTATGTTATATGCACTATTACCCATGGCTATGAACCAATATAGACAAACCTAAGGCGTGGGCTGTTGATACTGTGTAACTAATACAGGACTTTTAACAATTTCATGGTTCAATGTTTTGACCATACAGAACAGTACACAAGATTTGTTTTTCTTGCATGTGATGTCTGTATATTTGGAATATGTTTATTGTTTTGCTTTATAATATTCAATAAATACAACAAAGTTAAAAAAAAACAAAGCAATCCTATTTCATTTGCTTGAACTGCAGGTTTCTGATCCCCAATGTATTTCAGGGTAGTTGAAGTCCCCCTTAATAATGACTTCTCCCTGAGTCGCTGCTTCATCTATTTGCTTTATGAGGATATTCTCCTCCACTTCCATTATTGTTGGGGACTTATAACAAACCCCTATCAGTAATTTATTATTTTTTTCCTCCACCCACAGGGACTCTACATTTCCATTAGATTCACCTATATTATCACGATAGGATGGGTTTTAAGGATGATTTTACGTATAAACATACACCTCCCGCTTGCTTATTTGTACGGTCATTTCTGAATAGACTATAGCCCTGTAAATTAACAGCCCAGTCATGGTTCTCATCCAGCCATGTTTCTGAAATCTCCACCGTATCATAATTATTTTTTAACAAAACAATTCTAATTCCTCTATCTTCTTGGTGAGGCTTCTGGCATTAGTGTACATGCACTTTATGTATTTCTCTGTACCTCTATTCCTTCTTAGCGTATTGACTGTCATAACCCCTACCCCCATACCACCCCCAGTTTAATTATTTGTGCCCATGTTACTATTTACACTATCTTCTTTAATACAGTGAATACCCTCCCCCCAATCCCTAGTTCACATTAGAAGGCAGAGATTGATCCAGCGATGGGGAAAAACGACAACACATAGAGAACAAATGTGTAAGGCTATGTTCACACATTGCACATTTTTGAGCGCTTTTTTGCGCACCTTTTTCAAAAATGCGCCATGTGCCTCTGTGTCTGTCGGCAAAGTGAATGGGAAATTCACTTTGCCGTACAGACACTGCGTAAAAATACGCTTCGCTTTTATGGGAGAAAGCGCAGGCATAAAAAGAATGTCCATGTCAATTCTGTACGTAACTGCGCTCGCGCTTTCTCCCATAGGGGCCGGCGCTGCAGGATCTGATGTCACAGAGGGGAGGAAGAATCCTCATCCTCCTCCCCTCTGTGACATGTGTGACCGCCCTATTTGGGTTTCGCAATGTATTAATATAAATTGCAAAACCTAAATTAAAGTAAACCAAATGTGTTAAAAATAATAAAAATTAAATACTTACCCTCCACCAGGTGTTCGTGGAGCCAGGAGCCGAGCCAAGCACAGGTATGGAACTGCCAGGATCTTGTGTGATGTCAATGGGCACTGATTGTCCGCTCGTTGTCATGTGATATGTGACATCATAGGACGCACACATCACATGACTGTGAGCGCCCGTTTTAGCGCCCATTGACATCACACAAGGTCCTGGCAGCTCCATACCTGTGCTTGGCTCAGCTCCGGATAGCCCAAACAGGCATTGGGAAGGGTAAGTATTCATTGTTTATTATTTTTAATACATCTGGCTTACTTTTATTAAAGAGGACTTGTGACCAACCACACATGGTGATCTAATTACAGCACTGAATGCAGCATGTCTGCTGCATCCAGGCAAGGGGTCCCCCAGTCCTTGACCCCCCTGTACCCCAAGATAATACACTTTGAAAACTTACATAGTGGAGCCAAATAGGAGGTGGCTTGTGGCTGGAGCCAAAAGGCAGTTTCACACCCCCTGCATGTTTAATCTGCCCACCGCCGCCTCCCTGATGCCAGTCATTGTGTCCCTTGCCTGCAGCATAACACAGAGTGAGGGGTGCGGTTCTGGCTGCATTGCCCCGCCCCCTGCGGTGATGTCACTGCTTATACCCGCCCTACTCCATGATTAACATGGAGCAGGGCGGGGAAAGGCGGTGATGTCAGAGCAGGAGGCCGACCGCCCCGCCTCCTGCTATCACATCACACTTATACCCGCCCTGCTCCATGTTAACCATGGAGTAGGGCGGGCATAAGCGGTGATGTCACCGCAGGGGGCGGAGCAATTCAGCCAGAACCGCACCCCCACTCTGTGTTATGCTGCAGGAGAGGGACACAATGATTGGCATCAGGGAGGCGGCGGTGGGCAGATTAAACATACAGGGGGCGTGAAACTGCCCTTTGGCTCCAGCCACAAGCCACCTCCTATTTGGCTCCGCTATGTAAGTTTTCAAAGTGTATTATCTTGGGGTACAGGGGGGCTCAAGGGCTGGGGGACCCCTTGCCTGGACGCAGCAGACATGTTGCATTCAGTGCTGTAATTAGATCACCATGTGTGGTTGGTGACGGGTCCTCTTTAAGATTTCGCAATGTATTGATATATATATATATATATAAATCAAACATGGGCTGTCACACATGTCACAAAGGGGAGGAGGTACCATCACTTCTCCCCTGGGTATGAAAAAATGCAGTGTGTGAATGCACCGCATTTTTTTAAGGCACTTTTTGCGCGGTCGCAAAACGTGGCAAAAAGCAGCCGCGCAAAAAAAAACCTTCACTTTATTGCAAATCTGTAGAAAATATAAAAATAATGTACAATGTGCGGCAGTTTCACTGGGTCAATCTCTGCCTTCTGGTTATCATAATCAGCGGCTGCCAAGCCGCGACTCATGCTATGAAGGGGATTCTCAGAGAAAGACATCAATGGGGAGCTGATAATTCTATTTTCTTGTATGAAGCTGTTATTGGGCTTGTAATCGTGCTCTCTTCCTGCACAAATATGTCTAATGTTGAAAATAGAGCAGGGTCCTCCCATTATGCCTAAGAGGCACATAGGAGGAAGAAAAAAATGGAAACAGTTTTTGCAAAAGGCAGATTTCATAATCAGTGGTTGCCAACCCGCGACTTATGCTACAAAGGTGACATCAATGGTGATCTTATAATTCTTTTTTCTTAGTTTAAATACTCATGCAACCTTCTAGCCATTTTCTTCCCTAGAACAGCTACACCCTCCCATTGAGGTGCAGACCATCCCTAGCGTAGAGTCTGTAGCCAACAGAGAAGTCGGCCCAGTTCTCCAGGAACCCAAAGCCCTCCTTCCTACACCAATTCCTGAGCCACTTATTTATCTCCCTAATCTCCCATTGCCTCTGGCATAGCACGTGGTACAGCCAGTATGTCAGAAAAATCTAACCTTGGCGGTCCTTGTTTTAAGCTTCCATCCTAATTCCTTGAAATCATCTTAAAGGAACTTCCACTTACCTCTAACTTTGTGATTTGTGCCAATGTGCACCAGCACCACTGGGTCCTCCCTAGCCTCTCCCAGTAATCTGTCAACTCAAAGAGCTATGTGCCAGACTTGAGCACCAGTTAGGCAGCACACTGTTTGGTGATCCCTGTATTTGATTGCCCTATCAGTTCCCCTAATAATTGTGTACCCCACTACCAGAACCTGCCTGGCTTGCCTTGCTCTCCTATTTTCCCCTTACTGGAGCAGATACTTCTCTGGCTTTCAGAGGGCATGCCTTGCTGTAGCAGTACTGCCACTGTACTGACACCCCCCTCATCTGCCAACTTAGCAAACTTGTTCGGGTGTGCCAGATCAGGACTAGCTCCACTGGCACTTTTCCCTCTACCCTGCCTTGTAACTGTCACCCAGCTAGCTACCTCACTGTCCTACAGCTCCTTACTACCAATCTCCCCCACATCTCAGTGAGCAGCAGACTCCTTTCCATATTGTCTATGGATCTCAGTGTTGCCAGCTGCTGATTTAGGTCCAGTACCTTGACTTCCAAATGCACAACATGCTTACATCTCGCATAGCAGTATGCACCCTCGATTGGCTGTTCAAAAATTGCATGCATGAGACAAGATGTAAACTGGATGGCATTGTCAATAATGGAACACATTTTCTAATGGGGATTGTGCCAAACAGAAATGTTAAGTATGAAAAAGACTGTAAAGTATTAAACAAAAACAAACAGCAATTCAGTACAAATTACTCCCTTCTAAACTCCCTAAATCCAAAATCACTGAATCACAAGTTACACACTTACTTCCATTCACACTTGTGCTCCAGTCACATGTAGCTCGTTCACACTCACAAAGGAAAAAGATTTAAATAGTTTTTTTCTTCTTTAGCTACAATACAATTTGCAGATCAATGCACTGTTTCCAAAAAAATCTGAAGATTACCAAAGGATTTTGAATTACTATTTAGTGCCCTGTGTCAGAAAGCGGAGTTCTTACAGCAGGATAATAACAAAAGCTGAGTTCTTACAGCAGGATAATAACAAAAGCCGAGTTCTTACAGCAGGATAATAACAAAACCATACTTCATGAAGCATCCAGAAATTGATGGAAACAAAGCACTGGAGAGTTCTGAAGTTGCCAGAAATTAGTTTGGATTTAAATCCCATTGAACTTCTGTGAAGATATCTTAATATTGCTGTTGGGAGAAAAATATGTGAGCCTCGTGGACAGGAACCTCTCCCGTCGTGTATCAGCAAGCATTGTCATATGTACTGCTCATATGTACTGTACCTGTCCTTGTTACCCCCACTGCTTATGTAAAGCGCCATGGAACCAATGGCGCTATATAAATAAATAATAATAATAATAATAATATTAGAAACTGAGAGTCCTCAGTGATTGATACCTGGTGCAGAAAAAAGTCAAATGACCGGGCTATATATACCTTTTAATGGCTAACGGAAAAGATGGTAAGAAAAAGCAAAGCAAGCTTTCGAGAATCTAAGGTCTCTTCATCAGGCTGGTAATGACACAAATTCTGAATGTACACACATATAAACCCACAAACAGGAGGCTGGATATGCAGTAAATAAACTAGGTGTGGTGAAGCATGACATGTAATTGTCAGAGATGTGAGATGGTGGGAGACAGCATCTGTGGCAGCATCATCCATAGATAAGAAGCATACAGTTCCCTGTCCCTTGATTAATTGTTGGTCCAAGATTTGAAGAGTGGTCAGTGATGGGAGGGGGTAGAGTAAATGCATCTGGGCAATAAATACCAGGGTTCAGCCTTTGAATAGTAGTAGTCCAAGATTTGAAATTTCCTTAATTGATGTAAAAAGACATAAATCCCTGTGATACATTCATTTCACTCTGAATGTTTCAAAGGTCAACATTAATTTATTTTCCCAGACTTTTCTGATTCTTTGAGATTTGAAGTTACCTTTCAAAACTACTACAGTGAGTCCTCACTTAACGACGGGGTTAGGGACCAGAATGTCCGTCGTTAAGCGTGTCACGTCGTTAAGCGTGACCCTTAAAGGGCAACCTTCATGGTACATGTTTTTTTTCATGTTATTGTACTAGTGTTTGCATGCATGCACAGTACTATTCATATTACAGTGTACAGCAGTAATTTTGTTTTATTGACAAAAATATAAATTCTTGCACATACAAATTAAATTGAAAAAAACAAACAGGTAGCCTACATCAGGAAAATGTAAGCAAATAAAATTCAACTTACACAGCACAGTCTACATTTTAAATTGAAAACAAGACATGAATGTAGGCTACTGTTCTTCATAGAGAACTGTTACTGTACTTACCTCTCCCGCGGCTGCACAGCGCAGTCTGTGCAGCGGCCGGAGAGGTAAGTACATACTGTACAGTACTGTGGTTCCCTATTGGGAACAGTTCTGCTTTGACAGAAACATCAGGTACAAGTGATACAAAAGTGTATCATGAACCATTAAAGAAATGCTTTTTGTTACATTGGCTGAAAACATAACTCTAACAAGTACAGTACGTACACTACAGTACAGTGTACAGTGTACTGGGGCTACAGTTCCCCACAGGGAACTGTTACTTACCTCTCCCACGGCTGCACTGCGCAGTCTGTGCAGCGGCCGGGAGAGGTAAGTACGTACTGTACAGTGTACAGTACTGTGGTTCCCTATGGGGAACAGTTCCGCTTCATCAGAAACATCAGGTACATGTGATACAAAAGTGTATCACGAACCGTTAAAGAAATGCTTTATGTTACATTGGCTGAAAAAATAACTAGCAGCACAGTACAGTACTGTACTAAACAATTTCAAGATACTGTGCAGTATGTAGTACAAAGCAAAATTATGAAAAATAAAGCTTGTTCACGAAACAGTATGAATTTTACTCTAAAACCCTTCAAATATGACATCTTCATCATCACTGTCAAACATGCAGGTTGTGTCATTAGGATCTTCATCATCTGAATCGTCGACAGCTGACGGCCCTGGTAAGGGAGAGGCTGGAGCAGAGAGGGAGTCTGTTACTGAGACAGGGGCAGGTGTAGGGGTTGAAGCCTGGGTAGGAGTCGGAGTTTGTTGCAAGAAGTCTAACATGGACGACTGTTTTGTTTTTTTTTTCCTTCTCATCATAAATTTCACGATAACAGGCAAACGCTTCTTTCAAGTGTCTTTCAAATTTCGACAACCTTTCAATGTTGGGGTCCATTGCCTCTAAATCACCCACAATCTCATTCACTTTCGAAAACACTTTTGCCAAGCCCTTAGTCGTGAACATTTTCGGTGGTGATACATCTGATTGCTCAATTTCTTCTATTTCGTCCATGTGTTGTTGCTCTTCCAACTCAATCAAGTCTTGGTCCGTCAATTCACCTTCTACGAAATTCACCAACTCCGAAACATCCTCACTTTCCACTTCTAGCATCAACTCACATGCAAGATTTACAGTTTTACTATTGATTTGATGAACTGCTTCCTCTTGGTCAAACTCTTCAAAGTTATTCACAATCTTTTTCAAACATTTCTTCCAAACACCTTGCATACATTTTTCAGTCACTTCACGCCACGCGCTGTCAATATTCTTCATGCAGTGAAGAATGTTGTAGTCTTTCCAAAATTCGCGAAGAGTCATCCTGTCGTTCTCCGTTGCCGTTACCGCCTTACCAAAAGTAATACGCAAATAATGCGCCTTAAACGCTGCTATGGCCCCCTGATCCATAGGTTGCAGAATTGAAGTCGTATTTTTGGGGAGATAAACAACTTTGACATCGCGATGCAGGTCATCGATATGTTGGGGATGTCCTGGAGCATTATCAAGGAGAAGCAGAATCTTGAAAGGAACATTCTTTTCAAGGCAGTATTCTCTGGCAGCAGGAATAAAGCAGGTCAGAAACCAGTCTTCAAATAAAGTCTGAGTCATCCACGCCTTGTTGTTTGCCCGATAGATCACTGGCAGTGTGTGTTTGTTCACGTTCTTCAGAGCGAGTGGGTTCTGGGAGCGATAAATGAAAAAGGGTTTTAATTTATGCCCTGCCACATTTCCGCCTAACAGCAACGTCACACGATCTTTAAAAGCCTTGAACCCAGGCATGTTGGCAGCTTCTTTATGAATGTATGTTCTTTCAGGCATTTTTTTCCAGAACAAACCTGTCTCGTCGACGTTGAAAATTTGTTCTGGTTGATAGCTGCCTTCCTCGATTATCTCATCCAGCACATCCAAAAATTCCTCAGCTGCCTCTGTATCCGCACTTGCTGCTTCACCATGTATGCTTCTGTTGCGTAGGCTAAATCGGCGTTGAAAGCGATGGAACCAACCTTTGCTTGCGCTGAATGTTTCAGTGCACTCTTCTCCCTCACGTGCTTTCAGCGTAGCAAAGATGCTAAGTGCCTTGCTCGTTATGATATGGAGACTAAGGGGCATTTTCTTGCTTATTTGGTCGTCAAACCAAATCGCCAGCAGTTTCTCCATTTCATGGATCAGGCCCTTGCGCTGCCTGGTGATAACAGCTTTATATCCCACAGTACTCTTCACTGTCTCGTTCACTTTCTCTTTATCCTTAAGTATCGTTGAAATGGTGGAATGAGAAAACCCCATGCTACTAGCGATTGCTAAAACTTTCATTCCACCTTCATATTTCTGTATGATCTGCATCTTCGTGTCTAGGTCGATGGCTCCTGTAGGAGTTGTACTCTTCCTTTTGTCAGCCATGTTGATGGGAGGTGGTGGAGGCTGCCAACTGCCTCCAGCCAGGCCACTGTACTGTACGTACTACTGTACTGTCCTGTTTTGGGCTCTATTCAGGGTGGCTCCAGGTCTCAGAACTCAGGTACACTGTACTGGGTCACACTTTTACTGTACTGTACTGTTTTGGGCTCTCTTCAGGGTGGCTCCGGGTCTCAGAACTCAGATACACTGTACTGGGTCACACTTGTACTCTACTGTCCTGTTTTGGGCTCTCTTCAGGGTGGCTCCGGGTCTCAGAACTCAGGTACACTGTATTGGGTCACACTTGTACTGTACTGTACTGTTTTGGGCCCTCTTCAGGGTGGCTCAGGGTCTCAGTACTCAGGTACACTGTACAGTACTGGGTCACACTTGTACTGTCCTGTTTTGGGCCCTCTTCAGGGTGGCTCCTGGTCTCAAGACTCAGGTACACTGTACTGTGCAGTACTGTACTGTACTGTATTGTATTCTCCAACCGGAGACCAGTTATGCTGTCCAGTTGCTGCTCCCATCTGCCCGCATGCTGTATTCTACAGCTTCCGGCCGCCCATGCTGTACAGTCCAGCCCCCTGGGGGGCCGCGTTCAAACAGTGCACAGGAAACGTTTCCTGTGCACCGTTTAAAACGCGTCCCCAGAGCGCTGGAATGTAACAGGGGTACAGCATGGGCGACGCAAGCTGACACACAGCATGTGGCAGATGGGAGCAGCAACTGGACAGCATAACTGGACTCCGGATGCGAATACTGTACAGTACTGTATGCACAGTACAATGTACGGAATCCTGAGACCCGAGCCACAGGGAAATCACCTTTATATTCTCAGGACATTGGTAAGTGTTGTACAGTACTGTACTGTAGTTAAGAATGGGTGAGACAGGAGGTAACCATGTTTGGAAAGCAGAGATCTCTGTTCCACAATAATAAAGCACCACTTCAGCAGGGATTTTTTGCATGTACAGTAATGTGTGACCCTAGCCTCAACACTCCACTGTGCTGCCACTCCCGCGCGAAATCTGTCGTAACTTTGAAATTCGGTCGTATAGCGGTCCGTCGTAACTTTGAAATTCGGTTCGTATAGCGGTCCGTCTTAACTTTGAAATTTGGTCGTTCTGAAAATACTGACCGTCGTAAGTGCGAGTCGTCGTTAAACACACCCGTCGTTAAGCGGGGACTCACTGTATTTTCATTTCCATTATGGTGTGATCAGGGCTACAGAAGTGTTTAGGTACGGGCACAACTGTCCTTCTTTCATTTATTGTGTGGCAATGAGAGTTGGGAAAAGGCACTCTTCCAAATATGAGAAACTTGGAGCAGTTTGTAAAAGAAATGTGGTCCAAAACTCCATTTGAAAGGTGCAAGAAGCTTGTTGATGGTTATAGGAAGCGATTGATTGCAGTTATTTAATGCAAAGGGTGTGCAACCAAATATTATGTTGAGGGTGCAAACAATTTGTGAGTTTTCTGTGAAATTATTTCCAATTTGCCTTAATTTTTTTGGAGTTTTCTTTGCATCATTCCAATACACATAAAAGAAATAAACATGCATAGCAGAATGTGTAAGTGCAATAATTTTCTGGGAAAAATACTTCATTTTCTGGAACAATGTCAAGGGGGCCATAACCTTCGGCCTTTATTGTATGATGATAACCTCATTTGATCACAATATAGTCAACTAGGTACACTATACTATTTACATGTACTATTACAATGTATTTAATTACTAACTGCTGGGTATTTGCTCATTTGTTTTAATCCTTGGATCTATTTAGATGCACATGTAGCTCGACAAGTCCTTTACTTACACATTCTGTTTGCCTGTTACTGAGAAATCAGTATTTGAATTGATATGCAAATGAGCTTGTGGCTGTGAAGAGTCTGTCACTCGGAGCCAGGGACACACCTATAAGGAGGCGACTTGAGCACTTTGCCTCAGGTGGCGCCAGCTCCTGGGGAACAGAGGGCGGCAGACGCTCTTCAGTCAGATAACTTACTCCTGCAATCCTGTTTGTCAGTGTGAGTCACTGTGTGAGAAAAAGATAACCATGTGAGAAGAAGGCAACAAATAAGGAGTGAGCTGAGGGACTTGGGAGAAGGCTGCCAGGCTTACTTTCAATTTCCATACAAACAGCAGTGCAGCCAATCAACAAGGCTGTGGGCCCTTTTGCAACCATCACAATCATATGGACTATTGGCATGGCTGTGATTAGCAGGCGCACCACGTAACCTGGCCTTTATAACCACAGGATCACGGGTGATGCTCTCACTAGCGTGTGGACAGGACGCTGCTTGAGTGAGAGACAATTTTAGGTTACTAATTTTACTCTTTTCTCTGCATACGCATATAACAGGCTCTGTGTGGGCACTCTGCACCAGGTTCTGGGGGTACTCTGCACCAGGCTCTGTGGGGGTACTCTTACAAAAGACTTTGTCGGGTACTCTTACAAAAAAGGGTCTGTGTGGGCATGCTGCACCAGGCTCTGTGGGGAGTTAAAAAGTCGGTGTGGGGGTACACTTAAAAAGGCTCTGTGGGGTTACTCTGCAGCAGATTCTGTGAGAGTACTCTTAAAAAAGTCTCTTGAAATTTTGGTTCTGTGGGGAACTCTGCAAACAGGCTCTGTGGGGGCACTATTAAAACTTTGGCTCTGGTGGAACTCTGAAAAAAGATTCTTTGATGGCACTCTTAAAATGTATACTTTATTTATTTACTACCTATTTAACCATGGTTCATTACTATGGTAACATAACCCCTTTAAGTAATTTCCCTATCCACATTTGTTTTCAGGGTAATTGTCCTGTTCTTATCCCATTGTGCTTCCTTATGTAGCTCCTGTGGGAGTACTCTTCAAACAGGCTCTTTGGTGGCACTATTAAAATGTTGGCTCTGTGGGGGGACTCTGAAAAAAAAAAGGCACTGTGGGAGATTCTTAAATGTTTTCATTTTATTTCTTTACTTCTTATTTAACCATGATTAATTGCTCTGGTGACAGAACCTCTTTAAGTCTTTTCCCTTTCCACATTTGTTTGCAGTGCAAATGTCCTACTCTTATCCCCATTTTGCTTACTTTTGCAGGCCCCTTACTTTGCGGGCCCCTAGCCCTAAGACTATTTTACAGCCCAAAATTTAGGGTCTCCAAAGACTTCTATGAGATTTGGGATCAAGTTCAGGTACTGAACCAAACTTTTTTTTTTTTTGTTAAATACTTTTTATTGAATTTTCAATTAAACAGAACAAAGAATACAAATGCTTGGTATTCATATACATTTGATTACAAAGTTTATCAAATCCAACTAATTCCCACCCCCCTATCCCGATCCCCTACCTCCTGGGGTCTCATGCTACCATTACCTCCATAGGAGGGACAAGTCGAGAGGAAGACATAAAAGATGATTTTCAATGTCTATCCAGAGTTTAATCATGTGAATTCAATTTGCACGGTCTCGTGCTGAGCGCTCCAAAACAAAGCTGAGGACTCTGCTGACTGGATAGTCCTTTTATTGAAAAGCCTCCATCCGCCACGACATGTTTCGACGGTGTAGTACCGTCTTTCTCAAGTGGAAAGACGGTACTACACCGTCGAAACATGTCGTGGCGGATGGAGGCTTTTCAATAAAAGGACTATCCAGTCAGCAGAGTCCTCAGCTTTGTTTTGGAGCGCTCAGCACGAGACCGTGCAAATTGAATTCACAAATCCTATCTTATTGAAGTGCACGGCTGGAGCAGCTTGCAGAGACTTGAGGATCTGCAGACTTAGAACTTGAACCAGGAGAAAGGAGACCCTGACCACTTTCTAAATCTACACCATTGTTGTGCGGGGATTGCACAACAGGAATAGGTTAGTGATTACTTAATTGAATCTTCCCACTTGGTAATAATGGTGATGCACTAGTGCGCCCCCTATATTTCTTTTGTCTTTCACAGAGTTTAATCATGAAAGTATTTCCCTCTCCCCTTCTCCCCCCCCATCCAAATCTCATAATTTAGTCCAGTTTTTCCTCCTAACTCCTCTAGATTGTACCAGCTGGTTAGTCTAAAAGGCCATACCGTCTTCCTGATCTCTTCTGATGACAGCTGAGACACGATTAGTCCCCTCCATCTGGAGAAAAACCTGGCCGCACCTCTTTCTTTGTCTTTCTCTGCTAACATTCTCTCCATTGACATAGTTTTTTTTAATTCTGACATTATTTCTGACGTCCGAGGTGGATCTGAGGTAAGCCAATGTCGCAATATAGCTCTTAATGTGATAGTTGCCACCAGGTGAAACAGTGACATATCATCCCCCTTTAATGTTGTCATTTCTTTGTCTTGAAATATCCATATTTGTGGTGTTAGGGGTAACCTCTGTCCCAACGACTTTGTCAATATTCCCCTCGCTCCCTCCCAGAGTTTCTGCGTGGTGTCACATTCCCATATCCCGTGATACATGTCCGTTTTGTCCTGTTGGCATTTGGGGCATTGTTGTATCCATCTTGTCTCTATGTTTTTGGGAGAGAATCTAAATCCCAGGACCGCTCTGTGGATAACCCTGAAGTATGAGTCTCTCCACCTTTCATTTGGTATGTATTGCCTCATCCCTTTCCATCCCCTTCTTATTATTTGTTCAATATCCTCGATACCCAATTGAGTCCTCCAACCCCTGTACATGTCATGTCTCTGGTGCCTGGCGGGAGTATGTATGTCCTCAAAACTGAATGTATGGTGGAGACGCCCACCGCCGAAGGGTCTAAAGATTTCAACTCATCCCATGTATTGGTCACATATTCCGCCCTGACATTTATTAATGGTTTCATTATCCGCTGTTTGATCTGGTAGTATTGGAAAATGTGTGAGGGTGGTAGATTGTATTTATTCAGGATTTCCTTTCCAGATAGCCATCTTGTCTCCTCTCCATGTAATAAATCTCTGGCTATATGTATTCCCTGTGATTTCCATTTCTCAAAAAACTTATTGTCTCTTCCTTGCGGAAAATCTGGACATCCCCATAGGTCAAGATATTTTGATACCTTCCACGGCAAATTAATTGCTGTCCTCACTATTTTCCATGTGCTAATTGTATCTCTGAACACCATGGAGTTTTTGATTATTTGGGGTAATTGTCCCCCTGGTGTATGCAACAGGGATATCAGGCTCCAGGGTTTGCACATCTCCGACTCCATATAATCTGAATATTTCCCCGAACCTCTCACCCAGTCCAGAATGTGTCTTGAAATGCATGCAAGGTTGTATCCCCTGATATTGGGAAAATTTAATCCCCCCCAGTCCCTAGGAGACATTAGTGTTCGAAGTCTAATTCTGGGTCTCTTTCCCCGCCAAATAAATGTGGAAAACATCCTGTTCAACTCTGTCACATCTTTTTTTTTCAGTAGGAGCGGTAGGGTCTGTAGCGGATATAACAACCTAGGGAAGCTCACCATTTTCACCAAATGGCATCTTCCCAACAAGGACAGTGGGAGGCCCATCCATTTATTTAGTTCTATTTTTATTTTGGCTATCAGGGGGTTGTAATTAAGTTGGTAAACTTGTTTTTTTGTTCTTGCCAGTTGTATGCCTAGATAATTTATTGTTTTATCCCTCACTGGGATTCCATGTAAGGTTTTTACTTGTTGTCTCCCTCTCCCCGGTACCATGTCCTCCCGCAGAAATAGGATGTTACATTTATTTTTATTTAATTTGAATCCAGAGAAGGCTCCAAATTTTTCTATATATCCAATTACTTTTGGTAGATCTTTTTGTGGGTTTGCGAGGTATAAAACTACGTCATCGGCAAAAAGATTTATTTTATGTTCCTTCTTTCCTAGTTTGATCCCTTCGAATATTTCCTTGTTATCAAGTGCTCTTGCTAGTGGTTCTATTGCTAAATCAAAAAGTAATGGTGATAAGGGGCATCCTTGACGGGTTCCCCTCCCCAATTTAAAATCACGGGACAGGAATCCTGGCATGCTCACTTTTGCCTTGGGGCTATCATATAGATTATTCAAGAATGTTCTGAGTGAGCCCCTGAGGCCTATCTTATCCAGCACCATGTCCAGCCAAGACCACCTGACGTTGTCGAAAGCCTTTTCGGCATCGAGTGTTACTATAGCTGGATTTTCCCTCCCTTCCTGATTGATAGAGTCTATTATTAATAAGGCCTTTCTGACATTGCCCACAGCCGACCTCCCTTTAACAAAGCCTGCCTGGTTCGTATTGATTAAAGTGGGCAAGATCAGGGCCAGTCTGTTTGCTAGTATTTTAGATATTAGTTTTAAGTCGAGGTTAATTAGGGAAATCGGTCTATAGTTACTGGGATCGTCCAGGTCTTTTCCACCCTTTGGAATAAGAACAATATGAGCCGTGTTCATGTGGGTTGGGATCTTCTCTCCTGTCATTAATCTGTTGAATAGGGTCTTTAGAAGTGGGGATATTTTGTCTTTTAAGGCCTTGAAAAATCCTCCACTGAATCCGTCTGGACCCGGTGCCTTATTCAGATTAAGGTCCTATATGGCTCTCTCCACCTCCTCGAGGCTTATTTCTGCGTTCAGTGCCAGCAGATCGTCCTCTATGATCCCCGGTAATTCTATGTCGCCCAGCCAACTTTCCCCCTTGTCTACCAATGTCTCCGAGGGACCGTATAATTTTGCAAAATAGTCTCCCAAAACTTCCACCATCTCAGCCGGGTCCGATATATGTAAACCAGAGCTATTTTTTATTGTGGTTATTAGTGTTTTCGGTTGCCTTCCCCTAGCCAAATTTGCTAGAATCTTGCCTGCTTTGTCCCCATGTCTGTATAATTTTGCCTCCCAATCTGCTCTGCCCAGGCCTTCCTTGATTCTTGCCCATTCGTCAAAGGTGTGTTTGTGTGTTTGCCATGTCGTTTTATGTTCTGGGGTCGGGTCGTTTTTGAAGATCACATAAGCCGCTCTGACTTTTTCACTATATGAGCGGAACATATCGTCTACTTTCTTTTTCTGGGTGAAGGTATGGGCCACAATTTTTCCCCGTAAAACAGCTTTAGCAGTTTCCCAATACAGTATGGGGTCGTCTTCATGTTGTGCATTGTCGTGTTTATATTCTGTCCACCATTCTCCTAATAGTAGGGCAAAGTCTGGGTCACCGCTCAAGTAGGAGGGGAACCTCCACAGCTAGTCCTTCCCTCTGGGATATGTATCCGATAGTTCTAGCATCACCGGGCTGTGATCAGATATTACCATTGGCATAATATCTATCCCCCTCACTCTCGATGTTACTCCCTCTCCCAATAGGAACAAATCTATCCTTGACCATGTCCCGTGTGGGTGGGAGAAATGTGTATATTCCCTTCCCTCGGGATACCTCAGTCTCCATATATCGTGTAGAGGCAGTGTCTCTCCTAGGTGTTGTAATGCGGTATCCGGGGAGACATCAACTTTCTATGTGTGCCTTCATGAGACCTATCTTCTTCCGGGGACATTGTGGCGTTGAAATCTCCCCCTACTATTCATTTCCTTTTATCTAGTTGGAGCAGGTGGTTCTGAAGGTCAGAGAAGAACATGGCCTGATCCACATTTGGAGCATATATACTAAAGATTTGTAAAACTTCTCCCTGGCATTCCAAAGTTAAACCCACCCATCTTCCCTCTTCATCATGTTCCCATTTTTGGATCTTACAGGAGATGTTCTTACTAATGAGTATCAGAACCCCTGCCTTCTTCCCTTTTGCCCCCGAGCCGTAAACCTCTCCTACCCAGGATTTGTTCATTCGGAATAGTTCTTCTTGTCCTAAATGCGTCTCTTGTAGTAGAGCTATGTCTCCCTTTAATTTTCTGATATGTCTCAAAACCATTGATCTTTTCCCAGGAGATCTCAACCCTTTGACGTTCCACGTCACTATGTTGACCATTTTTGTATTATGTTAGATTTAAAGCCGTTCTGAGATACAGGCCCTTTTCTCGTAAGCTCTTGAATGTATGAGTGGATTACATAATAATAACTGGAGGCAACATTACATTTTTGGCAGCAGACACCCCTCCCTTCTTCAATAACATACAAACATTCCCCCTCCCCCCCCCCATTGTATAACTTTAACCATCCTGATTTATACCAGTATAACACTTCCATTTGTCCAATGAAGCACATCGAGAGAGGCGGGATTAGCTCCCACCGTCCAGCCTGAACTCACAGTTACGGACAGTTGTGATAACCATCAATGACGCCCTGCACGGCACCAGGAGCCTCCTTCCCTATGCGGGATATAGTTGTTGGGCTTTGTCCATGATCTTTGTTCGGTGATGCATTCACCTGCAGCAATCTCTAGATAGAATAAAAAGGGAGAAAGGGAAGAAGCAAGAAAAGAAAGAAGAGAAGGAGAAGAGGAAGAAGAAGAGGAAGGGGAAGAAATCGAAGAGAGAGAGAGAGAAAAAAAAAAAACCACATTGTAGTCCCCTTGTGTGTCACCAAAATCTTGATCCTGGATTGTTCCGTGTCGTAAACGTGGCACCATGGAAGACTGTTCAAGGCCGGTGTCGTCTCCATTCTTTGGCTCTGTCTCCCCAAATTAAATGTCTTTACTCTGAGACTCCATGACTCGGTTCCTCCGCGGGTTTCGGCTGATTTCTCCCTGGAGAGTCCTCGGGTCGTCTTCTCATGTCTCCGTCTACAGCTTGGTGTCTATAGTCTGGGTTGTTGGTATTATTCATTCTCGCGGGGATTTTCTGGATCCTGTTGTAAAGTATTTCAGCGCTTCCCCAGGATCTTTGAAAAACATCGGTGGTCCCTGTGGCGATGCTACCTTCAGGGTGGCCGGGTATTGCAGCTGGAACATTATGTTCCTTTTATATAGCAGGTTGCATATTTCATTGAATTTCTGTCTCTGTCTGGATACTATGATTGAATAATCTTTGAATAAGATTACCTTGGAATCTCTGATGAATAACGGCTGCTTGCGGCGTTTGAATGTTTGCAATATACGTTCTTTATCTTTGTAGTCCAGGTAGCGTGCTATGGTTTGCCTCGATTTGGTAGGTTTCTTGCTTCCATTTGAAGCTGGCGGTGCTCCTACCCTATGAGCTCGCTCAGTTTTGCATCTGGTTGTCAGTCCTAGAGCCTCCGGCAGTTCCCTCTCAAATATGGCCTCTAGCTGGGAGTTGGCAACAGATTCCGGCAATCCCACAATCCTCAAATTGTTTCTGCGGGAACGATTCTCGAGATCGTCTATCTTATCTCCCATCCTTCCATATTGTTCCATGACTTCTGCCAATCTTTGCTCTAATTGAACTATTCTATCTTCTGCGTCTGATAAGCGTTGCTCAGCCTCATTTAGTCTGGATCCCTGCTGCGTGACTTCTGCCTGGAGTTCAGCCACACTTGATGCTATAGCTTCCTTCACAGTGGCTTGCAACCCTTCAGAAAGGTGCTCCTTCAGTTCTTGGAGCATATTCTGGAATGTGTTAGAGTGGTGTTGCATTTCCATGTCAGCCCCCTGTGGAGTCTGCCCCTGCATGTCTCGGGACCTAATCTCTTTCTCCCACATTGTTGGGTGGCTGTGTTTTGTTTGAGGGTTTTTCACCCATCTTGGCACCGACCCCTCTCACTCCTCCTGTTGCGGTCTGGCTCTGTTGTGTTGGTGAGCAGCGCTGCTGAAGTGGCTGCTGTTTCTCCTTCCCCCTCTGTTTGGGGATTCCCGCCATCTTTGCTCCCTCACCTCCTCCTTGCTGCGGCTCCGTTCCTCCGTGTGCCCGCTCCTTGCTCCTCAGCCAGCGGTACATTCAGTGCCCGGGCGCCTCCGCTCCCTGTCAGCCCGTTCTGGAGACCCCCCGCGCCGCGCGGTCTGTTTATGTGCGGTTATTAGGCTGGCGGTGGACGGAGCTTCTCCCTCGCGTGGCGCTCACATCGGGGCCGGAACCGGAAGTCTGAACCAAACTTTTAACTACAGTTCGTCCAAACCAAGCATACCCAAACATCCACGGGTTCCATCATCCCTAACTTTAGGGTATAGTTTTAAATATATTTTAGGAAACTATAACATTTTGGAAATTGTATTTATGTTCACTGAGATATTGATTAAAATCTTTCTTTTCAATGGGGGTGTACTCACTTATACTGAGCACTGTATGCATTTTAAGCCTGGGCTACAGTAAAAATTTTTGTCGTAAACTCTAGCTGTAGTCCAACGGAAGATTTTTGCTGACTCAGTTGTGCTTCAGATTGCAGCCAGGCCTGGTATTTATTCTGTTCATCAAAATTAGTAAGTTACTGTCCTGGATAAAAAATGAAAATAAACAATAAAAAATATAACTCTGTTTGCTTTGTTATAAGAGATTGTAGCACTTTTTAATATATTGTATCTTCCAGGTGCAACTAAAGGAGCCCACAAAGATAGACCAAAGCAATATGATACACCTGGTGGTAAAAGAAATGGGAATCCACAAGTTCAGGCATCAGGCCATAGAAGCCAGCAACAGCATTATGGTTCTCCAGGGAAGCTATCATATCGTCACAAAAGTCCTCTGAGATATGGTAGCCAAAACTTGTCTGCATCTGTAAGCCCCGAGATGAAAGGTACCTTTTAGACACACGCAAAATCTTTTTTTGCTTCTTGTTTACATTTAAACAATTTTTTAAGAATGCCAAGTGAAATATCTATAATTCTAGATGGGTGCCCGATGCTATCACATCGGAAAAGCGGTAGTGTCATGATGGGAGCGGGCTATCTGGCGCTTGGGGGAGGGGGGGCGGCCGTCTCTCACCCCATGCGCTCTCCCATGTCCACTTTCTACCTCCCCCCTGTATGTTGTATCTCTCCCGTATGAGCTGTCTTCTCCCCTCTGTGTTCAGCTCCTTTGATCTGTCTCCCCCCTGTCTGCTCTCTCTCTCCCCTTATGTGCTGACTTCTCCCCAATGCGCTTTCCCTCTCCCCTGTGCACTCTCTCTCTCCCACTGTGTGCTATCTCCCATTGTGTGCCTTCTCCCATGTGCTGTCTCACCCCCTTGGGCTGTCTTCTCCCCTGGTGTGCTCTCTTCTGTCTTTGTGCCGTGTCTTCTCCCCCATGCTGTCTTCTCCCCTCGTGTGCTTTTTTTTTAAGCTGTCTCCCCCTTTGTTCAGTCTTCTCCCTCTGTGTACTTTCTCCCCCCATGCTGTCTTCTCCCCTCATGTGCTCTTTCCTTTCAACTTTCACCCCCCTCCTGTGCACTGTGTCTCCCTCCCTGTGCACTCTCCCCTCTGTGTACTGTCCTCTCCCCCCATGTGTGCTCTCCTTTGAGGCCTCTCCCCCTTGTGCACTGTCTCTCCCTTCAAGCACTCTCCCTCTGGTGCCATCTATCCCCTCTCAATTCACTGTCTCTCCCCCTAGTGTGCTGTCTCTTCCCCTGAGAGTGGACGATGGGGAGAGCGCACTAGAGGGAAGAGACGGTCATTGCCCCCTGCACCACAAAGCCTGGACAGATAGTATTGGGCACCCATCTAGTCTATGATATAATGCTGAATGTGTCCTTCTGTCCAAAGCTGTGATGGCAATGGGCAGTGCTATATTCGCGTTGTAGTTGAATTCTTAAATAAAATAGCCTGGGAGTCAGCGCATGTACATACTGCAAACTCTTGCGCCATTTTATTGAAGACACTGTCTCTGCGAATCTCACCAGTTTGTTTGATATGAAGTTCGCAGAAACATTGTCTTTAAGAATATAGCTTCAGATTGCCTTTTGCGCACGTGCTGACTGCAGCGCTATTTTATTGAAGGATTCAACTACAATGTAAGCATAGCACTGCGCACATGCCGGCCATGGGAATAATAGTGGTGGCCACGGCGCAAACATTAAAGGGGAGGAAAGCAGCCAGGGGAGAAATATCTAAAGAAGTCCTGCACCAACAAGGCAATTTTAAGTACGGTAAGACCATAGAGTTTATACCAAAACAGTGGTTTATGGAGAAGTTTTTGCACAGTTTATACATTTCATTTTCAGCTAATGCTTCAATGAAATTAAAAATGTGGCAATAAAAATGCTCACCATCTGGGCATAGAATAGCTAGTTTTGTATTAAGAAATTTGTCAGTTTACAGTCCAGTTTGGGTGGCACAACGACACTCTATTATTTATTGGTTAGAATATTAGTACTGAAAATGGGAGGAAAGTTTTAATGAAAAATAGGTAATTAGCTGGATTTTGTAATGGAGAATACAGTCATGCCGTAATGGTGCTGTAAAACTGATTAAATTGTATCTGTAAAGCAGAAATTTGATTTGCTGTTCTTTTTGTTTAATCAGCATTCGAAATTCTCTGATAATAAGATTTTAGTGCACAAGGTCTAGACTGTACATTGGGTCTTCTCCTCCCTGTCTGTGATTCCCCAGCCCCTCCACCTGCCTCTAGTCTTTGAATGACAAGTCACTGCTGAGATTTAAAATTGAAGAGGTCGGTCATTCACAGACAAGAGGCAATCGGAGGGACTGGGGAATCACAGACAGGGAGAAGATTGAGTTTACAGTCCGGCCTCTGAGCACTAAAATCTAATTAGTAAACAATTTCAAATGGTGATTAAAGAAAAACAAAGCAAATTTATTTCACTAAAGATATGAATTTAACTGCAGCATCATTACAACTATGTCTTTACTTTACATTATAGAATCATGCTGACAAGTTTTCTTTACGTTGTTTGAGATTATATAATCTTGCGCTTAATTGTTGAGTTACTAAAACAAGTGCTACCATTTGATCGGTATTAACAACGATTGTCTAAATTATTTGAAAAACATTAGCTGTAGTTTTCTCATTAACTTCTAATAATTTCTCTTAAAAATGGTTATCTTTATGGTACCAGAGCACCCCAGCCTTACCATGCAGGCAGTACGCTCTGTTTGCTTATTATTAACTTCTATTCATTGTCAAAAATGTGCAGTGTGTTATTATAGCAGAATGTTCATATTCATGTGTCACCTTCCGTAAAGTAGTCATGGACATTGTGTGTCAGGGGACGCGGTAGTCGTTGGGCAAGTACAGTCCTTAATGACACGCCCTGCTACTCTTATGGCCACTTTACACACACCAACTTATCTGTCCAACTTCTGACCAACTTGCTGGTTGCAGTGAAATCATGGACACATAGTTCCATTTGTACACAGCCACAAAATGGAGCAATGTGTCCATGATTTCACTGCAATCAGTAAGTTGGTCAGAAGTTGGACAGATAAGTTGGTGTGTGTAAAGTGGCCCTAAGATTAATTCGAGTTCTTCAGTGGGTCTGTCACACACAAATCAGGTGGCACTCCATTGTTGTAAATGAAAGAACTTCTTTACTTGACACAAATGTAGAAACGAGTACACCCACTTTTCTTTTTGCTACCAGATTATATAATACACTTCAGGGCTATTCTTCTCTGCTTCCTAAACCGCTGCACTTACTGTTCACTTCAGTAGCCTGATCCCTTAGGACCATAATACCCTTGGAGTCTATTTTCTCTTTCTCTACCAGCAGCCACTTACCTGTCCTATTTTATAGAGGCCAATTCTTTTGTCTTCTATTGCGCCCCTGCTTGATGTTCCGTGTCCCCAACTGTTACCGGTTGATAGAGACCTTCAATGTTCCCAGGGCAACAGCACGTTCTGCATGGGTCCAAACCCATATTACACAAGACACCAGCACTACTCAGCCCTCAATCCCTGTCCTCTCAGGAAGCCCACCTCACTTATCACAAGTCACCCATAGAAACTGCTCTGCTGCTCCTCAGACCTGAGGACTGTCCCTGTCCCTCTACACTAACTCATCTCCTATAGGCTAAACCCAACTCTCAACTATCTATTGCCGGGCTGATTTAACCTTTCAACTGCGCACCTATAACACTTATACCTTATACCATCACACATATATTGCACGTTACAGGGCAACATTATATTATGACAGTGTGGTCAGTGTCTTCAGGGACAGGAACACGGCCAGCTACTTACATTCTTCCCCCTTTGAACGTTCAAAGTTAAGTTCATTTTAACAATAAGGGCTCTCAGGTCAACAGGAGCCCAAATCCACAGAGGCTCGTCCTTTCCCTGGGCATAGTCCTTTAAATGTTCCAATCACATATTGACCCATTAGAGACTTTAGGCCAACTGTTATCCCTCCCCTCATTGTCAACACCAGTCCCTTTTTTATCATATAATGCAGCCTGAATGGTGTTTTTCATGGTGCAAGTGACCTCAGGGCCAGGTCCATGGGGCAAAGGGGCAAGTCCATAGTTGGACTGGTCATTGGGGCACAGTCTGTAGCAAAAAGAAGGCAAACCTTTTGCTAAAGTAGAATCCTCCAATCCAGCGCAGGTCGGTTTGCAATGTGCACAAATAAAACTGGAAGGAGGATAAACATACTTTGACCATATTTAGTCAAATTGAGGGTTGTTTGCTTAGTCAGACATCATGTCCCACTGCCCAAAGGAACGCAGAACTGTTCCCTTTTTTCTTATGGAACAATCAATACAACGGGGTGTAGCAAAGAAGACTGCTTTCACAACCACTAAATTCTACTTTTGGCAGTCATCTTCACATCCAGGTCTATTTCACTAGCAATAGCGCTGGCCTGCACAGCGATGGGTATCCGATCATTTCTTTCCATGCCCTCCAGGTTGGGGCCCCTTCCAGTTCCTCGTTTCTTCATGGTCACCGGCCATTCTCCATCAGCGGTTGCAATGGGCGGGGCCTTTTACTTCGCTGTACCATTTGAAGGTGGGCATTGCTGACCAAAAGTCGACTCTTAATTCTTGGGACTTGTGCAGAGTGGACCATCCTCGCACCTTTTTCAGCTAACGCTCACGATGTACAGAGCTCTTTCCGTGTACCGCGTCACAGTCTGTCATCTTTGAAATTGTAACAAATGCCATTTTTCTTACCACAAGAGCCTTCTTTCTTCTAGGTTGTATGTATCTTTCCTGCATCTGAATTAGTTTTGGGCTGCTTGGATCGATCCTGCCAACTACGCCACTTATTAAGGGTAGCAGGGGACGCAGTAGACGTCGGGCGAGTATAGTGCTAAATAACATGTCTTGCCACTAGGGATGGGCGAACTGGTCGGGTTTCTGATCGGGGTTGCTGGGGGTAAAGTAATGCTATAGTTAATTCCGTTATTATATTTACGGGGTCCGTGCTTTCTCTTCCTGGTGCAACACATCGCTACGTCTCTTCCGGGCTGGGCCTTGTCTTCTTGGTGTGTGTGATTGGCTGTTGAAGCCAGTCACGTGACTATTCACCCAGAAAGTGACACAGCGATGGGGCACAGCTGAACGGGATAATGCAGACCCAGTAAGTATAATCAGTAGGGTAATTAACCATTACCTTACTTGAACACAGCAACCCTGGGTCACGAACCCGGGGAAAAACTGTAAGTTCGCCCATCCCTATTTGCCACTAATACATTAATTCAAGTTCTTCAGTCGTCTGTCACACTTAAATCAGGCAGCAATCTTGTTGTATATAAAAAACTTCTTAATTTTACACAAATGTAGAAACGGGTACATTCACTTTTCTTTTTTCTATCAGACAATATAATACAGGAAATTTTTTTCTTCTTCCTAAATTGCTGCACTAACTGTTCACTTCAGTAGCCTCATCCCTAGGACCATAATACCCTCAGAGTCTATTTTCTCTTTCTCTGCCTGCAGGCACTCTCTGTCCTCTCTGATTGAGGCATGTTCTCTTGACTGCCATTGCGACCTTGCTTGACCTTCCATGTCCCCAACCATTACTGGGGTGACAGCCTGTTCCACATGGGTCCGATCCTGTATTACACAGAATGTAGTGTCCTCACCAGCGCTACTAATCCTTCACTCCTTCCTCTGTCAGGAAACCCACCTCTCCTCTCACAAGTCACCCCTAGCGAGCAGCTCTGCTGCTCCTCATACCTGAAGTCTGTCTCATAGAATCATAGTAAGGTAGCGTGGGAAGGGACCTCCTGGGTCATTTGGTCCAACCCCCAGCTCAAAATAGGATTCACTAAATTATCACAGAGATGTCTGTCAAGCCTCTTTTTGAAGACTTCCATTTAAGAAGAGCTCACTGCATCTCACGGCATCCTGTTCCACTTGATGATCACCCTCACTGTCAAAAAGGTTTCTACTATCTAATCTGTGTTTCCTGCCATTCAGTTTCATCCCATTGCTTCTATTCTTTCCTTGTGCAAATGAAAATAAAACTGATCCCTCTACAGTGTGACAGCCCATGAGATATTTGTAGACAGCTATTAAGTCTTCTCTCAGTCTTCGTTTTGGCAAGCTAAACATTCCCAAATTCTGTAACCGTTACTCATAGGACATGGTTTGCAGACAACCCGGAATTGTGTTTTCCTTTTATGCTGCTGCATCACACTTGTGACCTCATGTTCAGTCTGTGATCTATTAGTAAACTCAAGTCTTTTTCACATGTGCTGTTGCTTAGCCCTATTCCTCCCATTCTGTATCTGGCTTTTTCATTTTTCTTGCCTAGATATTGGACTTTGCATTTCTCCCTGTTATAAACCATTCTGTTAGTTACTGCACACTGTTCCAGTTTGTGTAGATATTTTTGAATCTTTGCTCTCTTCTCTATTATTAGTTGATGTTGTCATCAGCAAATTTAAAGGGGCTGTCCAGGCTTTTTCTATAATTTACCTGTATATCTAGGCTGCAGAATGTTGACAGTTTCTTATATACCATAAGTTCTTATCTCAGGTATGAGGGGCACGTCTGGGCACATAGAGGGGTTATAAGATTTCCATTTACATTATGTGTAAGCTGGTGGGCACAGTTTAAAATGCCCAAAGGGGGTGACAGGTTCCCTTTAAAGAGCTTATCAAGTGCTATGGAATTAATAGCACCATATAAATGAATAAACATTATTATTATTATCATCATTAATTCTCAACTGCAGTCTCAGTCTCAGGACCCACCAACAGGTCATGTTTTCAGGATTTCCTTAGTATTGCACAGGTGATAGTTTAATCACCTGCACTGGGGATAATTCAAACCCCTGTGCAATACTAAGGAAATCCTGAAAACAACGACGTGTTGGTGGGTTCTGAGGACTGGAGTTGAGACACACTGTCCTAAAGTCATTAATATTTTGATCACACATTTTAGTGTTTCGGTGTAGCAATTTTAGCAATCTTACATATTAATATCTGAACTAATGAGCCTATTGTGTGGCAAGAAATTGTGGATACTTCTTCAGCTATTAATTGTCAATTTTTCACTCTGGATGACATGTGTAGACATCTAAGGCTGCGTTCAGATGCGGCGTATTTGGCCGCGTATTGTGCAGTGACTCTTTTGCGCGCAAAAAAAAGCACGACTGCATGCAGACACTGCGCTTTTCCCGGCGCGCTTTTCCCGAGGCCATTTTAACATGTAGCCTATAGAAAAGTGCACCGAAAAAAAACCAAATAATTACAATGTCAATACTTTTTGCGCACGCTTTTGCAGTGAAAGTTAAACGCGGCATCTACACGCCTTTTAGCAAAAGCCTTAGCTTTTTCTGGAAGGCGTAGCCAGCTTTTTAAATCACTGCATTTATGCGAGCGCTCAAAAGTGCCGCGTAAATGCGGGAATACGCCCGAATTACGCCACATCTGAACGTCTGGAGGACTAGTTCACAGGTTATGAATACAACATAGCAGACTCTTTGCTTGCCTTGCGCTGCAGAAATTTAGAAACTCTCTAACAAAAAACATATTAACCTTTCAGCGACAGTATGTTAAAATTATTTTGTCTGTTACATCCTAGTGGCAGCATAAGGATCTGTCAAGTTCCCTTTAATTAACTATTAGAGTTGTTTTTCATTTTTCTTTTATTTCTTTGTAGTGGCAGATACACTGGGAGCCTTCCCGACAAAGAAAACTGAATTTTTCGTGAGAGCTAAAAGTGTGCAAAATCTATCAGAGTTATCCATGGAGTCCAAAAGACAGAGTAATAACAGGAACATGAATGACATGCCTGCAAGCCAAAAATTTGTCAAGAATAGAAAAATAGATTTAGAAACAATTTCCAAACTAACCACATTGGAGCCATCTGAAATCATAATGAAACTGGCTTCTCCGGAAGTGGACTTAAGGAATTTCTCAATGAAAATTCAATGGATCTTCAAATAGCCGAAGGTTTCTTGAATATCTTAAATACAATTATCACAAGCGCAACAAACCAGCAAAATTTAATATACATCCTAAGTCAAGTCCAGGGATCTGGTTTCTTGAAGCAAGTCCTTCCTTTTCACATGTTGGAGAGTTATAAAACTATAACACAGCAGCACAGAAAATATTTATTTTTTGAACACATTATATCTTTGGCCATGGAACTGGCAAGTATCTTTCCATCCAGTTCTTTCATGGAAGTAACCCTAACTAAGACCCTTGTTCAAAACGCATTTTTTAACATGGAAGTTGTTGGGGATTTGGTGCCTACAGAAAATAAGAAGAGTTTAACAGATCTGGATAAATTCCTTCAACACTTACAAGAAAAAAAAGCAGAAGGGACTTTGAGATCAGACAATTACATTTACATTGTAGGAAACAAGGAGAGTAAGGAGAGTGACTTTAGACAACTATCAATTTATCCAACTTATGAAGACATCTGTTTGTCTCAAAAGCCTTCAATGCGACCAAACATCATTGATGGGTCCTATCCTGATGCTAGGTCTTACCTAGATACACATTTTCGCCTAATGCGAGAAGATTTCATTCGTCCTCTGAGAGATGGGATTTCTGGACTTGTTACACTAAACAAAAAAGATCTCAATAAAGCAAAAATTGATGATATTCGAATTTATTTGGATGCCAAGATCTTGTCTCCATTGTGCACTCGTGCTGGGATAGTTCACGAGGTCCACTTCAATACCAAAAACTTGAAACATATTCGCTGGGAAATCTTAAAGCGTCTTCTCTTTGGATCTCTTGTTTGCCTTTCTAATGACAATTTCAAAAATATGCTTTTTGCCACCGTGGCAGACAGAAATGTTTCCGATCTCCAAAAAGGAGTAATATCGCTTACCTTTACAGAAGAAAGTCGTCAGAAGCTGGCACAATATGCAGTCGATGATAATTTTCTCATGATTGAAGCCACAACCTACTTTGAAGCATATCGTCATGTGTTGGAAGGTTTGAAGGAAATGGTGGCAAGTGAGATTCCATTCCAGAATTACATTGTTTTCTGTCACACATCAATGTCCCCACCATTATACATCTCTCAGAATCCTGCTGGTTACACCTTGGAGAAGTTAATCATATCTGACAAATCTACACTGCAACAGTATCATAAAGCATTGAGCTCTATACATCCATTAGGTTCTCAATTGATGAACATGTTTTTAAAAAAGCAATTTAATGTCCTTGATTCCAGTACTTGGCCAACAAAAGAAGAACTGCAGCTTGACCAATCACAGTTTAAGGCATTTCAAATGGCTCTAACAAGCGAGCTTTCTATTATTCAAGGACCTCCAGGAACAGGTAAAAAATATATATATCATGGTTAATAATTAAAACTCATATATATTATACTGATTAAAATGTATTTGTATTGGAGTCACTCTAAACAATTTCTTAAACATTTAATAACATGTATACTAGGGAATCTTAAAATGGTTCTCTGCTTTTCTGTTAAATTTCCCTATTAACTGCCACAGGACAAAAGCAATAAAAATCTGCATAGCTGTTCCTGCATTTTGCTATGCACTCTTACTCCAACGTTGCCACTCTAATGGTCTCTGCCTGGATGGGAGTGGTGATATCACAGACTACCAGTAACCTGAATACTGAAGCCACTGATTAGCTGCATTGTCAAGATTTCTGAGTCTGTAGCCTATCAGTTACCACTAGGGTCTTCTCCTTCACACTGGCTGAAGTCAGAAGGGAAAAGGGTCACTTTAACAGACTGAGTCTTAGTATTAGGGCAAAGCTACACCAGTGTCTTACTCACACAAGTTGAATTCGGACCAACATTAGTCAATCAGGGAGCTTAGACCTGCGAGATTTTCCTCGACTCTGTATAGACTAAGGAAAAAATGTAAGCATGCTGCAATTGTATGCGAGTCTCGGATCACTTGCACACATTTAAGTTTATGTCTTGTCTTGCTAAATTTACCTGGATCGGGGCAGAGCCCGTACTTGCGTAGCACTCACTGACTTACAAATCAGGCATGAATAATAATATTCTTTATAGCAAGATTAAATTTATTTGTTTACAAAGTAGCACATGAATTGTCATCAATTGTATACAGGCTTACCATAAAGTATACTAATTATACCTAGACTTAATTATAGCGAATAAGCATCAATACGTTTACCTTGTATTGTAGCTGCTTCCCTTTCGTCATCGGGGAAGTCACGATCAGCGAGAAGGGACCCGGTATGCTTCACAGAGACATCCATTCATGTTGGACTCTGGAAAGGTTTTCTCCCCCTCTGACTGTGACTTCCTTCAATTTATACTTTGAATATCTGATCACGTGCGATGGCATGATCCAGCGGTTTTTAGAACGTGACCACCAACGACATGTTATTCACTATTTTCCCTGTTATCGGCTGTGCAATACCCCCATCTGTTTCCCTGACTGAGGAAGTGGTTTCCTGTCTGGGAAGTGGTTTCCTGTCACAAGAAGTTGAGCTCAGCTCATGGTTTCATCATAACGGCATAATGAGAAGAAAAGACCCTGTTTGTATTTCAACCAAGGACTGATCATTTATATGGGATGAATGATAAAGGCCTGTGGTCACTATTTTAATTATGTCTATACCTATTCTATCCACATCCACACACCATTCTTATCACATTGGTATCACAATTGGTCCTTGACCACAGGAATTATCTTCATTTTCCATAAAAAAAAACATCAGTACTTTTTGGCCTTCTTCAGAACTTTTTGTATGCTATATAACAATTCCAGTTTAGAAAGTGGAATTACTATAATAGCAATCACCAAGACAAGGTGAATCAAGAAATTCAAAATTCTTCCAGCAGAGGGTGAACATTCCATGAGAATATTATGCCAATGATGAGAAATTACATCTGCAACTATATGTGATCAATACATCAATAAGAAATCACTTTTACATCGGATTTCAACTTCCTTGATTTTTTTCAAACAACATTGAAATAAAAATGCTATCACTTTAACTGATACATATATTAAAACTAAAAACAATATGACCTGGAAAGCCCCTTGCAGAAGCCCCATTAACCATCCTCCACTTCCTTTAAACCAATTTTTTCGTATTCAGGAAAGAGAACGTATTAGCCCACCAGATATCTTTGTGGTCATTATTATCTTTCTGATATTTATCCCTTAAATGCTGTATATCATCTAATTTTACCCGTATCTGTAATTGCCCCTCTGGGGAGATCCCATGTAGCTGAGTGTTGTAAAACTAATCAGTGTACTACCGTGTTTCCCGAAAGTAAGGCCCCCCGATTGTAAGGCCGCCTAGGGGTAAAGGGGGGGCCTGCTAATGTAAGGCCTCCCCCGATTATAAGGCCTTACAACCGGGGGGCCAATATAAGGCCCCTAGCGGAGGGGGGGGAGCGGGAGCGGGTGGCACATCACGTGCGCCCGCTCATTACATATGCACTGCATCCCCCTGTCAATCAGCGACAGGGGGAGCAGTGCATTATATGGTATATATGGGCCCCCTCCTGCTGGCACACTACCCCCCTGTTCTGAGGCCCCCACCGCTGCTGCTTCTGCAGACATCTTACCCTCCAGGGTCTTCTTGCAGCAGCCAGCGCGTCCGTCCTCTGTCCTCGGCTGTCTCCCGGATCATGTGACCGGCCGGTCGCAGTCGCGATGACGTCATGCGCTGCGACGGGTCACATGATCCGGGAGACAGCCGAGGACAGAGGACGGACCGCCTGGCTGCTGCAAGAAGACCCTGGAGGGTAAGATGTCTGCAGCAGCAGCAGCGTGGGGGCCTCAGAACAGGGGGGTAGTGTGCCAGCAGGAGGGGGCCCATATATACCGTATAATGCACTGCTCCCCCTGTCGCTGATTGACAGGGGGATGCAGTGCATATGTAATGAGCGGGCGCACGTGACGAGCGACCCGCTCCCGCAGTGTCCCAGCAGGAGGGGGCCTGTAGGCCACACTGCTGGGGCACCCAATGTAAACCCCCCCCCCCCCCGAAAGTAAGACCGGGGGCCACTTTTGGCCCCCAAAAAAATGTAAGACAGGGTCTCACTTTTGGGGAAACACGGTAAATCAACAAAGATACTCACATTGGTTAGCATACACCACCCCGGTTTTTGCCCAATAGGACTACAATATCCTGCATCAGGGTTACCACACCTTGGTTCATTAGCTTAATATTCAGAAGATTCATTACACATTAAATCACCTGGTATATTGCTACAAGTATAATAAACATAGTGGCACTGTCCCAAAACTTATATGTACAGTTAGGGCCAGAAATATTTGGACAGTGACACAATTTTCGCGAGTTGGGCTCTGCATGCCACCACATTGGATTTGAAATGAAACCTCTACAACAGAATTCAAGTGCAGATTGTAACGTTTAATTTGAAGGGTTGAACAAAAATATCTGATAGAAAATGTAGGAATTGTACACATTTCTTTACAAACACTCCACATTTTAGGAGGTCAAAAGTAATTGGACAAATAAACATAACCCAAACAAAATATTTTTATTTTCAATATTTTGTTGCGAATCCTTTGGAGGCAATCACTGCCTTAAGTCTGGAACCCATGGACATCACCAAACGCTGGTTTCCTCCTTCTTAATGCTTTGCCAGGCCTTTACAGCCGCAGCCTTCAGGTCTTGCTTGTTTGTGGGTCTTTCCGTCTTAAGTCTGGATTTGAGCAAGTGAAATGCATGCTCAATTGGGTTAAGATCTGGTGATTGACTTGGCCATTGCAGAATGTTCCACTTTTTTGCACTCATGAACTCCTGGATAGCTTTGGCTGTATGCTTGGGGGTCATTGTCCATCTGTACTATGAAGCGCCGTCCAATCAACTTTGCAGCATTTGGCTGAATCTGGGCTGAAAGTATATCCCGGTACACTTCAGAATTCATCCGGCTACTCTTGTCTGCTGTTATGTCATCAATAAACACAAGTGACCCAGTGCCATTGAAAGCCATGCATGCCCATGCCATCACGTTGCCTCCACCATGTTTTACAGAGGATGTGGTGTGCCTTGGATCATGTGCCGTTCCCTTTCTTCTCCAAACTTTTTTCTTCCCATCATTCTGGTACAGGTTGATCTTTGTCTCATCTGTCCATAGAATACTTTTCCAGAACTGAGCTGGCTTCTTGAGGTGTTTTTCAGCAAATTTAACTCTGGCCTGTCTATTTTTGGAATTGATGAATGGTTTGCATCTAGATGTGAACCCTTTGTATTTACTGTCATGGAGTCTTCTCTTTACTGTTGACTTAGAGACAGATACACCTACTTCACTGAGAGTGTTCTGGACTTCAGTTGATGTTGTGAACGGGTTCTTCTTCACCAAATAAAGTATGCGGCGATCATCCACCACTGTTGTCATCCGTGGACGCCCAGGCCTTTTAGAGTTCCCAAGCTCACCAGTCAATTCCTTTTTTCTCAGAATGTACCCAACTGTTGATTTTGCTACTCCAAGCATGTCTGCTATCTCTCTGATGGATTTTTTCTTTTTTTCCAGCCTCAGGATGTTCTGCTTCACCTCAATTGAGAGTTCCTTTGACCGCATGTTGTCTGGTCACAGCAACAGCTTCCAAATGCAAAAGCACACACCTGGAATCCACCCCTGACCTTTTAACTACTTCATTGATTACAGGTTAACGAGGGAGACGCCTTCAGCCCTTAGAGTCCATTGTCCAATTACTTTTGGTCCCTTGAAAAAGAGGAGGCTATGCATTACAGAGCTATGATTCCTAAACCCTTTCTCCGATTTGGATGTGGAAACTCTCATATTGCAGCTGGGAGTGTGCACTTTCAGCCCATATTATATATGTAATTGTATTTCTGAACATGTTTTTGTAAACAGCTAAAATAACAAAACTTGTGTCACTGTCCAAATATTTCTGGCCCTAACTGTATATTGTCCACAGGGAGCAGTCCCTAATCAGTCAACATAGTTTTATTTCTTGGCCCCCAAACTCCTCCTTTAGAGACCATATACTGCAAATTCTTAATTGTCCCGCTCAGATTTCAAACTGTCTGAGCAACTGTCCCACATCAAGATTTCTTCCATTGTTACCAGCATAGCCAGGAAAGGAATACTGGTAGCTGTCACAGGCGAATGTGTACAAATCCAACAATCTGTGGGTTGAGTGTCATTCACTACCTCCGTTATCACTTGATGGTGCACCAGGAACTTGTTGGCTATCAGCCCCTCTCAGTGTAGGTTGCTCCATCCATCAGCTACGCCTAAAAATACACTTCCAAGGATTCCACTTAACAGTCATACCTAGGGTACAATAAAAGATGGCATCATTCCCGTACATAACATTTCTCCTGTGGGACATATTCCCACTTCTCTACTCCTGGTCTCAGTATCAAGAGTGTTCTATATTTTCACACTGCAATGATCTCAGCCTCAGATGGCGGTCCTTGGGTATTCTGTGCCCATAATTTAGCCCCCACATTAGTGATATTGGAGGACCCAAAACCTTTATCTCCCCTGACTGTCAATTCTGTAGGGCTGTTCCTTCCTTAACTTGGAATAAGTTTACAGATATAAGTAACATTTGGGCAATCCTTTAGCCCGTAGACAACACTAACGGTTCTGTCTCTAGATTCAAACATGAGAACTTCATTTCTCCTTGATAATCAGGATCAATAACACCTCCTACTACTATTGCACCTTTTAAAGCAAAAATCTTACATGCAAAACCAGTAGAAATGGTACTTACCTTACCTGGTGCTATGAGCACTGCCTCTGAGTAGAGGTCCATAGCTCTGTAAGGAATTTGTGATTCCTCTTTCAATTTCCAATAGATCAATGTATCTACATGTACTTTATGTATACTCAGATTATGTGTAGTCAGTGATAGGTCTGTTCTTAATTTGAGTGAGCCTCACTCAAATTATCTCTCCATTGTCCATTTAAACCTGTAATGGAGTACCTTAATACTATGTGATCAGTTTTAGTGTTCTCACAGTACTCCACTGGGTGGCAGATTTACAAAGAAACCTCACCATCAATCCTGACTATGTGTCTGCAGCTGTACAGATAGATTTACAACTTCTACTCTGTGGCAGAGGACTGATGAAATCCATCTGCGAAATCTAAACTGGCCTTTTCTGTGAATGTTGACATATGAGACATTGTGCAATGACTTGTTTTATAACATCTAAACTTAAGGGCACTCCTCTGTCTTGTGCCCACCTGTAAGTGGCATTTTCTCCCAAGTGTCCACTTTTCTGATGCGTCCAGACAGCTATACCTTGCAACCATATTTCTTTTTCTTTATCAGGTTCAGTACCTGCGACATACATTGAGGCTGCCACATTTGCTTGGGAATTAAACGAACATTTCAATGAGTCAAGAGAAACATGTGCATCAACATGAAAAGAGTATTTTTGGTTGTTTGGACATATTCTTCAATATTTTGCCAAACTTCTTGACCACAACGATTTCCTATGAATTTGTCAATCATTTTATTTTTCATCCTATAATCCAAGTAGCTGCACCACTAACTACAAACCATGAATCAGTGGACTAATAACATTTTATTCCTTGTGCATATTTATATTTTTTGGGCTAAGAAATTAGCTAATACCCAATTTCACCTTCTACCTGTATAGCATCACCTGCCTTGGCAGGGATTCTCCTCGAGTACATTAAAACATCGAGGGGTTATAAACCCTTGATCTTATTATTTCAAGCATCAGCTAATCTACTATGTAACAATTTCTGCACTATGATATTGTAGGGATCCTCGGACCAGCCTTGGACATCCAACTTTTCTGAAACATGCAGAACCCACACAAAATTCTGCAGAACATTCAACACAATCACTTCACTTGCAGCCTCCCCAAATATTAGTTAGTTTACTGCAAAACCACAGGCCACCGGCAAAACACGGACAGGACAAGCCCGACTACGTGTATACCCAGTCTTTCTGCTTAATTTCGCAATGTTAACAAAATACTTGGTTTCAGCTTATCTCATTCTGACAGGTGTGACTGTGTTTTTTCACTTTACTAAATGTTCCTCTGTTGTATCCCGAATGCCAGTTGACTAGGGATCACAACTAATTGGACTAAGTGGACTCCTTTATACAATCAGGATTTTTATTTTTAAATCCTTATTACATGCATACGGTCATTCAGTTCAATCAAGGAGTCTCATATCAGTCACCTTCTTTCACACACAATTATTCAACAAACAAATGTTAATACACCAATGCAATGTGTTTGCACTATACCTTAAACAAATTTATCTATCTATTTTAATTTAAAAATTATGCAGCTTTGAAAACTTCAAAATGCTAACTGATTCAAACTGCACACCAACAACGTGCGCTTCACTTCCTTAACTAGCTGATAATTTTTACTATAAACTGTCCTATAGGCTGAGGCTAGCATCTAGTTTTGCTTCCCCAATATTACTACATCACCTGCCTTTGCAGGGACCCTCTCGAGTAATTTTAATAACATCGAGGGGTTACAACATTACCTGCCTTTGCAGGGACCCTCTCGAGTAATTTTAACAACATCGAGTAGTTACAACATCACCTGCCTTTGCATCAGGGATCCCTCGAGTAACTTCAACAACATCGAGGGGTTACCACATCACTGTCTTACAGCAGGATCCTCGAGTAACTTCACAACATCGAGGTTACCACATTACCTGCTTAGCAGGGTCCCTATAAGTACATCAACAACATTATAGGGTTCAGAATTTTTTAACTTATCCTGCCATTTGTCCGCCAGTCCACAATTGACCAATTCATGTGCTATAATATTATATGGAGCCTCGGTCCAACCGGGAACCTCCATAACAATTACCTTAGCTGTTTCCTTACGTTTTCTAAACATTTTGGTACTCTTGCCAAATAATTTGGAAAAATGCCAAATAAGAAAATATTACTAAAAAATAAGGTGTTCTTTAACCCCATCAGGACCCAGCCTATTTTGACCCTAAATACCTTGGCCTTTTTTGCAATTCTGACCAGTGTCCCTTTATGAGGTTATAACTCGGGAACGCTTCAACCGATCCTAGCGATTCTGAGACTGTTTTTTCTTGACATATTGGGCTTCATGTTAGTATTAAATTTACGTTGATAATTTTTGCGTTTATTTGTGAAAAAAATAAAAAATATGGCAAAAATTTTGAAAATTTAGCAATTTTCAAATTTTAATTTTTAATCTGGTAAACCAGAGAGTTATGTGACACAAAATAGTTATAAAATAATATTTCCCACATGTCTACTTTACATCAGCACAATTTTGAAAAAAAAAAAAATTTTGTTAGGAAGTTATAAGGGTTCAAAGTTCATGAGCAATTTTTCATTTTTCCACCAAAATTTACAAAACCATTTTTTTAGTGACCACATCACATTTGAAGTCCCTTTGAGCGGTGTACATGACAGAAAATACCCAAAAGTGACACCATTCCAAAAACTGCACCCCTCAAGCTACTCAAAACTACATTCAAGAAGATTATTAACCCTTCAGGTGCTTCACAGGAACTAAGCAAATTGGAAACAGAAAAATTAAAATATCTATTTTTTTAAGAAAAATGTTCTCAATTTTTTCATTTTCACATGGGCAACAAGATAAAATGGATCCTAAAATTTGTTGGGCAATTTCTCCTGAGTACAACAATACCTCATATGTGGTCATAAACCATGGTTTGGGCAGGGCTCAGAAGGGAAAGAGCGCAATTTGACTTTTGGAGCTAATTTTCCATTCAAAAAGTGAAATGGCGCTCCTTCACTTCTGAGCCCTGCCGCGCGTCAAAACAGTGGTTTATGACCACATATGAGGTATCGGTGTACTCAGGAGAAATTGCCCAACAAATTTTAGGATGAATTTTATCCTGTTACCCATGTGAAAATGAAAGAATTGAGGCCAAAAGAACATTTTTGTGAAAAAAAAGTACTTTTTCCATATTCACAGATCTATTTGTAAAGCATGTGGGGGTTCAATATGCTCACCACCCATCTAGATAAGTTCCCTGGGGGTCTAGTTTCCAAAATGGGGTCACTTGTGGGGGAGCTCCAAAGTTTAGGCACAATGGAAAATCACCTCAAATTGTTAGCGGACACCATGTTGCATTTGGAGAGCCCCTGTGTGCCTAAACATTGGGGCTCCCCCACAAGTGACCCCATTTTGGAAACTAGAACCCCCAGGGAACATATCTAGATGCATTGTGAGCACTTTGAACCCCCAGGTGCTTCACAAATTGATCCGTAAAAATTAAAAAGTACTTTTTTTTTCCACAAATTTTTTTTTTTCATTTTTATGGATTAATTTGTAAAGAACCTGGGGGTTCAATATGCTCACTACCCATCTAGATAAGTTCCCTGGGGGTCTAGTTTCCAAAATGGGGTCACTTGTGGGGGAGCTCCAAAGTTTAGGCACACAGGGGCTCTCCAAACGCGACATGGTGTCCGCTAACAATTTGAATGGAAAATCACCTCAAATTGTTAGCGGACACCATGTCGCATTTGGAGAGCCCCTGTGTGCCTAAACATTGGGGCTCCACCACAAGTGACCCCATTTTGGAAACTAGACCCCCCAGGGAACATATCTAGATGCATAGTGAGCACTGTGAACCCCCAGGTGCTTCACAAATTGATCCGTACAAATTAAAAAAGAAAATATGTGTGAAAAAAAAGTATTTTTACCTTATTACGGATCAGTTTTTGAAGCACCTGGGGATTCAAAGTGCTCACTATGCATCTAGATAGGTTCCTTGGGGGGTCTAGTTTCCAAAATGGGGTCACTTGTGGGGGAGCTCCAATGTTTAGGCACACAGGGGCTCTCCATACGCAACCTGGTGTTTGCCAACAATTGGAATTGTTAGCGGACACCAGGTTGCGTATGGAGAGCCCCTGTGTGCCTAAACATTGGAGCTCCCCCACAAGTGACCCCATTTTGGAAACTAGACCCCCCAGGGAACATATCTAGATGCACAGTGAGCACTTTGAACCTCCATGTGCTTCACAAATTAAGCCGTATAAATGAATAAAGAAACTTTTTGTGAAAAAACATACTAGTCTAGTAGTTGCAATTCGCAGCATAGGGGACCCAAAACATTTGGGTCTCTCCATGCTGAGGATTCCAGCCTCCTAGCTGCCAAGTTGTACCTGGCTGGCAACCAAAAATACAGCGAAGCCTATTTTATTTTTATTTCTAGAATTATTTCTAGAAAAAAATGACATAGGGCTCCGCCATATTTTTGGTCCAGCCAGGTACAACTTGGCAGCTACGGACTGCCACTTTCTACAGCTGGATCCTGAGGATCTAGCTGCAGGAAGTGATCTGACAGCTCCAGCACAGTGATCCACAGTGATCACATATTGGTCACTGTGGATCACTGTGCTGGATCTGTCAGATCACTTTCTACAGCTGGATCCTGAGGATCTAGCTGCAGGAAATGATCTGACAGCTCCAGCACAGTGATCCACAGTGACCATTATGTGATCACTGTGGATCACTGTGCTGGAGCTGTCAGATCACTTTCTGCAGCTGGATCCTGTGGATCGAGCTGCAGAAAGCAATCTGACAGCCCGGGCGCACTGATGCACATAGTGGGTCTCTGCGCCCAGGCTCTTAGATCGCTGCTCTACAGCCGATCTCCCTGCATGGGCATCGAGCTGCAGAAAGTGATCTGACACCCCGGGCGCAGTGACCCACTATGTGCATCACTGCGCCTGGGCTGCCAGATCGCTTTCCGCACTCGATCCCATGCATGGGGATCGAGCTGCGGAAAAGCGATCTGGCAGCCGGCGCAGTGATGCACATAGTGTGTCTCTGCGCCGGGCTCTTAGATCGCTTCACAGCCGATCTCCTGCATGGGATCGAGCTGCGAAAGTGATCTGACAGCCCGGACGCAGTGATGCACATAGTGGGTCAATGCGCCTGGGCTGCCAGATCGCTCTCCGCAGCCGATCCCCATGCATGGGATCGAGCTGCGGAAAGCGATCTGGACAGCCCAGGCGCAGTGATGCACATAGTGGTCCTGCGCCGGGCTCTAGATCGCTTCTACAGCCGATCTCCCTGCATGGGCATCGAGCTTCGAAAGCGATCTGACAGCCCGGAGCAGTGATGCACATAGTGGGTCAATGCGCCTGGGCTGCCAGATCGCTTTCGCAGCTCGATCCCATGCATGGGGATCGAGCTGCCGAAAGCGATCTGGCAGCCAGGGCAGTGATGCACATAGTGTGTCTTGGCCGGGCTTTGTTCGTGCTCTACAGCCCGATCTCCTGCATGGGCATCGAGCTTCAGTAAGCGATCTGACAGCCGGACGCAGTGATGCACATAGTGGGTCAATGCGCTGGGACTGCCGGATCTTTTTATAATAAAGATGGAGTCCGAATTGTGTCTGTTTTTTTTTTCAAATAAAAAGATTTTTCTCTGTGTGTATTTATTGACTAAGTACCATACTAGAGATTCCTAATGGCGGGTCTAACATTGGCCCTATATTATGAATCTCGGGCTTAGTGCCAGCTGCCAATAAAAAGCTGGCATTAACCCCTTTATTACCCAGTTAGCCACCAGCACCAGGGCACTGGAAGAGCGTGGGTACAGCGCCAGAAAATGGCGTTTCAATGAATGCGCCATTTTCTGGGGCGGCTGCGGGCTGCAATTCGCAGCATGGGGGGCCCAGAACGCTTGGGCCTCTCTATGCTGAGGATTCCAGCCCCCAGCTGCCTAGTTTTACCTGGCTGGGACCAAAAATATGGCAGACCCCTATGTCATTTTTTTTCTAGAAATAATTCTAGAAATAAAAAAAAAATAGACTTCGCTGTATTTTTGGTTCCAGCCAGGTATGACGAGGCAGCAGATCCAGCACAGAGCTGTCAGATCCGGAGGCGGCGGGAGAGAAGAGGAGGAGGAGCGGGACCCAGCGTTGCAGGACAGAGCGCGGCGCCGGAGGGGTGAGTGGGAGAGGCGATCGCCGGCTCCAGTGATCAGGGGGGGCAGGAAGGGGGAAGAGGGGGGGCTGACAGGAGATGGGGGGCACTTAGGAGGAAGCAGGGGCAGTGAGGAGGAGGCGGGCGGCAGGAAGAGGAAGCGGGCGGCAGGGACAGGAAGCGGGCAGCAGGGACAGGAAACGGGGGGGGGGGTAAGAAAGATGAAGAGGGGCAGGAAAGAGAGGTGGGGGACAGGGGGGCAGTTAGAGGATGACAGGGGAGCAGATCGGAGGGTAGGGATAGCAGGGGCAGGCAGGGAAGCATGACAGGTGCGGTGATTTTCACTTTCACTTTTGAGAGCCAATCACCGCGCCTGTAGCCGGGGGGGTGGGGGTGGGAGCAAATCGACCCCCATGGGGTGTTGTACAACTCCCCATGTACCTGCAGGCCGAGTCAGTGACACCCTGACTCGACCTGCAGGAGCCCGATCATTCCATGGCCCACCCCTGGGCCATGGGTCGGGAATGAACTTGTTTTCATGGCCCAAACGGTGGGCCAAGGGTCGGGAAGGGGTTAAATACCCCACTGTGGGGTATCCTGCCAGACTACACCAATTAATATCTTGCTAAATTTACCTGTATCGGGGCAGAGCCCGTACTTGCGTAGCGCTCACTGACTTACAAATCAGGCATGAATAATAATATTCTTTATAGCAAGATTACATTTATTTGTTTACAAAGTAGCACATGAATTGTCATCAATTGTATACAGGCTTACCATAAAGTATACTAATTATACCTAGACTTAATTATAGCGAATAAGCATCAATACGTTTACCTTGTATTGTAGCTGCTTCCCTTTCGTCATCGGGGAAGTCACGATCAGCGAGAAGGGACCCCAGTATACTTCACAGAGACATCCATTCATGTTGGACTCTGGAAAGGTTTTCCCTCCCCTCTGACTGTGACTTCCTTCAATTTATACTTTGAATATCTGATCACGTGCCGATGGCATGATCCAGCGTTTTTTAGGAAGTGACCACCAACGACATGTTATTCACTATTTTCCCTGTTATTGGCTGTGCAATACCCCCATCTGTTTCCCTGTCTGAGGAAGTGGTTTCCTGTCTGGGGAAGTGGTTTCCTGTCACAAGAAGTTGAGCTCAGCTCATGGTTTCATCATAACGGCATAATGAGAAGAAAAGACCCTGTTTGTATTTCAACCAAGGACTGATCATTTATATGGGATGAATGATAAAGGCCTGTGATCACTATTTTAATTATGTCTATACCTATTCTATCCACATCCACACACCATTCTTATCACATTGGTATCACAGTCTATTGGTGCAAGTGAAATATCACACTGCACTGACACACATGTGTGTGCAGTGCAATGTACACTCAGGCCAGCAATGGAGGAGATGGGTAGAATAATATCTCCCTCTCCTCTGCAGCTGTGATCCGATCACAGGAACGGATCACAGTTGCATGACACTTGGCTCACTATCACACCAGAGGCTGAGCCGAGGGTCATTATCATTACGTATCTGTTCTCGCATCGGATGCGTTACGTTAGTGTGGTTTTACCATTAAAATAAGTCCTAGATCATTGTTTTAGCAGCAGCCAATGGTTCACTTTAAAGAGGACCTGTCACCCCCTGGTGCTTTCCAAAGTGAAAACACCACTGAATGCAGCATGTCTGCTGCATTCAGGGAAGGGGTCTCCCATGTCTATAGCCCCCCTGTAATCTGTAGTAAACAATTTTGAAAGTTTTAAGATAAGAAGTCCTTAGGGACTTACTGATTATTCAGTTCTCGCTGTTTAGAGGGTCCTCCCACCCGCTACCTCTCTGTTCCACCTCCTGCCTATGTGGGTCTCCACTCCTCTCTGTGCACATGCCCCTCAGGCAGGCGCACAGCGAGAATTTGGTAGGAGCGGGTCCCGGCTGCAGGAACGGCGCATGTGCGGGAACATCAGCACCAGAACCCGCCCTGCTCTATGCATACAGCATAATCTTTAGCAGGCCGGGCTCTGGTGCTGACATTCCCGTGCATGCACCGTTCCCGCAGCCGGGACCCACTCCTACCAATTCCTCGCTGTGCACCTGTGTGAATCCAGACACTGAGGCACATGCTCACAGCAAGGAGGGAGACCCATAAATGCAGGAGGTGGAACAGAGTGGCAGGGGCTGGAGGATGTTCTAAACAGCGAGGACTGCATAATCAGTAAGTCCCTCCGGACTTCTTATCTTAAAACTTTCAAAATTGTTTACTACAGGTTACGGGGAGGTGGAGACACGGGAGACCCCTTCCCTGAATGCAGCAGACACACTGCATTCAGTGATGCTTTCACTTCGGAAAGCACCAGGGGGGGGGGGGTGACAGGTCCTCTTTAAGGCCAGGGTCACACGACTGTAGATTCTCTAATCCGACAAAATCATATCAATTATGCAAATGACACTAAATTCAAACTCTGATCAGAGTTTGATCCAAGTCAGCATAGGGTGATCCAGCTCTCTTGGATAAGAAAATAAAGTAAATTAAAATGCCAGAATTGTATTGTTTGCACAACTCGCCTCCCTAAAATATGCAACAAAAAGCTATCAAAACATTATATATACCACAATGAGTATCAATTAAAATGTCAGCCCACTGTGCAAGAAAACTAATTTTCACGAACCGATAAATACAACTGTCACAAGTCTCAGAAAATGGCAACATAGAAAATAAATGATATTTTCAAATAATTCTGAAATTATTTTTATTACTTAAATAGTAAAAAATGGATGAAAATTTGTTGTCATCGTAGCAATGACTTGGACATGTCATGTTTTAAGGTCATTTTTACTGCGCAATATAGCTGTAGAAACCACTCCTCCCTCCCAAAAAAAAATAGTGTCATTTCACTGCTTTCAGTACTTCATCTCTCCTGGAATTTTTTTTTTCAATTTTTCAGCAAATTATATTTGAAAATGGATTGTGTGATTAAAAACTACAGTTTGTCTCGCGAAAAAATAATCCCTCATTTGTTTATTTCAATGACAAAATAAAAAAGTTATGTCTCTTGGAAGACAGTAAAAAAAAAATTCCCTGGTCCTTTTCATGTTGAAGAGGTCAAATTTTCTGGAACTGTATGGTAGGTATTAAAAAAGGTTATAAAAAAATGTTTGCTTGGTGGAGTAGAGGTTATAAAATATGAATGATTCCCAGCCACTTGTGATAGGTCCCCTCTAAAGGTCGGGTTACACGCTGCGATATGATCGCTGGTAAGCTGTCACACAGGCAGACTCACCAGCGAGAACGCTGGTAACCAGGGTACACATCGGGTAACTGAGCATAGCGCTGTGCTTAGTTACCTGATGTTTACCCTGATTACCATGTCCCAGCGTGGACTGTGCGACGCTGGGCATCGCCCGGGAGGTCATTGATCATTGGTCTCCCGCTATCACACACGCCGATGCTAGCCGCTCAGTGGTAGACCAACGATCGAAAAATGGCCCTGGCCATTCTGCAACAATCAGCGAGCTGATCGCTGATCGTTGCAGAATGTCACACGTTGCGACATTGCTATGAGGTTGCTGCAACGTCTCAAGTTGCAGCGACATCGTTAATGATGTCAAAACGTGTAAACCGGCCTTAAGTTTGCAAGTCTGGTTTTATCCAAGTATTGTATAGATGCAGGAAGCAGGCAGGTGGCAGACATAAAACAACTTTAGTTCACAAATGAAATGTGGATGGTACAGTAACAAAAAATTAAAGGAGGAGCAGAATTGCTGTGCTGCTCGTGAGGAATTAGGCTGCATACTCATGATCAGGGAACGCAGCATATTGCCGCTGCATCCAAAATGCTGCATTATACAGTAGCAGCATAGTGAATTGGAATTGTAGGAATCCCATGCTCACTATGCGTCTCCAGACCGCAGCGTCTTTTCAGCTGCATTGTGGGTTTTTGGACTTCCCCATCTCCGCAGCATTTTAATTTCATGCAGTGGAGTTGTAAGCGGTAACCATTGGTTGCACGCAGGGAGAAGCCGCCTTGCACCCACCACAGATGGTGAGTACAGAGCAGTCCTGCGCTCACCCGCGGACTCCCTTAGATCCGAAGGTAATTTGTCCAAGACACAGTGCCTCCGGACCATGAGCACATACCCTTAAAGGGTGTCTGTCAGCAGGTTTTGCTACCTCATTTGACAGCAACATAATGTGGGCAAAGAAACGCTTATTCCAACGAGGTATCTTATAATTTACTGGCTGAAGCCATTTTCACACAATCAAAGAATTTAGTTTCAGGCATGTAGCAGAGCTAGGAGAGCTGCACTCTCTCACACCAGGCTCTCGATAGAAATTGTGCATTGACTGTCAGGTGTCAATCACAACAGAGGACATGTTGGACTGCGATGAGCGTGATTTTCTAGTCTTGCAATGTTAATCACAGGGAAATAAACCCAGGCCCTGAAAAGAGAATCACAGTTGTGTTTTTCTTTTTTTAACTTTTACAGCATGATGTCCTCAGCTTACATAGCAAAATTCCCTTTAAAAATAAGAGTCACATTCTGGCAGGAAATATTGAGTGGTTTATTCTCAGCACATTTCAATGTCAACCCAGGAGAAGCACAAATCTCAGCAAACCTTCAAATATCACAGACACAGCATTTTCCTCAGCTCTCATCAGCAGTGGCATAACTTCAGGCCCAGGGGCCCCGATGCGGAAGCTCCAACGGGGCCCCCAATTATTGCAAATCTTTAATAGTATTAGTCTTTTTCTATAGGCCAAAGGAACTTTTGGGGCCCCCTAGGCTGCAGGGCCCAGGTGCGATCACAACCTCTGCACCTGTGGTAGTTACGCCCCTGCTCATCAGCCACATATCAAAGAAAACAGTACAGACAATTCTTAGCCTCTCTCCTCTTTTCTCAGCCCTCTGGATGCTGCTGTTTTTAAGACTTTCCTCTCAGGGGGTCTCTCTCCAATCTTTCCTCTCAGGGGAATTGTATTCTCTCCTCATCTGCTGTTATGTCATAGCTACTGTCTCTTCCAACAGGTAACTCCACCCCTCAAATCCAGAACATTCTCCATTGACTTGTGCTGGGCTGTCTGAGCATGCTCAGTACAATCAGTCACATGCACCATTGAGCAACACATTTCTTCTAAATATATACAACTGGCAAGATATAAGCCATAAACCACGTGTATATATTGATTATTTGATGAGTTTTTTACCTTGAAGCTAAAATCAGGAGAGGAATAGTCAGAGGAATAATATAAGGGTAGGGACACACTGGCATGAAAATCGGAAAAGTGCAAATCTCGCATTGCACTCAGACCAATGTTACAGAATGATTGAGAACACATTAACGTATGTCGGATGCTTTTTTCTCATCCAGAATCTGGATGGAAAAACATTTGCAACATGCTGCGACAGTATGTGATTCTCGTGTAAGACTCACCGATGCAAGTCAATGTGTCCGACAAAATCACAGACCGCACACGAACCATCCGAGTGGCATCCGTTTTTTTCACTGATACATTATCATTCTGCAGCTGAGAACACTGTAAAATGTTCTTGTAAATGATTATACAGTAAATAGCTGCTGAGAAACAAAACGATTGCACACGGACAGCACATGGATGTTATCTGAGAAAAAAATTGCACACTCGCATAGCAGTTGCATGCCACACGGATCAAAGAATGGATGTCACTCGTCCAACTCTCCTGGATGAGAAATGGATCGAATTTTTTAAACGCCAGTGGGTTTCCACCCTAATAGAAACACATCACCACTCATTCCTTGGCTTACAAATACTGGGTAAAAAACAACCTCACCAAATCCTTAATGTGTGCACTTGGCCTAACGATGCTCAATTATATTCAATAGAACAGAATACACATTTCACAGCTATGAAAGTTATATACTCCAGACATGTTTAAATCCCCCTTCTCATCATGATTTTTTTGGGATTCATGGCTATCTGTTGTAATACGGATAGCCACGGATCCGGTTTGGCCCCCATGTTATCCCTATTGGCACAGAGGGGTCCTATATGGCCATTTGATTGTGTCCAAATTGTCACTGATCAGATTGTGTCCGATTTTTTTATGTACCAGAATCGGAGACTGCTCCGATTTCGGGCACAGTGGACCAAATTGGACAGAATCAGATTTGGTCCGCAGCAAATAATATAAGGGCCTATGGAGCACAGATCCGGGAAAAAACAGCATCATTTCCCGGATCCAATTTTAGTGTACTGAGACTGCTCAGTACACTAAAACTGCTCTGTTCCCATGTAATTTCACTTTAGCAGTGTATCTACATGCACCGGACCTGTCTGTTCATGTCCGTGGGGTCTTGCGAAAAAACAGGATCCCGCGGACAGGAAAAAAATTGTGATGTTAACGGGGCCTAACCCTCTTACAAGTTAATACGGTAAATTTTTAAGCTGTTACCCATCTGCCTGTTCTGCTCAGAACCGTTCACAGCTGACACAGAGTGGTCTTAGGCACCATTCACACAAAGTGTTTGTGCTCTGTGTTTGTTGATCCATTTGTGGTGCAGTTTCTGCACCAAAAACGGATCCTCTTTTTTTGCAAAAAAGCATCAAAAACGCATCATTCATTTGTATTGCTTTTTTTCTCTGTTTTTGGGGGACACAGGCAGACCAACAGAGACACAGACAGTAACACACACACTTTATTACCCTTCCTGGTGATCCCACAGTGAGCCCTGGCAATGTCTTCCTTCCTGGCACCCGAGCGATGAGCAATGTGGGAGCGCACTGCCTGGTATGAAAAAGTACATGTGTGCAGCAACACAGAAGCAATATAAGTATAAAAGAGAGAGGAAAGAGCTTCTGTATAAAAGTGTGCACAACCAATTGCAAGTGTAGAGGTTTATATTTATTAGTGCATGAAAACAGAAAACCTTGAAGGATTTTAAAAACAATTAAAAACTTACACCTTCTGCCTCACAGAACATAAACAATATATCCAGAACCCTGATGGGCAGTTGTTGTTGGAGTACAATAATTACAATTTATACATGGAGCAATGCTTATTAGTCAGAATCAAAGTTAATCCATAGGATGATTGTTGAGGATTAGACAAGTCACAAAGTGGCGGACTGAGGATTGCTTCTTAGAATACCATAGTCAACTCCTATACATGTAATCCATATGGCCTCTAGGGGTCCCATTTGCAATAGACAAGGAGCAATTAGAATCTGGTCTAAGAATTGGTTACACAGCCTATGTGAACAGAGAGTCAAAATTCCCAGTCAAATTGAGTGGGCGGGTCTCAGCACGTCATCAGTGATGGGCACATTGAAAGGCTGCGGTCACTACTATCTCAACAGCCAGTAGGCTGTAAGTGTGTATATGGGGAGATCTACAAAGTGTTAACCCCCTTCAGGTTCTGTATGCCTGCTTGAGCAGGTTTTTTTTGTATTCCCAGGAAGGGAACTGCAGTACAGTGTACAGAAAGTGCAAAGAAGACAATATATCCCTAGTGGGAAAACAGGTAGTATTAACCCCTCCAAGCAGTATATGTCTGATTGAGCAGGGAGAATTTTGCAAGAGATGAACTGCAGCAAAGGTATTCAAGGTGGACTAAGGAGTAGGCAGGAACTGCGAATAATAAGGGTATTGACAGGACCTGCCCATGAGAATCTCAAGCCAGGTCACATGGGCAGGTCCTATCAGTACCGTACCCGCAGGTCCTGCCGATACATGGAAGGAAGACATCACCGTGACTCACCGTGAGATTACTGGGGACATAAGTAATGGAGCATTAGTAGTGTGGAAAGCGCAACAGAAAAACAGAGCACTAATTGACATTCTCATTATATTCTGGATGTACTTACTGCACTACTAATGCAGAATTCAAAAACGCTGATGTCTGCACAGCAAATTGAAAATCCCATTCACTTTGCTGGCAGACACAGTGACGCAGCACCAAAATTGGATCAAAAACGTCTAGTGTGAATATAGCCTTAGATCGCTCCTGTCGGCAATTTTGCAGCTTCCTCAGATGTAATGTTGGCAGAGAGGTGGCTTCTCTGCTTTGTTGACATGCATCATAGCCGACGTCACGCTTATTGACAGCTTGTTCCAGCAATTAGGTAGCGAGGAGATGGCTGTCAATCAGGATGACATTGGTCTTCCCACCCCTCCCACAGAGCAGAGCAGAAAAGAAGCCTCAGCTCAGACACAGTCATTTTATCCCTGACAGGAGTAGTCTGTGATTACTCTGTGGTAGCGGTGAACGGCACCATGAACAACACAAAGGTAAGTAGCAGCTATCTGCCTACTAGTGTATGAGAAGACCGCTCCTGTCATGGATTTTGCAGCTTCTGAAGACATACCGTCCACAGAGAGGCTGTTACATGTTGACTTCACATTTTAACAAGATTAAATAAAGAATCATACTTTTAACTATTGGACTTGTGTCTGGATCACTGGAGAACCTTTATTCATTTTCTGTTGTGAGTGCGGTGTGCGTCCACCATTAAGTCAGACACAGAGGAAATCTGATAAGGCTTCATTAACGGTGAGATGACACTCTGGAAGAGACTATGTTTTTTCTACATATATTAAACAAGTAAAATAGAATACATAACTAGGGCAACATGTTTCAACACTAAAATCATGTCTACTGTGATTCCCATATATAATATAGACACATTGGGGTATAAATACAAACAAAAGGCAATCAGTGCAGTGACACCATGCGGTAATGGATCAATCCAAAATTTGGAGATAATGGATGAACTCCATGCAATTTATAAATGCAACAATGTATATACTTCACTTACCTAATTGCTTAGCTAAAAGTACGGTAGTTAAATTGTTAATAAAATATATGAAAAACACAATAAACATAAAAATAATAAAAAGTAACAGTGCAAGTGCAGTAACACACACCAATTGTTTCAGGCAATACTGGGGAACCGTGGCATTAACGGGGAACTCCAGTGAGAGAAAACATTTTAGTACAGTCCCTGCCCTGCTACATGATGAAGCAGAGCTGTAACTGCAGTTCTAGGATCTATATAATTCTATCTTATAATTCAATAAAATCATACCTGCTCCTTTGATCTCCCCCCTCCCTCATGGAACCCTAGATTTCTGCATGTCAGCATCATCTAGGAGCAGAGAAGAGGGGGGGGTGTCGGGGGTGTGGATGCTGGGAGCTTAAGGATCAGCCTACATTCACGTCCCCTCATTTCTGTATAAGGAGGGGGCATGGCCGCCGGCCCCATGCTCACACATACAATCCAGCCCCTGATATACCATCCTATGTGACAAGGGGGTCCAGGCTTTAAATAGCAATCATGTCACCAAGCAGATACAAATACATGCTGTGATCCTCTGCTGTATGATGATGTATAATGTGTACTGTTATTGTGATGATACATGCAGAGGAAAATCATTACATTGATCGATTCAGCTCTGCATAGTCTTCCCTTTCCCATAGGAACATGGTATGATTGAGCAAGACTATGAACTGGCTAGCCTCAAAATCAGGGGGGTGCAGCTGGGTAGGGCCCCCCTCAAGCACCTGTAGGGGGCCCTGCACAGCTTCCTGCTTCCCTTGGCTGTTTCCGCCCCCCCTCCCTCTCCTCTGCCTCCCTGGCACCCAGACCTGCAATGCGCGGCTCGGCACTGGTGGGAGCCGCCCGCAAACCCCCCCCACTCCTCAACTACAGCTGCACCAGGGCCCGCCAGGCTCAAGTTCCACCACTGCTCAACATCATCGCCTTTCAATGAAAACATCAAGTCATCAATTTATCTATTGACATTAGAGTAGAATGTTTTTGTTGACATGGTTATTACAGTAGATGTGTTATTGCTCAAGGGTCCTATATAAATAGATTGGTATAAGGTGGAACAAAGCAACTGCCTATCCATCATCTATGAGATCATATATCGAGATGTGAATCAAATTCAAACACATTGTTTCTTTGGCTGGTGGTAGAACAAAGCATGGGACAGTTCCTTATATTTGGGGAATGAGCATTCTTTTTTCTTTCTGAGGAGACAAGGAAGACATTGTTAACCAGTTCATTATGTCTTAGCTCATTCTTTAAGAGTATTGTAGAAACATTCCAAAAATGTGTTATCAGAGAGAATAAGCTTGACCTTAGACAGGTAATCATTTTTATTTTGGATCTTAATTCCATTTCCCTTTTCTGCAGCTCATATACTTACATATCCAAGTATATCCAAGCTTTATGATGGAGATAAAAGTACAGATCATTCCACAGAATTTAAATTTGAATGATATTTAGTAGTTTTCTGCATCTCTTAAATGTCATGATAACAAAAGACTGTGGCACACACAGACAGAAAAGGGTCCCTGCTCATGATCAGAATATGGGCCCTTTGCAATGCAATAGTTCTGTCTGTGACAGAAGCTGCTTACTGCTTTGGAGGTGGTACTGTATCCAATTACCTCCTTGGGCCTACTTGTAACTGTACAGGCTGCACCAAAGATACGTTCACCCCTGACTAGAGAGAAGAAAGTATCCAATGCTTGGTCATTGTGTTGGAGAGTGTAAGCTTGTGTATATTCTTACAGCATTGGCCACAGAACAAAAGTGTTTGTGCCCATGAAAATGGTGGAGAACTCAATAGCAGTTCTGACTATCTGTTTATCTGATACATTGCTCCTGCTTACTTTTAATAGTTTGAGACACACCATGCAATAGCTGAGCATGAGACCTAATAAGCACCATTGAACATCTTCAATGGCTTTCAGCAGCATAGTGTTTCGAGACACTTTGTTCCAACTAACTTCATGTAGTCAACAATCAGACTTAGAAGAGCTGTCCACTGATCTGACAACCCCTTCTCAATTATGACATTCCCACACATAAAATAAAAACAGCCTGTACTCCCTTATGGTGCTGGCGGTGGACTAGCCCCAGTACCAAGGATGAGGTCTCCGGGTTTCACATGATGTTGTTATGTCACACGAGCAACAGCTGCTATTGGGCATGGGTGGTATACACAGCTTTGGGGGTTATATACAGCCACTGGGGGTTATATATATCACTGGGGAATATAAGCACTGGGGGGAATGTAGAGCACTGTGGAGTGTATACATTACTTGAGGGTATATACATCACAGGGGGTATATACATCACTGAGGGATGTATATAGCACTAGGAGTTATATATATATCACTGGAGGGTATATACAGCAGTGGGGGTTATATATATCACTAGGGAGCATATACAGCACTGGGGGATATATACAGTACATCACTGGGGGTTATATACTGTACTTCACTGGGGAGAATATACATCACTAGGGGGCATATACAGCAGTGGCAAGTATATACATTACTGAAAATTATATGATACACTGGAGGGTATATACATCACTGGGAGGTATTTAATATATATATTAAATATATAAAAGCCGAAGGCACCTCCGTCACTTTGTCCGCACTTCCGTCACTTTGTCCACACACACAAAGTGACGGAAGTGCGGACACACACACACACAACCACACACACTTCATACACCACTTCTGTCCACCGCCTGAATCCTCAGTCGACATGTCGCCGCCCTCGAACTACTGGATCCAATATGGCGTCCGGAAAGTCTCGCGAAACTTACCGGATGCCATATTGGATCCAGCCGTCTGGGGGCAGCGACATGTCGACTGAGGATCAGGCGGCGGGGAAGACGCAGGGCCGGTGGTAAGTATAGCGGAGCATGTGTATGTGTGTGTGTGTATGTGTGTGTGTGCGCTAACCACTCTGCCCACGGCGCTGCGCTGACCACTCTGCCCACGGCACTGCGCTGACCACTCTGCCCACGGCGCTGCGCTGACCACTCTGCCCACGGCGCTGCGCTACCACTCTGCCCACGGCCTGCGCTGACCACTCTGCCCACGGCGCTGCGCTACCACTCTGCCCACGGACTGCGCTCTACCACTCTGCCCACGGCACTGCGCTCAGCACTCTGCCACGGCGCTGCGCTCACCACTCTGCCCACGGCGCTGCGCTCGACCACTCTGCCCACGGCGCTGCGCTCACCACTCTGCCCACGGCACTGCGCTCACCACTCTGCCCACGGCACTGCGCTCACCACTCTGCCAGGCACTGTGCTCACACCTGTCGGCCCGCGCTGCACCACTCTGCCCACGGCACTGCAGCTGACCAGTCTGCCCACGGCGCTGCGCTCACCACTCTGCCCACGGCACTGCGCTTCCACCTGCCACGGCACTGCGCTGACACTCTGCCCACTGCACTGCGCTCACCACTCTGCCCACGGCACTGGGCTCACCACTTCTGCCCACGGCACTGGGCTCACCACTCTGCCCACGGCACTGGGCTGACCACTCTGCCACACGGCACTGGGCTGACCACTCTGCCCACGGCACTGGGCTGACCACTCTGCCATGGCACTGCGCTGACCACTCTGCCCACGGCACTGCGCTGACCACTCTGCCCACGGCACTGCGCTGACCACTTTCACCACACTCTCTGCTAACCACTGAGCCACCGCGCTGTGCTAACCTCTGACTGGGAGTCGCACCGCGCAGTGCTAACCACTGAGCACCGCCAGTGCTAACCACTGAGTCACACGTTAACCTGGCTTACCCACAGAGCCGCCTGTATAACACAATTCATTTCACCGCACTCCCGTAACTATTAGCAAATAAACTATATATGGATTCTAGACTACCCGATTCTTTAGAATTCGGGCACCATCTAGTATATAAATAATATAATATATCACTGGAGGGTATAACCAGCACTGGAGGGTATATGCAGCACTGGGGTCGCTGGGGGGCACATATAGTACTAGGGATGCTGGAGGCACATACAGTATTGGGGATGTTGGCGGCACATACAGTATTGGGCACACTCGGGCAGTTGCTTATCTTCTGTGCGACAGAAGCAAATCATGCTCTAATGCAGCGTGAGGATGTAATCCTTTATGTATGCACAAGCAGAAATCCTTTGTGAGTTGCTTAAAGGGCCAGCAGCCAGGAAGGCACAGCTGCCACCCGAGCACAGGAATCTGCTCATGGGTTACGAAAAAGGTCCCCACCCATTCTTTAATCCATGATACAGGGATCTGGACTTAAACAGAGGTCCATGAGTAATTGCTAAATAAATAGTTAGCTGCTGTTCGGTGGCACTAGTTGGCAAAAAGAATAATCAGGAAGTCGGTTCAGATCTGGGAGGTCACATCAGAAGCAGAATAAAAAAACAAGTGGGTACTCAATAGTTGAGGCGAGGTCAATGAATGATATTTTACAGGTTAAAACACAGGACAGGGACACAAACCAGGAAAGAAGATCTATTGACTGGCAGTGGGAGCTGGCTCTTCTGGGGTTTAAATAGAACATCTCCACCCAGTGCTAACAGCAGACAAAAATCAAAACAGATTAATCCTGTAGTTTCCAGGCTGGACAGAACCACCAGTCCCAGGAATTAAATAGATTGATGCTATCAAACATCATCATAAACATATGTTTCTAGGTTGAAGGAAAGACTTTTAGAGCATAATTTGATCTCAAACCAAGCCTTTTTGATAGTTTGATTCAGAAAGGGATCCTGTGCACAATAAGCTCCAAACTGCGGAAAAAATGTCCTTCCAGATCCGATACGCTAATCAGCACTACTTTTCTCCTAAAGCATCCTGTGAAAGTGAATCTAGTATGTATAACTGGTAATATTATAGTTTTCAAGAAAGGCATCCAGGCCCTTCTTAAATGTTAGTAGTGACTCACTCATTACAACATCATGTGGCAGAGAGTTCCATAGTCTCACTGCTCTTACAGTAAAGAATCCGCGTCTGTGATTATGATTAAACCTTCTTTCCTCCAGACGTAGAGGATGCCCCCTTGTCCCAGTCTCAGGCCTAAGAGTAAAGAGATCATTAGAAAGGTCTCTGTACTGTCCCCTCATATATTTATACATTATTATAAGATCACCCCTAAGCCTTCGTTTTTCCAAGCTAAATAACCCCAAGTTTAATAACCTGTCTTGGTATTGCAGACCCCTTAGTCCTCTAATGACTTTTGTCGCTCTTCTCTGGACCCGCTCTAGTTCAGCTATGTCTTTCTTATACACCGGAGACCAGAATTGTACACAGTATTCTAAGTGTGGTCGCACTAGTGACTTGTATAGAGGTAAAATTATGTTCTCCTCATGAGCATCTATGCCTCTTTTAATGCATCCCATTATTTTATTTGCCTTTGCAGCAGCTGCCTGACACTGGCCACTAAATGTGAGTTTGTCATCTACCCATACACCCAGGTCTTTTTCAGTGACAGTTTTGCCCAGTGTTTTACAATTAAGCACATAATTATACCTTTTGTTTCCTCTGCCCAAGTGCATAACTTTACATTTATCCCCATTAAAGCTCATTTGCCATTTAGCAGCCCAAGCTTCTAGTTTACATAAATCCTCCTGTAATATAAAATTGTCCTCCTCTGTATTGATTACCCTGCAGAGTTTAGTGTCATCTGCAAATATTGAGATTCTACTCTGTATGCCCCTACAAGGTCATTAATAAATATATTAAATAGAAGCGGGCCCAACACTGACCCCTGTGGTACCCCACTGTTAACTGTGACCCATTCTGAGTGTGTTCCATTAATAACCACCCTTTGTTTCCTATCACTAAGCCAGTTCTTAACCCACTTACACATATTTTCCCCTATCCCCATTGCCCTCATTTTATGTTATCAACCTTTTGTGTGGCACCGTATTAAAAGCTTTTGAAAAGTCCATATACACCACATCCACTGCATTTCCTTGGTCCAGTCCAGAACTTACTTCTTCTTAGAAGCTTATCAGATTAGTTTGACAGGAACGGTCCCTCGTAACACCATGTTGATAATGGGTCATGAGGTTATTTTTCTTCAGATACTCCAGTATAGCATCTCTTAGAAAACTCTCAAGGATTTTACCCACAGTAGAGGTTAAGCTTACTGGCCTATAATTTCCAAGTTCAGTTTTTGTCCCCTTTTTGAATATTGGCACACATTTGCTATACGCCAGTCCTGTGGTACAGACCCTGTTATTATGGAATCTTTAAATATTAAAAATAATGGTCTATCTATGACAGTACTTAATTCCTGCAGCACTCTGGGGTGTATCCCATCCGGGCCCGGGGATTTGTCAATTTTAGTGATTTTTAGACGATGCCGTACTTCCTCTTGGGTTAAGCAGGTGACATTTAATTGAGACTTTTTGTTATCACTGATCATATTGTCTGTCATGGGATTTTCTTGTGTAAATACTGTTGAAAAAAAGTCATTTAGCATATTGGCTTTTTCCTCATCCTCATCCACCATTTCACCCAGACTATTTTTAAAGGGGCCAACACCATCATTTTTTAGTTTCTTACTATTTATGTAGTTAAAAAATATTTTGGGATTCTTTTTACTTTCTCTGGCAATGAGTCTCTCTGTCTCAATCTTTGCTGCCTTGATTTGCTTTTTACAAATGTTATTTAATTTTCTGTATTTATTTAATGCTTCATCACTACCTACTTGCTTTAATTCCCTAAATGCTTTCTTTTTGTCACATATTGCACTTCTTACCACTTTATTTAGCCATAGTGGTTTCCTCCTATTTCTAGCATGCTTATTCCCATAGGGTATATATTGTGCACAGGTCCTATTCAGGATGCTAATAAACATCTCCCATTTGTGTTGTGTACTTTTATGTCTCAGGACATCGTCCCAGTTTATTGCACTAAGATCATCTCTCAACCGTTGGAAATTTGCCTTCCTGAAGTTTAGTGTCCTTGTAGCCCCTCTACTACACGTCTTAGTAAAGGATACTTGAAAGCTTATTAAGTTATGATCACTATTACCCAAGTGACCTCCAACCCGTATATTTGATATGCGGTCCGGCCTGTTGGTTAATATTAGGTCCAGCAGTGCCCCCCTTCTTGTTGGGTCCTGAACCAGTTGTGAAAGGTAATTGTCTCTCATAGTTTTCAAAAACTTATTACCTTTGCTGAAACTGCAGGTTTCTGATCCCCAATGTATTTCAGGGTAGTTGAAGTCCCCCATAATAATGACTTCTCCCTGAGTCGCTGCTTCATCTATTTGCTTTATGAGGATATTCTCCTCCACTTCCATTATTGTTGGGGACTTATAACAAACCCCTATCAGTAATTTATTATTTTTTCCCCCTCCCCTTATCTCCACCCACAGGGACTCCACATTTCCATTAGATTCACCTATATTATCACGCAGGATGGGTTTTAAGGATGATTTTACGTATAAACATACACCTCCTCCTCGCCTATTTGTACGGTCATTTCTGAACAGACAATAGCCCTGTAAATTAACAGCCCAGTCATGGCTCTCGTCCAGCCAAGTCTCCGAAATCCCCACCATGTCATAATTATTTTCCAACAAAATCAATTCTAATTCCTCCATTTTGTTGGTGAGGCTTCTGGCATTAGTGAACATGCACTTTATGCATCTCTCTTTACCTCTATTCCTTCCTACTAGATTGACTGTTCTAACCCCACCCCCCATGCCACCCCCAATTTTATTACTTGTGCCCAGGTTACTGTTTACACTATCTTCCCCTCCTATACAATGAATACCCTCCCCCACAATCCCTAGTTTAAACACTCCTCCAACCTTCTAGCCATTTTCTCCCCCAGCACAGCTGCACCCTCCCCATTGAGGTGCAGCCCGTCCCTAGCATAGAACCTGTAGCCAACAGAGAAGTCGGCCCAGTTCTCCAGGAACCCAAACCCCTCCTTCCTACACCAATTCCTGAGCCACTTATTTATCTCCCTAATCTCCCTTTGCCTCTCTGGTGTGGCACATGGTACAGGCAGTATTTCTGAGAATACTACCTTGGAGGTCCTTGCCTTAAGCTTGCAGCCTAATTCCCTGAAATCATCTTTAAGGACCTTTCACTTACCTCTAACTTTGTCATTTGTGCCAATGTGCACCATGACCGCTGGGTCCTCACCAGCCCCTCCCAGTAATCTGTCAACCCGATCAGCGATGTGCCGGACTCGAGCGCCCGGTAGGCAGCACACTGTTCGACGATCCCTGTCTTTGTGACAGATTGCCCTATCTATTCCCCTAATAATTGAGTCCCCCACTACCAGCACCTGTCTGGCCTGCCCTACTCTCCTGTTTTCCCCCTTACTGGAGCAGACACTCCTCTGGCTTTCAGAGGTCATGCCCTGCTGCAGCAGAGCTGTACCTGAACTCACACCCCCCTAATCTGCCAACATAGCAAATTTATTGGGGTGTGCCAGATCAGGGCTAGCCTCCCTAGCACCCTTCCCTCTACCCCGCCTTCTAACTGTCACCCAGCTAGCTACCTCACGGTCCTGCAGCTCCATACTACCATCCTCCCCCACATCTATCCCATTGAGCAGCTGTTCAGTGAGCAGCAGACTCCTTTCCATATTGTCTATGGATCTCAGCATTGTCAGTTGTTCATTTAGATCCAGTATCTGGGCTTCCAAATGCACAACGTACTCACATCTCACACAGCAGTATGCACCCTCGACCGGCTGGTCAAGGAATGCATACATGTGGCAAGATGTACAACTGGATGGCATTGCCAATCATGGAGCTCATTTCCTAATGGGGATTGCACTAGACAGAAATGATAAGTAAAAAAATGCAAAGTATTAATAAAATACAACCAACAATTCAGTAATTCCTCCCTTCCAAACTCCCTGAATCCAAAGTCACTGAATCACAAGTCACACACTTACTTCTGTCGCACTTGCGCTCGGTCACACTAAGCTCGCGGTCACACTCGCTAGAAAATCAGATATAAAGAGGTTTTTTTTGTTTTTTTTTTCCCTTAGCAGAAAATCAGCCTATAGCTCAGTGTACTTCCAAAACAATGTGGTGTCGCCTAGCGCCTGAAGCAGAAACCAGCACAGATGTTACTCTGAGCAAGACATAGTTTTGATCCTCAAACACAAAGTCCAATTTATGTATTGTTTTGACTTTCTTAGTTTTAAAGGGATCCTGTCACCTCCAAAACGCCTCCTAAGCTAGCAAAACATGTCCCTACAGCATCCCATCACTAATCTCACACTTCTTTTGTCTCCTAAAAGCATCCTGTGAAAGTGCATAAAAACGTGTTAATACTTACTTATTAGTGATCATAATTAGCAGGGGCTATATTCTTTAGTCACCAGGGCATGTTATTTTGCAGTTTCAAGGATCCACCCTCTCTGTCTGTGCTGCTGTGATGTGCAGCTGAAGGCAGGACTAATGATTTGCATTCTGTGAGTGATAGAGAGGAGGGAGGGTAAAGCCTGCACAAGCAGAGCACACAGACAGAGAGAGGGTGGATCCTGGAGCCTGCAAAACAGCCCGCCCTGGTGACTAAAGAATATAGCCCCTGCTAATTAGTGATTATAATGAGTAAGTATTAAAATGTTTTTATGCACTTTCACAGGATGCTTTTAGGAGACAAAAGGAGTGTGAGATTAGTGATGGGATGCTGCAGGGACATGTTTTGCTAGCTTAGGAGGCGTTCTGGAGGTGACAGGATCCCTTTAATGTAAAAAGAAAATAGGGAGGGGGACAAGAGGCGCAATAGTGCCCTATCACTGATGACACTTGTGTAAGGTGGTGGTGCTGTGAAGCTGCTCACCTGGTCCAGTTGTGATCCCCACAACTGGTTTGAAGGCGTTTTGGAATCAGTGTTCCAGCTGCTGCAGGACCTCCACCGACCACTGGATAGTGGTTTGAATCCAAGACAATGATGGGAGTGCTGGTGTGTCACGGTCCGCGCTGTTGTGGCATGAATTTTGGTGAGTTTATTCATGCCACAACAGCGCGGACCGTGACACACCAGCACTCCCATCATTGTCTAGGATCCCTTTAATACATTTTTACTTATGTGCTTCTTTTAATTTGCAGTGCCAGAACGATAACTCTCACTTTTACCCATGTCCAAAATTTTACAAACTACACAAAGGTTATTTGTACAAGTAGCAGATTTAATGTAGAGATTTCTACAACTGAATTTGATTTCATTGCTTAGTTTATTCACTAATAATATTTATTTCATTTGTGTATTTATTTCATTTTCAGGAAAAACCTTTGTGGGGCTGAAAATTATGTATGCGCTACTGAACAACGCTAATCTTTGGAAACAGGGGAATAATCCAATCCTTGTTGTGTGTTATACAAACCATGCCCTTGATCAGTTTCTGGAAGGTAAATTTTTCTCCTCTCCGTGATTTGGACTAAACTATATTTCTTACTAGCTTTAGCACCGAGCGTTGCTCGAGATAGTAACCAACTGTTCTTAGCTGTAACAAAATAGAATGGTTTAAGAAAAAATTATTTTGCACATAAAAGTCACAAAGTAAATAGGCCTCATGTTGTATACAGGGGCTGTGTGCGGCCTCCTGCTGTATACTGGAGGCTGTGTGCAGCCTCCTGCGGTATAATAGGTGCTGAGTGCAGCCTACTTATTTATACTGGGGGCTGTATGCGGCCTCATGCTGTATACTGTGGTATGTGTACAGCCTCCAGTGGTATAATGGGGGCTGTGTGAGGCCTTTTCTGGTATACTGGGGGCTGTGTGCTGCCACCTGGTGTATACTGAGGGCTGTGTGCAGCCTCCTGCTGCATACTGGTGGCATACATGCACACATGAACTGCAATACACAAAAGATAATAGCGCTCCCATAAGGAGAACCTGGTGGTCAAATGGGGCAAGTTAAAGGGTGAATGAGGGGTTGCCTCTCACAACCTCAGTGTAGTATGTGGCTCAAAGGACCTCTGGGCACCTGCTCCACTCTGACACAGCTTGCGCCGGCTTCCTGACCTGCTCCTGGCTTGCTCTGATTGGATGGAACGTGGCCACGTGACTCACCAGTCACCAGTCACAGGGTCTGACATCACCACAGGTCCTAAAATCAGTCCAAGGACGCTTAGCTAGGATTATCCGTGTGTCTCCACAGCTCCAGTAACAACACACCCAGAAGGATGATTGTGTAGAATTAAAGAAAGAAAGGGTTACTGGCTAAGAGCACTGGGGGGCACAAATAAGGAGATTACTTATGGGTTAACACGTTTATTTACCACAACTCGTTTCCACAATGGATTGTTGTCTTCCTCAGGTGGATTTTCATTAAATGATGAGAAAGGACACGTTAAATAGTATCACAAGCCAAACAGGAGTTAACACTTAATGATGTCACTCTATTAACCCTGTCCATCCCATATATCCAGAGGTATGGAAGCACTCAGTGGAAATCATTGATAAAATTAAAATCATGTGGCATATAAAACATACAATATTCACATACTAGCTGTATGTGTGTGTCCCTGTGGGGTGAGTGCATATAGGGTGTGTATGTGTGTGTGTCCCTGTGGTGGGTAGTCTGTGTGGTGTGTGTCTCTGTTGTGTGTGTCTCTTTGTGGTGTGTGTGTCCCTGTGGGGTGAGTGCATGTGTCCCTATAGGGTGTGTATGTGTGTGTGTCCCTGTGGGGGGGGGGGTCTGGGGTGGTGTGTGTGTATCAGTGTTGTGTGTGTCCCTGTGGGGTGAGTTCATGTATCTCTATAGGGTGTGTATGTGTTCCTGTGGGGGGGGTGTCTGTGTGGGGTGTGTGTGTGTCTCTGAGTTGTGTGTGTCTCTTTGTGGTGTGTGTGTCCCTGTGCAGTGAGTGCATGTGTCCCTATAGGGTGTGTATGTGTGTGTGTCCCTGTGTGTGTGTGGGGGGTCTGTGTGGTGTGTGTGTGTCTCTTTGTGGTGTGTGTGTGTCCCTGTGGGGTGAGTGCATGTGTCCCTATAGGGTGGCTATGTGTGTGTGTGTCCTTGTGGGGGGGTCTGTGTGGTGTGTGTGTGTCTGTGTTGTGTGTGTCTCTTTGTGGTGTGTTGTGTGTCCCTGTGGGGTGAGTGCATGTGTAGCTATAGCGTGTGTGTGTCCCCTTGGGGTGTGTGTGTCTCTGTTGTGTGTGTCTCTTTGTGGTGTGTGTGTTTGTTCGGGTGCGTGGTGAGTATCCAATGTTGGGGCTGCACCTTAGCGACTATACATTGCTGTTACTCTTTGTGTGCGTGTGGTGTGTATACATGTCCCCGTGCGTGGTGAATATCTCATGTTGGGGCCCCACCTTAGTGACTATATGCTGGTATGTGCTGTTAGTCTTTGGCGCTATCATTAAGCCCCTCTCATTCACAACTGTCAACTGGTAACTGTTTTTTTCCCCATTATGTAGATAGGGGCAAAATTGTTTGGTGAATTGGAATGCGCGGGGTTAAAATTTCACCTCACAACATAGCCTATGGACGCTCCCGGGGTCCACACGTGTGACTGTGCAAAATTTTGTGGCTATGGCTGACAGTGTCGATTTTCCTCCAACACTTTTCCATTCACTTTTTCCCCATTATGTAGAAGGGGCAAAATTGTTTGGTGAACTGGAACGCGCAGGGTTAAAATTTCGCCTCACAACATAGCATATGACGCTCTCAGGGTCCAGACTGGCAAAATTTTGTGGCTGTAGTTGCGACGGTGTAGATGCCAATCCCGGATATACACACACACACATACATACATACACACATTCAGCTTTATATATTAGACTAGTAAAAAGGCCCGATGCAATTGCATCGGGAGCGCGGTGAAATGAATTGTGTGTATACAGGCGGGTGAGTGGGTAGCAGAGTATACAGGGAGCTCTGTGGGTAGCAGAGTATACAGGCGGGTCTGTGGGTAGCAGAGTATACAGACGGCTCTGAGGGTAGCAGATTATACAGGCAGCACTGTGGGTAGCAAAGTATACAGGCGGCTCTGTGGGTAGCAGAGTATACAGGCGCTCTGTGGGTAGCAGAGTATACAGGCGGCTTTGTGGGTAGCAGATTATACAGGCGGCTCTGTGGGTAGCAGAGTATAGAGAAGGCTCTGTGGGTAGCAGATTGTACAGGCGGCTCTGTGGGTCGCAGAATATACAGGCGGTTCTGTGGGTAGCACAGTATACAGGTGGGTCTGTGGGTAGCAGAGTATAGAGGCGGCTCTGTGGGTAGCAGAGTATAGAGGCGGCTCTGTGGGTAGCAGAGTATGAGGCGGCTCTGTGGGTAGCAGAGTATACAGGCGCTCTGTGGGTAGCAGAGTATATAGGCAGCTCTGTGGGTAGCAGAGTATAGAGGTGGCTCTGTGGGTAGCAGAGTATAGAAATGGCTCTGTGGGTATCAGAGTATACAGGCGGCTCTGTGGGTAGCAGAGTATAGAGGCAGCTCTGTGGGTAGCAGAGTATACAGGCGGCTCTGTGGGTATCAGAGTATAGAGGAGGCTTTGTGGATAGCAGAGTATGATGTGGCGGGAGGCTGGAGGGGTGAGGAGAGCAGAGGCTGGAGGGGAGAGGCAGAGCAGAGGAGTGGAGAGTAGTGGAAGGAGAGGTGAGGCTGGAGGGGTGAGATGAGGTGAGACTGGAGGGTGAGGAGAGGTGGGCATGGAGGAGTGAGGAGAGGTGGGCTGGAGGGTGGGGGGTGGAGGGGTGAGGAGAGGTGGGGATGGAGGGGTGAGAGAGGTGGGGGTGGAGGGGTGAAGAGAGGTGGGGGTGGAGGGTTGAGGAGAGGTGGGGTGGAGGGGTGAGGAAGGTGGGGGTGGAGGGGGGTGAGGTGAGGAGGTGCGGCAGGAGGAGTGAGGGAGAGGTGCGGCATGGAGGGGTGAGGAGAGGTGGGGGTGGAGGGGTGAGGAGAGTGGGTGGTGGAGGGGTGAAGAGAGGTGGGGTGGAGGGGTGAAGAGAGGTGGGGCTGGAGGGGTGAGGGAGGTGGGTGGAGGGGTGAAAGGGAGGTGCGGTGGAGGGGTGAGAAGAGGGTGGGGGTGAGGAGGGGGGTGAAGAGAGGTGGGGTGGAGGGTTGAGGAGAGGTCCAGCTGGAGGGGTGAGGACAGGTGAGGCTGAAGGGGTGAGGAGAGGTGAGACTGGAGGGGTGAGGAGAGGTGAGGCTGGAGGGGTGAGGAGAGGTGAGGTGGAGGGGTGAGGAGAGGTCGGCTGGAGGGGTGAGGATAGGTCGGCTGGAGGGGTGAGGAGGAGCAGAGGCTGGAGGGGTGAAGAGAGGTCCGGTGGAGGGTGAGGAGAGGTCCGGCTGGAGGGGTGAGGAGAGGTCCGGCTGGAGAGGTGAAGGGAGGTGGGGTGGAGGGGTGAGAGAGGTGAGGCTGGAGGTGAGGAAAGGTGCGGCTGGAGGTGGGTGGAGGCTGTGGATAGGCGAGTATGATGTGGCGGGAGGCTGGAGGGGTGAGGAGAGCAGGCTGGAGGGGTGAGGAGAGGCGAGGCTGGAGGAGTAAGGAGAGGTGAGGTGGAGGGGTGAGAGAAGTGAGACTGGAAGGGGGAGGAGAGGTGAGGCAGGGGGAGTGAGGAGAGGTGCGGCTGGAGGGGTGGGGGTGGAGGGGTGAGGAGAGGGTGGGGGAGGGGTGAGAGAGTAGGGGGCTGGAGGGGTGAGAGAGGTGGGCTGGAGGTGTTGAGGAGAGGTGAGGGCTAGGGGGTGGAGGAAAGGTGGGCTGGATGGGTGATGGAGAGGTGAGGCGGGATGGATGTGAGGGGAGGTCGGGACTGAGGAGGAGGGAGGGAGGTGGGGTGTGGAGGGGTGAGGAGAGGTGGGGGTGGAGGGGTGAAGAGAGGTGGTTGAGGGGGGCGTGAAGAGAGGGTGGGGTGAGGGGTGGATGGGAGGTGAGGAGGAGTGGATGGGCGGAAGAGAGGTGGGGGTGGAGGAGTGAAGAGAGGTGGGGGTGGAGGGGTGAAGAGAGGTGAGGGTGGAGGGGTGAGGAGAGGTCCAGCTGGAGGGGTGAGGACAGGTGAGGCTGAAGGGGTGAGGAGAGGTGAGGCTGGAGGGGTGAGGAGAGGTGAGGCTGGAGGGGTGAGGAGAGGTGAGGCTGGAGGGGTGAGGAGAGGTCCGGCTGGAGGGGTGAGGATAGGTCCGGCTGGAGGGGTGAGGAGAGCAGAGGCTGGAGGGGTGAAGAGAGGTCCGGCTGGAGGGGTGAGGAGAGGTCCGGCTGGAGGGGAGTGAGGAGAGGTCCGGCTGGAGGGGTGAGGAGAGCTCCGGCTGGAGGGGTGAGGAGAGCTCTGGCTGGAGGGGTGAGGAGAGCTCCGGCTGGAGGGGTGAGGAGAGGACCGGCTGGAGGGGTGAGGAGAGGTCCGGCTGGAGTGGTGAGGAGAGATGCGGCTGGAGCGGCGACATCATTGGTCGGCGGCAGGACGTGGCTGCGTGCTGGGGCTGATCGCAGCCCCAGTCACACGGCATTGTCCTCTGCGGCGGGTTGGGTGCTGCAGAGAGGGATCAGTCCCATGTGTGACCTGAGGGGAAGGAGCGGATTGGGCGGTGTGTGGTAAACACAGGACGGCCATCCGATTGGTCCAGAACGCCGAGTCCTGTCCAATGGGATGGGCATCCTGTGTGTACAACACAGCGCCCAATCTGCTTGCAGGGGCGGCGGCGGCGGGCAATGGGAGTGAGCGGGGTGTGTCAGGCTTTGCAGCCTGACAGGATCCGCTCACTCCCATTGGCCACCGCCGCCCACAGGACGACGTCACTGGCTCCCAGCACTCGCCCACAGCCCCATCACCGCTACTCCACCAGCATGGCGACACTGAGGCCGCAGCGGTGAGAGAGCGGCGAGGGGCGGAAGCCACCGCCAGCATCCGGGCAGCGATGACGAGGCTGAGGGGATGGGGAGGCTGTGAGGATAGGGAGGCTTTGAAGATGGAGGAGGCTGTGAGGATGGAGGAGGCTGTGAGGATGGAGGAGGCTGTGAGGATGGGGAGGCTGTGAGGATGGAGGAGGCTGTGAGGATGGAGGAGGCTGTGAGGATGGGGAGGCTGTGAGGATGGAGGAGGCTGTGAGGATGGAGGAGGCTGTAAGGATGGGGAGGGTGTGAGGATGGAGGAGGCTGTGAGGATGGAGGAGGCTGTGAAATTCGTATACTTACAATCCGCCGAGCACTTGGTGCTAGGAGTAGTAGCAGCCATTGTGCTGATAGGACCTTGCATGATGTCAGAATGACATCTGCGTTTGGCGCTCTGATTGGGGCATGACCGCAAGCGGGCCAATCACAGCGCAGAACGCAGATGTCATTCTGACATCATGCAAGGTCCTATCAGCACAATGGCTGCTACTACTCCCAGCACCAAGCGCTCGGCGGAGGGTAAATATAAGAAGAGATGATACAGGAGTGGGGGAAGGCAGGGAGCGCAAGCGGGGAGGAGCGCGGGCAGGGCAGAAGGAGCAGGGGGGAGCGCGAGTGGGGCAGAAGGAGTGGGGGAAAGCGTGGGCGGGTCAGGAGGAGGAGGAGCGAGGGGGCAGGAGGAGGAGCGGGGGTAACGCGGGGGGCTGTGAGGAGAGCCGCCACTGCGGCCAGTGTGTATTCCGGGGAGAGGGGCACTGCCCCTACACCGCTACTCCACCAGCATGGCGACACTGAGGCCCCAGCAGTAAGAGTGGCGGCGGTGTGAGCTAGTGCTGCTGCAGCTTGCGATGACGCTATCGCGTCATTGCTCGCAGTGCCGCAAAGGATTTTGGGATTCGGCTACAGTGCCCGAATCCCAAACTCCCGATTATATAAGTAGATAACACGCGACATTTAAACTAAACTAACACAAGAAGAATAGTTCTGTATAAAACCATAAAAGTGAGCTATAAAATTTATGTGTGTGTAAACCACCACATATATGAATATGCATGCACATTCCAAGAACAGAGCCAAGCTTTTCACTTATACCCATGTTCAAACAATGTACCGTATATACAATCACGACCAATAAATGGTGCTGACGCACCCCATGCTCAAAATTGCACATTATATCTATTATGTATAAAACCCTAATTAAAAATATAGTGCGGGAGCATGAAATAAAATAATATACTCATCTACTATATAATTGTCTAAGGCGTCTGTCGGTCACAGAAATCGCGTGCCAGACAGAGGCCGCTCATTAGTGCCCGCCGAATTCCGCGCCAATTTGCAGTCCGGCTACGCCGGGATACACGGTCTCTCCTCGCAGCCCCTCGTTCCTCCTGCCCGCGCTCCCTGCAGCCCCCCCCGCTCTTCCTGCCTCCCCCGCTCTTCCTGCCCCCCTCGCTCCCCACGGCCTTGCCCTCCCTCTGCCCCCCCCGCTCCCCGCGGCACCCCTGCCCCCCACCCGCTCCTCTACGGTGATAATGTGGCGCCCCGCAGCGAGTGCGTCACAGGAGTGTATTGCAGCCAAGACAGCAGCAGCAGTATTCTCTGACTAAGCAATGACATGGTTAAAACTCAGAGCTCCATACCCTACATGCACATCAGAATAGAGGGCCAATAAGGTCCTGGTGGGCGGAGTGTAGAGGTAGTGTGTAGTGGAGAAGTTTGTGCAGAAAGTCAGTAAGACCGAGATCTGCAATGTAGGAGAAGGAGGAAGCAGAGGTGGCCAGGAGGAACGTAGGAGAGGGGGCCCTGCACAGTTCCATGCAGCCCCTAGGCCACGACCACCCCCGGTTGGTCGCCATTATCCCTGTGCCTCAACATCCGGACTCTGGGCAACCATATGCGGGTCAACATACACCCGTGCCCATCTACAACCGGATTACTGGTTCCGAAGCTAGGAGTCGTTTATCACTTCTATGCAAACCAGGAGTGGAGGGACCGCTTTCCAGGAGCAGCCCACCACCCCCACACACAGAGTTGTCTTGCCAGCGGAGTACCAACCAAAAAGACCCAAGGCTCCCCCACACATCCGGTCAGAATTCACCGGTAGGGAAATTGAAGCAGCCTCCTTGTACCCGACCTTGGCACTCAAAGGCGACAACGGCAACACAAACTAGTTAGAATGGAGGAACACCACGAAGCTCTGAGAAACACTGGTCATTGCTGAGTCCACCCGGTCCGTTACCCGTGTATCACCTGCTGGTTACAGTAAAGTACCCGTTACAGAGACTTTCAGTGTCTGTGCCTTTCTCAGAACTGTCCTTCTCCGCATGCTAGAACCGCAGCTGCCTCACAACATCTTGTGCAGCTCCTGGCTCCGGGGACTCCCGCTCGTCCTGTGGGGAGCGTTCCATCTTGCTGCACCGGAACTCTCACAGGTGGCGTCACGACAGAATCATTTAACCCCTTACTGTTCAGCCAACGTTTTGTTCTAGACCACCGGGCCCCACAGCCGCAGGCGCGGTTTCCGTGACAAGGAGGAAGACACAGAACGCCTGCCCTGTGAAGACCCTGGCTACGGTGAGTCAGAAGTCTGGTGTCACAAACAGGATACGAGCAGGCCCGTTCCTTAACGGGTATAGTGTGCTTTAAAAAGAACTTTATTTCATCAAAAAGGACTTTGTTCGTCCCAAAAATAACTTTTCCCGCCTTTTCACCATTGGGCCAAGATGGCGACCAAGATGGCGATCCCCGCCATGTGAACCACCACGTGCAGGCCCAGGGATGAGCCACCGCCCCTCTTCGTGGGAGGGCCAAGGCAAAGGCGCCAAAATCATTGTCCGCCCCGATTGCTCGAAATAACCATGGGGGCAGGCCAAAGACTTTTTCCCACCTATGGACTACAAAAACCCCCAGAAAGTGGGAGGGTCAGAGGCTTTTCAAACAGCTCTTCAAGAAGAACGGTTACCTGGTCGGTCGGGTGTGGTTATCCTCACGAAGAAAATGCCCAGCATCAAGCTCCACCAGTTGTTGCGGGAGGTCGAAGCCGAGGCCAGAGCAGCCATAGGCCATCCGGGTCCGGGTCCCGTCCTCACCATAGAGGACAACCCCAACTTTTGGCAAGCGGCGCTGCAAGATCTGAGAATGCGCCTCATGGAGACCACAGAGTGGACGATCCGCAGCTGGAGCGCAGGGTTAGCTAATCTACTCCATCGTGCTACCCAGCAAAGGATCACCAGTTGCCCCACTCCAGAGCCAGAAAGCAGCCCCAGTTTCGCTACCTCGCCCGAGCCTACAACCTGTCCTGCCTCATAACCAGAGCCCGTGAACTGTGTCCTTCCTTTGGAGCCCACCACCGATCCCGTTCCAGAGCCGGAGCTTGCAACTTGCTCCATCCCAGAAGCCGACACCTACGGTGAGTCAATAATAAAAATAAAAAAACCCTGAGGATTTTTTTATTTTTACTTTTACTGTGAAGGACCAGGGGCCAGGAGGAGCGGGGGGCCGCGGGAGCGGAGTATCGCCATATACCATAGTGCTGCTATACATGTACTATAATGTACCGCCATGTACCATAGCGCTGCTATACATGTACTGTAATGTACGGCCATATACTATAGTGCTGCTATACATGTACTGTAATGTGCCACCATATACCATAGCACTGCTATACATGTACTGTAGTGTACCGCCCTATACTATAGTGCTGCTATACATGTACTGTAATGTACCGCCATATACCATAGCGCTGCTATACATGTACTGTAATGTACCACCATATACTATAGTGCTGCTATACATGTGCTGTAATGTACCGCCATATACCATAGTGCTGCTCTACATGTACTATAATGTACCGCTGTATACTATAGTGTTGCTATACACGTGCTGTAATGTACCACCATATACCATAGCGCTGCTATACATGTACCGCCATACACTATAGTGCTGCTATACATGTGCTGTAATGTACCGCCATATACTATAGTGCTGCTATACATGTACTGTAATGTACCGCCATATACCATAGCGCTGCTATACATGTACTGTAATGTACCGACATGTACTATAGTGGTGCTTTACATGTGCTGTAATGTACCGCCATATACCATAGTGCTGCTCTACATGTACTATAATGTACCGCCATATACTGTAGCGTTGCTATACATGTACTGCCATACGGTATACTATAGTGCTGCTATACATGTGCTGTAATGTACTGTCATATACTATAGTGCTGCTATACATGTACTGTAATGTACCGCCGTATACCACAGCGCTGCTATACATGTGCTGTAATGTACCGCCATATACTATAGTGCTGCTATACATGTACTGTAATGTACCAACATGTACTATAGTGGTGCTTTACATGTGCTGTAATGTACCGTCATATACTATAGTGCTGCTATACATGTACTGTAATGTACCGCCATATACCATAGCACTGCTATAAATGTACTGTAATGTACCGCCATATACTATAGTGCTGCTATACATGTGCTGTAATGTACCGCCATATACCATAGTGCTGCTCTACATGTACTATAATGTACCGCCATATACTATTGCGTTGCTATACATGTACTGTAATGTAACGCCATATACCATAGTGCTGCTATACATGTACTGCCATATACTATAGTGCTGCTATACATGTGCTGTAATGTACCACCATATACTATAGTGCTGCTATACATGTACTGTAATGTACCACTATATACCATAGCGCTGCTATACATGTACTGTAATGTACCGCCATATACCATAGCGCTGCTATACATATACTGTAATGTACCGCCATATACCATAGTGCTGCAATATATGTAATGTACTGTACCACCATAAACCATAGCGCTACTATACATGGAATGTAATGTACCGCCATATCCTGTAGTGCTGCTATACATGTACTGTAATGTACCGCCATATACCATAGCGCTGCTATACATGTACTGTAATGTACCGACATGTACTATAGTGGTGCTTTACATGTGCTTGCTGTAATGTACCGCCATATACTATAGTGCTGCTATACATGTGCTGTAATGTACCGCCATATACTATAGTGCTGCTATACATGTACTGTAATGTACCACTATATACCATAGCGCTGCTATACATGTACTGTAATGTACCGCCATATACCATAGCGCTGCTATACATATACTGTAATGTACCGCCATATACCATAGTGCTGCAATATATGTAATGTACTGTACCACCATAAACCATAGCGCTACTATACATGTAATGTAATGTACCGCCATATCCTGTAGTGCTGCTATACATGTACTGTAATGTACCGCCGTATACCATAGCGCTGCTATACATGTGCTGTAATGTACCGCCATATACCATAGTGCTGCTCTACATGTACTATAATGTACGGGCATATACTATTGCGTTACTATACATGTACTGTAATGTACCGCCATATACCATAGCGCTGCTATACATGTACTGCCATATACTATAGTGCTGCTATACATGTGCTGTAATGTACCGCCATATACTATAGTGCTGCTATACATGTACTGTAATGTACCGCCATATACCATAGTGCTGCTATACATGTACTGTAATGTACCGCCATATACTATAGTGCTGCTATACATGTGCTGTAATGTATCACCATATACCATAGCGCTGCTATACATGTACTGTAATGTACAGCCATATACTATAGTGCTGCTATATATGTACAGTAATGTGCCACCATATACCATAGCACTGCTATACATGTACTGTAGTGTACCGCCCTATACTATAGTGCTGCTATACATGTACTGTAATGTACCGCCATATTCCATTGCGCTGCTATACATGTACTGTAATGTATCGTCATATACTATAGTGCTGCTATACATGTACTGTAATGTTCCTCCATATACCATAGCACTGCTATACATGTACTGTAATGTACCACCATACCCTACAGTCAAACATGGCGGAGGTTCCCTGATGTTTTGGAGTTGCTTTCCTGCCTCTGGCACTGGACTGCTTGACCGTGTGCATGGCATTATGAATGATCTCTTTGTGGCCGCTTTTTTCCTATACCCAGAATCGGAGACTGCTCTGATTTTGGGCTGCCTTCAAAAAAGCAGACAGAAACGGATCCAATGCTGTCAGCTTCAAATAACATGGGGTCTATGGAGACAAATCCATTAAAAAATGGATCCGTAAAACTGATCCGTTTTGCTGTACTGAGCATTCTCAGAAGCAAGGTTCAGCTCCTTCATGGTCTCTCTCTGTCTCACTCTCTCATTGCAATGCATGCCAATGGACTCCACGAATCTCTGGTAACTGACAGATCTGTGAAAAACAAGGATCCGGGAGCATCAATGGCATCCGTTTGCACAAATCTGTGCCTGTCCATGTGGTCGGTTAAATTAAAGGATCCACACGAACAGAAAAAAAAACGAGGTGTGAAGGGGACCTATCTGTTTTAAAAGAGATGGACATGGATTGAAAATAAGTGTGAAACCAGCCTAAGCCCCCTCCCCTGGTTCTTATACTCACCATCTAGCATTTTTATACAGTACTTTACTGACACCAGTCAGGTCCCACAGCACCATCTTGCCCTCGTAGCTTTTACCACATTTTTTGCTTAAAATCTTTTTCTCCCTATTTTCCACTTCTAAAACCTGGGTGCGTTTTATAGTCCGAAAAATACGGTATATACACCGTACTTATTGCAGTTGGCCATCAAACATTTTAAGCTTTGCATTTTTCCAACATTAGGCATATCATATGTTTCCAATAATTAATGTTATTAATAATACAGAATAAATTGTGATATATTAAATGTTTATTTTTATATTATAAGGGATACTCAAATATGTGAAATGCAACATTGTTCGAGTGGGGTCCAGGAGCAACAGTGAGATTATGCAGAAATGTTCACTATCCAAAATTCGTAGCCAAAAATCTCGTCAGAATCTACCTGGATACATGAGAGCCTTACATGCTGAGGTAATACAACTTCATATTGGTTTTCTTAAATTGATCCAACATGTCTCTTTTTAAGTTTATGTTTCATAGTTTTAAGGTTGAAAGAAGACACAAGTCCATCAAGATCAGCCTATAACTTAACATGTTTTGTACAGCTGATAAAGCATGTGACACTTTAAATGTTGTTTTACGAGAAGTTATAAATGTCTGATTGCTGAGGAGTTCTAAATAGAGATGGGTGAACCCCCAGATGTTTGAGTTCACTGATTCCTGCCTGACTTAAAGGGAACCTGTCAGATTCCCTATGCCCCCTGAACCATGAGCAGTTCTGGGTGCATATCTAAAATCCCTTTGTGATAGTTCCAGTATCTAGAAGCATACATAAACTGACCTTTAGAAAAAGTATTTCTAAAGATTGTTATGATATGCTAATTAGTGTTATGACTAGTCAAGAGGACATTAGTTCCCTCGTCTAGTTGGCCCACATAGCATGTTATCATGCCCCTATGGGTGTGATAACGTGCTTTGCATACCAACATCATCCCAACCACTATATTAAGCCATATGTGCGCATGGCTGTGTATGCCTCACCATTTGCCATCTCTGTCCCAGGGTGTATGCACCCACGGCTTCGGAGAGGCTCACCACGCATGATCGGGAGTCGACAGTACTTCCAGTCATGCACACTACTCTACTTCTGGGTATATGTATCCCAGCTTCAGAGAGGCATAGTGCACTTGATCGGAAAAGCGACAACTTCCAATCATGCGCGGTAAGCCTTTGTGAAGCCGGGGATGCATACACAGAGACGCTCAATGGTGAGGCATACACAGCTGTGCACACACATGACTTAATATAGTGATTGGGATGACAATGCTATGCACCCACAAGGGCGTGATAACAAGCTAAGTGGATTGACTAGTCGAGGGAACTAACTCTCATAAATGATCTTTACAAATGCTTTTTCTTAAGATCGTTTTATGGTTGCTAATGCATTCTAAGACTATCAGGCAGCGATTTGAGATATGCCATCTAGAACTGCTCGTGTTTCTGGGTGCACAGATGACCTCACATGTTCTCATTAAAAAAACATGAGTCTATAGGAACCTGAACATCTGTGCTATTAAATAGTGGCAGTAAGGGCTATGGGGCTACAAAAGGATGCAAAATGGGGATTAAAAGCAGGGTTGGACCTGTAGAAGCCTGAGTAAGTAGAAACGGTGCGCCCGTCGTCCTCCACCGCACCCCCCTCCCTCCCTAACTGCATGTAACCCACTCCATTGGATGGAATAAAGAATTTGCACGTGAACAACAACCAGGGTGAGTACCATCATTTTTTCTTTTCTACCCATGGAAAGCAGGATTATACTTGCTAAGTTTACGTGCTGCTGTCACTGCTTCCAGGTCCCTTTCTGCCCTATGTGGTTATATATATTTGTTTGATCAGTGTTTCAGCTATCTTTCTTATATTTAGGTGTTTTCTGTGCATCTTTCTATAGCGTATCTTTTATTTGCCTTGCATGTATACTATTTATGGTGTTCTATGTGCCCTCAAATTTTGGAGGCACTGCTGTATACTTGGTATTTCTATTTTTATCTTCAATAAAGTATGTATTGCATGTATATCAGTATTCACCTATTTGTTGAGGTTGGGAAGTGTACCCTGGATATTGTTGCTAAGCTGTAATTTTTAGTCTAGGTGGCTTTAATTTCTGACATTTTTTTATATTCATTAAAAATTATGCCTATTTCCGTGCTTCCCCGCCCACCCTCTCTGACATCATTTGTGATTGTGTACAGTCAGGCTGTGCCCCCACCCTCTGTGCCAGCATCTGTGATTGGTTGTGATTGGGGGGCATATAGGGCCCAGGATGGGGGGCATATGGGGCCCAGGATGGGGCATATATCAGGGGCCCAGGATGGGGGCATATGGGGCCCAGGATGAGAACATATATCAGAGGCCTAACATGGAGGTATATGGGACCTATAATAGGGACATATGGGACCCAGCATGGGGATGTATATCAAGGGCCCAGGATGGGTTCATATGGGGCCCAGGAAGGGGACATATGGGGGTCAGGATGGGGACATTATCAGGGGCCCAGGATAGGAGCATATATCAGTGGGCCACGATAGGGGCATATACCAGGGGCTCAGGTTGGAGGCACATACCAGCGGCCCAGGATGGGGACATATACCAGGGGCCCAGGATGAGCCATAGGGGACATATACCAGGAATAAAGGGTGAGGTACTGTTAGGGCTCAGGATGGGGGGCATATACCAGGAAGAGGCCCAGGATGAGGGACGTATATACCAGAAAGTGGCCCAGTATGGGGGACATATATATACCAGGATGGGGAGCATATATACCAGTATAAGGGACATGTATACCAGAAAGGACTCATAATGGGGACATATATATCAGGATCGGGACATATATACCATGATGAGCCACATATTTACTAGGATGGAGACATATATACCAGACTGGGGACATACAGTATATATACCAGGATAGGGAACATATATGGTAAGATGGGCCCAGGATGGGGGGCATATACACCAGGATGGGAGTCATACAATATATACCAGGATATGTATGGTACAGTATTTACCAGGGTGGAGACATATATACCAGGATGGGGGACATATAGACCAAGATGGATGGGGGACATATGTACATGTAAAGTGTCCAGGATAAGGAAAATTTTCACAGTGGTGGCATGATTATGTGAGGGGGCAGAGTGGTGGGATTATGTGGGGGCACAGTGGTGACATTATTATGTAGGGGGCACAGTGGTGACATTATTTATGTGGGTGCACAGTGGTGACATGTGGGGGCACAGTAGTGGCATTATGTGGGGGCACAGTGGTGACATTATTTATGTGGGTGCACAGTGGTGACGTGGGGGCACAGTGGTGACATTATTTATATGGGGGCACAGTGGTGGCATTATTATGTGGGGGCACAGTGGTAACATTATTATGTGGGGACACAGTGTTGACATAGTGAAGTGGATCAATTAGGCATCTACAGGATCAATCACCAAGCATAGTTTATTTTCCAGCAGCATGGGTTGCTTTTGCAGGGTGTTGTCCTCAAATTAATCATCCTTGTCATCCAGGTAGTACTGCTTGGAGTTCCGGAGATGGACCACTGACACCCAGTGGTTATGACCCTGCCATTAGGAGTCATTTTTCTCAGGGTCTGTGAGCTAGGTTTCAAGACTCTCTGACTCATTATGCTAATCTGGATTTGTTGGAGGCCGCTGTGGCACTTGCTATCAGGGTGAATAGACGTCTCAGGGAGATATGTACACTGACCCGGCTCCCTGTTGTTCTCCACAGGGTGGATGTACCATCCCTTACTTTCTAGTGTCAGGGCCTTCCTTCCCTTTACCATCCCTACCTTGTACCTTTGTTGCACCATGTACTCAGGGTCGGTTTGGCCCGCCAGGACACCGCATAATCCTCCCTTTGCCACACACCCTATCCTCCCCTACTGCATGGAGAGGGCCCGAGGGGCCCCCACTGGAGCTCCCGCTAGTACTAATCATATCGGCACAGCGCACCAATATGATTAGTCTGTGAGCATTAGCAGGGTCGGACTGGCCAACCGGGACACCACAAAATCCTCCGGTGGGCCCCGGTCCCCATAGCTCCATGCCCTACCTTCCTGCTGCATGGAAAGGACCTGAGGGGCAACCACCGGAGCTGCCGCTAGTACTAATCATATCGACGCAGCGCGCCAACATGATTAGTCTGTGAGCGGAAGTCAGACCAGAAAAACGCAATCTCACACTCTACCTCCTGTGCTCTGTGACACTGTGGGCACATGCTCAGGAGGTCAGAGTCTCGGGGCGATGACGCCATCGCCCTGGGACTTTGCTTCTTGTTTGCGCATCGGCAGCAATGTGATCTCGTGCTAGACCCTGGAGGATTGTCATGTTGATGAGGTGAGTATGGTGTCTCTTTTTTCTTCTTCTGGTGCCCAGAATGGAGACATGGGGCCCAGGATCAGGATAGGGGGCATATGGGGCCCAGGATCAGGATGGGGGGCATATGGGGCCCAGGATCTGGATGGGGGCATATGGGGCCCAGGATGGGGTGCATATGGGGTCCAGGATCAGGATGGGGGGCATATGGGGCCTGGGATGGGGGGCATATGGGACCCAGAATGGGGGGAACATAGGGCCCAGAATGGGGATATATGGGGCCCAGGATAGGGGGCATATGGGGCCCAAGATGGGTTCAAATGGGGCCCAGGATGGAGGCATATGGGGCCCAGAATGGGGGGGGACATAGGGCCCAGGATGAGGGTATATGGGGCCCAGGAAGCGGGGCATATGGGGCCCAGGATGGGGGGCATATGGGGCCCAGGATCAGGATGGGGGCATTGGGGCCCAAGATCAGGATGGGGGGCATATGGGGCCCAGAATGGGGGAAATATGGGGCCCAGAATGGGGGGCACATAGGGCCCAGGATGGGGGGCATTGGGGCCCAGGATGGGGCATATATCAGGGGCCCAGGATGGGGGCATATGGGGCCCAGGATGAGAACATATATCAGGGGCCTAACATGGAGGTATATGGGACCTATAATGGGGACATATGGGACCCAGGATGGGGACGTATATCAAGGGCCCAGGATGGGTTCATATGGGGCCCAGGAAGGGGACATATGGGGGTCAGGATGGGGACATTATCAGGGGCCCAGGATAGGAGCATATATCAGTGGGCCACGATAGGGGCATATACCAGGGGCTCAGGTTGGAGGCACATACCAGGGGCCCAGGATGGGGACATATACCAGGGGCCCAGGATGAGCCATAGGGGACATATACCAGGAATAAAGGGTGAGGTACTATGAGGGCTCAGGATGGGGGGCATATACCAGGAAGAGGCCCAAGATGAGGGACGTATATACCAGAAAGTGGCCCAGTATGGGGGACAAATATATACCAGGATGGGGAGCATATATACCAGTATAAGGGACACGTTTACCAGAAAGGACTCAGAATGGGGACATATATATCAGGATCGGGACATATATACCACGATGAGCCACATATTTACTAGGATGGAGACATATATACCAGACTGGGGACATACAGTATATATACCAGGATAGGGAACATATATGGTAAGATGGGCCCAGGATGGGGGGCATATACACCAGGATGGGAGTCATACAATATATACCAGGATAGGGTACAGTATGTACCAGGGTGGAGACATATATACCAGGATGGGGAACATATAGACCAAGATGGGGGACATATCTACATGTAAGGGTCCAGGATAAGGAAAACTTTCACAGTGGTGGCATGATTATGTGAGGGGGCAGAGTGGTGGGATTATGTAGGGGGCACAGTGGTGACATTATTTATGTGGGTGCACAGTGGTGACATGTGGGGGCACAGTAGTGGCATTATGTAGGGGCACAGTGGTGACATTATTTATGTGGGTGCACAGTGGTGACGTGGGGGCACAGTGGTGGCAATATGTGGGGGCACAGTGGTGACATTATTTATATGGGGGCACAGTGGTGGCATTATGTGGGGGCACAGTGGTAACATTATTATGTGGGGACACAGTGTTGACATTATTTATGTGGGCGCACAGTGGTGGCATTATTATGCTTGCCGGCACTGCTGTTATTGGTAAGCCCTGGCGGTAAGCAGGGCCTTACCCTTGGTAATGTATCATTACGCCAAATGTCCAAAGCTACATTAAGGCCAATAGAGGGGTTAGTGTGTAATGGGTGCAGTATATTCAAATGTTGAACAATGGGTTTATTACTTATGCAGTGGGCCTGGTAGCTAAACGGTGGCGCAGCTGTCGTGATCAGTACCAGCGGAAGCTGACCAGAGTGCCACCCAGTGGGTGAGATGCGTCACGAAGGAGGGTATATGTGCACTTCCATAGCCTTTCTGTCCTGGAGCCTGTGATGCACCTGAGAACGTATGTGGAATTCTTTAATTTTCTTATCAGCTTTTGTGTAAACTAATACAAACTAGTGTATTGATTATTGTTATTTATTCTAACATAGAACTCATTCCAACTTGAGGCACCCTGCAGTCTCGGAGTCTGAGACACAATTGGAAGATGCTGCAGAGTCGGCTGATGAGGGTGTGGGCCATCTTCCTCTCATGAAGAGCAACAGGCGTCCTCAAGTGGTGCTGGGCGGGACTCATCGTCCTCTGTGGAGCCAGCTCAGGAGCAATCATTGTCATCTGGTCAACCCCAGCCACCAGGGGACCATGCACTGAGTGCGGCAGAGAGCTTTCCCATGCCCAGGTGTCCCGTAACGTCACCAGTGAGACGTCGCCCTAGGGGTCGGAGGAATTTTTCAGCCAGCAACCTCTGGCGCAACATGACCACAGGGGTCTTTCAAAACCTTGCGAGGCCTGTGACCAATGATGGGGAGGAAGTCTTTGCACGCAGCCTCAGCAGCTATTTGCGTGAGATACCGCACCCACTGAGACTGCGTTCAAGGGCTGCCATCCAAATTGTCCTGGATGCTTGTCTGCCACCCAATCATCCCTGATTAGTGTTTAACATGCTGGAGGGGTGGCAGAACTCACCAGATAATTTACTGGACCGAACAAACACCCAGCATCCAGCACCACCATCAGCCTCGTCATCCTCACAATGTCACCAATGCCCCACCAGTCACCCTCATGCCACCCACTCAACCTGTAAGGTCCTTACAAGAAGAGCTACTCCTGGCTCTGGAGGTCGTGAATACCCAAGGAAGGCTGGAAGACCCGACCTACACCGACCTGTAGATTTTCTTGTGGGTCAGTGTCCCCTTCTGGCCATGGCTCATGGGGAAAGACTGTTTTTGTGATGTGTGCCATATGTTCAAAAAATGTTGATGTAGTTAGGATGTTATTTTATGGAAGTACATTTTTCCTTTACCAAATAAAATCTCAGTGTTTTATTCAGACAGAACATGGAAAAGATACATTTAGAAAAAAAGAGAGTGAAAAACCGGACACTGGTTCCAGGTGTGGGCTAATCAGCTCCTCAATGAGGACTGCAACAATTAGGCTTCAGTGTTGCTCTGCTCTAGCACAAGTCCATTATGTATAAAAAAGGAAAATGAGTGGCACTCACCAAGTTGCTGTATGTGATTTTTAATCCATCACAGGGTTACAGGTGCAGGGAGGGAAGGGGTGCAGGGTCGGACAACAGTCGGCTGTTTCACGCGATCAGCGCTTCAACAGGTCTTGGACCCTGCACCTGTAACCCTGTGATGGATTAAAAATCACATACAGCAACTTGGTGAGTGCCGCTCGTTTTCCTTTTTTATACTCAAAGATACATTTGTACATCACACATTTCATGCTAGGAGTCCACAATGCATGCTTTTCCGTTGTTTTAGCAAACAGAAAGCCAGGCATATTAATGATGTGTTTGGCCACCAAACAGTTAGGGGCCAGTCACAAAGTCGGCCAACCAGGGAGGGCTGACCCTTCGGTTTCCCAACTAAAACACCACTTAATGGACACAGTGTGTACATCACGACATGGTTATGGTTTTTGGACAGTTAAAACTGCATGTATGGTGGTCCTATTTACATCACAGCCCTTAACAGACACATGAACGTAACAACAACATAAGTGTGTAGAGAAGCCCTACCTTAGGTGTGATACTTTGCCGCATTGGGGTATTGGTGTTATGTGAGGGCAGGCACCAGAACTAAGAAATCTCATATGTGGGTATGGTCATGAGGCTACATGCCTGACATTTAACAGCATTACAGCGTAAATGACAATGCAGACTATGAACATGGCCAGGGAACATACTGCCGGAGCAGCGGACAGCTAAACATTGGACGCCGCCACCGCGGATAGGACTCAATTGGGTAGGGTATGACACACCGCCGGTAATTAACCCAATTAGCTGACACCCACAGAGTGGTGTTTGGGGTCAGGTTATTCATCAATCTGTACTCAGCTGCACATGTCCACAACACTGCGTACTCAGGGGATAGTGGATCAGCTCAATGCACACATATGTCCATGGGATATATACTCCAATGAGCCCTGATTAGCACTCATCATTAAACTCACAATTGACACACATTGTAGGCAATTTTAAGGCTGATTCCATTCAAAAATCGCATGCGTTTCGTGGATGGCACACGGACCAAACTGGAATTACAGTCGGACAGCTCTCGGATGTGAACATAGAAAATGTCGGACAGGGGGGGCGTGGCCTGCACGCTGATCGTGGTGGCTGCATAGACTGGGCTCTCCTGCTCCATAGGATCATTATCGGCACATAACGGCTTTCCCCATCGGCCCGGGCTCATGATGACACGTGGCAGGTCGAACAGGCGGGCTTCCCCTCCTCGTTTGCCGGACTTCTTCCCCGGAGGGCAGACTGTGCATGCTGCTGGAAAGATGGTGCCTGTCTCCCCAGCCAGATCTTCCCGCTCTTCCTGCGGCTCCAATAGAGGTGAGACTCCCCCACACAGCAGCAGCAGCTCTGCCCCGCTCACAAGAGGGGACATGAAAGACTTTCTAACTACAATGAGGGCCTCCCTGAAACAGGATATGCACGAGATGCTGAGAGAGATAAGAAGAGACCTGAACTCCCTGGGGGATAGAACAGCCCATGTAGAAGGCAAACTAGGAGAATATGCCACTACCATCAACGCCTTAGTAGATGAAAATGCTGCACTACGGAATGAGCTCTCCTCAGTGCATGACAAACTGTATGATCTGGAAGACAGGTCTAGAAGGCAAAACATAAGAGTCCGAGGCATTCCAGAGGAGATTGCTGATAAAGAACTAGCTCCTTTCATGCTGAGATTTCTGTCCTCTGTGTTACCTGACTTGCCTCTGGGAGACCTGGCGATAGAGAGGATTCATAGAACCCCGAACACCTAGGACCTTCCGTACCCAGAGATGTACTGGCCAGAATGCTCAGGTTCCCCACAAAAGATGCCTTCGTACAGCAGATGAGAAAACCCCCTTTGTTGCCTGGGGAGTTTCAGGGACTGCAGGTGTTCCCTGACCTGTCGCCAGCCACTTTGGCGAAGCGTCGGGCGTATGCACACGTGTGTGCGGCCCTTAGGGACGCCAATACTCGCTACAAGTGGGGTTTCAATCCAGTGACATTAATAATTCATCATGATGACCGGATGGTTACTTGCTCCTCACCAAAGCAGGCAGAGGACAGATTGTCTTCATGGAGGATTCCCTTTGCTCTGTCAATTACTAAACCAACGGGGAAAAAGAAGGTGACCACGGAGTGGTCCACGACCTGAAGTGGAGAACGGGATGGTCCTGTGGACGGAGCATCAGACAGCCGCCTCTGAGGCTAATTCCTGAACGGTACATTTGTACTGTGCCCCTGGATAGCAGATTTTTTGGTTCTGCTCGTTGCCCGAGGAACTGGGCTTTTTGACCCGGGTACGTGGAGATAGTTCCCGACTTGTTGACTGTTTTATTTTTATTTTGTTTGTTTTTTCTTCACCTTTTTTGGTTGATGGTTGTTATCTCTTCGTATTTGTTTCTTTTTTTGCAGCAATTCATTTATGTTTTAGCATTCCCTATTAATCTGTCCCTTATGGTACCTTTACACGCCGCCACAACAGGATGCATACAACCCGCTACAGGCTACGATTGTAGCTTGTAGCGCCAATATAGCCCGTAATAGCGGCGTGTGAAGACGGGACGACACAGCCGGCCACAGATACCTCTGTATCCGTGCACTGCCCATAAACAGAAAGCTACATCGCCGATTGTAGCGAGCTGTATCAGCGTGTAAAGAAGCTACAGAAGGGAACTCTGGACACCCGGCGATGTAGCTGCAATGTAGCTAAGGCGTGACCCAGGCTCCGTGATACCGCACCCCTTCAGCGATCATTGGTGGAAGATGCTGCGTTACGATTGGCCCTTGCCTCACAGCCCTCCATCTTGGATGAGCTGTCCCTTCAGCACTACACATACGCGCCGTATGCACGATCATATAGTAGTACAATTACGCGGACACACACTTGAACGAAAAATCATAAATGGCCCATGATCTACATACATTGTGCACATCCTCTCAACACATGATAACGAATAATGCTGTACACAGCGCACAAGTGTGTGTTACGTACCGCTCTGGCTTATTGTACAGCAGCTGCCGTAGAAGTGTTCCGTGTGTGGCACTGCGCGCAGCGCGCACACAGATGCACACAAACCCATACCACATCGAAAGAGATTACTCAGTACACAGATCATAGCCGTGTTGTACGGACTGCACTGTGGGTCTTCTGCAGTAGGGGCCGCATATGTGTGTCGGCCGGGTCACTGCGCGTTGGGCTACTTAAAAAGGTGCGTCACCCCGACAGCGGCCGTAATGACGTCATGACGTTGGTTTCATTTTCACTCTGCCTGCAAGGTGCCAGCCCCGCCTCTGCACACACCATAGCAGTCATAGCAGCCGTTCACCGCGCTGCAACGTGGGGGATGGCGGAGCTGATCATCCTCATCGATCAGTGCGACCGTCGGGACTATTGGGGCCACCATCACCACCGGCACCGCAGGCTGCGCAATCGGTGCACCGTGCGGCGGATCCAGCGGGCCCTGCTCTGCCAACTGGGGGTACAGAGGACAGTAAAAGCGATCCAAAAAAAGATCGCTGACTTGAAGCACAAGTGCCCAGGTCGCATACTGGACATCCGTGCCAGGATTGCCAGGCTGCGTGGTGAGTAATTGTTGGCCCAAAACACACACCGCCACATGTGCATGTCCCACAATACCCCAAAAAGGATGGCAAGATATCACAAGGGACAGTGTGGCCTACACAATCAAACACATCTTCACAGTGTTGTGCTCATCCACTCAGCCCTAAAAATGGCTCACACGCACAGTACATGCATACAACATGAGTGTATGCATCCAGCATCACCTGGTTGATGCTAAGTAAGGCTGGGGTCACACACACAGATATCTGGCCACATATTGTTTGCAGATCTCTGTTTGCAGTCAAATCATGGACAGATGTTTACATTTGTAGACAGCCTCAAAATGGAACAATGTGTCCATGCTTTCACTGCAACCAGAGATCTGTGAACAATATCTGGCCAGATATCTGTGTGTGTGTGACCCCAGGCTTAGCCGTCAAATACATAGCCACACAAGCTATTTGTAGGACAACAATGTGTATGTATGATATTATAACGTCTTTTCTGTTCAAATTTCAAACTAGATGCCGAATCCTCATCTGAAGAAGGGCCCCATGCCCCACCCCCAGGTGGCCCATCAAGAACACCGCCACATCAGGCTGAAGTGGCACCCTTGTCCCCAGGGTCAACACCTTCCCCCGGCCCTCAGGAGCCAGACGTGCCCTCACCTACCGGGACAGAGGACGTGGAGGACCAGTCAGCACCTGGCAGCCCGCTGGAGTGTGACCAGCTGTCCCCATCTGCCTGGCTGCCGGAGGAACACATCACCTCCCCACAGGAGGGCGAGGAGCTGCAAGCACCTGGCGGCCCAGAGGAGGGTTTGCCCCGTAGCCCAGGACCACTATTGCCCCTGAACCACATAATGTGGCCACGGAGCCCCAGCCCGGGAGTAACACCACCTCCCACTGTCTCGAGCTCAGTGGCGAGTCCTGGGGTGACCATGTCCCCACACAGTGACTATGGTGGTAAGTGTGTTATGTTGCCACAGACTCCCTGCACACTGTTGCTTAAATTTCATCTGGGCCAAAACTATTTCTCTAAACAAAGTAAACCATGTTGGTTCACCATTTTTGCAGATGGTGAACGTGCGGGTGCATATGGATGGAGCTTGACCCCATCTCTCTCCCCGTCTGATGGTGAAGTGGAGTTGGAGGAACAGGGTAAGTGGATGGTTGTGGCCAGTCATGACTACCCATCAGCAGCGACGACTGTGTACTAAAGTGTGTGTTTACTCCCAATACAGGTGCCCCTACCATGGAGGAATTCATCCAGGCCCATCAGGCATTTGTCGGCCGTATGACCAGGGCTCTACAGCGTGGCCTGCAGGACCTTGGCCGGCTGGCTCAAATGCTGGCGGCCCTACAGCCACAACATGGATCCCACCCATGAATTTGATGGATGCATTGTATCCTGGCCAAACATGGCCCCACAAACTGTTGTCCTAGTTGGACCATACAATTTTCACACTTTGGCTTGTTGCCTTGCAAAAGTGAAAAATTTCTTGTTTCTTTTTTTTGCCCCCGTTGGGCTCTTTTCTTATAGTGTCCCACATTGGGACCATCACGAGTGTGGACTGGCTAGCCCTTTGCCTACAATACCTATACTGTCCCACATTGGGACCATCACGAGTGTGGACTGGCTCGCCCTTTGCCTACAATACCTATACTGTCCCACATTGGGACCATCACAAGTGTGGACTGGCTAGCCCCATCTGGCCTAAGCATTCTGTGTATCATGGCAAATGTCTGTGACACATGTATGTTTACAATACAATGCTGGTGTAAGCTTTTTTCTACGCTCCGTCATGTGACCTTACTAATATTTGGTGCCCAAACCTCACCATGAGCTAACTATGTTAGGCACATCACAACATCCCTTTGTGAATGTGCTAACACATTCCAAAGGAACCGATGGTGATCCTGCTCTGCGAGCAGTGGGCCATATTGTGTGGCTTGGGGAAACCTATTATTGCCCACACTACCATTCACCCACACAAACCCCCACAATCCTTATTCCTAAATAAATACACAATTGTGGGCATCAAACAATTTTATTCCAGGCTGGATCAAAACTAAAATCACAAATAATATGCTGTAATACAGCCAAAACAAAATGTCTAATTAGCCCAAAAGCCAAGAAAAAATATTTAAAAATATAGGAGAAACCTCCAAATTATACAGTCCAGACTGCCAATTCTGTGCATTGGCTACTAGTGTCCAACTTCTTCTTCCTCTGTCGGCTCTGACAATGCCGGATCCCCCCTCCTCTCAGGGCAGCCCCGACCTGCCCGAGAGCGTCTTGTTGAACGACGACGTGTTGGGGGGGGATGGGTTGACTGTGGCGGGGCCGGTCTTCTCACGGGCCGAGATGGGGCAGCAGGGGAAAGGGGCCATACATTGTGTTGCATGGGGGGGGGGACGTGGCATCCCCATTGAAGGGCCCCATCATCGGCAGCATCAGCGGCATTGTTGAAGACCCTCAGAAGGATCTTTTTTTGGAGCGGCTCCATCCCTCGCAATCTGTCGCTCATGTAGAGGGCGGTGTTGTCGATGTGGGTCCGCTGTTCGCTCAACAGCACGCGTCAGGCCCAGGTGGCCAGCTCTGTCTCTGGTGGTGCAGGACGTCGGCGGCGATGGATCCCGGAGCTGGGACCTGGGCCTGGACCCACATCACTCGCCCCGCCCTCCTGCTCAGCCCCAGATGTCATGGGCTGAGCATCATCAGCGACAGATTCCTCCGCAATGGAGCCGTCCTCTTCTGGGGCCTGTGGGTGGAGAAAAAAAAACCGCATTAGTGAAGGCAATATCAACTCAATACATTCACAACAGGACTCTAGATACCACTCCCACACACACCAAGGCCAACTAACAGAATGGAAAATGATGAAAAACACAGTAAAGCACAAAAGGTTAAAGACCACAACACCAGTGGTTCTCCTGTACACTCACCTCGACCATTCCAGGAGCTCAGCTCAATACATAATTAGGTGTTCGTCACGGAGCCGTAATCCAATATTAGGACATGTCACCACAACACCTTGATACTGGGGGCTGTGCTGCCCAATGACACATATTGGCCACCTTTCCATTTGGACTCCTATTATGGTGAGAATCCACCACACAGTCAACTACCTATAACCCACTAGCAACAAAGCCAACACACATGTGTGACCGCACCATTTACTAAATGGTACTATGTGGCTGTTTGAGAACAAACCACCTGCTATCTTGAAACCCTTAAATAAGTCACCTAAACATACCAAGATGTTGTGGAAGATGCAACATTGGAATACGGCTGCAAGCATAGAATTGAAAAGCCTTCAAAGTCATGGAAGGAGGGCAGATAGATTGACACCCCAAGGTTTCCCGCAGCAAGGAGGAAAATTTGAAAAAAAGTTTGGTGTGAAGGATTTATACAAGCACACATGTGAAGGAAACATTGTGGGGCACCACTGACACAGAATCACCCACCTCCTGTGGCGCAGATGGTGATGCAGCTGGGCCTACATGGGACGCAGCAACGGGGCAGTTGGTCGTCGTTTCATGCGGGCGAGCCTCGCCCAGGATGAAGGTGAAGAGGGGATAGTACCATAGGGTAGGTGATGGTACCTCCTCAGCTCCAGCCCCTGAGCGACGGCGCTGGTACAGAATGTGAGCCCGCATGAACGCCGACCTCATGTTCTTTATCTTAAGTGCCACCATATGCTGGTCCCACCTCTTGCCTACCCTTGGCCTCCAACCGATTTGCCAGAGCCACAAGAGTCCTGTAGGCCTCGGCCCTCGCTGCCCGATTTTTATATTCCGGCAGCGAGCTGCGCCACAAACATTCGTGCCGCTGATACTCCGTGAGAAGCTGGGTCTCCAATTCCACAGTACCCCTCGGCATCTGCCGATGACAAAACACACCAAAGACAGACAGTCACAACACAAAGCATACCGACATTTCAAAACTTGCAAAAATGCTACACATGCTCATTAACTTTCTACAGGGATAATCTATGCAGCTATTTTGGTGGAGTGAAACTTTGCATGAGTGGGGCATTTTCTCTATCTCACAACGCCACAAACTCAAACACATGTATGCAGCCAAAATCTAGCACCGGATATCGGTGTCCACCTACAGATGTTTCATACATGATTTAAGTCCACAATGTACCTATTGAAACACACCTTGACACGGTGTGTGCGTACATACCTGTAGAGGGCAACATGTGACCAAACACATTGTTTGCTAACTAGTACCTGGGCAGTGTCCTAAATGGTTAGGGGTCACTATATGAGAGAGGAGGGCTGGGTGTGTGCCAACACTGCACATACTACATGTAATGTGCACCCAGATGATGATGTTGGTGTTCCTCCAGACGTGGAAGTACAATTTTAACACATGTACCAAACATCGCTGGAATGTACGGCACAATTCTACCACCCCTGAAATGTTGATGTGAAGTACCAGCCAAAAAATAACACCTTGCTCTGTTGCAATTGCAAAAAAACAGAAGGTGCAATACATACTTACACTATATAAGTAGAGGCACTACCTGGCTATTGGGCGACACAGAATAAGGTTGACATATTTAATAATACCTGTAAAAATTTACATGCCGCATAAAGCATGGCCATACACACATCGCCTAAGCTGCCTGTGCCAGAACCATCTGCGTTAATTACATTTTCATAGAAACCGCTAAAGAGGCTTACCGTCAGAGCAACAGAAGTCAAACAGGACACTAGTAGCTCAATGCACATCGACGTCTGGACAAGGTGCAGTGGCCATTGCCCTGGCTTTATAGTCCGGTACACCAATCACAGCGGACACAATTATGCACATCGTGATGGGGCACCTGGGTGCGGATTAGACTTCCGCTAATTGGTGGAGATCGCTGATTCGTGATAGGTTGGCGGCCCTTTAAAAGCTGCCCATGCCGCCAAACATTACGCTTGCTGGCCAGACCCATTAGGTAAGTTCTTGTGGACACACATGGAATTTGCGCAGGGTGGGGTGCATATGTTGATGTTCTTGGAGAGCGCCGGAGACTGCTGTAGCGGACTATATAGGGGTTTGTATTGTTGGGGACGATATAGTGTACTGTGTGGATTTGGAGTAGGCATTTTGTCTGGCCCTTGACACTTTTGTTGAGATACATTGCTGTGTTTGTTTCCAGACAACATAGAGGAGAATGGATGCATGACTGTAGACAGAACTGTGTAACTCATGTCGAATGGATCGATTTCTGCATACTGGTTGTGGCCAATGGAGACTGGGTCCAACAGGAATCGGATCACACATGGCTTTGAGGTGTGGCGCTCCAGACATAGCATAGATGTGTACTAAAAATGACACCTTCCAAAACATATGAAACCATGTAGAAGCATCCGCATTCATGTGCAATGTTGTTTGGTTCATGTAGCCTTTCCTCAACCTTCCATATCGGGGTACGTCACATTTGTTATTAGTCTAATTTTTACTGTAATCAATTGACATTATGGGCTGTGTAATGGCTTCTGGGACCTGTTTGAGCAACATTATTGGTGACACATAGGGCTGGGCGATTAATCGAATTAATTCGATTAATTCGCCCCCTGATGTGGCCACGATTGTTGTTTTATCAACAATCGTGAAATTCGATTTAAAATGGCGGCATTTCCGGTCCGCGTCACCTGGTACTTCCGGTGCACACTGCGGTGCGCTCCGCCTCCTCCCCGGCCGGTGCTGGACAGGCCCGGACACTAGGGGGCCGCCAACCTCCGCCTCCTCCCCGGCCGGTGCTGGACAGGCCCGGACACTGGGGGCCGCCGACCTCCGCCTCCTCCCCGGCCGGTGCTGGACAGGCCCGGACACTAGGGGGCCGCCGACCTCCGCCTCCTCCCCGGCCGGTGCTGGACAGGCCCGGACACTGGGGGCCGCCGACCTCCGCCTCCTCCCCGGCCGGTGCTGGACAGTCCCAGACACTAGGGGGCCGCCGACCTCCGCCTCCTCCCCGGCCAGCGGTGGTTGGCAGCAGAGCGCAGCATGGCTCCGGCGCTTGACAGGCCCGGACACCGGGGGCCGCCGACCTCCGCCCTGGACTGGTGTGAGGAGAACTACGCTGTGTCCTGTGAGTGTACATCGCCGAGTTCTGTGAGTATCCAGTGCACTGTGTGTATACAGAGTGTGCATGGTGTATACAGAGTGTGCATGGTGTATTCAGAGTGTGCATGGTGTATACAGAGTGTGCATGGTGTATACAGAGTGTGCATGGTGTATACAGAGTGTGCATGGTGTATACGAGTGTGCATGGTGTATACGGAGTGTGCATGGTGTATACGGAGTGTGCATGGTGTATACGGAGTGTGCATGGTGTATACGGTGTGTGCATGGTGTATACGGTGTGTGCATGGTGTATACGGTGTGTGCATGGTGTATACGGTGTGTTGTGCATGGTGTATACGGTGTGTTTGTGTGCATTGTGTATACGGTGTGTGCATGGTGTATACGGTGTGTGCATGGTGTATACTGTGTGTGCATGGTGTATACGGTGTATACTGTGTGCACGGTGTATACGGTGTATACTGTGTGCACGGTGTATACGGTGTATACTGTGTGCACGGTGTATACGGTGTATACTGTGTGCACGGTGTATACGGTGTATACTGTGTGCACGGTGTGTACGGTGTATACGGTGTGCATGGTGTATACGGTGTGTACTGTGTGTGTACGGTGTGTGTATGGTGTATACGGTGTATACTGTGTATTCTGTATACATATATACTGTGTATTCTGTATACATATATACTGTGTATTCTGTATACATATATAAAAAAAAAAATCGAGATTTAAATCGAAAATCGTCCATAGGGTTAAATAAAATCGAGATTTTGATTTTTCCCAAAATCGCCCAGCCCTAGTGACACATGTCCCTTTCTAACTCACCTAGGTGCAGATGTGTGAATTTGGGGACCTCCGATTGAAGTTGATGTACAGGAGCCCACTCTCATTCGCCGTGTTCCATTTTGTTTGGGGTGACTACTGGGTGTTTGCCGTCCCTTGCTTCAGGGATGTGTTTTGGGCCCACACAAGAGATCCCATCCTCTTGGCTATAGTGTGTAATGGAAAAGAGGTGTGGCTTGCGGAACCTGCTGACTTGGCCACATTTTGGTCTATGTACTCATGTTGTGCTTTCTCATCTACAGGTGCTGATATTGAGGATGCAGAATATCCATGACCGCAATGTTATCGTGGCTCTTGCGTTGGTGGAAGAGCAAATGTGGCTTCAGGATCGTTATGAAAGGTTGATGAGGCGCAGACAGCGGCGGTTGTGGACCCGTGATTGGCTTCTCAGGCGGGAAACCCGGGGCCACATGCAGCTGTTGCGGGAGCTGGAGATTAACTGTCCTGATGATTACCGAAACTATCTCCGTATGCCCGAGGACTGTTTCACCTTCCTATTGGAGCGTGTTGGGCCAATGATAGCGCGTCAGGACACTATAATGCGGCCATCAGTATCAGCTGCTGAGCGGTTGGCGATCACTTTGCGGTTCCTGGCTACAGGGCAGTCCATGACATCACTCACATACATGTCACGTGTCTCCCTGCCCCTGCTGAGCCGCCTGATCCCTGAAACGTGTTGGGCCATCTGGAGAGCTCTGCAGCCAGCCTACATGAAAATGCCTCTAACCGCCGCAGAATGGGTGGAAGTATCCCGAGGCTTTGAAACCCGGTGGAACTTCCCCAACTGTGGCGGGGCATTGGATGGTAAGCACGTGAGGATTACCAAACCTGCCCACTCTGGCTCTTTGTATTTCAATTACAAAGGGTATTGTAGTATAATCCTCATGGCTGTAGTGGATGCCAACTATGAGTTCCTCTACGTGGATGTTGGAATGCCTGGTCGCAACTCAGATGGGGGGGTGTTTGCCCGAAGCTCCTTGGCAACACTACTAGGGAATGGTGGGCTAAACCTACCCTCAAATGAGCACATGACCGAACATCTCAACTTTGCGTTTGTGGCGGATGAAGCATTCCCACTTCAGGAACACCTACTGCGGCCATATCCCCAGAGGGCCCTTACTTCTGAGAGACGCATTTTCAACTACCGGCTATCCCGGGCCCGCCGTGTAGTTGAAAATGCGTTTGGGATAATGGCGAATAGATTCCGGATTTTTCATACGCCTATACATATGAAACCGGAGTCTATTGACGCGGTAGTGGTGGCCTGCTGTGTGCTGCACAACTTCCTGCGTCGTAGGGATAGAGCATCATACACGCCAGGAGGTTATGTAGATAATGCCGACGCTACAACAGGGGAGCTCCGTCCAGGGTCTTGGCGTGATGATGGCCATGTGATTGTGCCACTCCAGCCGCAGAGCCATGGCCGCACTCGGCAGGAGGCCAGGGACAGTAGAGACGCTTACTGCTCCTACTTCAATGGGTCTGGTGCAGTGAGCTGGCAGGACCAGGCCATATAATGTGGCTGGCTCTGGGAGTTGCTTTTTGTGGTTTCAATGGAGGTGACAGCAGGTTAGCTGCACCCCTTTAATTTTTGGTTGACCTTTTTCATTATCTTTGTTTTCATTATGTGCATGAGGTTTCATTATGTAGTTAGTTAGTTTAGGTATTTGTTGAAACTTTTTTTTTTCCATGCACAGTTTGCAATGTGTGGTGATTTGGTTATCCGTTTAATGTGGCTGATTAATGTCACCTGCTCTTGAATTGTACATTGTTTTAACTTTCTGTTTATTTTGTTTGCACAAGACAAGGTCAAGAATCATGAAATATATTAAACCTTTTTCTGTTGGATCCAAAATCATCTGTGTGAGCCTGATTACTTGGTGGAGGAGGGCAATGTGATGCAGGGTTGGGTGGGGGCCTGGGATGTCATAGCCACCTATTGGCTGGGATTGTGCACACAATATGTGTGGGTAGGCATGTTTTTCTGAAAGTATTTTCGCCAACAGTGTTTGTGGCCATTGTGCGTACATGATCCTTTAATTTTGTTGTAGGCAGAGGGTCCCCTGCACACAGCACATTGATGCAGGACCTATTCTTGTCAGGGGTTTTCTAATACACTGTTACACAGATCTTTGACTTGTTGCCTTGGAAGCTGTTCCACTACATTCACATCTGTCTGCACATATATTAAACCCCATTCAGCCTGTAGTCACACATACTTCGCCACAGTTGTCACAGATAGAATTTTGACAGAAAATGCACATACTGTGTGTTGTAAGCCGCTAATGTGTGCCACACAAACGCACCTCAGTGCAATCGGCACACGCGGCTGTCACAAGCGCTGATCGTGCGTGACAAGGCAAACACTTGTACTACGCACACATAGCCCCGGACCGCTACTTTAATACACACGGGATATGTGACTGGCCACCGCTCTAGCGTGACCCATTACCATCGATTTCGAGGCATTCGCCAGGCTCCGCCATGTCACAACCGCTTATTCCGTGCCACACTCCGCTCACTAGTACGGCACGTCTCGGCCATCCGCCCTTTCCGTCGTGCACTCCGTAGTGTTGGCCAATGGTTGTGGTTTGGGCGCGGCGTACAGGTCTGTGGCACGCCTATTTGTTTTACGTCCTGCCTTTGTTGCTCCCAGATCACTCTGTGGTGGCGGTGTGTAAAGCTGGTACGCTGAGCTACAGACGGCTACTTGCGACACCCGGCGATGTATCTAGCTGTAGATGTGGCGTAGCGTAGCGCACCTTGTGGCGGCGTGTAAAGAGGGTGCGGTTCCCGTTGGTAACCGTTCGGCCGTGCTCGTGCACGTGAAGTAGCCGTTGGTATCCATCCTGTTGTGGCGGCGTGTAAAGGTACCATTAGGGTACCTTTACACGCGGCTACATTTCTAGGGTGGCTACAGGTAACTTACTGGTTGCAGTGAAATCATGGAGAGATTATTCCATTTGTACACAGCAACAAGATAGAACCTTGTCTCCATGATTTCACTGCAACCAGTAAGTTACCTGTAGCCACCCTAGAAATGTAGCCACGTGTAAAGGTACCCTTACTGCGGAGTCAGCCATGGTTTCCAGCTTATATCCTTACTATTGTGATCAATATTGGGGGATCGATGGGTCTCCGTGGGCCGACATAGCTTTGATCTCTGATTCTATACAATGAGTTTAAAATTAATGTCACTCAATGTTAAGGGGATGAACTCCCCGGGTAAACGATCAATGGTGTGGAGGGAGGTGAGGAGATCTAGGGCGGAAATTATTTGTCTTCAGGAAACCCACTTATTGGAATCAGATAATTTTAGGTTCCATAACCCCAAATTCCCTCATATATTCTTTGCCAATAATTCAGTTAAGACAGCAGGAGTGTGTATCATGATTAAGCATACCGTGGCCTTTAAATTGGAGGGTTTACATATAGATCCGGGCGGCAGATTGTTGGTGCTGGTCTGCACTTTAAATGGAGTCTTGCACACCATTTCATCACTCTATGCTCCTAACACGGGCCAATGCAAATTTGTGAGACGTGCACTACAGACTGTCAAATCATTGGCGCGAGGTGGTAAGATTGTTTGCGGAGATTTTAATCTTCCGATGAAGCGGGACCTTGATTGTTCCCATCGGGGGGGTGGAGGTTGGGGAGAGTTGAGGTTGCTTGCCCTTGAGTTTCAATATCATGATCATTCCCATGCAGCGGAGCGGGATTACTCCTTTTTCTCCCCTCGGCATCATACATATAGTAGATTGGACTATTTTGTAGTGGATGATGCTGTCTTGTCCGGATGCCTCAGTTCTGAGATAGGGTTGATAACCTGGTCTGATCATGCCCCTGTTTTCCTCACTATAGCTTTGTCACACCAGGCTCCCCCGGCTTTTAGGTGGCGCTTGAATGATGGCCTTTTGCTGAACGAAGATGTGGTGTCCAGGATCTCCTCAGAGTTGTCTCTGTATTTTCAATTGAATGATACTGGAGAGATCACTGACGAGACGTTGTAGGCAGCCCATAAGGCGGTCCTGAGGGGACTATTTATACAACAAGCAGCAGCTTTGAAACGTAAGAGGGAAGGGGACAGGAATACGCTGTTATCCAGGTTGTGGGTCCTGGAGTCCCTTAATAAGTCGGCTGTATCCCCATCTGTCACAGCGGAAATTTTTGCTATAAGATTTAAACTCCGGGATTCTATGCTGCCCTCATATGCTCATAATCTGAGCAAACTGAAAACGAATTGGTACTCTATGGGGGACAGGGCTGGGGCCCTTCTCGCCCGTAGAGTCAAAAAAAAGAGAGGCTAAATCCAGGATCATATTTTAAGCCCTGGAGGCCAACCTGTCAGAAACCCCGTAGAGATTGCTGCAGAGTTTGCTAAATATTATGCAGGCCTATACAATCTTAGAAATGACCCCTTGACTCCCAAGCCCACAACTCAGGGTATTGCAGAATACCTTGATTCTATCAACTTACCCGCTGTTTCTGAGGATCAATTAACCTTTTTAAACGCCCCCTTCAGGGTAGATGAGATACAGGCGACCATTAAACAAACTAAGAAGAAGAGCGCCCGGGTCTCTCCCTCGGCAAGAGTTTTTCACTGGGGTTTCTTGTCGGAGCCCTTTCAGATAACTAACGGTACCTGACAGGGGTGTCCCCTTTGCCTATAATTTTTGCCTGTGTATGGAGCCTCTCGCGAAGAGGATTAGAGCCAACTCTGACGTTGCGGGCCTGGTGGTGGGGAGGGAGGCTCATAAAATCAGCCTTTACATGATGATGTTATTATTTCATGTGTGAATATAGGGCCTTCATTCTTGCATTATGTCTGAGTTGAGGAAATTTAGCGTGGTCTCCTACTATAGATTAAATCCGTCCAAATCTCTGGTGCTCCGGTGGGGGTCCCTGTCTCCTGCCGGGGCCACCTGGGGGAGGCGTTCCATTTTCAGTGGTCGTCTGACGGTATCCCTTATTTGGGAATAACTTTGACTTCCTCGGCAAAGACAATTAAAACAAATTTCCACAACCTATATACAAAAATTAAAGCCCTTCTGGAAGACATGCATCAGATAATGACCTCGTGGTCCGTCCGAATTAATGCATTTAAAATGATAGCCCTCCCCAAGATCCTTTATTATTTCAGATCCCTTCCCCTCGACATACCCAAAAAACTGATTCTCCGCTTGCAACTTTTAGCTAATAAATACATCTGGGCAAATAAGACGCCACGTGTAGTAAAAAAGGTCTTGTACCTCCCCCTGGAGCCAGGGGGGATGGGAGTTCAGAGTTGTTGACCTACCATAGGGCCTCGGTCTTAACGGGGCTCAGGATTGGTGGCACATGGATAAGGACCACAGGTGGTTACAAATTGAGAAACTCTACACTAGACGAGGCTCCACTCGCTCGACACTGGAGTCTGAGGTACTCCGGACGGGTACGGCCTCGCCTGTATTACCTACAATGAGAGCTGCCCTGCGCCTATGGAGGTCTCTCGCCTCTACACTTCTTAGAATTCCTAGGGGTTCACTCTCGGTGCTTGCTATAGAAACTCATATTCCTTACCTAAACTCCAACCCTGGCGTTCTGCTGGTATTCAAACAATATCGGATTTGGAAGGACCCTCGGGTGTGATTCCCTTTGATCTACTATCCCGAAAACATCCAGGGTTAAGAAAATTTTTCTACCAGTATTTACAATTGAGACATTTCTTACATGGTGTCCCCATACTTCTTCTCCTTTGCTGGACACATGGATAGGAGGATCAATGGATACTTCCTGGTCCCGGGTTCTAGCTCAAAGGGAGTCTCTATTTTATACAAAGTATTGATAGATTCTGATTAAGGGGTAAAACTTCCTTACATGCAGAGTTGGGAGCAAGAATTGGGGGTGGTTCTGGAGTCAGAGGAGTGGAGGGACATTATTTCTGAGATCAGGAGGGTATCCTCATGCACGACCCACTTGGAACAGCTGAAAAAAATCACACATGAGATGGTATCGCTGCCCAGAACTGGTTGCCAGATTTGGCCCGCAGTACTCCCCCTGTGTTGGCGAGGCTGCGGTCAGGTCGGCACCCAGACACATATTTGGTTTCCTGCCCAGTTTTGTCAAATTTTTGGAAAGGGATGGAACAGTTGATCTTGGGAGCCACTGGGATCCGGCTGCAACTCACTCCTCCACAGCTGTCCTGCATATGGGCCTCGAGGCAATACCCAGGATTGTTAGAGGAACCATTTCCCACATATTGATAGCTGCCCGCTCTTCAATTGCATTCAAATGGAAGGAGACTTCCCCGCCATCAGCTGTGGACGTAGTGGAAAGGGTTAATTTACATTGTAAATATGAGCTGGCTCTGGCACAGTCCCGATCCGCAAAGAAAAAATCGACTCTGATTTGGGACCCGTGGATGACAAGTTCTTATTATATTGCGTAACTTGAAGTGTTAATCCTTACGAAGTTTGGGTGGTCATTGTTATCATTGTTGGCTCTTACTGCTTGGGCCTGGCACTAAAGTTTCAATTTGTGAAAATAGTGGAATGCTGTATTCCCTAAAAGTTTGATTATTGATTATGCTGCAATTGTTCCTTTGGTTTTCCCCCCCCTTTTTTTTTTTTCTCCTCCTCTCAGGTTTTCCCCCACTACCTCCCCCCCTCCTCTACCTTACTCCCTTCCCAATTTAATTCCTACTACTCTTCTCCCTCATGTGCCCTCAGTGAGAACTGCTAGGCGGCATTAAATGTGGTATGTAATACTGCTTGATTTCACTGCTTGTCACCTTGTTAATTTCAAATGTTTGTCAATTTATTCTGTTCAAAAAATAATAAAAATTATTTGGTAAAAAAGAAAATGTCGGACAGTCACATCACAGTTGGAAGCAGAACGGACCCAAAAAACGGACGACACTCGGAAGACTCAGGAATGTCAATCGGACCGCATTTTTTCTTGCTGGTGTGTTTCCACCTTGTACTTTTCCTCTGATTGTTCCACTCCTGGTTTTGGCTGCAAAAACTGCAAGAGCACTCGCGTAAAAATATGCAGCAAATACACAGCGTGTGCCCGCACCCTAAGACGTGATAAAAAAAGTAATATCTACCCTAGATGATATCAATAAAAAACGAGTTTGCCACACAAGGTCTAACACAGCTCCATCAAAGTAAAAGAAAAATGACAACACAATATAACTTACCGTTTGTTTTTTACCCCATTTCAAACTTTCACATTTATTTATCACCACTTAAATTAAAAAGACGCAATCCTCCCCAAAAATTGCACTTTTTTTCACCATTAAATACTGCCAATTATACTTACAACTAATTTTGCAAAACATGCTAATTAATATTAGGGTCTTGGATGAAGGGGAATAAACAATGAAAATGTAAAAAAAGGGTAAATTTTTGGTTACAAAAATAATATATACGTTTGTATTTTGACATATGGTGATAGAACTTATGGCCACTTTACACACACCAACTTATCTGTCCAACTTCTGACCAACTTACTGGTTGCAGTGAAATCATGGACACAGTGTTTCCATTGTACACAGCCACAAAATGGAGCAATGTATCCATGATTTCACTGCAACCAGTGAGTTGTTCAGAAGTTGGACAGATAAGTTGGTGTGTGTAAAGTGGCCCTTACAGTTGTGGCCAAAAGTATTGACACCCCTGCAATCTTTATAAACAAGAAGGTTGCCCTTACAATGTGTGTCAAGGGTTTGGCCATTGGCCAGAATGGACCCCTCCTATATATATACATTTAAACATAGAAAAAGAGTAGGAGGTTTCGGGTGCACCCGGTACTCCACCCCTTCATTGGATATGGGTAAGTGAGGACTTGTGGGAGGACGATCTGACTGTTCCAATTTATTGAAAAGGGCTAGTGCAATCTATACAGGGTTGGTAACATGTAAACATCCCTCTGGGAAAGGTTTAAACTGTATGAATGACATATGGGAAGCCAATCACCATACAGGTTCCCCCTAGTACAAGTGGTGTATTGTTCCCCCTAACTCTACTAGATTGGGTAACCTAATAGATATAAAACACATAGAATAAGATCAGATCAATACCCACAAAACGGTCCACCACCCCCTATCCATATAGAAGGTACCAGATACACGGAAATTTTAATTGTCACAATGTCACTTTAAGCCTTGATCTCCATATAATAAATATCAAATGAAATCTATGTATATCTGATATATATGTTATATGTTATGAGATGAATTTTACATGTACAACATTTACTTAATAAATTCATATTTTGAAAACATATACAATTGACTGTGATATATATAGTATAAATAGGACCCGAAACCTCCTACTCTTTTTCTATGTTTAAACCTGCAATCTTGTCAGATAATACTCAGTTTCTTCCTGAAAATGATTGCAATCACAAATTCTTTTGTATTATTATCTTCATTTAATTTGTTTTCAATGAAAAAACACAAAAGAGAATGAAGCAAAAAAGCAAAACATTGATCATTTCACACAAAACTACAAGAATGGTCCGGACAAAAGTATTGGCACCTCAGCCTAATACTTGGTTGCACAACCTTTAGCCAAAATAACTGCGATCAACCGCTTCCAGTAGCCATCAATGAGTTTCTTACAGTGCTGTGCTGGAATTTTAGACCATTCTTTTTTGCCAAACTGCTCCAGGTCCCTGATATTTGAAGGGTGCCTTCTCCAAACTGCCATTTTTGGATCTCTCCACAGGTGTTCTATGGGATTCAGGTCTGGTCTCATTGCTGGCCACCTTAGAAGTCTCCAGTGCTTTCTCTCAAACCATTTTCTAGTGCTTTTTGAAGTGTCTTTTGGGTCATTGTCCTGCTGGAAGACCCATGACCTCTGAGGGAGACCCAGCTTTCTCACACTGGACCCTACATTATGCTGCAAAATGTGTTGGTAGTCTTCAGACTTCATAATGCCATGCACACGGTCAAGCAGTCCAGTGCCAGAGGCAGCAAAGCAACCCCAAAACATCAGGGAACCTCCGCCATGTTTGACTGTAGGGACCGTGTTCTTTTCTTTGAATGCCTCTTTTTTTCTCCTGTAAACTCTATGGTGATGCCTTTGCCCAAAAAGCTCTACTTTTGTCTCATCTGACCAGAGAACATTCTTCCAAAACGTTTTAGGCTTTCTCAGATAAGTTTTGGCAAACTCCAGCCTGGCTTTTTTATGTCTGGGGGTAAGAAGTGGGGTCTTACTGGGTATCCTACCATACAGTCCCTTTTCATTCAGAAGCCGACGGATACCCTCGTACTGCAGGGCAGCTTGAACTTGTTTGGATGTTAGTCGAGGTTCTTTATCCACCATCCGCACAATCTTGCTTTGAAATCTCTTGTCAATTTTCTTTTTCCGTCCACATCTAGGGAGGTTAGCCACAGCGCCATGGGCTTTAAACTTCTTGATGACACTGCGCTCGGTAGACACAGGAACATTCAGGTCTTTGGAGATGGACTTGTAGCTTTGAGATTGCTCATGCTTCCTCACAATTTCGTTTCTTAAGTCCTCAGACAATTCTTTGGTCTTTCTTTTCTCCATGCTCAATGTGGTACACACAAGGACACAGGACGGGAGGTTGAGTCAACTTTAATCCATGTCAACTGGCTGCAAGTGTGATTTAGTTAATGCCAACACCTGTTAGGTGCCACAGGTAAGTTACAGGTGCTTGAAGATAATAATACCAAAGAATTTGTGATTGCAATCATTTTCAGGAAGAAACTGAGTATTATCTGACAGTTATTTTGGCTAATGGTTGTGCAACCAAGTATTAGGCTGAGGGTGCCAATACTTTTGTCTGGCCCATTTTTGGCGTTTTGTGTGAAATGATCAATGTTTTGCTTTTTGCTTCATTCTCTTTTGTGTTTTTTCATTGAAGACAAATTAAATGAAGATAATAATACTAAAGAATTTGTGACTTCAATCATTTTAAGGAAGAAACTGAGTATTATCTGACAGAATTGCAGGGGTGTCAATATTTTGGCCACAACTGTAAATCTTCTGTAAACTTTGATAGTTCTCAGTTTGTTTGGGTGTATGACATTTCTGTTTTCTTTTCAGCTGTCAGACGAAAGGAAATCATATCAGGAAAAGCTCATTCAGAAAGCAGTGCTTCTGCAAAATGCTACTAAAGGAGTTCTTCATGAGAGCGTTCTAGAAAAATATATACCCCACATCATTTCCGCAGCCTAATGTTTAACAAGGTAATTTAATATTTTTATTGATATAGAATTAAAGGGAACCAGCCAGCAGGATTTTACATCTATGAAGTAAAGCCAGTGCCATGTAGGTACTAGCATGCTGAAAGCATTGTACCTTTAGTGGAGACATAAAATGATGGATTGCAGAAAAAAAACCTTTTGATTCTTGCAGAAATGTCTGAAGCACTTGACTGATGTGGTCATCAGGGCGGACCTTTGTGGGTCAGGTCCTCTCGTATATGTTCCTTCTCCTGGCTTGCTGGAGTTAGCACATGCGTGTATCGCGATCTCCAGCACCATTGTAATGACACTCTGGAGACAACTATGAGCGGCAGATTTGGCAATGGCAGCACAGAATTTAAAGAAAGTGGGGCAAGCCAGGAGGAGGAACGTGTACAAGAGGATGCGACTCACAAAGGACCGCCCTGATGTACATGTCAGTCAAGTGCTGCACACATTTCTGCAAGTATCACAAGGTTTTTTTCAGCAGTTAATCATTTCATTTCTCCACTAAAGGTAAGATTGCTTTCAGCATTCTAGTGCCTGTATGGCACTGGCTTTACTTCATAGATGAACATCCTGCTGGTTGGTTCCTTTAAACTAAAGCAAGCTATTTATATTTTCTGTCTTCATCAACATAGTGGTTTCAAAATACAGTATGTCAACATTTTGCAAAAGGTGATATGTGCATCCTAACCACTTCATTTCACTATGGTATTTAAAAAATGTTCTACATTTACCCTTAGGTTTAATGGAGGCAAAATGTCTAAATCCAGACTTCCCCTATAGCAGTCACAAAAGCCCATAACTCAGCTCATTGATTTCAGTGTGTAGTTTTATTAATGTATTAATCTCCTCTTTTTATGTGGTTGGATAAATGTATGTTCACACAACGTCTTTGTAATTTACATGAAAAACCTTAAAATAAAAACTCCACAAAGAATGAACATAATGCACAGCAATGTCTAAACAACTTGCTGTGCAAATGTTTTGTCTTTTGTCACTTTTTTACTGTTTCAAGCTTAGTGACAAAAACAAGTAACCTGTTTATTCATTGGCCAGGAATCTTTTCGGAAGACGTTTGCTATTTATAGTAAAACCTACAGAACAAACCTTGTGGTACACTGCAGTCTTAGGGTACCTTTACACGCCGCAACCGCGGCGAGAAATCTGACCGGCAATCTGTAGCCCCGTCACCATCGCCGTGAAATTGCCTCGAAATTAATTGTGTAATTGGGGAATTTGGCGGCGATAAAAAAGGTTGCGCCTGGTTCCGATCTCACAGCACTGCTTCAACATCAGAGGCAATTATGAAGGCGACATTCCAGTTTTTTGGCATGTGATTGGGCGATAGGAATGGAATCTGCGTAGCCTACAGATTTGCCGGAGGCGTGCCACAGCATGCTGGAGTCCGTGCCCCGTCAGCGATGATTGGTGGTGGCTACTGTGTTACGATTGGCTGTCCCTTCACAGGGCGCCATATTTGAACAGCTGTCCATTCACACTACACAATGGCAATGGTGTCATGTATTAGCCAGCCTTCCTGCGCAGGCAGGCCAATCATAAAGCTATTGCGTTGTCTAATCAGCGTGTTTGGGGTGCGGAATACACAAGTCTGTCACGCCTATGTTCTTGCGGCTCTAAACATGTACGCCCACTTTCCTTTGGGGATTGCGGCATGTGAAGCGGTGAGGGTACTCCACCGGATTGATTCCGCTGTTGGTGTGGCAACTTCCGGGGCAACACATTGCCTTAGGTTGAGGGCGAAATTGCGGCGTGTAAAAGCGCCTTCGGCGTTCTGAGGCAATCATGAAAAATGTGCATGCGCACATTAGATTACCTCCTATCGCCGCCAAAAGTTGCGGCGTGTAAAGGTACCCTTAAAGACCTCATGTTAATAGGTCCCACGATTGCTAAAGAGGAGTGGATCCACGTTTCTCTATGAGTGTTCACACAGGTTCTCACTTCTACATTCGGACAAAAAAAATTATCATAGTTATTCAACCCTCATTGAAAATTAGGTTTATTACAAAAAATTTACAAACTTTCTGTTTATAATAAATCAAGAACAAATTAAATACTCAACACCTCAATTATAACAAGTGGATTCATTACAATATGCCAATTTTACTGATTAATGCAGTCTCATAATTATGCGTGGTTGTTATGAACTTCTAGAAATGAGGTGCATAGCCAGACACCATTCTCTAACAGCATTCCTGTGCTGTGGTATCTTGGCCCATTACTCATAGGTAATGTCCTCCAGGTCATTATTATTATTATTATATATTATTATAGCGCCATTTATTCCATGGCGCTTTACATGAGAAAAGGGGCATGCATAGACAAGTACAATAATTATGAGCAATAAAAGGCACACACAGTGGAGGAGGAGAGAGGACCCAGCCCGCGAGGGATCGCAGTTTACAAGGGATGGGGGAGGATACACTAGAAGAGGGTAGAGCTAGTCTTGTGGTGGTTTAGTGGACTGAGGCTTACTATAGGTTGTAGGCTTGTCGGAAGAAGTGGGTCTTCAGGTTCCTTTGAAGGTTTCCAGGGTAGGTGAGAGTCTTATGTGTTGCAGAAAACCATTCTAAAGTATGGGGAATGCATGGAGTAATCTTTTATGCGCTTGTGGGAAGAAGAAATAAGTGGGGAATAGTGAAGGAGATCTTGAGAGCTGCAGTTCTTTAGTCAGGCTGGTCTGCCAGGGTTGCCTGTTGATTGAGTTTTGCTATGCATGAGGTGGGTTACCGAATCAAGCACTGTTCTTATTATTGTGCTATTATATAAACTGGCAGCAGTGTCTATCATATAAGGAAGCTATGTCTGTAAGAGGGAGAAGGGAGTTAAAGAGTGAATGTAAATCAAGGTGTTTGAGATTCCTGCAAGGATGAGCGAGTTTGTGGAGTGGCGGTTGCGCACTAGGAGTGGAGAGGGATGAGAATGTCAGTAGGTTGTGGTCAGACAGGGAGAGGGGTGAGTTTGAGTGACTAGTAAGAGAACAAAGGCAGGTGAAGATAAAGTGCAGCCTGTGGCCATGTTCGTGAGTGTCCACGGAGGACAATTGAGCGAGGCCAATGAAAGTAGATTGTGATAAAAGCTTACTTAGAAGCAGCTGAGTGTGAAGTGTCAGTGGGTATGTGGAAATCACCCATGATGATAGTGGGGATGTTTGCAGAAAGGAAATTAAGTAGTCAGGTGGTGAAGTGGTCAAGAAAGGTGGTAATGGCTAGTTCTGTGGGGCAGTAAATGACAGCCAGCTGGAGATTGAAGAGGCAGTAGATGCGGATGGAGTGCACCTCAAACGAGGGAAGAGTAACGAGGAGCGGCAGGGGAATTAGGGTAAAGGAGCAGTTATCAGATAGGACCAAGCCTGCTCCTCCACCATGTTTGTTGCTGTGGCGAGGGGTTGTGCCAAGGATGGAATCCACCATAGGAAAGAGCAGCTGGAGAGGTTGTGTCATGTGGGTTGAGCCAGGTTTCAGTGATGCCAAGGAAGGAGAGTTAGCTAGTGATGAAAAGATCGTGGATGTATAAAAGTTTGTTGCAGAAAATGTGAGCGTTCCATAGGGCTCCTGTTAGAAGGACTGGGGGAGTGGGCCCTGGCTGAATGGGTATAAAGTTATTAGGGTTGCATAAATTTGTAAAGGATCGTGGATGGGGTTTAGAAATGAGTGTGTGGATGTGATGGGGTGAGGCAGGATTTGGGGATATGTCACCAGCAAAGAAGTAGAGAGAGCGTTAGAATATACTCTTGAGTTGTCAAGATAGTGGTCCAAAATGTTAAGAGAAAAAATCACTACTTATTTTTTGTATAAGCAAAGGTGACATGAATGGTTAGGATGCCACACATCACCCTGTTCAAAGATGTTAGCATACATATCTGCTACTTATGTCCTATTTTCAGCTTTTTTCAGATCCTCTTAGGGTATCACAACACTAGTTCCATGTAATCATACAATGTAAATTTTGGGACCAGAGATAAATTACCCCTCAACATAACTCCATGTCAGATATAATAAAAGGAGAAAATAGGAGTCGTTTTTTTGCATACAAACGGTTCACTATTTGTATGCAAAAAAAACGACTCCTATTTTCACCTTTTATTACATCTTGGGGTTTTATGTTGCAATTGGGTTGATTAATTTTGAAAGCAACTGTGTGTATATATTCTGTGTATGTTCCTGCATTCAATACATATGTATTGTATATACATTATTTATTTTATTTATAGCACCACTCAGTGATTTTTTTTATTGTTCTGCTGTAGTGGAGCTTTAAATGTAAGTTCCCCTGCCCCTGTGTGATATTCACCTCCGTCTTCATCTATTTACAACGTCACTCCAGTCGGTCTCCTGTGATTTGAGTCCTGCTGGCCTTTCCAGTGTTTCATGGAGCGTACTGGAGATCACAAATCAATGTAACTCTGATGGCCACTTTACACGCGGGCTACATTTCTAGCTTATCCACAGGTAACTTACTGGCTGCAGTGAAATCATGGAGACATGGTTCTATCTTGTTGCTGTATACAAAGGGAATAATGTCTCCATGATTTCACTGCAGCCAGTAAGTTACCTGTGGATAAGCTAGAAATGTAGCCGCGTGTAAAGTGGCCATGAGAGTTTAGTTCTGGGTTTCATAGAGTTACATTGTGAGATTGTAAGTAACTTCTGATATCCAGCCATTCAGGAGTTACTGGCACAAGATGGCGCTTTAGGACTGGAACAGCAGTCAAAAATTTGAAGTCACGAGAAAGTGAGCATTTGACAGGTAGGGGGCTTACATTTACAGTGCCACTCCAGCGCTGAAAAAAAAACGCCATAAAATTGGCTATGTTGGCCATGTTCTGTAGGTCCTCATGGTGGTGGAGGCCACAAGATGCTTTGCTCTACACCTTGTACTATCTCGCTAAAACAAATCACTTTTTCAACCCTGCAGGAATATCGGGAAGTTGAGAGTTCCTCGGTAATTTCAAGTATGATTTTAGAATGGCTGGGAATTTCAGCAGTCTATCAAAATAAATCAGAAAAAAACCAAGGTAAAAAATGTTTTAATATTTCATTTGATTATCAATTTTCATCATTTAATGTATAGACACACAACACAAGTAGAATAAACACCTGCTCACCTATTGTTATTGTCAATTTGGAGAGCTCAAGACGTCACCTTGCTGGGTGCTTCCAGCTACTGGAAAAGGTAATTATTTGTGCAGCATGATCACAATGTTAAAAAAGTTCACTTCTTTACTTAAATATTATTAAAATCCACATTGGTGCAGTAAAACTGTCACCAATATGTTTCAAATGCTCCATGCGTTATTAATCCTAGGGTTATAATTGTGGTTTGCATTCTCTAAACTAAATACTAAACACACCTGTCACGTGGATACCAGACCTTCGTCCACATATCTGGCATGATTGATGTGTAATCAAAAAAACCCTCATGAAATATATCAATTAGTAGAAAAGAATTCTCCTGCTGCTCTTTTTCCAGTAAAATGATACTTCTTTATTTATTCCAGGTTTCTTTTTAAAAAGATCAAAACCCCAGGATCACAGGGGCCGCCGCCTTAAATGTTTCAGTTTCCCTTAGTCATAGGGCCGCTTTACACACACCAACTTCTGTGACCAACTTCTGAACAGATCTCTGGTTGCAGTGAAATCATGGACACATTGTTCCATTTGTACACAGCCACAAAATGGAGCAATGTGTCCATGATTTCAGTGCAACCAGAGATCTGTTCAGAAGTTGGTCACAGAACTTGGTGTGAGTAAAGCGGCCCATAGAGACAAAATAATGATTAAAAACACTCAATATACACTGTGTGCAGAATTATTAGGCAAGTTGTATTGCAGAGGATTATTTTTATTATTATTTATTTTTTTTGTTTATTAAGGTGTTAATAAAGACAAGGTGATATATGCGAACATAACTTTCAAGGGTTTCCGCGTGTAAATTCACGACAATTACATCAATTAAATTCACATACATCAGGAGGGGATCAGGGATAAAAGTACAAAGGAACTGGTGAGGGAGGGGGGGGGGGGTTGAACAAGGGAACAGATCTTCCACAACACCAAATAAAAGGGGAAAATCGGGGAGGAGACCGGGGGTTAAAAAGGGAGAGGGTGAGAGAAGGAAAAGAAAGAAAGAAAAAAAGAGGAGGGTGAGTTTAAAGCAGAGGGGAGAATAATAAGAAGAAAGAGAGAGCCATAGGGAGAATAGGCAGAGCCAGGGGGGGGGGGATCAAGATACCCATATAATCCCTCACCTGGAGAGGAGCGGCGAGGGGGGGAGGACCAGAGCGCCATGCCTTTCTAACATAACATCTGGGAGAGGCCTCCTAGCCAGCCAGTACTCATATGTGAAGATCAGGTTCAGTATGGTTGTAAGGTCGCTGATTGCGGAGGGGAAGAGGCTTTCATGAAGTTGCAATGCAGAGCCTAGCTGCAATAAGAACAAATGTGACTAGATGCTGGGTGACAGGGGGAAAAATCTCTAATCGATGTGTAAAACGGCCAACTGAGGGGTAAGAGGCACTTTCGTGTCCAGAAGCGAGTCCATTAAGGACCCAACTACTGTCCAGAACTGTGCTACTTTCGGGCAACTCACCACATGTGTGCCCTCGAACCCACAATTCCTCCAGCACAAAGGCGAGGCTGAGCGATCCATTTTAGCTAGTCGAGAGGGAGGTAAATACTATCCTCAATTGGACCTTTTTCAGCTGCTCGAGATGATTGATGCACTTTGTCGCCTTGTGTACACATCTGATCGCGCCCTCCTACTCATCTGAATCCGCCTGAAAACCCAATTCGGACTCCCATCTCCACGGTATAGGAGCCCGAAGGGGTCACTCTCCTCCAGCAAGCCAGCGTAAACCAACGCCAGGCCTTACAGACTTGCGGGTCAGACAGAAGGAAGGCACGAAGCGGAGACGGTCTTAGTCACAATGAATCTAAAATCTGTTTTCTTGCGATCAGAAAGTGTGAAACTTGACAAAGTTGGAATAGGTATGACCCAGCTGTGGAAATTTCCCGACAAACTCCTCCAAGTTCATAGGCCTGTCAGTTCTAAGGAGATCCAAAAGAAATGTTATACCCTGATCAAGCCAGGGATTAATCTGAAGAGTAGGTATATGAAGTTGGAGGGCACTGAGATGAATCAAATGTACTGCCAATCTGGTCCACCACTCTGGAGATTTCCTCCAGACGAGCACCAGTGCCTTGATGGTGTGAGACTAAAGGGGGTCACAACGGGGCCAAGTGCTTCTGCCGCAATAAAGTGCTTCAAAGAGCCACTCCGCATCTCACTCAACTCTATTTGCATCCATCTCAGCGTTTGTCCCCCACCCACCACAACTTAGCTACCTCTAGGATTGACGCTCTATAGTATGAAGTCACGTCTGGAACTCCCATCCCTCCAGCCCCCAACCTCAGGTACATGATCCGCCTTCCCACCCTTGGGTGTTTAGATGCCCAGACATACCTATTCGTACAGTACTGGAGATGGGTCAAACAGCTTGCAGTGAAGATCAGGGGGACACAACGAAATAGGTACAATAGTTTAGGAAGCCACAGCATTTTAAATGCTTGTACACGAGCCATCCATGAGAGAGGAAAGGCAGTTTGCGCATCTGCCACTTTTTGAAGCTCCAAAAGGAGTGGGTCTACGTTCCGTCTTACTATATCGGCCAAAGGGCACAGGGTGATCCCAAATATGGGATGCCATCTCGGGACCACCTAAAGGGCAGAGCTCGCGAGAGAGAGACCGCAACCGCCTCCGGAACACAGACCGGGAAGATCACCGATTTAGAGGCATTTAATTTATAGTATGATACCTTAGCGAAGGCATTAACTAATTCTAACACTCTCAGAAGAGACATTGACGGCTGTGTGCACATCACCACAATGTCATCAGCATAGAGACTGACTACATGGGTATGCTCACCAACCTGTATGCCTCGGATTTTAGGGTCTGCCCGGATAGATGCAGCCAAGGGTTCCACTGTCAGGGCGTAGATCAGGGGTGACAAAGGACACCCTGTCTAGTTCCATTCTTATTTTAAACGGCTCAGAGAGGAAACCAGAGGAGAAGACTCTGGCTGAGGGGTTGGAATAGAGGCTAAGGACCACGATAGAATGGGACCAGTTAACCCAAACTTCCGCAGAACTCCTCCAGGTACCTCAGTGCACCCTATCAAACGCCTTCTCCGCGTCAAAGACAGAAGTGCACTGGGGTCCCTCCTAGACTTTACCAGCTCAATGAGATCTATCATTTGTCTGGTTGCGTCCCTGGCCTGTCTGTCTGGACCAGAGTGGAATGAATAGTCCCTCTCTCCCGCGTGGAGGTAGCGCCAGACATCATGAAGGTGTTACTGCCGACATATGGGGAGGTCCCCCTCCTACGAGCGTTCGGAGCCGAGGAGTCCAATCCCGATTCCATTACTCCGTTAAATCCCCGCAAATAAGGAGGCGGCCCTCAGCTTCTCTGCGTAGCTTACCTAGGAGTGCCCTAAGAAATTTAGACTGTCCCACATTGGGTGCATAGACCGTGGGTGGTGAAAGTATACAAAACACCAGCAAGTTCACAGACCACCAAAAGATATCTGCTGCAGGATCAGAGATCACGCGCCGCAGGGTAAACTGCATTGCTGAGCTCACCATCAGGCACACCCCGCTGTCTTTGTTCCAGCGTTGGAAAAAAAAAATATTAGGGTACTTAGGATGGTGAAGCCTAAAATTATCCCCTTTCAAAAAGTGCGACTCTGAACACACACACATCACCTTCGCTGTATGCACCTCCCTCCATAGAAATGCTCTCTTGGCAGGAGAGTTCAGGCCTCTCACATTCAGCAAGAGAATCTTAAAGCTCATTCTTCCACTCCGAGTCTCCCCCACACCCCCAGTCTCCCAGTGAGAGCAAAGAACAGTAGTGAAAAGCAATTAAAGAGCAGGGGGATAAAAGGTACCAACCATCCAGCTAGGAATGGAGGAAATAGGGGAGGATAACGGGAAGAGTGGAAGAGGGGGGAAAGGTAGGGACGGGTGAAGGACCGGGTAAACACAAACAATAACCAACAATAATGTAAACAATATTGTTGCTCGGATAATTCCTAGTTCAGGGGGGCGTTTACCAGCCTCCAAGTACCCCTCAGGTGTTACAGTTCTCACCCTTCCAGGAAGCGGGGGGGGGGGGGTGAGAGGGGCTTGCTAGCTCAAAAAACTGGCTCAGCAATCAACTTGCGAACTAAGAGAAAATGAACAAACACAATGCGTCCGGCATGGGGGCCACATCCAGGCTACTATTTAGGTGTCTCTATCCCGTAAGCTTGGAGATCTATGAGGAGCCTTCTTGAACTCGAGCCAGTGTTGGAAATCCTGCGTTCGTCATCAGATTCCAGGACACCAGGGCTGACTTAAGTCTGGAGGGCGATGAAAAGACTTGTCTGGAGCCCTTATATCTAAATGAGACATGTACAGGGGAATCCCACGCATATTGTATGTTCTTGTCACGTAGAACCGCACAATAGGGGCCCGAAATCTCTTCTTCTCGCCAGAGTACCAGGGGAGAGATCCGGGAATAATGACCAGTTTTGTAGGGGGTCTCAGAGACAGGGTGTCGCCTAAGAGTCTGCAGAAGCACATCTCTCATCCTGGGGACAGCCAAGAGACCAGGACACCCCTGGGAGGTCTTTATTTTTTGCGGGGGGATCTTGGGAGTCGGAAAGCCTTTTCCAAAGCAGTTCCGTAGGGTTCCCCTCAGGGAGAATGATGTCAGGAAAGGCGGGATTAACTGCAGCAGGTCTTCTCCTTCCCCTCTGCATCCCCCCGAATCTTAAAGTTGCCCCTTCTCTGCTTGTCATCCAGATCTCAAAGGGAGACTTTTAGAGCTTTAATGTCCATTGATACATTTTGGTAAGTATCTGCAACTCATTTTGTGCGGAGGCGATCTCCGCCATTTTGTGCTCCATGTGTGTGGTACGCTTTTCAAGCGCCACCATACTGCCTTCAGCTCCCCCACAATCCCATCAGGTCATCCTAGATAGACTGCCGCAGAGTGTCCGCATGCCCCTCAAGTAACCCTTGGTGAACGGAGCAGCTTTCAGTCCGCATCTTACGGGTCTGTTCACTGTGGCCCGCGGGAGCGAGAGGTAGGGCCCTGTACTCTGCCTCTGACACCATTTTAAAAAATTCCCCATTGTTGCCGCTCTGGAGGGAAGAAACCCATCAGCCTCTGTGATGAGCCCGGCTCGAGGGGCAGCCCTCGGCATACCAGGTGTGTGAGGAAAGTTCTCCCTCAGTTCAGGAGGCTCTGCCTGGAGGTGGGAAGCCGCTGTAGCCCTGGAATGAAGCACGGATCCCGGAGCTCTAGCTCATGCGTTCTCCATGCACGGTGTCAGGACACGCCCCGATTATTTTTATTATTGATCAACAATATGTTCTAATCAACCCAATAGACTCAAATATCAAAGCTTAATATTTTTCGAAGTTGGAGTGTTTTTTTTTTTAGATTTGGTACCTTAGGAGGATATCTGTTTGTGCAGGTAATATTAATGTGGAGAATTATTAGGCAACTTAAAAAATCCAAATATGTTCCCATTCACTTGTTTATTTTCACCAGGTAATAATATAATGCACAAAATTTAGAAATAAACATTTCTGACATGCAAAAACAAAACACAAAATAATTAGTGACCAATTTTAGCCACCTTTCTTTATGATGACATCAACTCCTTCATCCATAGATTCTGTCAGTTGTTGATCTGTTTACGATCAACATTGCATGCAGCAGCCACCACGCCTCCCAGACACTGTTCCGAGAGGTATATTACTGTTTTCGCTCCCTGTAGATCTCACATTTTAGGAGGGACCACGGTTCTCTATGGGGTTCAGATCAGGGAACAAGGGGGCCATGCCCTTATTTTTACTTCTTTTAGACCTTTACTGGCCAACCTATGTGTGGAGAAGTTGGATGCACGTGATGGAGCATTGTCTGCATGAAAATCATGTTTTTCTTGAACGATACTGATTCTTCCTGTACCACTGCTTGAAGAAGTTGTCTTCCAAAAAACTGGCAGTAGGTTGGAGTTGAGCTTCACTCATCCTCAACCCGAAAAGGTCCCAAAGTTATCTTTGATGATACCAGTCCACCAGTACCCCACCTCCCCCTTGTGGCATCTGAGTTGGGTGGAGCTCTCTGCCCTTTACTGATCCAGCCTCTGGCCCATCCATCTGGCCCCTCAAGAGTCATCTCATATCATCAGTCCATAAAACTTTGAAAAATCAATCTAAATATTTCTTGGCCCAGTCTTGATGTTTTATCTTATGTTCTTGTTCAAAGGTGGTCGTTTTTCAGCCTTCCTTACTTGGCCATGTCCCTGAGTATAGCACACCTTGTGCTTTTTGATCCTCCAGTAACATTGCAGCTCTGAAATATGGCAAAACTGGTGGCAAATGGCATCTTGGTAGCTTCACGCTTGATTTTCCTCAATTCAAACGCTTGATTGTTCGGTGATCACGCTTTTAAAAGTTTGGCAATTTCAAGACTGGGCATCCCTCTGCAAGGCATCTCACAATTTTTGGACTTTTCAGCGCCCGGCAAATCTCTCTTCTGAACCCTTTTGCCTCAGGAAAGGCATTTTGTCTAATAATTAAGCACACCTTATTAGGGTGTTGATGTCATTACACCACACCCCTTCTCATTACAGAGATGCATCACCTGATTTACTTAATTGGTAGTTGTCTCTCAAGTCTATACAGCTTGGAGTAGGAAACATGTATATAAAGTATCATGTGATCAAAATATCATTTGCTAATAAATTCTGGCATACAGTGTATAGCTACCAGAACCCAATATCAATGTGATACCATATCAGTGAATTAATTACAAAACTCTTCATTTGGTAGTAAAAAGAATGAACATACACATTTGTAGCCCTTTCTATTTTTCACCGTTTACGATATCGTCTATTATACAAAAAAATCTCATTAACAACAATGTATCATTCTATTACAATAAAATAAATGAATGCACATATTGTACATAATTATGAATCCATAGGTTATACACTCTGGAAAAAAATTAAGAGACCACTGCAAAATTTTCCGTTTTCTTGATTTTTCTCTTTTATAGTGTATTTTTGAGTAACATGTACATTGGTCTTTTATTCTATAGACTACTGACAACATGTCTCCGAAACTCAAGGCTAAAAATGTTGTATTTATTTGCAGCAAATGAGAAATCTTCAAAATAATAATACATTAAACAGAACAGTGCTTTTAGACCTCAAGCATGCAAAGAAGCAAGTTCATATTCATTTAGAAACAATACAATGTTTTAACTCAGGAGGTTCAGAAATCAGTATTTGGTTTATCAAGTTGTTGAATGACGATATGTAATGGACAATTCTAAATTGATAGAATGTTGGGAAGGAGATTTAGAGCTGGATCGCCAATCATAAGGGATCAATTCTCTTTTATTACTATCAGACATCTGCTCATCCATCCCATGTACCCGATAATAGAAAACACAATATAGGTATTAAATAAATGGTACTTCACCGCACAAATTACATCAATAGATCCACGCTACAGTATGATGTATTGGAGAAATTGCGGATACAGGAGTACTATCAAAAACATATTTTGGAACTGCAAAATTTAGAACATTTTGGCTAGACACAAGGCCCTTAAAACATAATTTTAAAAACAAAATTAAATTTACCATGCAATTCGCAATACTTTTAATTGGTGTACCTGACCTTCCCAAAAGGTAACGTTTCTTGATTATTCATATTTTAGCTACAGCCAAAAATCTAATTGCATCCAAATGGAGGCGAGGAAGATCCCCCTGTCATCGAAGACTTACTACACAGAATTCATCCCACTGTTGTATATTTGTTCTCATATAGTTTTTATTGACATACTTTGCTGCCAAAAAAAAATGCATAAATAAGGTGCCTTCAGACTTGCAGATGCATTACAGCGTTTTGCAGATGCATCTGCAAGCTCTGATGCAGACCGCGGCCCCTATGTTTATAATGGTGGCACGGCGGTCTGCAGATGCTTGCGGACCGCAGTGGCACCATTCACTCCTATATGTGACTGTGCGCACGCGGATGCCTGCGTACAGATCACACACTCTCGTCCGCACCATGGATGCGACATCTCGCGTCCATGTTGCGGGGCGGGGAGTGTGTGATTTGTGCGTAGGCATCCGCGTGCGCACAGATCACATATAGGAGTGAATGGGTGCGCACGGCGGTTTACATTTGTGGAAAATCAACACTTTAAATATGCTTATTATTTTTTGTTATTAAGTCACAATAAAAAGATTTAAACAAAAAAAGAAATCAATATTTGGTGGAATAACCATGGTCAGGAGTTTGGGGGCTGGCCATGACAGGTCTTAAGTCAATCAATGTATGGATGAAGGAGCACCACATCAAGACCCCGTCATGGCCAGACAATCTCCAGACCTGAACCCATTGAAACCTCTGCAATGTAATCAAGAGAAAGATGGATAATCACAAGCCATCAAACAAAGAAGAACTGTTACATTTTTGTGCAAGGAGTGTCATAAGGTCAGTCTAAAGCAGTGTGAAAGACTGGAGGAAGTATGCCAAGATGCATGAAAGCTGTGATTAAATATATATTGATTTCTGAGCTCTTCCTGAGTTAAAACATTAATATTGTTGTTTCTAAACAGATATTAACTTGTTTTCTTTGCATTATTTGAGGTATAAAAGCATGCTCTGTTTATGTTTATATTTTGAAGATTTTCATTTGCTGCAATAAATACAAATGTTCATCTTTGAATTTCGGAGACAAGTTGTCAGTAGTTTTTAGAGAAAAAGAACAAGGTACATTTGACTCAAAAATACAGCTAAAAAGAGAAAAATCAGGAGAAACTGAAAATTATGCAGTGGTTTCTTAATTATTTCAGGCTGTATTTAAACCGCACTTATATCCTTCACCCCACGTGTCCTTGTGGAACAAACCTCTTAACCTATATTAGTGCATAGTTTATTTTATTAAATGTTGTTATACATCTCACCAGGCTGTGATCGTGCAATAGATAAAATATATGGGTACACACATTTTAAAACATAAGGATTAATGTTCATTTATTCACTTTATATTCTAATTTTTGTATGTTTCCCCTTTTTTTTATTTTTTTCATTTTTTGTTTTTTAACTTTTTGTTTTGATACTTTTTGTTTCATTCAAAATTCCAAAGCATTTCCTTTGTATTTATTTATTTAAAAAAAGAGAGAGAGGGGAATGAGCTGGGCACATCAGGTGTATACAGACTGGGCTGCTAGTTCAGCTAGACTGAGGCAACAGTCTCTTCAGTGTTGCATGCTATTGTTAAAAATGGTAATGTTCATATGGAAGAAAAAAGAGACTAGCGGCATTCCCAGAGACGATCTTTATCCTTTATTCATGATTCCATAACAGTCAAAGTGGAACATGAACAGCAAGGGAGGGGGTGCATTGACAACGCACCCCCTCCCTGCTGTTCATGTTCCACTTTGACTGTATGGAATCATGAATAAAGGATAAAGATCGTCTCTGGTGAATGCCGTAGTCTTTATTTATTTATTTAATTCGTTTTTTTACCTTATTATTTCCCTCTTTTTAATGTATTTTTTGTATTTGCATTTTTCATTATTATTGTTGAACCTTTTTTTAATTTAATCGATCTTCTATTCTGAATTAGTGTTCATACTACATTTTTCTTTATTTTCCTATTTCATTTTTTTTATGTTAGTGTATTCCTCTTATATATTCTTTTTTTGATGTTGTGTATTCCTCTTATATATTCTTTTTGGTAATATCAATATTTCTATGTATTTTTCACCCATACCCCAAACAAGCAAAAGGAAAGAAATCAAGAAGCAGCATCCAGACATATAAACCTTGTCATAGCTGCACATTAACCCCTTCCAAAACTCATGACATTGTAAACATTTATGGGCTGGTAAGGGGGGTTTGATGTGAGCTCCGGGCGGCGCTCACACCAAACACCGACATCTCAGTGATCTCATCAGCTAAAAATGTCGGGCTAAGGGCCACTTTACACACACCAAAATTATCTGTCCAACTTCTGAACAATTATGGTTGCAGTGAATCATCGACACATTGTTCTATTTTGTGCTGTGTACAAATGGAACAATGTGTCCATGATTTCACTGCAACCAGTAAGTTGTTCAGAAGTTGGACAGATAAGTTGGTGTGTGTAAAGTGGCCATAACAGCACCAATCAGATCCGGGATCCGATCGGTGCTGTTAACCCTTTGGATCCCGCTGTCAGTCACTGACAGCGGGATCCAAAGGCGCCACGGCGGGGAACGCTCTGTTCCCACCTGCATCGGAGATCCTGCGATAGTATCGCGGTTTCTCCAGCACTCACGTGACAGCCTGGGGTCCTGGCTTGACCGGAAGCTGTCATGGAGCACTTGGGTCGTGGTTGCAGGCGCTGCCAAACACACAAAGCCCGCGATTTCAGAGAGATACGATGAGCTGTAGTCATCAGTATCTCCCAGAAGCGATCGGATGTGCAGCTTGGTGTCGCCACGTTCAGAATCGTTCCGATTATCAAGATATAAATCAATTAATGGAGCCGTAAACTGCGTAACGGATAAATTGTCCAAACCCCAAAAATTAGTTTTTTTTTGGTCGCCGCAACATTGCTATAAAATGCAATAATGGGCTATCAAAACAGGCATTCACTCAAAAATGGTATCATTAGAAAGGTCGCTCAAGACGCAAAAAATAAGCGACCACACAATCCAGATCCAAAAAAATGAGGATGCTAGGGTCGCAGAACATGGCGCAAAAGTGTGATTTTTTTTCCCTAAATACTGAATTTTTTTCACCACTTAGATACTAGTAAAGGTATACATTTTTTGGTGTCTACGAACTCGTACTGACTGGGATCACACCGTCATATCGGTGTTCCATATAATGAACATGGTGACTAAAATATAAAAACAAACATGTAATTGAACTTTTTTTGCATTTTCACTGCACTTGGAATTTTTTTTGCAATTTCCCTGTACTCTATATGGTAAAACAAATGATTGCATCTGAAAGTACAACTTGTCCCACAAAAAAAACAAGCCTCATATGTCTATATTGACGGAAAAAGTAAAAAAGCTATGGCTCTTGAAAGCAGGGGGAAAAAACAAAAATGAAAACGAAAAATTCCAAGGTCATTAAGGGGTTAAAACGGACATATGCACCAATTTACATCATGCAGAAGATAGACAATGAGAATAATTCATGTCCACAGGCACACAACCCCCTATTTGGTTGTGCACCCTGTGGACAGATCTTCTATTTTCTTTTGGAATCATTACTTGTTCTATATTATGGCTACCCAAATCTAGGTTACATAGGAAATAAATGAAGGGAAAAAAAACCTTCCAATTAAACATCACTCCATACAGCTTTTAATAGCACAGATTTCTCCGATATAGCCAAATTCAGACTAATCAGAAGACGGAAATAGAAGTAAACAAAGCTGAGTTTTTTGCGGATCACATCCATATTTCAAAGATTTACATTATAAATACACTACCATACCTTTACTGCACATTATTATTATTATTATTATTATTATTATTATTAATTTATATAGCGCCATTTATATTCCATGGCGCTTTACATGTTAAAAAGGGCAGACTAGGACAAGTAACAATACAAGAAACAATAAATGTTGACCAATTCAGTTGTACAGAAACAAGAGGGTAGAAATCCTGCCCACAAAGGCTCACAGTTACGAGGGGCGGGTGCGGATACAGTGGGAGGGGAAATTCCAGTCATGAGGCGGTGTTGGTGGTCTGGGTCTTATTGCAGGTGGTTAGGCTTGGGGAACAGGTGGGTCTTCAGGCTTCTTTTGAAGGTTCCCAGGGTAGGGAGAATGTCTGATGTGTTGGGGCAGTGAGTTCCAGAGTCTGGGTGAAGCACGGGAGAAATCCTGTATGCGGTTGTGCGATGAGGGGGGAGTAGAGGAGAAGCTCTTGGGAGGATCGCAGGTTTCGTGAGGGTAGGTAACGGGAGACCATGTCAGAGATGTATGGAGGGGATCTGGTTGTGAATGGCTTTGTATGTCATGGTTAATGTTTTAAAACGGGATCTCTGGGAAGCAGGGAGCAATGAAGGGCTTGGCGAGGGGGGAGACAGGGGGAGTGCGGGGAGACAGATGGATTAGGCGGGCAGCGGAGTTCAAGATAGATTGGAGGGGTGCAAGGGAGGTATTAGGGAGGCCGTGTGAGCAGGAGGTTGCAGTAATCGAGGCGGGAGATGATGAGAGCGTGAATAAGGGTTTTTGCAGTGTCGTGGTCAAGGAAATGCGAATCCTATAGATGTTTTTGAGCTGGAGTCGGCGGCAGGAGGTGGCGAGGGCCTGGATGTGGGGCTTGAAGGAGAGGGAAAGAGTCAAGGATAACCCCGAGGCACTTGGCTTGGGGGACTGGAGAGAGAGAGCAGTCGTTGACAATGATGGATAGGTCAGGTAGTGAGGGGAGCATCTTGGGGGGAAGACTATGAACTCGGTTTTGTCCATGTTCAGCTTAAGGAAGCGAGCAGAGAAGAAGGATGAGATGGCGGACAGGCAATGTGGAATTTTGGATAGAAGGGAGGCGATGTCAGGACCAGACAGGTAGATTTGGGTGTCGTCGGCGTAGAGGTGATATTGGAGGCATGGGACTCAATGAGTTGCCCTAGACGAGAGTGTAGATTGAGAACAGTAATGGTCCAAGAACCGAGCCCTGGGGGACCCCGACAGATAGGGGGTAGGCGGAGGAGGAGGTGTGAGTGGGTGACGCTGAAGGTGCGGTCTGTTAAGTATGAGGAGATCCAAGAGAGGGCAAGGTCCGTGATGCCAAGAGATTCCAGGATCTGTAGTAGAAGGGAGTGGTTCAACAGTGTCGAAGGCGGCTGACAGGTCGAGGAGGAGGAGAACAGAGTAGTGACGCTTGCTTTTGGCAGTCAGTAGGTATTTGTGACTTTGGTCAGGGCTGTTTCAGTGGAGTGGAGGGGTCGGAAGCCAGATTGCAGGCGGTCAAAGAGGGAGCAGGAGGAGAGGTGTGAGGAAGCTCAGAGTGGACATGCTGTTCAAGTAGTTTAGAGGCGAAAGGGAGGAGAGATATAGGGCGGTTAGTTGGAGACAGTTGTGGGGATCGAGGGAGGGTTTTTTTTTTTGAGGATGGGTGGTGGATCAGGCGTGTTTGAAGGTGAGGGGGAAGGTGCCAGTGGCACATTAAAAGGATCATTCCATATATACTCCAATTCCCATTGTGCAGAAGATAAATAACGGGAATAACTCACATTCACAGGTATCAACTATATATTCATATTCAGTCTTGTGAGTAATTCTTCTATTTTTTTGGAATTATTTGTTGCCTTTTTTTGAGATTACCCAAATCTTAATTACATAGGAAGTAAATAAAAGGAAAAAAACATATCCATATACACACTACTCCATGCACAGCTGTGTACATACGGCCAAATTCAGACAGATCGGAAAATAGAGAGAAATGTTCCATTACATACACATAAACATCTTCTAGTTGGGTTTTTTGTGGATCCTTTCCAGATTTAACCGTCACTTTCAGAAATTCACACACTTCAACCTCAAACTCCTTAGGCTGCCTTCAGATTTGCAGATGCCTCCGCAGCGTTTGCGGAGGCATCTGCAGCATCTGCATGCAGACGGCAGCCCCTATGTTTATAGTGGAGCGCACGGCGCTCTGCAGATGCTTGCAGACCGCCGTGCTCTCCCATTGCCCGCCATATGTGATCTGTGCGCACACTCCCGCCCGCACAGGGACGCGACATAGATCACATATGGCGGGCATTGGGAACGCACGACGGTCTGCAAGCATCTGCAGACCGACGTGCGCTCCATTATAAACATAGGGGCTGCCGTCTGCATGCAGATGCTTGCAGATGCCTCCGCAAAACGCTGCGGAGGCATCTGCAAGTCTGAAGGCAGCCTTAAATGAGCTTGATATAAATATCCAGATAACAAAGTTTGGGTATCGATTGTGTTACTGAATTTCCTCCCCTCAAAAAATTTTTAAGAAAGCAAAAAAACAGATCTAGATGTTTACCCAGCCATATAACCTATAACAATTATTTGATGTGGATAGACAGTATATATAAAAACTGTTGTGGGACAGGATATAAACTGTAAATTATATTTTTCCATTTCCCAATCTTTATTGGTTTTTTTTTAATATAAAGGGATAATATGTTTTTCTATCCCATATCCATTTTCCTATGTTCTAGTTCTGTATTATTTCTGTATTATAAGCATGTATTCTAGATCTACCAACTCTATCCCCTTTTCACTTACCGCAGTCTGGGAGATGAGAACTAACATTAAATATGCACCCATAGATTCCAATTTACAACAAATGCATTTTCACATAATTTTTTTACCAATACAATGATTCCTCAAAAAAGAGGTCACTTATTAACTGGCCTTCCCTTTAATACATAAACATTAGATCATTTTTGTAGTTCAAGTCCACTTAATAATGGTCATCAAGCACCATTATTCAGTAGGCCTCCCTATATTTTAGAGCTCGTTGTCAATTTCCACCCCTTTTAGGGTTCAGGACACATTCTATACATTTAACTGACAAACTTGTGGTGTTCCCTCCATGAACATATCTAAAATGTCTGGATAAACCAGATATCAGATAGCAACCCTGTGTTCCCCACTGATCCAGGGTCCATGGTTGTTATGTGCTCTGACATCCTCTTTTCAAGGGTTCTGGTTATTACTTATTTTCAGTAGTCATCCTATCTAGCACGATTCCTATTGTCCCGGGTTAATTCTCCCAACTGGGAAATTGATACTAACATGTGGGGGATGGCAACTGTTTGCCCATAGCACCGAATTACAGGCCACATGATTTCCAAAATACATTGGTAGCAATTTCACCATATTCCTCACTCTCCATTAGAAGTACATCCAAATAAGATGCACTGTAACCATTTGTTTCCATCGTAAACCACAGGTTGTAATTGTTCTGCTTCAAATACTGCAAAAAATTCTGCAGTTCTTGTACGGAGACACATGCGACGATCCTACCCAAATAAGGACCAGTTTGTCGATGTATCTCCCATACCACCTAATAGACCCCAAAAACGGATTGTACAATGTGTGAATAAAACTTTCTCCATGTCTCTAAATATAGATTTGACAATGAGGGTGAAAATTTAATTCCCCATTGGACAACCACACAACTGTACAAAAAGAGTCCATTAAATGGATGAAGTTTTTTCTCAGCAAGAAAATAAAAGCCATGAGTATGAACCATATCATATCAATGCCACATACAGGGTGAGCTATTTATATGGATGCACCTAAATAAATTGGAAATAGTTGGTGATATCAACTTCCTGTTTGTGGCACATTAGTATATGAGAGGGGGAAATTTTTTCCAGATGGGTGTTGGCCATGGCGGCCAGTTTGAAGTCAGCCATTTTGGATCCAACTTTATTTTTTTCAATGAGAAGAGGGTCATGTGACACATCAATTTTACTGAGAACTTCATAAGAAAAACAATGGTGTGCTTGGTTTTAACGTAACTTTATTCTTTCATGAGTTATTTACAAGTTTATGACCACTTATAAATGTGTTAAAAGTGCTGCCCATTGTGTTGGATTGTCAATGCAACCCTCTTCTCCCACTCTTGACACACTGATAGCAACACCGCAGAAGAAATGCTAGAACAGGCTTCCAGTATCTGTTGTTTCAGATGTGACACATCTCGTATCTTCACAGCATAGACAATTGCCTTCAGATGACTGATGAGGCAAACTTTTTTGTGAATGGTGAAGTGAACAAACAAAACCACCGCTATTGGTATGACACTAATCCACAGTGGAGAGATCCCACCAAGACTGTTGAAACACAAAAATTGATGGTATGGTGTGATATATGGGGTAGAAAGATAGTGGGGCCATTCTTCATCAATGGAAACCTCATTGCCACTGGATATCTGAATTACAGTATGTAGCAATTTCAGATATCCAGTGGCATTGAAGTTTCCATTGATGAAGAATGTCCCTACTATCTTTGTAGCCCACATACCACATAGCCCATACCATTAATTTTTGTGTTCCAACAGTCTTGGAGGGATCTATCCACTGTGGGTAAGTGTCAGACCAATAGCGGTGGTTTTGTTTGTTAACTTCACCATTCATAAAAAAGTTTGCCTCATCACTCATCTGAAACCAATTGTCTATGCTGTGAAGATACGAGATGTGCCGCATCTGAAACAACGGATACTGGAAGCCTGTGCTAGCGTTTCTTCTGCGGTGTTGCTATCAGTGTGTCAAGAGTGGGGGAAGAGGGTTGCAGTGACTATCAAACACAATGGGCAGCACTTAGAACACATTTTATAAGTGGTCATAAACTTGTAAAAAAACTCATGAAATAACAAAGTTATTTTAAAAGCAAACATACAATTTTTTTCTTATGAAATTCTCAATAGGATTGATATGTCACATGACCCTTTTCCCATTGAAAAAACAAGTTGGATCCAAAATGGCCAACTTCAAAATGGCCTCCATGGTCACCACCCATCTGGAAAAGTTACCCCCCTCCCATACACTAATGTGCCACAAACAGGAAGTTGCAGCGTTTCCCTGTGCGCTCGGAATAAGCGCACATTAGGCAGCCTTGTCTGTGAACTGGTTACCACGATACACATCGGGTAACCAGGGAAGCGCTAAATACTGAGAGCGCAGGTGTGTGGACAAGGCCATTGACTATCAGTTTGGTTCATTTAACCAGCAGTTAAACCAGGGTGTGCTGCTGTAAGAAAAATACTCCTATATTTCAATTATGTGGAATTGGCTTTGGTTGCAATCCATTTTTAGGTTGAAACCTTACTGGCTATTATCTACATTTTTTTAAAAGAAGGTCCTGATGATGGGGAGAGGGGTAACTACATAACCCACCAGTGGCTGATCCCTGAGCTCCCTAATGTCTTTAGATGGGTTCTTCCCCCAATTACGTGCCAAGTCCTGGGTGACCCTGTACTTGCCCTGATTAGTGAGTAGGCCAGCAATACACTAGTCTTACTACTAATATAAAGACAACACAAGGAAGGCAAGACACACAATTTCCATAATTTCACCGCATCCGCTGGAAAGATAACTACAGCTTTCTCCAGAGACAATTCCTACACTGGTTATTATAGAATGAACTATAGCCAGCATCAGGGCTGTGGAGTTGGTAAGCCAAACCACTGACTCTGACTCCTCAATTTCCCTGATTTCAACTCCAACTTTGACTCCGTGACTCCGAATATCAGGCTTTTGATCACTATTATGATACAACTAGATGGCGGCCCGATTCTGAAGAATCGGGTAGTCTAGAATCCATATATAGTTTATTTACTAATAGGGGAGTGGGGTGAAATTAATTGTGTGTATACAGGCGGCTCTGTGGGTAGCAGAGTATACGGTGGCTCAGTGGGTAGCAGAGTATACGGTGGCTCAGTGGTTAGCACTGCGTGGTGGCTCAGTGGTTAGAACTGCGCGGTGGCTCAGTGGTTAGCACTGCGCGGTGGCTCAGTGGTTAGAACTGCACGGTGGCTCAGTGGTTAGCACTGCGCGGTGGCTCACTGGTTAGCACTGGCGCGGTGGCTCAGTGGTTAGCACTGCGCAGTGGCTCAGTGGTTAGCACTGCGCAGTGGCTCAGTGGTTAGCACTGCGCGGTGGCTCAGTGGTTAGCACTTTATGGTGGCTCAGTGGTTAGCACTGTATGGTGGCTCAGTGGTTAGTACTGTATGGTAGCTCAATGGTTAGCACTGCGCGGTGGCTAAGTGGTTAGCACTGCACGGTGGCTCAGTGGTTAGCAGTGAGTGCGGTGGCTCAGTGGTTAGTAGTGAGTTCGGTGGCTCAGTGGTTAGCAGTGAGTGCGGTGGCTCAGTGGTTAGCAGTGAGTGCGGTGGCTCAGTGGTTAGCAGTGAGTGCGGTGGCTCAGTGGTTATCAGTAAGTGCGGTGGCTCAGTGGTTAGCAGTAAGTGCGGTGGCTCAGTGGTTAGCAGGGAGTGCGGTGTGTGGACAAAGTGACGGAAGTGCGGACAAAGTGACGGAAGTGCGAACAAAGTGAGGGAAGTGCCTTGGTCTTCTGGCACAGAACAGAGGACAGGGGAGGCTGGAGGGCACAGAACAGAGGACAGGGGAGGCTGAAGGGCACGGGGAGGCTGGAGGGCACAGAGGACAGGGGAGGCTGGAGGGCACAGGGGAGGCTGGAGGGCACAGAGGACAGGGGAGGCTGGAGGGCACAGAACAGAGGACAGGGGAGGCAGGAGGGCACAGAGGACAGGGGAGGCTGGAGGGCACAGAGGACAGGGGAGGCTGGAGGGCACAGAGGACAGGGGAGGCTGGAGGGCACAGAGGACAGGGGAGGCTGGAGGGCACAGAGGACAGGGGAGGCTGGAGGGCACAGAGGACAGGGCACAGAGGACGGGAGGCTGGAAGGCACAGAGGACAGGGGAGGCTGGAGGGCACAGGGCAGGCTGGAGGGCACAGAGGACAGGGGAGGCTGGAGGGCACAGAGGACAGGGGAGGCTGGAGGGCACAGAGGACAGGGGAGGCTGGAGGGCACAGAGGACAGGGGAGGCTGGAGGGCACAGATGACGGGAGGCTGGAGGGCACAGAGGAGAGGGAAGGCTGGAGGGCACAGAGGACAGGGGAGGCTGGAGGGCACACAGGACAGGGGAGGCTGGAGGGCACAGAGGACAGGGGAGGCTGAAGGGCACAGAGGACAGGGGAGGCTGAAGGGCACAGAGGACAGGGGAGGCTGTAGGGCACAGAGGACAGTGGAGGCTGTAGGGCACAGAGGACAGTGGAGGCTGTAGGACACAGAAGACAGGGGAGGCTGTAAGGCACAGAGGACAGGGGAGGCTGTAGGGCACAGAGGACAGGGGAGGCTGGAGGGCACAGAGGACGGGAGGCTGGAGGGCACAGAGGAGAGGGGAGGCTGGAGGGCACAGGGCAGGCTGGAGGGCACAGAGGACAGAGGAGGCTGAAGGGCACAGAGGACAGGGGAGGCTGAGGGGCACAAAGGACAGGGGAGGCTGAAGGGCACAGAGGACAGGGGAGGCTGTAGGGCACAGAGGACAGGGGAGGCTGTAGGGCACAGAGGACAGGGGAGGCTGTAGGGCACAGAGGACAGGGGAGGCTGTAGGGCACAGAGGACAGGGGAGGCTGTAGGGCACAGAGGACAGGGGAGGCTGTAGGGCACAGAGGACAGGCTTTGAGAGGCAGCCACGTCCACGACGACGGAAGTAGCGCCGAATATGACGGAAGTGAGCTACGGCAATTATATATTAGATAATCAAGCTATTTAGATAGAATATCAGAATAATTCAAAATAATAATGTTCAGCACATACTACATTGAACTATTGTACCCATTTTACTATATATTTTAGGAGTCGGAGTTGGTCCATATTATACTGACTCCGACTCCACCATAATGGTCACTGACACTGACTCCACATCCCTCATCCCTCGCCAGCATAAGAGAGAGTATGAAGTGCTTTTATATAGTGGAAGGGAGTGGCAAGAGCTGAGCGTATTGCACAGCTCAGAAGGATGTGAAAAGAGAGGAGTCAGATAACATCACAGAAGCTGTGTGCTGACAGGCTGTGCTCAGCACTGTCCTTGCCTGAGGTAAACTGAGAGTCTGATCAGCTGTAGTGTGAATGCTGTGTAGGTCCCGCCCGCCTTTAAGGCTGAATTCAGTGCGTGCGGAGCTGAAAACAAATTTCCCTGACAACGAGCATATGTCAAGTTTAAAAACAGCCTAGTGGGGACATCTTCAGGAAGGTTTTGTAACGGTTTTATTTTAGATTTCACTTATGAAGTATATTTGAAATTTTCTTAAAATCACTTGCTCTACGTTATTATTAAATAAAAATGGAAACGGCACTTACACTTTAAGAAGGTAATTGCTTGGACCAGAAATTTTTAGGGTCTCCATAAAGAAAGGGGTGAATACATACGCACATGGAAATTTTTACTTATTTTATCCCATAAATTTATTTTTTCCCTTTGCCTTTCTCACTTCACTTTCTCAATTTAGAATATTTAGTGCTGATGCATCACAGCCAAATCAGATTACAAAACTATTTAAACAAAAGTTGTAATATAACAAATAAATAAAGGTAAGAAGCCAATTTGGTTGAATAATTTAGCAAGGCACTGTTTGTAAAGTAAAATTATGAATGGTAGGCTTAGGCCATGTTCACATGTTGCAGAAAATGTCTGTTGCAAGATATCTATAAAGGTACCTTCACACACAGCAATATTGCTAGGCAATTTCACTGGCAACTTACTGGTTACAGTGAAATCATGGAGACACTGTTCTATTTTGTTGCCCTGTACAAATGGAACAATGTGTCCATGATTTCACTGCAACCAGCAAATTGCCTGTGAAATTGCTTAGCAATATTGCTGTGTGTGAAGGTACCTTTATGAATCCAGAGCAATACTTCCTGTGGGTTACATATGATATTTTTTTGCTGATTTTACACTTGTTACTAAGCACTGAATATAGTGAAATCTGCAAGGAAAATCCTCACATATAGAGCATGTCGCAGATTTGAAATTCGTACAATGCTTTAATTTTCGCACAGATTGTATCATGTGAATGGGAATTTGAAAAACTCATTCACTTGTGGTGCATGTAATCTGCACCACAAAATGTCAGCAAATACTGAAAGTTTATTATTTCTATGTAATCTGTTCTTAGAGTAATTGGCAAATAATAATTAACTTTCCTGTAAATATTTTACCCGCAGATGTAAAATATTGGGACATTGAAAACTTTCTTAAGGAAAATGGTGAGTCTGAAAGTGCAATTATTTATTTTAAGCATTTGTAGATTTCTCAAAGCAATACATGCCCAAAACAAGTCATTTAAGGTCTGAAATCAAGATTATTACTTTAATGTTTTTACTATTCTTATGATCAAATATACTTTTTTGAGGCCTTTTCTTTTACCAGATCCTTTCTAAATTTATAATTGAAAACTGCTTAAAGGGAATCTGTCACTAGGTTTTTGCTACCTCATCCTGAAGTAGTATAATATAGGAAAAGACACCTTGATACCAAAGATGTATCACTTAGTTTACTGGGTGCACAAGTTGTGACACAATTAGGCGGGAAACACACTGGCGAGTGAAAAAACTGTCCAACTGACGTATCCGAGAGTCGTACGAATGTCATCCGAATTTTGCTTCGTTTTGCATCCAACTGCTACGCGAGTGTCCGACATTTTCTTGGATCACATCCGAGTGCTGTCCGTGTGTTGTCCATGTGTATTGCGATTTTAACATGGCATTTTTCATACTATATAAAGTGAGAAAAGAGTTGACAGAATAGCGTGATTGAATACAATAGATAGATAGATGCTAGAATGGCTAGATAGGGTTCTCCTGTGTCCCGCTGCTACTTCCAGGACCGCCTATTAGGCTAATTACATATTCACTGCACTGTCAGACAAACAGCCAATCAGAGAAGCTCACACTGTTTGAGAGCTTCTGTGATTGGCTGTTGTAGTCAGAGTGCTTTTCCTCAATCTGGACAGTGATTCTGCTTGGTTGACATACACATTAGTGTAGGGTAACCAACCGGTTATTGGTGTGAAATAAATAAATATAAAAAAAATGTGTGGTGCTTTGCAGCAATTTTAAGTCTAGCCCGATGAAAGCAGACAGCTGTGAGCTGCCATCCTCAGCTGCCTAATTTTCCCTGGCAAATTGTGTGGGCTTCGCTCTATTTCTCATTACCAGCTAAGGTAAAACTAGGCAGCTAAGGGGTGAGGGCCCATTGTTATAGGGCCCTCCCATGCTAAAGAACAACAGCCCACAGCTGCCCCTGAAAATGCGCATTAATAAGCAACAAGAGGACACAAGATCCCTTGCTGCAGTCTCTGGATGTAGCAGAGGCGATCGAGCATTGTGGGACCATCATTTTGGACTACGTTGGATAATAATAACAAAGATGTAGTCCAAATTTTGTTTGTGTTTTTGTTCTAATGAAAAAAAATTTGTTTACTATTTACTAGAGATTCCTAATGGCTGGGTCTAACATCGCTGTATTTTTGGTTGCCAGCTAGGTACAACTTGGCAGTTGGGGGGCTGGAATCCTCAGTGTGGAGAGACCCAAATGTTCTGGGTCCCCCATGTTGCGAATTTCAACCCACAGCCATCCCAGAAAATAGCGCATTCATTAGAGACACCAGTTTCTGCTGCTGTACCCCAACCCTTCCAGTTGCCCTGGTGCTGGTGGCAAACTGGGTGATAAAGGGGTTAATGCCAGCTTTATATTAGCAGCTGGCACTAAGCCCGAGATTCATAATGTCGGGCCAATGTTAGACACAGCCATTAGGAATTTCTATTCAATAGTAAATAATACCACTCAGAGAAAAATAATTTGATTAGAGCAAAAACCAAAATATCTCAACTATCTTTATTACTCCCACATAACCCTCCACGATCCTTCATCCAGAGTCTGCAGGGAGAGAACAAGCATCCTATCCCTGCAGAGTCTGCAACCACATTGCCAGAGGTGAGTGACGTCACCCGCGGCAGTCAGAAACTGCTACAGGGGAGTGGTGTCATCACTCACTGAGTAACCAGGGCTCCCTGTGGCAGTGAACTCAAAATGTTGTCACTTGTGGGGTTTTTTCGCTGTTAGGCACATCAGGGGCTATCCAAACAGAACATTACACCACCAGATCATTCCATCAAAATCTGTGTTCCAAAATGTCACTCCCTCCCTATAGAGCCCTGCCGTGCACCAAAACAGTGTTTTTCCGCCACATATGAGGTATCGGTGTACTCAGGAGAAATTGCCCAACAAATTTTAGGATCCATTTTATTCTGTTGCCCATGTGAAAATAAAAAACCTGACGCTAAAAGAACATTTTTGTGAAAAAAAGTACTTTTTTATTATTACGGACCAATGTGTGAAGCACAGTAAGGTCAAAATAGGCTGGGTGGTTAAGGGGTTAAATAAATTAACCTTGCAAGCATAATCAAGTCATTATATTATGCAAGAACTGTTAATGGAAAGGGCCATCTTGTATTTGGCAGCTGAGCGTGTTGTCTGCATATATGACATACGTTGGACACTAGTCACTTACAGGCAAGCCTAGAAGCAGGATAGTCATAAGCTCCGGGGGTCAGAATAGCAGGAGGGCTTATTGAGAATATAGGGAATAAACTGAGGCATAGTCGGGTCATGGTCCAGAGTCAGAATACCAGGAATACACATTGTGGATACAGGGAGTAGAACTGAGTATGTTCAGGTCATGGTCTGGTGTCAGAATACCAAGAAGACTCGTCATGGAAACTAGAAGGAGGAAATAGAGGAATGGTCAGGCAACTGTCCTGGGTCAGACTGCAATAATCAGAGCAAACAGAGCACTGTAATGCAGGCTAACCTCACCACTCAAACAGAATGCTATGACTGTCAAGAGTTCTGGAAGAGACTGCTGAGCTAAGAAGTTAAGCAATTACTGAGAACAGGGAGCACCTGAATACCCAGCACCTCCCAGAACCCGTTCAGACTACTGAGCTGTCATTTAATTCACAACTCAACACATCCTAGAACCCGATTGGACGACAGAACTGTTATTCACCAATCTGACAGCTCAGTATACCCTGATTCCATAGTTGTCACTAATGTTTCAGTGTGTTTTGAGGGATCCATGCATCTTAGCTACTGGCTGAACAGAGTTGGTTGACAGATCTTTCTCCCAATTCATTTTTGCCGAGTGATTGTGTGTTCTGTATGGGAACTGTGGAGTAAGCTTGTTAGTTTACCTAATCAATCAAGATCCCCAGGTGAATTCACACTGCCCTATGCTTTCATGTTCTGAAGTTTATTATGTGTGAGACCATGTTGCTGCACCTGTGTATCTTATCTCTAGGCTTCTTAGCTTGTGTACACATAATTATGGGACACACAATGCTTTAAGGCCACTTCACACACACAGATATCTGAGTCCAATATCTGAACAGATCTCTGGTTGCAGTGAAATCATGGACACATTGCTCTATTTTGTGGCTGTGTACAACATGGAGCAATGTATCCATGATTTCACTGCAACCAGAGATCTGTTCAGATATTGGACTCAGATATCTGTGTGTGTGAAGTGGCCTTTACTGGTGAGACAATTGGCAATTAACCAAACCAAGTAATCTTAGTTAATTAATCTGTGATGTATGATTAGCTGTATTAAAAGCACATTAACACTGGATGATATTCAGCGTGAAATGCCTGCCTACCGGCAACATGTTTGGCAGTCAACTGATTAAAGCAGAGCCAAAGTGCTTGTGCCTATCTGACCTTACCTTGCAGCAGAAAAATATGTGTAAAACAAACTCCAATTTAATAAATATCAATAAAGTTGTAAGAGAAAATCAATTTGCGCTTGAAGGTTGACATAAATAGGGATTGGAAATGAGATTAAGGCTGCATTCACACACAGTGTATTTTTTGTTATTCACCAAACTGACAGCTCAGTATACCCTGATTCTATAGTTGTCACTAATGTTTCAATGTAATATGAGGGGTCCAATACGGTTGCACTGCAAAGCGTATCTGAAAAAGAATGAACATGTTAAATACTTGCGCTTTTTTCAGCGCGCTTTTTACTTATCTAGCCACGCTCCCCAGGTAATCCGTCCTCTTCTTAGCACTGTAGGACATGGTTCAGGACCTTAAACAGCACCATGTGACTGGGTGATGGCAACGGTCACCTGGTGCTTCCGGGTCCTAGAGCCCACGCTCGCTGCGCGGCGAGCGGGGGCTCAGAAGACATCACCGGGGGTCACCGAGGGAGCACGGCGAGGTAAGTATAAAGTGCAGGAGAGAAGTGCAGGCCCCATTCACACACAGAGCACTGCGTTCTGTGTAGATCCGTTCTTGGTGCAGTTTTACACCAAAAGCGCATCCTCACAAATACGCTGTGTGTGAACGCAGCCTTAGTATACAGTGGTGACCAAAAGTTGTTTTTTTTCTTTTTTTATAGTGTGATTACTTCTGTCTGGTTGTTGTGATGCCATATTCCTGGTGATTTTAGTAAACCGGAAGCAAATGGTTGTCATCTCTAAGGATAAAATTGAATATGACATTCTTTTATCCCTTTATGTGTTAGTTTTCCAAATTTGCTGGCAAGAAAGTTTTGAATATTTTCTTATGGGTAGCCTAAAAAAATGTTTTTTTTTTGTGTGTGTTTTTTTTGTTAATCATGGCAAAGACAAATTTATCACCAGATGTCAGGAAGCCAAAAAGAGGTAGATATGGAATTCATCTGTTCTCAGAGTCAGATGTCACATATAATAAAGAAAAAGAAGGTTATGGAACAGCTGACAAACCTAAAAAAACGTCCTCCAACGTTGATCACATGCTAAGAAAAACTCAGCATCTGATGTTCATAAAAGACAGATTTTGCATGAAATGAATGAAGAATATGGGGTCAAAGTTAGTTGCCAAACTGTGGTGCAAAGGCTAAAAGCAGTAGGGTTGAATGCGCTAGCTCCAGTCAAGAAGCCTTTCATCTCTGCAAAGAACCAGAAGGTTCAACTTGAGTTTCCCAAAGAACACTGTCAATGGAAAGAGACAGATTGGTTCCTGCATCTGCTATTGGCCCTCTGCATAGAATTGATGGATACATGAATGCTACCGTATACAAGGTATACTGGAGAATGTAATGCTGCCACACTGGTAAAACCAGAGTAGACAGGATCTGGACATTTCAGCAAGATAATGATCCTAAGCACACATTCAATTTACTCAAAAATTGGTTAACAAAGAAAAATATTCACCTGATGCAATTGCCAAGCCATAATCGGACTATATGCCTAGGAATTAACCTGTACTCCTCAGTACCTACATTAGCATTTTGGAATTTATGTGGTACATGTATACATGTGTATTTATGAGGTCCTAATTACTTGTAAAGTACATGTGTTTATCTTTATATCTGTTTAATATCATTTTAGCGTATCTAATATGGGGCATCTTGCTCTTTGTATGTTTGTCAGCGATTTGATAGTCTGCTCTTCAGATATACAGTTGTGGCCAAAAGTATTGACACCCACGTGTGATTTAGTTATTGCCAACACCTGTTAGGTGCCACAGGTAAGTTACAGGTGCTGTTAATTACACAAATTAGAGAAGCATGACATGATTTTTCTAACAGTTCCAATACTTTTGTCCACCCCCTTTTTTATGTTTGGAATTATATCCAATTTGGCTTTAGGACAATTCTTTTTGTGTTTTTTCATTGAAGACAAATTAAATGAAGATAATAATACCAAAGAATTTGTGATTGCAATCATTTTCAGGAAGAAACTGAGTATTATCTGACAGAATTGCAGGGGTGTCAATACTTTTGGCCACAACTGTACATTCAGTATGTGAGGGTCCACCTTTTATGCAGATCAATGGAGGAAGGCAGTATTTAAAAAAGAAACAGGCAGCAATACAGAGACAATCTGCTGATTGCTGGGCACAAGGCACAATCATAAAAAGTGTAGAGACCAGAGCTACAGAGGGATGAATAGAGGATATTACCTTGAGAGGGGTGTATTTTACATTGATATGGTTAAAATAATGCTGTTCCAGAGATTTTCTTTTTTCAACTCATGTATTAACCCCTTAAATAAAGGTGTCCATAACCTTTAAAGCATGAAATGTTTTGACTTGTCACTCTGTTTATGACTGTTATGTTCACTATATCTCATTTCTTTCAGATGAATTCAGTGAAGAATCCATGGCCATGGAGGCTGAAGAGGACGAGTTTATAAAAGTAACAGATGAAGTTGAACTAGCCGAAACTGAGCGAATGATTGAAGAAGATGATGACATTAAGCGTGAAATCAAAATGGCACGACGGATTGCAGAAATGTCACAGAAAGAGTCTTTGCTTTTTGTACCAGATGAGCATGAAGATGAGCAAGAAACTGAAGATCATCAAACTCATACAGAATCAGATAACCAAGCTGGCTGGCAGGTAAAGAAGTCTCCTGAGATATAGATCCAGAAGGCATATTAGAAAAGTGTATAGCTTTTCATTGAACAATGAATACTCCTCCTTATTCAATAAACGTGTAAGGAATTCCAACAGGTCATATTTTGATGATTTATTTCAATAACTGTCACATATATATACTTTACACACACAGCATGATGGACCCAACAACCCCCAATCTACAGTATGATGGGCTCAACATCTGCCCACACCATTTCATGACCTGACAGCCTTCCCTTACACAGTATGATGGTTCCACAACTCACCACACAATTTGACAGTCCCAACATACTTTGGATGGCACACAACAGGCCTTAACCTACAGTACAATGAACCCAACAGCCAGCCACACACAATTTAATGATCTCACAGCCTCCCACACACTGTATGATGGTCCTCAATGCTCTCTACACAGTATGAAGACCCCATAAGTCCCCCACACAGTATGATGGCCCACACAGTTCCCCCCACATTATGATGGCCTCCACAATTGCCCTCAACTACTGACAAAAATAAAATAAAAAATATGACTACTCACCTTGCCTCATTCCCCAATACACTAGTCCATTATGTTCAGCGTATACTGAGACTCCGTACACCTGGCGTGATCTAGTCATGTAATTGTTCCTGCTGCATTTAGACACTCAGTTTGCAGCAGGGATCTTCCTGATCTATCACTGTACTCACCAGCATCTGCTTCCTGAGGATGAAAATACTCATGAAATTGAGACACCAGGCCGAAGGTGATCACATGATTCTGTACGACACTGTTTGCAATCCTTTGGCTTTCCCAATCTCCAAGCCAGATAGGAACAACCAAAAAGCCATGTGTAGCCAACAGGCCGCACTTTGAACAAGTGTGTTCTGACCTATGGCATGTTTTGCAATGGCAACCCTAAATGATTGGCAAAATAGAGTGTGAAGACTGCTGGATCTGTAATTGCTTGAAATATCTCAGAATTGTCAGCTTTGGAGAAAGGGTAATTTTTGTTGGACCAGTCACACCCCTCCCACCATTGATTTTTTTTTTTTGTCTACCATGAGCCATACTCGGTTTATTCTTTTGATCTATTAAGATATAGAGATGAAAAAACTATAATTTGTTGTAGATTATTGTGCAAAACAAAGTCTCAGGAGGTCACGTATTCTGGCACACTTTTATATGTTCACTTCTTCATGCAGAGGGTTTTACACTTCTACACATTCAGGCATGCTGTTACATACATACCATACATTTACATTGTTGAGTATATAAATACACATACACAAACACGCTTTTACACAAAAGTCTTTTCTCCAGCTAATCAGCACCTCCTGCTACACAGATTGTCCTCATCAATATCTGCCTCTGGGTATGTAGTGTGGCACAGGGCATTAGTCATGGGCGATGCACAGTTCTCATTTGCCCTCACAGGTCACATGTTAAACTAAATTAACACAGGACGCTAGCTGTCGGCTAGTGTCCCTTTTTGTATGGATCGGCTATTTGCAGTGAAATGTAGTGACGTTAGCTGTCCCAGCCAAGTCAATGAATTACACAATTCTGCATTCAGACAAAGAATGAGCATGTCAATTCTTGGGCATTTTTCTCTTGCGCTATTTACTCACCTCGTGATCTCAGGCAATGTCCCTTCATACCGAGGCTGCAGGACCTGTGGGAGGACCTACAACTGCACCATGTGATCAAGTTACATCACCCGGTCACTTGCGCAAGACACAGGATCCTAGAGGCAACGATACTGCAGCCTCAGGGGATGAGAGGACATCACTAGAGATAACCAGGGGAGTGCTTCAAGGTGAGTAAAATAGCACAGCAGCATTCACACACAGAATGCTGTACTTTGTGAGGATCCTTTCTTGGTGCAGTTTCTGCACCAAAAACAGATCTTCACAAAATGCATAAAAAACATTGTGTGTGAATGTAGCCTTAAGGTACCATCACACGTAGCAATATCGCCGCCATATGGCTGGCAATTTGACATGAGCGCACACGTTCCGGGCACTTTTTTGCATATCGCCGTCGCCCTGTCACAGATAGACATCTCGCGTGCGATGTTCGGCGATCCTGCGTTCCGGAAATTGCCTAGCGCAGACCGGAAGCAATTTGACATTCCCACGCCACCACCAAATCGCCGCGTCACACGCCACCACCGCATCAGCGATGTGGGTGTAGAGTGTGAGCGCGGCGAGGAGACAGGCGTGCCAGAGTGTTGTACACCGCGGCCCTACCACTCCGATTGGCCAACACAATTACGTCGCCATTGGTCAGCCTTGTCAGGAAGTCTGCCCACTACAAGCTGGTGTCGCAGATTAAGAGGGCTATCTGCCTAAAATTGTCCGGAGACATTGTGGGCTTACCCGGTTTCTGTATTGTAGAAACAAGTGCTTCAAGTCCCTCTTTCCAAATTGCTCCTTTGAGACGCCATGAGTTGTACAGCTTCAGTAAATAGGGAGAAAGTTGTGATGTGAAGGTGGCATAATACAAATATGAGAATCCATCCGGGCCCGGGGCTGTGTTTTTTTTGGTATTTCGTATGGTGTCCCTTATTTCAGATTCCAAAAATGGGGTATTAAGGAAATCAATTTGTGTTGGAGTTAGTTTGGGAAGTCGAATGTTATCTAGAAATTTTTGGATTGAGAGGAGGAAGGTTGTGGGGTTGAGGGTCATTTTTTAGATTGTAGAGAGAACTGTAAAATTTTTGAAATTCTTCCGCTATTAGAATAGGGTTCCTAATTTTGTCTCCTTTTTTAGAAAGTAAGTGGGATATTTTAGATTGTGTTTGCCGTTTTTCCACACGCCTAGCAGAAGCGCTCCAGCTCTGTCACCCATTCCATAATAAGAGGCTTTAGTACGTTTTAGGTTGAATTCAACTTTAGTAAGAAAAAGGCCTCTCAATTCTTGTTGGGCATTTGAGAGATCCTTCAACTCAGCCGGGGAGTGGGATGCTTTATGAGAGCGTTCTAATGCAGCAATTTTAGCGGTCAGTGCTCGGACAGTCTGTTCTCTTTCCCTTTTGGTTTGGGAGGCCAGATTAATTAAAGCTCCACAGAGGACAGCCTTATGGGCCATCAAAAGTGTTTCAGGGTCAATTTCTCTGATATAATTGTGCAGGAAATATTTGTGTATTTGGTCTGAGATATGGGTTACATTAATGGGGGATGACAATAATCGTTTAATCTCCATAAAGTTGTTGGAGAAGTATTGGTAGGGTCGGAAATTTGTAGAGAGACAGGGGCATGGTCTGATCAGGTAATGTTTCCAATGCTCGTTGCAATACAATGAGAGAGAAGGGCATCATTCACTAAAATAAAATCTATCCTGCTGTATGTGTGAAACCTCGGGCAAATGTAGGTGTAATCTCTCTCATCTCCATAGGTATACCGCCAGACATCACGTAGATGATGGGCTGCCAGCAAGGTGCAGAGCTCACCTCTAAATTAAGTGGGAGCAGAACAATCCAGACGCTTCTCTATGGGAATATTAAAAAATCACCAACTAAAATTGTGCTTCCTTTAGTTAAAGACTCAAGTTTTGTAAACAAGTCTTGAAAAAATTTAAGCTGACCGGTGTTAGGGCCATAGATAGAAACCAGGGAGTACAATGTGTCATTGAGAAGCCCATTAACCACCAAGTATCTCCCTTGGGGGTCCTGAAAAACCTCAAGTAGCTTAAATGATAGAGATTTATGAATCAGGATTGCTACTCCAGCTTTCTTACATTCTGCATTTGCAAAGAATTGTGTAGGATATAGGGTAGATGACATTCTATGATTATGATGTTGTAAAAGATTAGTTTTTTGTAAAAAAATTACATCGCTGCGCAATTTCCTCAACTGTTGCCATACTAGAGATCTCTTTCCGGGCGAATTCAGTCCATAACATTAACTGAGGTGCATTTGATACTCATGGTAACCAATGGGGTACACTTACAATCTCTACTATAAAGCTATAAAAACAGATGCTATATGTATTACCCCTGATTAACTCCTGATTAACTAAAATCAGACATGTGAATAAGGCACTGAAAGGTAAAAGGGAAGGGATAAAGGAAGAGAGAGGGAGGGGAAACTACAAATTAAACCAACTAGCAAAACTAGTCACATCAACAGGGACCATGTCAGGGAAGGGTTAACAGTTACACAACCTGCAAGAGGAAAGCCGTGCAGACAAAATCGGAGTGCCTAAAATGCACTCTAGGGGGCAGTCTATCCCCTTAAAAGAGGGAGAGAAAGAAATAAGATAGAAGAGAAGAGGGGGGGGGGCAGGGTAGTAAAGAAGAGAAGAGGGGGGGCAGGGTAGTAAAGAAGAGGAAAAAAGGAACAAGAATAGGGAATTGGAAGTGAAGAGCGAGAATACGAAAAGAAGAAAGTAAGAAATATGAAATTAGAAAGCTAGATTGAAATTAAAAAAATGAAAAACAAAAAGGCAAAAGGTCATCCAGGAAAGGAGCGACCACAGGCATATGACAAACTCAATTATTCAACAATGCACACACCGCTGCTCACTCCGGATCAATCCGCCTGGAAGTAGGGCTACAGGGTAATGAGTCATTCCTCGGAGAGGAGGGAGAAGACTTGGAAGAGTTAAGTCCCCATTGGGTCAAATATGCTTCCGCTTGTTTTGATCCACTTGGAGAAATTAGAACCGGATGGATAGAAGCCTCGCTGACCACAATAAGAGTAACAGAGTAATACACACACTCTGTGTATTCAGCCTACGCGTTTCGTAGCAAACAGGCTTGCCCTGATGAAGTGGCCTGTTTGCCACGAAACGCGTAGGCTGAATACACAGAGTGTGTGTATTACTCTGTTACTCTTATTGTGGTCAGCGAGGCTTCTATCCATCCGGTTCTAATTTCTCCAAGTTGATCCTTACTTTTTGCCGGGAGCCTGCTGCGACCATACGTGCTTGTCCAAGGGAGTTGTGACCATTCACAACCAGACCAGGTGAGTCTATATTGTGGGAGTCCGTGTGACCATCAAACCCAAAGGTATTACTCTATGTGCGCTCCTTTTCCTTCTTATTTGTAGAGATCCGCTTGTTTTGGGGAGAAGCAGACATATGTTGAGCTGTCTTTCTTTATAAGGAGTTTCACAGGGAATCCCCATTTATAGTCTATCTTCTTGTTTCTAAGGATCTCAGTAATGTGTTGAAATGCTCTTCTTCGTGCTAATGTACCTGGTGAGAGGTCTGGGAATACACCAATCTGTTGAAATTTACCAGGGAGCAGAGGGTTACCTCTGAGAGCTCTCAAAATATCCTCTTTCACCTCATAAAAGTGCACCCTTGCGAGTACATCCCTAGGAAGAGCTGATCCAAGGAAGAGGGTTTTGGGATCCTATGTATCCTATCAATGATTATGTCCTTGGGCTGCAAATCTGGCAGCACTACAGAGATGAAGTTTTGCAGCAAAGCACGGAGCTCTCCTGGAGGGACATTTTCAGGAATCCCCCTAAGCTTTACATTATTGCGCTGGGATCTGTCCCCCAAATCAAGGGCTTTAAGGGTAGCTTTCTCCATTTTCTCTTGGAGGGTCTCATGGGCTTCTATCAGCTCATTGTGAGACTTCACCAGCTCCTCCATTTTCTTTTCCAAGTGCTCAGTGCGACTGCCCATCTCTGTCACATCCCCCCTCAGTCCGGCCATCATACCTCTCATATCTTCTTGTAGAGAGGATCCTAGTGCTGCCAGGAGTTCCCTCATAGCTCCCTGCATCACCCGAGCTTCCTGAGAGGACATGGGGCCAGAAGTCGCTGAGGCAAGCGATGCCATGGATCCCCGGCAGGAAGCGCGTGTGGAACGCGGTGGTGAGGGCTGCGGCGCCATCTTGGGAATAGAGGAGGCTGCAGTGCGGGCCGAGGAGAAGAAGTCCAAAACTCGGCGGGGAGAGAAGCGCTTCACTTCCTTAACTATGCCCATCGGTTGCTTGGGGTGTTCAGAGACGGTGGGGTGAGTATTGGGTGAGAAAATTACGGCTGTGGGTGCTGCTGTGCCGCTTTAGTGCCTGTGGTCCTCAGACCGCCTGTTTCAAGCGGCCATCTTCACCCAGTGCTAGGACATTTTATTTTATTACAATGGGATCCATGGAGAAAATGGATCACTAATTGACATGCTCATTCTTTTTCTGGATGTGTTTTTTGCACGAAAAACGGACCAGTAAAAAACGCATACATTGGCACAGCAGTTCTAAAATTTCATAGACTTTGCTGGCATATCAATAAATTGTTCTGTTCTTGGTGCAGATTTCACCAAAAATGCAGCACAAAAAAAATGGATAAAAAATGCAGCGTGGAGTCATGATTGTACTTCCGCGATTCACATTTTCCCCACCACAAAGGATTCGACACTAAACTGAAGCAATATCTTGGATCTGCTGCCCAGGACGCTATACTAATTTCACATTCAGTTCCGTTTCTGCACCTCCTGTTTGAGCTGTTAGATACCGGGGATCTTATGTTAATCATCCTTCTCTAGGCCCTTCTCACAAGAGTCTCTCAGTTCTGGTGCTAACGACCATTAATCTGTATATAAACCACCTTCCTTGTGTCTGTCCATCTCCTCAGGTACTCAGTACTCCTGCTCCGTCCTTATCCTGCGACAGATCACCCAAGTATGGAGCCCACTGGGACGGGGTACTCGGTACCGGACTGGGGTACTGCTGGGTATGTCACGGAGGTCTTGGTCCGGACCGTGTCCCGGGTTCTCACAAGTAAAAGGGAATATATACAGTGAATAATGTTTGTTGTGATGCCACCCACGGGTTGTGGTCAGTGATGGGACCACGCTGCAGCGCAGTTCTGCCAGGAGGATGGAGGGATGGATGGGCTACAGCTAGATGGATGAGCCCGCCGCGGGTCGGGCTGCTCCTGGCAGGGTAAAAGGTATGATAAACAGTTCTGTATACCTGGAATCAAACATGGACACTCAGGCAGGGTTCACCGAGTTTACTTGTAAGTTCTTCAAACAGTTCACAGCAATTCTCAGTACAGTTCTCAACACAAGTCACAGTTCAGTTAACTCCGGAGACCTTGAACCCACTGCAGCTAGGCTGTCACTCTGAGACCCCTCACCCCTTCTAAGTGTCCTTTCAGGCTGTTTTCTCCCTCTCTCTCTTCTCCACTGGTTGTATGGCGGCAGCTCGGCTCCTTGTGGGTCCTCGTGGTTGCTGCTGTGCCTTCAACCCTGTTGTTGGGAACTCCAACCTGGAATTCAAGCTCCCCGTCTGTTTGTCTGGGAAGCCGGAATATTGCTTCAGTTCCCCTCAGAGCCGACACTCTGGTGTGTGCCTAGTCTGCAGTAACCCTATCTTCCAAGGTGTTATCAGACCCCATCTATTCCGTGTGATTCAATCACAATCAGGGAAAACTACTCCGGACCCGGTGTACTGGTCCGGTCTCTGTCCTTACACTCCCCTGGGATGTCGTCTATGGACGAGCTTTCTCTCCATGGTTTCTATGACTCTGTGGATTCTGCGTCTCCAGGGAGCCCAACCCCACCGGGATGTGTCACTTTCTTCTGGTCTTTACCTCTTGGCTCACTCTGGCCTACTAACTCCTTCCTCCTCTTTTTCCTCTATTTGAGCTCTCTATCACCTAATCTACATTCCCCACCCACTTTCCTCTAAACCCACCACCCCTTCCCGCCTAGAGTCCCTGGCTCCGGGTTGGGTGCTGTCTCCTAGTAGGTGTGTGTGTGTGTTTGGTGCACAAACTGTCTATCTTTCTGCCTGGCTGCAGTTCCCTATGTGGCCACCCTGGTCGCAGGGGCGCCACACAAGCATGCGTGTTGCTGCTGTTCAGACCTGAAGTCTGTCTCTGTCACAGTCTGGACCTAAACTAACTTGTTTTTCTTTACACTGAACCAGTCTATTCCCATAGGAACTAACCTCTTCTCTTTTGGGGTAGTCCACACTTAACTCTACCTGTCCCTGCAGCTTGTTGCTAGACAGAACATTCTTACTAAACATCCTATATACTACACTGCCTGTATCCTACATCTCTTTCCTGTGCAGCTTACCATATACACAACTCTGATCTCTCTAAAGGTGGCTTCACATTAGCGTTCCCCTCCGCAGCCTTCTGCGGAGGGGATCCGCAATGTGAACGCAGCACCGCCAGCCCCTACGTTTATAATGGGAGCGCACATATGGCAGTGAATGGGTGCGCAACGGTCAAGCGCAGCACCATGTGCTCCCATTATAAACATAGGGGCTGGCGGTGCTGCGTTCACATTGCGGATCCCCTCCGCAGAAGGCTGCGGAGGGGAACGCTAATGTGAAGCCAGCCTTAGATCTTGCACAACACTACATGTTACACTTTCTCACATAACATTTCTATTCCTTTATACTTTACATGTTACATTCTACATAATATTACCTCACACCTTAACCTAATACTAAATTTTACCTTATATATTCTTGTATGAATGTATGCATTATACCATATTACTATACATTACTATGCAGGAACATATTACACATTGTTACATCACATTAGAATCCACATGACACAACACTGACAGAATTGGTATTTTCATTGGCAGGAACATGAATACCTATTGTACACCCTCTTACATGTAGAGCAGCAAAGTAGCCTTAGGCTAGGGTCACACTAGCACTAGGAATGCATTCAGGAGGGGTCCGTTAAAAAGGTAGAATCTGGCAGCATTAACGCAGGGTAACCATAAAGGTAATGCTGCGTTAACGCTGCTAATACAATACTATGGGTGATGGACCCCCGAGCGCAGTCAAACGCTGGCATGTAAGTGCCGAAGTTTGAAACCTTGCGCTATTTCCAAGCGCATCACATGACACGGAAGCGTGCATCATGAGATGCGCTTGGAAATAGGACGAGATTTCAAACTCCGAAACTTACATGCCGGTGTTTGACTGCACTCAGGGATCCGACACCCATAGGATTGTATTGGCAGCGTTAATGCAGCCTTACCTTTAGGCTGAAGGCACACTGTCTGACTGACTCACGCGAGTGCAATGCGAGGGAAACTCTCGTTGCACTCGGACCAGTGTTGCCATATCAGGCAGGGCACACTGGTGTGTGTCCCCCGCGCTGAACTCGCACTGCGAGTCAAATGCGAGTTCAGTCACAGCATGCTGCAACTGAACGCGTGTTTGACGTGCAAGAGGTTACTGGAAATCTATGGGAGCGAGGAAACCTCGCACCTAGACAGCACACTGTGCGAGTCAGTTGCACGTGTGCTTTTGTCCCGACACAGGAAAGCCCGATAGCTATATATCTACAGATAAAGATCTGTAGATATAAATAGCTATTTCAAGCTTTGTGCTTCTTTGACAGCAGCATATTTTAAATTTCCCAGGGTTAACCAGCATATTAACCCCATCTGCAGCTTTTGTGCTGCATGTCAGCCAGGAGGCGGCAGATGTAGTTAATAAGCCGGCTATGTATGTTTTACCCCATGTTTCTGTCATGCCAGTTTGTGTCCAGTTATGTCCGCACTCCCTGGACACAAACTGACATGTCAGAATGTGTGTGCAGGGGTTAATGCAGCTTTTTAATAAAAGCCAGCAATTACCGCTCTTCATTAAATTTCTGTATTCTCCGGCAGTGTGCAGGACTCAGGAGGTGTCCATGGTCCTGCACTGTAAGAGCTTAAAATGACAGCCCCCTGTCCATGGTACTGAAATTTCACACTCTTACAGTGCAGGAGCTCACCATGGTCCTGATTGTTAAAGCTGGGTGCTGACCATAGTGCTGAAGCTGTTCAGATTGCAGTCAGCACCCAGCTTTAATGATCTGTGAAATTTCAGTACCAAGGACAAGGGCTGTCATTTTACGCTGTTACAGTGCAGAACCATGGACACCTCCTGAGTCCTGCACACTGTACAATACAGTAATTTAATGAAGAGCGGTAATTGCCGGCTTTTATTAAAAAGCTGCATTAACCCCTGCACACACATTCTGACATGTCTGTTTGTGTCCAGGGAGTGTGGACATAACTGTACACAAACTGGCATGACAGAAACATGGGGTTAAACATACATAACCGGCTTATTAACCGCATCTGCCACCTCCCGGCTAACATGCAGTACAGAAGCTGCAGATGGGGTTAATATGCCGGTTAACCCCGAGAAATTTAAAATATGCTGCTTTCAAAGCAGCACAAAACTTGAAATAGCTATTATATCAACAGATCTTTATCTGTAGATATACAGTGCCTACAAGTAGTATTCAACCCCCTGCAGATGTAGCTGGTTGACACATGCGGAATTAACTTGGCATTGTGACATTTGGACTGTAGATCAGCCTGGAAGTGGGAAATGCAGTGCCACAATAATTTTTTTTTTTTTTAAAGTGTTAAAAGTTAATTCAGAGGGTCATTTATTATTCAACCCCTCAAACCACCAGAATTCTGTTTGGTCCCCCTAAAGTATTAAGAAGTAGTTCAGGCACAAATAACAATGAGCTTCACATGTGTGGGTTAATTATCTCTTTTGCCAGCCTTTTCTGACTATTTAAGACCCTCCCCAAACTTGTGAACAGCACTCATACATGGTCAACATGGGAAAGACAAAGGAGCATTCCAAGGCCATCAGAGACAAGATCGTGGAGGGTCACAAGGCTGGCAAGGGGTACAAAACCCTTTCCAAGGAGTTGGGCCTACCTGTCTCCACTGTTGGGAGCATCATCCGGAAGTGGAAGGCTTATGGAACTACTGTTAGCCTTCCACGGCCTGGACAGCCTTTGAAAGTTTCCTCCCGTGCCGAGGCCAGGCTTGTCCGAAGAGTCAAGGCTAACCCAAGGACAACAAGGAAGGAGCTCCGGGAAGATCTCATGGCAGTAGGGACATTGGTTTCAGTCAATACAATAAGTTACTGTCACGCCAACACAGGCGGAGGGAACAAAGAGACCCACTGGACCACAGAGTCTGTGGATGCCGACGCCAGAAACACGCTGGAGACAGAAAGCAGGTTAAGGAGACACGGAGCCCCTGGAGAGGGCCTCAGGGTCAGAGCCACCAGAACCTCCCACCGAAACCCTGCGACCTTGCCCCCTGTACAGGGATATGACTCAGTGCAACGTGGGAGGACCGATGACCCCGGAGCCTGTTAACCGACTGCCAGGCGGCACACAGTGAGTAGGGAGCCAAGAGTGGTGTAGGGATCCTTCGGCAGCAGCTGGTGACGTCTGTAGCTGGAGATCTGAATAACCGGCAGGACTGGATCCCTCTGAAAGAAAACAGAACACTGAGTAAACAATATGCAAGGAAACCACTGAAGCAAGCCAGACCTGGACAAGAGCTCAAGGAGCACAGTAGAACGCCCAGGCACTGGCTGAATGCAGGGATTAAACTTATATATCCACCCCTCAGCAGCGATTGGCTGAGAGGGGTGATTGGGAAGGACACACTGGCCCTTTAAGAGAGTGCACGAGTGGGCGCCCGCCCCCTATGTGCACTACCAGGAAGACAGGAGGACAGAGGAGGGCTGGAATCTGCAGCAGCTGGAGGGGAGAACAGGGGAACGCGACCCAGACCGGCATGGTGGCGGAACACAGAGCGGGACCCGCGGTGCAGCAGGTGAGTAGCAGAAGTAGGGGCTGGCACCGACCGAGCGGCAGCAGGCGCAGGCTGGGAAGGGACAGTGACAGTTACGTACTCCACCGCAATGGTCTCCGTTCCAGACGAGCCCGTAAGGTTCCTTTACTTTCAAAGCGTCATGTCAAGGCTCGTCTACAGTTTGCTCATGATCACTTGGAGGACTCTGAGACAGACTGGTTCAAGGTTCTATGGTCTGATGAGACCAAGATCGAGATCTTTGGTGCCAACCACACACGTGACGTTTGGAGACTGGATGGCACTGCATACGACCCCAAGAATACCATCCCTAAAGTCAAGCATGGTGGTGGCAGCATCATGCTGTGGGGCTGTTTCTCAGCCAAGGGGCCTGGCCATCTGGTCCGCATCCATGTGAAGATGGATAGCACGGCCTACCTGGAGATTTTGGCCAAGAACCTCCGCTCCTCCATCAAGGATCTTAAGATGGGTCGTAATTTCATCTTCCAACAAGACAACGACCCAAAGCACACAGCCAAGAAAACCAAGGCCTGGTTCAAGAGGGAAAAAATCAAGGTGTTGGAGTGGCCTAGTCAGTCTCCTGACCTTAACCCAATTGAAAACTTGTGGAAGGAGCTCAAGATTAAAGTCCACATGAGACACCCAAAGAACCTAGATAACTTGGAGAAGATCTGCATGGAGGAGTGGGCCAAGATAACTGCAGAGACATGTGCCGGCCTGATCAGGTCTTATAAAACATGATTATTATCTGTAATTGCAAACAAGGGTTATTCCACAAAATATTAAACATAGGGGTTGAATAATAATTGACCCACACTTTTATGTTTAAAATTCATAAAAATTCAACTGAGCAACATAACTTTTTGGTTTGTAAGATTTATGCTTCTGTTAATAAATCCTACTCTCGTTTGCAGTTTGAAGGCTCTAACTTATTGGCATCTTATCAAACCAGCTAAATCTGCAGGGGGTTGAATACTACTTGTAGGCACTGTATAGCTATCGGGCTTTCCTGTGTCGGGAAAAAAGCACAAGCGCAAGTGACTAGCAGTGTGTGAAGTCTGGGTGCCAGGTTTCCTCACACCCATAGACTTCCATTAGCCTCTCGCACATCAAACACGCATTCAGTCGCAGCATGCGACGCATTTGACTCGCAGTGCGAGTTCAGCGCAGGGGACACGCACCAGTGGTTAATATGCCGGTTAACCCCGGGAAATGCAAACACCGCTGCTTTTACAGCAGTCGTGTTTGAAGACCCCAGTAAATGCTGTCGGCGGTCCAGAGGTTTGGTCGGTGGGATTACATGCTGAGTAATCCCGCCGACCAAACTTCTGGACCGTGGACAGCATCACACTGACATGCACCACACACTTACGCAGCACACTCACATGCATACAGCCATGCACACACACCCACAAGCACCACACTCGCACCACACTCACATTCAAATCGCCCAGCACTCGCATCACTTTCATGCATCAAACACGCTCTGTGTTTGATGCATGACAGTGTGCCTCCAGCCTTACAGTTACGCTGCGTTAATGCTGCCAAATTCTGTCATTTTAACGAAACCCCCGGAATCATAGTGCTAGTGTGATCCTAGCCTTAGAGTAGCAGGAGTAAGTGATCAGCAGAGGTCTGTCGCAGTTTCTATTGCGTGACTCGTAATAAATTAGGTGCATCTTAGTCTTGGTAAATTACATCCAATGTTCATTGTTGGGCTTCCCATAATACTTGCTCCTTTTTCTTCCTACACCACTTTGTGGGAATCGTTTAACATATCTGTCGGTGTGCCCCAAGGCTCAGTTCTTGGACCAATTCTTTTTTACCTCTACACCCTCGGTTTGGGACAGCTCATTGAGTCCCTCGGTCTTCAGTATCATCTCTACGCTGATTACATGCAGATCTACCTCTCTAGACCTGACATCACCTCCTTGCTATCCATAATTTCATAATGTCTGCCTGCTATCTCATCATTCTTTTCTGCTCACTTTCTAAAACTGAACATGCACAAAACAGAATTAATAATTTTTCCTCCAACCCACTCTCCCCCCTCCTGACCTTTCCATCAATGTCAACGGCTGTTCACTTTCCCCAGTTCTCCACGCTCTGTGCCTTGGGGTAATGCTCGACTCCAACCTCTCCTTTAAGCCATGTATCCAAGCCCTTGCCACCTCCTGCCGACTACAACTCAAAATTATTTCCCGAATCCATACATTCATTGACATCGACACTGCAGAAACACTTGTCCATGCCCTCATCATTTCCTGCCTCGATTATTGTAACCTCCTGCTCACTGGCAACCCCTCTAGCACTCTTGCTTCACTCCAATGCCATATGTTGTCCATGTACCTTGTACTTGTCTTTGTATACCCTTTCCACATGTAAAGTGCCATGGAATCAATGGCGTTATAACAATAAATAATAATAATATTTGAAAGTATTGTTATGCAGACATATTGGTGGTGACAAAAATCCTGCAGTTGGTTGTTGAAGCTTCAGCTGTTTTTTCCACTTTCCGTCTTTAAGAGCAGTTAATTTCATGAGGATGTGCCTTAGGCTATGTGCCCACGCTGCACTTTTGATCCATTTTTTTTACATTTTTGTCAGGTCAGCAAAGTCTATGAGTCTTCTAAAATGTTGTGGCAATATCTGCATTTTTCCTGATCAGGTTTTGTTGGAAAAACCTGATCAAGAAAAGAAGTAGCATGTCTTAAAAGTGATTTAGTTTTGTCCTGCATTTTCTCCATTAAGCCATTCTTACCCCTAAAAAAACATCACAAACAGATTGGTATTCCCACAGTTCGTTTGCGATTTCCAGAGCAAAACTGCTCCAATACAAACCCTTTCCGGCAAGCCCCGATAATTCTTCCTCCTGGGCATCGGCAGGAGCTGTAAGAAGTGACTTACAGTACTTGTAAACCATGTGACTCAGGCTGTCTTGGAAGTACTGTACCCACAGGTCATGCTGATGCACAGAAGGAAGAAATCACCAGATCTCACTGTGAGATCGCGGGGAAAGTGTGTGTGTCTGTGTGTGTGTGTCCTCTTATTTGTGCTGCTTTAAGTAAGTAAGCGGTGATATTTATTCTTGTTTTATTGCCCAGTCACCAACACAAACCCTGATTACCTTGCATTTTATGTGCATGCTGAAATACACAATGGGCAGTCCATGCTGCAATGTCTGAAGAAACATTATGAACAGGAAAAAAGAAAAGCGATGAAAAGGGTATCCGAACCGCACTCCCGTCTGGGGAAAACAATTCACTTCCAAAGACTCGGAAAATTTGATTGTGATTTTTTATTTTCAACACGTTTCGGGGTGCAAGCCCCCTTCAGGACAAAAATCACAGATGTACCAGATGTTTTTTTCAATGAAGAAGGGGCTTGCACCCCCAAAACGAATTGAAAATAAAAAATCACCAGCAAATGTTCCGAGTCTTTGGAAGTGAATTGTTTCCCCCCAGACGGGAGCGCGGTTCGGATACCCTTTTCATCCCTTTTCTTTTTTCCTGTTCATCTTGGTTTTGGGAGAACTGCTGCAGACCATTATCAGGATTAATTTCAACATATGTGTTCGGTTTTGTTGTGACCCTCACAACCTGAAAAAGGTGAGCAAAACCTGTTTTTTGTTCTCCACCTGTTCACACAGATATACTCTATTTGAGCTTTCTCCTTTCCAGACATTGCATCTGAAGAAACATAGCAGAGGCACCCTTTTAACCTATTTTTAAGAGGACATGTATTTTCCTGATAGGTACATATTGGTAATCTTAGTACATATTTATAACACAGCAAATGTATGGTTACAGATGCCATCAAAAATGAAAAAGAAATTGAAGAAACAGATAAAGTATGAGCTCCAGGAGACAAATCACATGAAAGAAAGCGAATGCGAGCTTATAAATGACCTGTTTCAGCTCAATCTCAAAAAGCGCTGGGAGGTCTACAGGTGTGTATACTTATATATTTGTTCAGTTATGCTGCTTACAGCAAAAACATTTCAGTAGTGTTGTAGTGGTTGTACTGGTGAAGTTGAGGATTGAACCTCTATTACATTAAAAAGTTGTTCACTACTATGATATTGATGACTAAACCCTAAGGCTTCATTCACACACAGCATATTTTTGGCATTTAAGCAGTACTATTTAGTGCTACGTAAATGCCTGAAACACAGCTCCATTCACATTGTCAGTCGCTTTGCTGATGCGCTTTGCGCTGCAAATGGGGTACCGGGTGTGGTACCCTCAGCGCTCTGATAGTTTAACTTGTCCTATGGAGAGGTCATCAACGTCATAGTAGTGGACAAACCTTTTAAGTATGTACAGTGGGTAAAAGAAGTATTTCATACACTGCCGATTTTGCACGTTTTCCCACCAACAAAAAATGGAGAGGTCTGTAATTTTTATCATAGGTATACTTCAACTGTGAGAGACAGAATCTAAAAATGATAAAAGAAAATCACATTGTATGATTTTTACATTAGTAATTTTCATTTTATTGTATGAAATAAGTAAAGATACAATATACAAACAGAACTTAATCTTTAGTACAAAAACCTTTGTTGGCAATTAGTGGTCAGATGCTACCTGTAGTTCTTGACCAAGTTTGCACACACTGCAGCATAGATTTTGCCCACTCCTCCATACAGATCCTTCTCCAGATTTTTCAAGTTTTGAGAATATCGCTGGGCAAAGTAGATGTTCAGCTTCCACCAAAGATTTGGTTTCAGGTCTGTAGACAGGCTAGGCCAGTCTATGACCTTGAAATGCATCTTACAGAGCCACTCCTTAGTTGCCTTGTCTACGTGTTTCAGGTCATTGTCATGCTAGAAGATCCATCAACGACAGATCTTCAATGCTCTTACTGAATGAGAAGGGGTTGTTAGCCAAAATCTTGCGATACATGCCTCCATCCATTCACCCTTAAATACAGTTCAATTGTCCCCTTTGCAGAAAAGCACCCCCAAAGTATGATGTTTCCACCCCAATTCTTCACTGTTGGGATGGTGTTCTTAGGGTTGTACTCATCCTCCTTCTTCCTCCAAACATGCCAAGTGATGATACCAAAAAGTTCTAATTTGGTCTCATCTGACCATATGACCTTCTCCCATGCCTCCTCTGGATCATCCAGATGGTCATTGGTGAACGTCAAATGGGTCTGGATATGTGCTGGCATGAGCAGGGGGACCTTGAGTGCCCTGCAGGATTTTAATTAATTGAAGTCGTAGTGTGTTACAAATGGTAATCTTTGAGACTATGGTCCCAGATTGCTTCACGTCATTGACCAGGTCTTTCCGTGTAGTTCTGGGCTCATTCCTGACCTTTCTTGGTATTATCCATACCGCACAAGGCAAGATCTTGCATAAAGTCTCAGACCAAGGTAAATTGACAGTCATCTTGTGTTTCTTCCATTATCTAATAATTGTGCCAACAGTGTTTGCCTTCTCACCAATCTGTTGCATATTGTTTTGTAGCTCATTCCATAGACAGCTCCTTGGTCTTGGTCATAGTGGAGTGGTTGGAGTGTGATTAATTGAATGTGTGAACAGGTGTCTTTTATTCAGGTAACGAGGTAAACAGGTGCAATTAATACAGATAATCAGTGCAGAGAAGGAGGGCTTCTTAGGGCGGCTTCAGACTGCGGCAGCGTCCGGTCCGGGGCTGTCAGAAGTGACAGCCTGGACCGGAGTTTTCCTCCATAGAATCCTGTCGGGCTGCACGGAGCTGGATCCCGGCGGGTGGTAATTAGCTGCTATCCGGCTGCTGTGTCGCCGGATGAATCGTGCAGAAGTGGGGATTTTCTGCCGATTCCAAAACCGGTGCATGCAACGTTTTTGAATCGGCAGAAAATCCCCACTTCTGCACAATTCATCCGGCGACACAGCAGCCGGATAGCAGCTAATTACCACCCGCCGCGATCCAGCTCCGTGCAGCCCGACAGGATTCTATGGAGGAAAACTCCGGTCCAGGCTGTCACTTCTGACAGCCCCGGACCGGACACTGCCGCAGTGTGAAGGCAGCCTTAGTTTTTCTTTAACAGGTCTGTGAGAGTCAGAATCCTTGCTGGTTGGTCGGTGATCAAATAAATTTCATGCAATAAAATTCTATCTCACAGATGAAGTTTACCTATGATAAAAATTACACACCATTCTTTTGAAGGTGGGAAAACTTGAAAAATCGGCAGTAAATAAAATAATTATTTTCCCCATTGTACAAACCACTTGGCTCAGCAGACTCGTGCCCATAGCTGATCTCAATGATTGGCTGCAGTGGTCACTTGTGGCGATGTCACCGCTGCAGCCAATCAATAATGACTAGCTGCAACAGCGGAGATACAGCATTGGAACGGCTTTGGGAAATTTACTCTGATTTCTATACCTAAAGCAAGGATAGAAAAAAGTAATCCCTGAAAACCCTTTCAAATTCAGCTAAATTCCTGTAGATAAAGAATTAAAATTGTAAAAGTGATTTGTAGTACTTTTAGTGCAACAATTGCTAACATATAAAATTGTTGCAGATGCTGGAGATCTAAATATTTGAGTGATATTCGCAATGAAATATTTACTGTGGAAAACCTATTCCAAATAGCTGTAAATAGGATGACAGAACTAAGGAACCAAGAAGACCTGCTTATATTACAAGAGGCTGACATTATTGGCATGACTACTACAGGTGAGATGTAGGGTCAAATATTTAAATGTGTGCATGTTGCGTGTCTTCTGTCCAAAAGGGTAGTGTTTTAGTTCCATTTTAAATTGTGGCTACTGGCTGTCTTTTTTGAAGAAAACCACATTTCCACAACAGTTGTCAATACAATTTAAGATAGTCATCTCAAAGACGTTTCATTGTAGATATAATTACATGCATGATCCATGAAAATTATGCTTGTGTGATATTGTCCTAATATACTTTCACAATTCAGATTTGCGATGGACAGTTCAATTTTTATAAGCCATAATGTATGTTTTTTTGTCTTTATTCTGCTAAGTATTCTGTAATGTGTTTTTTGTGATGCACCTAAATGTAGGTGCTGCCAAGTTCAGAAGGTTGCTTCAAAATGTTCAACCCAAAATTGTGATAGTAGAAGAAGCAGCAGAAGTTTTAGAGGCTCACATCATTACTACACTTAATTCCAACTGTCAACATCTTATACTCATTGGAGATCATCAACAGGTATGTTCTGATATATAGTTACATATGCTATGTGTATATATATATATATATTTATATATGTATATAGTAGCGATCACTAAGCGGGTTGGGGTACACTCACTTAACAGTCTAATTCAAGCCCACAGCAATGGTTTATATTTAACTCAAGTCCAGTTGGGTTATTTAGCCACATAAACCACTTGATATAAACAATTAATGTACACAATCCATCTCTTTACACGTGGGGTTCGTCTGCACAGTTCATTCACTGACCTCTGTCGGTACACAACCCCCTTCTCACGAGGCTACCTTGGCCAGCAATCATAGCAGGCTTCTTTCACACTGTCTTCTGACAGTCCATTGCTCCAGGAGCTGCTCCAAGCTGCACACCTTTCAGGTGCTTCCCAAACAGCCAGTTATCAGCTCCAGGACCTGAGCTGACATCACCTCCTGTGACCAGACAGAAGTCACATGATATCAGCCCTCACCACTCCCCTGGAGAAGGAGGGGGTATGTTGATGGCCAGTCCCTCCCACACATCTGACCATCCCTAAACCCAGCCCATAACAAATATACAGATTTGTGGGACAACATAACCCAGCAAACTGTCATGAATTTAGATCGCAGACCTCTGTCTGTGTGATACATACCTGTCACTCATAACATAGCCAGTTAGCCCATCACAATATATAATTTATACAGTTTCTTGTGAACGTATTTGGCCCCCTTGAACTTTTCAACCTTTGCCACATTTCAGGCTTCAAACATAAAATATATAAATATAATATAAATATAAATATAAAATTCTATTTTTTTTGTGAAGAATCAACAACAAGTGGGACACAATGGTGAAGTGGAACGAAATTTATTGGATATTTTAAACTTTTTAAAAAATAGAAAACTGAAAAGTGGGGCGTGCAATATTATTCAGCCCCCTTGAGTTAATACTTTGTAGCACCACCTTTTGCTGCGATTACAGCTGCAGTCACTTGGGGTATGTCTCTATCAGTTTTGCACATCTAGAGACTGAAATCCTTGCCCATTCTTCCTTGCAAAACAGCTCGAGCTCAGTGAGGTTGGATGGAGAGCGTTTGTGAACAGCAGTTTTCTGCTCTTTCCACAGGTTCTCGATTGGATTCAGGTCTGGACTGTGACTTGGCCATTCTAACACCTGGATATGTTTATTTTTGAACCATTCCATTGTAGATTTTGCTTTCTGTTTGGGATCATTTTCTTGTTGGAAGATAAATCTCCGTCCCAGTCTCAGGTCTTTTGCAGACTCCACCAGGTTTTCTTCCAGAATGGTCCTGTATTTGGCTCCGTCCATCTACCCATCAATTTTAACAATCTTCCCTGTCCCTGCTGAAGAAAAGCAGGCCCAAGCCATGATGCTGCCACCACCATGTTTGACAGTGGGGATGGTGTTTTGAAGGTGATGAGCTGTGTTGCTTTTATGCCAAACATATAGTTTTGCATTGTGGCCAAAAAGTTCGATTTTGGTTTCATCTGACCAGAGCACCTTATTCCACATGTTTGGTGTGTCTCCCAGGTGGTTTGTGGCAAACTTCAAAGAGACATTTTATGGATATCTTTGAGAAATGGCTTTCTTCTTGCCACTCTTCCATAAAGGCCAGATTTGTGCAGTGTACGACTGATTGTTGTCCTATGGACAGACCCACCTCAGCTGTAGATCTCTGCAGTTCATCCAGAGGGATCATGGGCCTTTTGGCTGCATTTCTGATCAGTCTTCTCCTTGCGCGAGATGAAAGTTTAGATGGACGGCTGGGTCTTGGTAGATTTGCAGTGGTCTGATACTCCTTCCATTTCAATATTATCGCTTGAACAGTGCTCCTTGAGATGTTTAAAACTTGGGAAATCTTTTTGTATCCAAATTCGGCTTGAAGCTTCACCACAACAGTATCTCGGACCTGCCTGGTGTGTTCCTTGGGCTTCATAATGCTCTCTGCACTTGAAACAGAACCCTGAGATTATCACAGAGCAGGTGCATTTATGTGGAGACTTGATTACACACAGATGGATTGTATTTATCATTACCAGTCATTTAGGACAACATTGGATCATTCAGAGGTCTTCACTGAACTTCTGGAGTGAGTTTGCTGCACTGAAAGTAAAGGGGCCGAATAATATTGCACTCCCCACTTTTCACCTATTTATTTGTTAAAAAAGTTTAAAATATCCAATAAATTTCGGGGGCGTGTCCTGGCCATGGAGGGAGACGGTCACTAGTTTGTGAGCTCTGTCCCCTCTGCCCTTTTCAAGCCCGAAATCAGCCTCCCAGCCCGGTGAGACTCACCATATGTCGGTGAGAAGGAAGAGCACCCGCCGAGCAGCGATACCAGGCCCCACTGGTCCGAATCCTGCAAATATCACCTGGTGTTTGAGGAGTTCTTCTGGGCCTCCCAGGGACACAGTGAGTCCCAAAATGGCAGATCCCGCTCCCCTGCCTGTTAAAATGGTGCCGCACACAGACAAGAACTCGCGCGCGCCTGTCGGCTCAGGAGCATCAGCAGCGTCTCCAGGCCATCCTCATGCTGGAGGTCCCGTCGGTGTCAGGAGGGAAGCGGGAGGAGGCTTTGCGGCTGAGCACAGCTACCGGAGGTGGGAGCCCCCAGGGAGTCCGCAGCCCCGTACCCGCCACAGAAACTACAGGAGAGGAGACGGAGAACGGAGGCAGACAGGAGCCGGAGGCACAGAAGGTAGCGGTAAGCAAGGGGAGCCGGCCGCAGGCACAGCATACTCAGTTCCCCAGCCCTGACATGGCTCCTTCCATTATTACACCCACTTATACTGGACTGCAATACCAGGGATGGCCATATTATCAAGGGACACAGACTATGCAGCAGATCCCTTATGTGATGGGTCCTGGTGGAAATATGGGGGAATCTCAGCACCTCTTTACCCAAAGGGGACCCCCTTGTGAGCATCAGGCAGGTGGAATAAACTTGAATATTATGGGCCCACTCACGGGACAAACCAAGGCGTCTCAGGACGCTGCCACATTAAGTGTGGATGCATGGGACACATTTAAGGCACGCATTCTTAATATTCCCACAAGAGAAGAACTGGCGGATTTTGTTGTTAAAATGGAGGCTTCCATCAGGGCAACGACCAATGAACTTAGGGGAGAAGTTCGGAGAGTATCAGATAGAATGTCCCAATCCGATGCCAAAGTTGAGGCTCTGACTGACCGGATCAGGAAGCTGGAGGACACAGTGATGTTTCAATGTTCCCAACAGGAGCTCTTTTTAGACTCATTGGAAGACATTGAAAACCGCGAAAGGAGACAAAATATAAGGGTACGGGGGCTCCCTGAGTCAGTAACCCCTGATGAATTGGGGAAAACGCTACAGAGCCTATTCAATTCCATCAGAAAGATTTCAGCAGATACGGCTATAGAATTCGATAGGGCCCATAGGTCTCTTGGTCCGCTACCGGCAGAAGGGGCGCTCCCACGTGATGTTATATGCCGATTACACAAATATCGAATCAAGGAATATATCCTTAACAAGGCAAGGAGGTGCGAGGAGAAAACATTCCAAGGATATAACATACAACTGATGGCAGATTTATCCAGGAGAACCCTCCAGAAGAGGAGAGCCTTGAGACCCCTCCTGGACCTTCTTAGGCAACATCACCTGGCTTATTCTTGGGGGTACCCCTTTCGTCTCCAAGTGCGGCAGGGAAATAGATCAGCATATCTGACTCATCCTAGAGATCTACAGGGATTCCTACAGGCCCTGGACATACCAGACCCTGGCCTCCTGTTTCCTGACTGGCCGTCATCCTCGCCTGACAATTTTTTCTTTACAGCCCCATGTTCTGGACGGGCTCCACGCCGCAGAAGGATTGGAAGGATCAGAAATCGTAGAAGAAGGAGACCCAGCGATGGTGATCAGGAGGAAGAGGGGTGACTTTTTGATTTGTCTGTAGTCTTTTGTTTTATTCCCTAGTGAATAATATGATTGGATGCTCCTCCGAGAGTCTATAATATCCACAAGAGCTCCCAAATTATTTTACGGTAGAATGGGGCCTCCCCTTAATGCCGAAGACAACGTAACCCAATAAGTTTTGTTATGTATTTTTCTTCTTCCTTCCCCTCTCCTTCACCCTTCCCCCTTCTCCCTCCCCCTTCCCCCCCCCCCTTCCCGGGTACACCCTTCCCTCTTCCCCTATCATTTCCTACCCTCTTTATGACCCAGGAAGATAAAATATAGGATATTAATCTCATACGAAATCGAGATGGGAGGCGTAGATAGTCGCCCTTCTTTCTATGCATCCCTCCATTCCCCTCCTGATCTACTGTTATCCCTTTTCATATACTCAACCTATGCTTCCCCCATTGTCCCTATTTACTCCAACTTGTATAGGGGTAGTGCTCTATTCTTCACGTTGCTCTCCCTCTTATAGGTTCGCTTGGTGGAAAGAATCTCTGTTATGCAGTCTCATGGACTCATGTTTTTTTTCATATGTTTAAATCTCTCCGGCTGCCGACAAGTTAAAGTGTTTATTGTTTTATTTTCGGGACTAGGTCGAGGGACTTTACCTCTCGACTGTATGGCCTAAATTGTTGATAGTTCTATAAATTTTGAGACATAGTCTCATAACTGATTTAGAATTAATACTCTCCCTTACGTGGAAAGGTAACTCCCCACGGGGACATCGTATCCTTCTCCAAGATACGATACTTAAGGTTAAGAATTTACCCCACAACTTTGTAAGTGTCATACCTACCTTGTCCAGGGGTTCTTTTTCTCTCTTTCTTTTCTCTTTCTATTTCTTACTTTCCTTTCCTCTCTAGAGGCGGCGCGGGTGTGGTGTTTAGAGTCCCGGGGTCGAGACGACCTCCTGAGAAAGGGATGATGGGTTCTCTCAAAGTTAGGTCCCTAAATGTCAGGGGCTTTAATACGCCCCAGAAGCGCCATCAGGTCACATATGACATGCATAAAAGGGGCGTACAAGTGTTATTCCTCCAGGAGACACATTTTAAAGAGGGTCATGTTCCTTCCGTGGGAGAGAAACATTACACTGATTGGATCCACAGTACTAACCCTGAAACTAGAACTAAAGGGTTTCAGTGGCCTTTCATCAGGGATTGCCATATACGCTGCTAGATTCGATAATTGACCTGGGAGGGCGCTATATCTTCCTCAAATTGAAGATAGCAGGTAATCTTGTGACCATGGCAAACTGGTACCTTCCTAACAGGGAGCAGACAAGAGTCTGTAGAGCCATCCTGCTAAAATTGGCAGATTTTGCCGAGGGCCAGGTCATAATAGGAGGGGACTTCAACTTTGTCTTTGATCCACCCTTAGATTCCACATCTGGTAGATTGGGCAGCTCCACCTAGGAGGATAAAGGCTCTCCGGGAACTCCTGTGCAGACTGCAACTGGTGGACGTGTGGAGAATTCTCAATCCTACTGGTAGAGATTACTCTTATTATTCAGGGGTCCACCACTCATATAGTAGGATTGACCTATTCCTTGTTAGCCACGGGGTTCTCTCTTGGACCCCTGAGGCACCATTGGCAACATTGTATTGTCAGATCATAGCCCTATCTATTTGTCCTTGGAAATCCCGGGGCTGGCTAGGAAGGAGTGGACTTGGAGGTTGAATGGAACACCTCTTAAAAGACGCCACCTATCTGGCTGACTTGAAAGCCGATATAGCAATGTTCACCCAGATACATGCGCAGGACCCTACATATCCACCTATGCAATGGGAGGCCCTCAAGTGTCTTCTTCGAGGCACCTTAATTAAGCATGGGGCCAGGTTAAAAAAGCTTAGGTCTGAGCAGATTGACAAACTGTTACTTAAGATTGGACGTCTAGAAATTGAACATAAGACCTCTCAGGCTGGTTGAGCTGACTACAGCTAGAGTGGAGTTACGTAATCTCCTGGACGTTAGATTTGAGCAATGTAAGGAGAGGAGTAGGGGTTTCTTTTATAAAATAAGCAAACGCGAGTGGGCGACCCTTAGCTAGGCTGCTTCACCCTAGGTCAGGGCCCACGTTCATACCATTTATTAAAGACCCCTCGGGTGGGCTGGTACATAAGTCAGAGGAGATTTCGAGGGTGTTTCAGGACTTTTATGCTGACCTGTATAGCATAAGGAGGAAATTTGATGACCTGGAGCCGGTAGCATTGAAGAACAAATTGCAATCTTACATAGCTAGGGTGGGAATCCCTTCATTGTCTGAAGACGACAGAATGCCCCTTGAGGGGGATGTTTCGACGGAGGAACTTGCTGAGGTAATCAAAAATACCTCAACCTCCAAGAGCCCGGGCCCAGATGGCTTCACACCCATTTTCTACAAAACCCTGCTCGGTGACTTGTTACCTCATTTGCTCTCCTCTTTCAGAGCTATCTTAGAGGGAGACACTTTCCCTCCGCAAGCCTTGGAGGCACACATATGTGTGTTACCTAAGCCAAACAAAGACTTACGTGAGGCCGCGAGTTACCGACCTATATCACTCATCAATGTGGACGTGAAGCTGTTTGCAAAAATTTTGGCAGATAGGCTCTCTCCGAGACTCCCGTCCATCATCCACCTCGATCAAGTGGGCTTTGTTAAAGGCCGAGAGGCGCGGGACAGCATTCTCAGATCCTGTCTTATTGAGAAGGCTAGGATGTGGAAGTCCCCTCTATGTCTGCTATCCATCGACGCGGAAAAGACCTTTGATAGGGTCCATTGGGGATTCCTGAGAGCGGCTTTGGTTCATGTCGGCTTGGGCACCAGGTTCATGAATGGGATCTCTTCCCTCTATTCTTGTCCTTCTGCTAGGGTTCGCATAAATGGAAGTTTATCAGGAACGTTCCGAGTGAAGAATGGAACGAGACAGGGATGCCCACTCTCTCCTTTGCTGTACATTATAGTGATGGAACATCTGGCAAAGGTCATAAGGGACAATCGCGACATCCACGGGTTGGTGGTGGGAGACGTTCATCACAAGACAGCACTTTTTGCTGACGACGTACTATTATATGTTACCCAACCATCCACGACCTTTCCCTCCCTAATGCTTGAGTTTGAGACCTTTGGTGGTCTCAGCAATTTTAAGGTCAATTTCTCCAAAACAGAGGCGTTGAACGTCTCCCTACCACCGGCCGCAGTGGCTTCGGCGGCGAGGGATTTTCCCTTTCGGTGGAAGACAGATCACATCGTTTACTTGGGCGTTAGCCTTCCAGCTGACATGTCCAGAATCTTTCAATTAAATCATCAGGTCATTCTGAACAAGGTGGGGCTCTGTTGGAAACTTATAGACCCCTAAGGTTGTCATGGATGGGAAGGATCCGGGTCGTGGGGATGGATATTCTCCCGAGGTTCCTGTATGTTTTTCAGGCAGTGCCCATGTGGCCTGATGGTGCATTCTTTCGTGCCCTCAGGTCAGCGATCTTGCTTTTCATCTGGAATGGCAAAAAGGCACGAGTAAGCTTGAGGAATTTAGCAGCTCCTAGGGAGCGGGGAGGGGCAGGTCTTCCGGACATCCGCAGATACTGTTCTGCAGCCATCCTGGTCCGCCTTACAGATTGGCATTTTAAAATAGACTCCAAACAGTGGGTACGGGTGGAACAGGACGGTGTCTCAGTACCCCTCCGCTACTTACAGTGGCTTTCCAAGGGAGCCTTGGCCTCTTTGGGTCCTCTACCTAGCCTTACGACTGAAACGCTCAGGGCATGGCATGCAGCAAGGAGAGAGTTGATAGAGGCACAGCATGACAGCCTCCTGACCCCGATTTTCCACAATCCGGCCTTTCCTCCTGGGATGTCCACCCGGTCCCTTATGGGATGGAAGGAAGCAGATGACACTAGAATTAGACATGTCCTACTTGGGGGTGAACTTCCTCCCTTTGGGACGCTTCAGGCAGCTGCTCCACATATCAAACTTAAATGGTGGGAGTATTTACAGTTGAGGTCCTATATAGGATCTCTTGCGTTACAGAAGGATCCAACATTGACACTCTCCCCGGTGGAGGAGGTCTTTGCGGCTGATGAGGCGCCCCGGAGAGGAATCTCATTATCTATGGGATTCTGTCCAGGCCTATGGTTACTGAGAGCACGGGTTACCGGAGGGCATGGGAGGTGGAATTGGGCAAAGTGATCCCTGATTTGGAGTGGGAAGGGAGCTTCCTTATGGCTCACAAGCTGGCTGGTTCCAGTGAAGCTTTGGAAAAGAGCCTCAAGCTACGATACAGGTGGTACCTTACCCCTGACAGGATGCATAGATTTTCCCCGGACACTTCACCCTTGTGTTGGAGATGTGGTAGCATTTATATGGTGGAGCTGCCCATTGATCCAGGAGTTCTGGATCAAAGTATTTTGTAATTACAATCTAGTCATGGGGAAGGATTTGGTGGGCACCCCTGAAATGGTCTTGCTCTCTATGCTCCCTGGTTCGGACAGTACAGAGGAAAGATGTCCTCCGATTTTGCCTTGCCGCAGCCCGCAGCGTGATTCCCCGGCACTGGAAGGAGCGTGACCCTCCCTCCATTTTATAATGGTATTCAGAGGTGGAGAAAATCCGTAGGTATGAGGAATTGTCAGCTGTCTTTTCTCAGACCCAACGCTCATATGTGTCCACCTGGACTGAGTGGATTTTATTTGGCGACACTCCTGACTTTGGGGACTTATTTACTTGAAAATACTATGGAACATACATCCCTTTTCCCCTAGACCAACTCCGGGGAATACTACGCCTTCCTCTGCCTCTCCCCTTGGTCTCTCTCTTACTTTACTATAATCTATTCCCTCTTTGTTCCTCTTTCCTTTATTTCTCCTCTTCTCTACATTTCTTCTTCTCCTAAGTTCCTCACCCTAGACGGCATGGATATACTATTATATGAGCCAATATGTGCTTAGATATTAATACTCTAGGACGATCTGTATTGTCTGGATCTGACAAAACCCTCCCTGGCTGTAGCCGGAGGTAGGGCAACATATAGTGTTTGTGGATTAAAAAAGAGAGGAACGGCCATAGCATTGGTTTTATATGGAAATATCCTAAATTGTAACATTGATTTAACTGGATGTATGTCGTTTCTCATGGACATAGTATTGTGCCATGTTTTTCAGATATTCTAATGTTCAATTTGTTAACTTTAGGCATAATCTTAATAAAGATATATTTACCCAAAATATCCAATAAATTTCGGTCAACTTCACTATTGTGTCCCACTTGTTGATTCCTTAAAAAAAAAATAGAATTTTATACCTGTATGTTTGAAGCCTGAAATGTAGGCAAAAGGTTGAAAAGTTCAAGGGGGACAGATACTTTCACAAGGCACTGTGTAATATATATATATATATATATAATATATATAAAATATATATATATATATATACACACAATATATATATATATATATATATATATATATATATATATATATGTGGCAAAGTTAACACAAGTATACACGAAATGCAGTTTAGAAATGAAGGTCCTTATTATTAAGGGAAAAGGAAATCCAAACCTACAGGCCTTATGTGAAAAGGTGATTGCCCCCTGAATCTAATAACTAATTGGGCCACCCTTATCAGCAACATCACGCTGGAGGAATTTTGGCCCACTCATCTTTGCAGAATTTTTGTAATTCAGCCCCATGGGAGGGTTTTACAGGCATGAACCCCCTTTTTAAGGTCATGCCACAGCATCTCAATCAGATTAAGGTCAGAATTTTGACTAAGCCACTTCAAAGTCTTAATTTTATTTTTCAAAAGCCATTCAGAGGTGCACTTGCTGTTGTGTTTTGGATAATTGTCCTGCTGCATAACCCAAGTGTGCTTCAGGTTGAGGTCAAGAAGTGATTGCTGGACATTCTCTTTCAGGATTTTTTAGGTAGACAGCAGAATTCACGGTTCCATTTACCACAACAAGTCTTCCCGGTCCTGAAGTAGCAAAACAGCCCAAACCCGCACACTCCAACCATCATCTTTTAGTATTGTGTGATGTTCCTTTTCTAAAATGCTGTGTTACTTCTACACCAGATGTAATAGGACATCCATCTTTCAGAAAGTTCAACTTTTGTCTAGTCAGACCACAGAGTATTCTCACAAAAGTCTTGGGGATCTTCAAGATATTTTCTGTCAAAACTGAGATGAGCCTTTATGTTCTTTTGGTTAAGCAGTGGTTTTCATCTTGGAACTCTGCCATGCTGGCCATTTTTGCTCAGCCTCTTTCTTATGGTAGAGTTATGAACACTGACTTTAACTGAGGCAAGTGAGGCCTGCAGTTCTTGGGATGTTGTTGTAGGGTCTTTTGTAACCTCTTGCATGAGTCGTTACTGCAGTCTTGGGGTAATTTTGGTCGCCACTCTTGGGAAGGTTCACCACTGTTACATGTTATTGCCATTTGTGAGTAACGGCTCTCACTGTGGTTTGCCGGAGTCTCAAAGCTTTAGAAATGGCTTTATAACCTTTTCCAAACTAATAGATCTTAATTACTTTGTTTCTCATTTGTTCCTGAATTTCTTTGAATTGTGGCATGATGTTTAGCTTTTGAGGATCTTTTGGTCTACTTCACTTAATTAGGCAGGTGCTATTTAAGTGATTTCTTGATTAAGCACAGGTGTGGCAATAATTAGACCTGGGTGTGGCTAAGGAAATTGAACACAGATTACAAAGATGTGATAAACCACAATTGATTTGTTTTAAGGTGGGGAAACAATCACTTTTTCACACATTGCCTGTAGATTTGGATTTCTTTTTCTCTTAATAATAAAGATCTTCATTTATAAACTGTGCTTTGTGTTTACTTGTGTTATCTTGGTCCAATATTTTTGGTGATCAGAAACATTTAAGTGTGACAAACATGCAAAAGAATAAGAAATCAGGAAGGGGGCAAACACACACACATATATATATATATATATATACCGTATATACTCGTGTATAAGCCGACCCGTGTATAAGCCGACCCCCCTACTTTTGCCCCCAAAACCTGGGAAAATCTATTGACTCGTGTATAAGCCGAGGGTGGACCCTAGCACAAGTATACAGCCCCCAGCAGTGTGGTATACACCAGTCCCAGAGGTAGATACAGCAGCCCCAGTGGTAGTATACACGCAGCCCCAGTAGTATATACAGCCCCAATGGTAGTATATACAGCCCCAGTGGTAGTATACAGGGCCCCAGAGGTATATAGCAGCCCCAGTGGTAGTATACAGTGCCCCAGAGGTATATAGCAGCCCCAGTGGTAGTATACAGGGCCCCAGAGGTATATAGCAGCCCCAGTGGTAGTATACAGTGCCCCGAGGTATATAGCAGCCCCAGTGGTAGTATACAGGGCCCCAGAGGTATATAGCAGCCCCAGTGGTAGTATACAGTGCCCCAGAGGTATATAGCAGCCCCAGTGGTAGTATACAGGGCCCCAGAGGTATATAGCAGCCCCAGTGGTAGTATACAGTGCCCCAGAGGTATATAGCAGCCCCAGTGGTAGTATACAGGGCCCCAGAGGTATATAGCAGCCCCAGTGGTAGTATACAGTGCCCCAGAGGTATATAGCAGCCCCAGTGGTAGTATACAGGGCCCCAGAGGTATATAGCAGCCCCAGTGGTAGTATACAGTGCCCCAGAGGTATATAGCAGCCCCAGTGGTAGTATACAGGGCCCCAGAGGTATATAGCAGCCCCAGTGGTAGTATACAGTGCCCCAGAGGTATATAGCAGCCCCAGTGGTAGTATACAGGGCCCCAGAGGTATATAGCAGCCCCAGTGGTAGTATACAGTGCCCCAGAGGTATATAGCAGCCCCAGTGGTAGTATACAGGGCCCCAGAGGTATATAGCAGCCCCAGTGGTAGTATACAGTGCCCCAGAGGTATATAGCAGCCCCAGTGGTAGTATACAGGGCCCCAGAGGTATATAGCAGCCCCAGTGGTAGTATACAGTGCCCCAGAGGTATATAGCAGCCCAGCGGTAGTATACAGGCAGCCCCAGTAATGCAGGCCCCCCCCAGCGTCTCTCCGGTCACCTGTAAAGCAAGCTATACTTATCAGTGTCCCGCTCGCACCCGCCGCTGCCGACATCCACGATCCTCCATCTTCATGCGACTCCTCTTCCTGTTTCCTGTGCGCGTCGCCGGGAATGACGTCATTGCCGGTGACGCGCACAGAAACAGGAAGAGGAGTCGCATGAAGATGGAGGATCGTGGATGTCGGCAGCGGCGGGTGCGAGCGGGACACTGATAAGTATAGCTTGCTTTACAGGTGACCGGAGAGACCCTGGGGGGGCCCTGCATTACTGGGGATGCGGGGGCTGCTGTATACCGATGTATACATCGGTATGTACCGATGTATACATCGGTATACAGCACTGACTCGCGTATAAGCCGAGGGGGGTACTTTTCAGCCCAATTTTTGGGCTGAAAAACTCGGCTTATACGCGAGTATATACGGTATATAATTTATATTATCTACAGGATATTGTGATGGGGTTACTCACTGCGGGTGGAGGCAGTGACAGGATTGATTTCTATTTAATCAGTTTGGTTTATTTTAAGTGTCATAGGCCAGACTAAAAGAAAACATAGATCCCACTGAAGGTGTTGCAACCTCCTTACACACAGAATACATGACAGACTCCATTTTAAACTCATATACCACTCCCATTGCCGTCTAAGAGCAGCCACATGCATCCATCTCTCCAGCTGCTCGTAAACCCAACCCTGACATGCTCTAATAACTCACTTTAGTACTCTATAAGGTTGGGATCATATTCTTGTATTCAACACTGAGCAGTTATGTCATGGTTTCTGTGTAAATCCCCCAAAAAATCCATCTTCTTAAGTGTGCACAGAAAGGTGATCACAGGATAGGACACCACCGGAACTGAGACGAGAAGGAGCCCAAACTGGCTCCATATGCCACATGATAGTGAATGGGTTCTGTCAGGTGATTTGTCTGAATCGCGGTTTGGGGGATTTACATGGAAACTCCCAATTTAAGTGCTTAGTGGAGATCACACTATAAATGTGAACTAAGCCTTGTTTCTATTTTTGATCCTAAATGGACGATGCTTCTAGGCCTATGCACACTGCCAAAAAACGAACCACGCCAGACTCCACGAGGTGAAAGTAAAAGTGCATTTTATTCTCTACGTGTTTTGGAGCACTTCCATGCTCCTTCCTCAGGAGCACCACCATGTTATAGTCTTAACAAATAATGGTCTTATATAGTAACAAAAAAAAAAGCCAACTCATCTACACATCATCATGACATAGGTGTGGGAGGATACATCTACATCACCTGTAACTTGATATCTCCTATTCTGCAACAAATTTTTAATACATTAAAAACAAGAATAAAGCATAAATAAAATGACATGCCCCTCCATGCGCTGACCAGATGAGGGCGGGAGATTTGAACGATGCAGGGGGGGATTACCAGCCTGGAGGGGCGGCGAGACGTTTCACCAACATGACCCAAATAGCTGCCTCCATGACTCAACAGGAGGCCAGCTGTGCACAGAATATAACTTCATATCACAGGTATGTGGGCTCACTGGGCAAATACAGGGGTTACTACAACCCCATTTATATGATATATAACCTGCTGAGCACAGTATAAAGTACACTGGGGGGTGACAGGTTCCTTTTAAAGGTTGGTTTAGAGAATCTTTTTCTGAATTTCATACTCTTTTTGGATTTCTTAGCTAATGTTGATTCCAAGGACCCAGATCTATTAACCAAAATAGTAGTTGCTAGTCTGCTAATTCCAGATGGAATTGTATATTAATTCCTCCTGCTGAGGCCCAGCTAAGAAATTATACACTGCAGAATGTCAATGTTACCAGTTACAGCTGAGAATTGGGATTCCAAGGAGCAAAAAGACCATGGGAAAATATATTATTCAAAGCCGGGATGTCTGAATTGGTATACATTGTACAACATAGAAAGCTGAAAGATACTCGTAAGAGTTTATTGAGATGGACTTTCAGTTCAGTTCTGATATAGGGCACAATTGACTTCACACTGACGGCACCACTGTCCTCAACAGCCCAACTCACATGAACAATTTTCCATTTGATCACAAATGCACAAAAATTTCATGCACAACCTACCTGCCAATGTAAATATGCCTTCTTTGTCCAGACATGAAAGGCACAGGATCTCCAGCATGGTCATATTGATATTTAAGTGTTAGTTCTTAGGGCTGTATTTTCGATCCAAGTGCATGAAGGACTACATACGGGCCGCACACAGGTAATGTGTAGCCAATGTGCTAGGGCACTTGACAATTTTCCACCTTAGGGTAGGGACACACTGGGGTGAAAAACGGATGAGTGCAATGCGATAAAATATCGCATTGCACTCGGACCAATGTTACAGAATGATTGAGAACACATTAACAGAATCTGGATGAGAAAAAAGTTGCAACATGCTGCAACAGTATGCAATTCTAGTGCAAGACTCGCAAATGCAAGTCAATAGGTCCTATAAAATCACTGACAGCACACGGACAATCCTAGTGGCATCCGTTTTTTTAACTGATAAATTATCATTCTGTAGCTTAGAACACTGTAAAATGATTGCACAGTAATATCTGCTAAGAAAAAAAATTATTGCACACGGACAGCACTCGGATGTGATCTGAGAAAAAAAATCACACACTCGCATAGCAGTTGCATGCCACATGGATCAAAAAACGGATGTCACTCGTCCGACTCTCCTGAATGACATACGGGCCGATTTTTTAATACCAGTGTGTCCCTACCCTTATACATTGGTTTGCGTGGGAAAAAACAGACAAGAGAAAGCTTCACCCTTTAATATAATGTATTGTTTCATTTAGCTCCGTCCAAGTACGACAGTATATGAACTGGCAAAAAACTTTAATTTAGAAGTGTCAATGTTTGAAAGACTGATCAGAATGAAAATTCCATATGTCCGCTTGGATTATCAGGTAAGAGACTACATTGAACAGCAATTAAGCTGTCTTAATGGATCATGTGATTTTACTTGATTGATTTTACAAAAATCCTAGTTTTTTTTTCTCATATAAAAAATCATTCAAGCTTATTGCTAGTAAGTTATTTCTTATTGTCTTCTACATGAAAAGGGTGGTAAGATATATATATGTAGACTTCAGTATTACAAATTTGTGTAAGTAAAGGTTGTGAGGGAGCACTCTGATGGAGTGTTCTTAAACACCAAAGGTGTAGTTACCTTGGTGAGTGTGTGTTGCCACTACTCTTGTTAAATGCAAGTGCAGAAAACATGCTACTAAATAAAATTGTAGACCAGAACTCCATCTAGATATATAATAGCAAAATGGCTCATCCACTTCCATCCGATAACAGACGCTATTGTGGCGCCCCGCAATGAGTGCGTCACAGGAGTGTATTGCAGCCAAGACAGCAGCAGCAATATTATCTGACTTAGCAATTACATGGTTAAAACTCAGAGCTTCTTACCCTACATACACATCAGAATAGAGGGCCAATAAGGTCCTGGTGGGCGGAGTGTAGAGGTAGTGTGTAGTGGAGAAGTAGACTTGCAAAAAAAGAGGTAGAAGAAGGGAGCAGGAAAGACAACAAGACCTGCAACGTAGGAGAGGGGGCCTGCATAGTTCCGTCCAGCCCCCTGGCCACTACCCCGGTTAGGCACCATTTCCCCGGTGCCCCAACAGCCGGACTCTGGGCGAATGCATACGGGTCAAAACATCCCCGTGCCCATCTACAACCGGATTACTGGTTCCGAAGCTAGCAGTTCTTCAGCACTGCTATGCAAACCAGGAGTGGAGGGACTGCTCTCCAGGAGCACCCCACCGCTGCCGCACACAGAGTCGTCTAGCCAGCGGAGTACCCACCAAAAGGACCCAAGGCTCCCCACAAACCCCGGTCAGAATTCACCGGTAGGGAAATTGAAGCAGCCTCCTTGTAACCCGATCTGGCACCCCAAGGCGACAACGGCAACACAACTAGCTTAGAATGGAGGAACACCGCTGAGCTCTGAGAAACACTGGTCATTGCTGAGTCCACCCGGTCCGTTATCCGTTAACTGTATACCATGTATCACCTGCTGGTTACAGTAAAGTACCCGTTACAGAGACTATCAGTGTCCGTACCTTTTTCAGAACTGTCTATCTCCGCATATTAGAAGGTAACCCCAGCTGCCTCACAACATCTTGTGCAGCTTCTGGCTCCAGGGACTCCCGCTCATCCTCTGGGGAGCGTCCCATCTTGCTGCATTCCATCCCCTGGAGGCCCAAGCAGCGCCGGTGGATATCACCGGAACGCTCACAGGTGGCGTCACGAAACAATTAAACCCCTTAACTGTTCAGCCAACACTTTTGAATCTGGACCACTGGGCCCCACTACCGGCAGGCGGGGTTTTCGTGACAAGGAGGAAGAAGAAACGCCTGTTCCTCGGAGTCCCGGCCACGGTGAGTCACTTCCTCCTTCAATGACATGGGCATGACGTCAAATAGGTCCTAAACTGAACTGGGATCTGGATATCTGCTTCTGTACAAAGAGCAGGGGGCGTAGCCACACCTCCTCTCCGCAGAGACTGTCACAATATAGGACCTTTTGTGATGTCATGCCTACGTGATTGAATGAGGAAGTGTCTGTTAAGTGTCTGTTATTGGACGCGCTGAAGCTTACTGACATGGAGGGGGAGTGTCCCAAGCTCAGCTCTCCTCACGATCACATACAGCCAGAGAAGATTCAGTGAGTTGAAAGCCTGACAAGTCGGAGACAATGCTTAATGTCACACCTAATATGCCTGGGTATATAGAGACAGGGGAAGGAGAGAGAGGGAGGGAGCGTTTGGCTTAGAGCTGACAGGGGAGTGATAAAGAGAAATCCAGCCCCTCCTAGTGACGTTCTGCTGCACATTCTGTCCCCCTGCTGCTCACTTTCTAAGGACTTCTATAACAGTTTTATCTGCAAGCAAGCATGGAATCAATGAAGTAAAGGTATGACTTCACTCAGTATCCCAGAGCCTGTAAGGCACTGGCTTCACTTTATAGCCCTAAAACCTGCTGGTTCGTTCCCTTTAACCCTGCTGTTCTGTTTGGTCAAAAATGACCGAATTTGAAGTTTTTTATTTCATTTTTCATTTGTGTATGAACAACCATGCTCACATGCAGTATAATAATGCAACAGGTATTCAAATAACATACTTAAATTAACTAAAAATCAAGACTTTAATAGGTCTGGTCAAAAATGACCAGAACATTATAAGTGTATAGTAGAACAGAACAGCAGGGTTAAGATGCATTTCATATCAGGCCCATCACTCAACTCTGCAACTATGAAATACAACCAGGCTTTACTGAGCTCTGTATTGTGTTCCAGTACAGTAGTGTTCAAAATAATAGCAGTCCAATATGAATAACCAGAATATTCACTGTTTTTGGTATAAGTTATATTACCATATGTCAAACAATTTACCAGTTGATGCAGCAGACTCAGAATTCTTGGTCTGATTGTTTTTATGTTTGAATAACAAATTGAAAGGTCGTGTGTTCAAAATAATATCAGTGTGGAGTTGAATTAGTGAGGTCAATTATTCTATGAAGAAACAGGTGTGAATCAGGTGGCCCTTATTTAAGGGTGAAGCCAGCACTTGTTGTATATTCATTTCTCCATGAAAGGCTGAAAATTGTTGGTTGTTCGAGACATTGTTAAGAAGAATAGCGTACTTTGATTAAAAAGTTGATTGGTGAGGGTAAAATTTACAAAGAAGTGCAGACTATGATAGGCTGTTCAGTTAAAATGATATCCATTGCATTAAACTGGAAAGCAAAACCAGATAGAAGAAAATGGAAGACTACCATTCTAATGGATTGAAGAATAGCCAGAATGGCAAAGGCTCATCCAATGATCAGCTCCAGGCAGGGGCGGTTTAAGGGTATCCAGGGTCCTGGGCTGTTTAGAGGGTGAGGGCCCCCCAACCCATAGTACCATGTAACATGTCAGATGATTTTCTTTTCATAGATCATATGATAGGTCACTTGATTAGCACATAAGCACACATGGAAGCAAAAAGAGATAAACAGTAGTGCACGCATTGCGCCGCACATCCTTTTTTTCCCCTTATATACAGGGCTACACATAACTTAGGGCTATACTTAATAAAGCAGGGCGGGGAAATTAATTTAATATAGCTCTTAAATACAGCAGGAGCCCACACATGGCCCACTGGCTGCAACAGGAGCCCACACATATCCCCCGCAGGAGCCCACACTGAGCCCTCTAGCTGCAGCAGGAGACCATACAGAGCCTCTCACCTGCAGCAGGAGATCACAAATAGCCCCCTGAAGGCAGCAGGAGCCCACATAGTCTTCTGGCTGCAGCAGGAGCCCCTACACAGCCCCTGGATGCAGCAGGAGCCCACACATAGCCCCTGGATTCAGCAAAAGCCCGTACATAGCTCCCTGGCTGCAGCAGGGGCCAACACATAGCCCCCTGGAGGCAGAAGGAACCCACACATAGTCCCTGCATATACAAGTACATTTTAATAGAGTAGAATATCATCCAAACGTTAACTTATTTCAGTAATTCAATACATAAAGTGAAATGAATATATTATATAGAGTCATTAAAGAATAATTTTTTTCAAGTGTTTATTTCTGTTAAATTCATTATCCCAGAAAAGTAGAATAATTAACACAAAACACCTACAAAGGCTTACTAAGAGTTTAAAATGGTGCCTTAGTCTGGTTCAGTAGCCTTCACAGTCATGGGGAAAACTTCTGAATTGACAGATGTCCAGAAGGCAGCCACTGACACACTCAACAAGGAGGGTAAGCCACAAAAGATCATTGCTAAAGAAGCTGGCTGTTCTGAGTGCTGTATCCAAGCATATTAATGGAAAGTTGAGTGAAAGGAAAAAGTGTGGTAGAAAAATGTGCACAAGCAACCGGGATAACCGCAGCCTGGAAAGGATTGTTACTAAAAGGCTTTTCAAAAATTTGGCTCTGATTCACAAGGAGTGGACTGCTGGAGTCAGTGCTTCAAGAGCCACCATACACTGATGTATCCAGGACATGGGCTACGACTGTTGCATTCCTTGTGTCAAGCCAGTCATGACTAATAGACAACGCAAGAAGCGTCTTACTTGAGCCAAGGAGAAAAAGAACTGGACTGTTGCTCAATGGTCCAAGGTGTTTTCAGATGAAAGTAAATTTTGCTTATCATTTGGAAATCAAGGTCCCAGAGTCTCGAGAAAGAGTGGAGACACACATAACCCAAGCTGCTTGAGATCTATTGTGAAGTTTCCACAACCATTAATGGTTTGGGGAACCATGTCATCTGCTAGTGTAGGTCCACTGTGTTTTATCAAGGACAAAGTCGGCGCTGCCGTCTACCAGGACGTTTTAGAGCACTTTATGCTTCCCTCTGCTAACAAGCCTTTTGGAGATGAAGATTTCATTTTCCAGCAGGACATGACACCTGTCCACATTGCCAAAAGAATCAATTCCTGGTTTAATAACCATATTATCACTGTGCTTGATTTGCCCGCAGACTCGCTTGACCTAAACCACATAGAGAATCTGGGGGTATTGTCAAAAGGAAGATGAGATATGCTAGACCCAACAATGCAGACGAACTGAAAGCTGCTATCAAAGCAACCTGTAAGAAGAAAAGGGAGAAGGAGCGCATGTGTAGGATTCCTATAGCTGAGTTAATATGGCGTTATTACAGGTGGCCACTCACCTGTTTGGGTTGTGCACAACCTGCACAACCCGGTGTAATAGCCTCTGATATACAGGGGATCCCCGGCAATGTACACGGGCCACTCCTTCGTCCTTGCTGGTCCCCAGCTGTCCATATAGGACCTTTCCAGTCACGTGGCGCCGGTCCCGGATGTGCGTCACTGCTTGTTATCTAGGGAACGCCAGGTCCTTTACCGCCGTGCCCTCGCTGTGCTGCTCCAGCTGCTGATCCCTTAAGGGGAATAGATGCTTGCATGATAAAGAAATGGCAGTCTTGTAGAAGCGCTACTGAGGCTCAGGCAGGGCCGGCGTCAGCACCCGGCGCACCCGGGCAGATGCCGGGGCCCCGGGACAGATGGGAGGGCCCACTCGCTGTCAGGCAGGGGTGTCCTGCTGCCAGTCATAGCAGATCTCTCACAGCAGCTATAGGAGCTGGAGGGCTGGTGCTGGGATTTTCCCCCTCAAACTGGAACAGTCTATGTGTGGAGGATCATGCAGCCAATGGGAGCTGCAGGGGGTGGGACGTTATTATCCCATCCATGCTTAGCCCGCAGCAGATCAGTGAGCAGTGTTGGGGTGAGTGTGTGCTGATAAATGTCCCTCCAGACCAGGAGCAGCGGCATCCTCAGTCAGCCGGGGAGCCGTGACCCGAGCTCACTGAGGAGGATGGCCGCTCCTAATACTGACTCTTCTCTTGTCAGCAGTAAATCTTGCTAGACTCCGCAGCAGATTGCTGGTGTCTTCTACTGGTGGCCCCCTCCTCCACCTACTGCTGTGAAGAGCCATAACAGGACAATGCAACTCCAAGCTCAAGATTCCCAGAGATGTTATTTACTCTAAACTGCTCTGGAAAACCTGAGTATGGAGCCAGGGTGTCCTGTCAGGGGTCAGATTGGGCATAAATATCCTTATGCTCAGCACGAGGTGGGGGAGAGGTCATCAGCACACAGTGCACTGCACTTATATATAATTAATATAATAATAGCAGACAGATACTTTCACTTTCTACAGATGTCATTAAACACACACATACAGTGTATGTATTCATCTCTATCGCTCTATATATCTAAATCTATCATCTATTAGTTACCCATCCATCAATTATCTATCTGTCTATCTATTTTTGTGCATATAACTATAGTACCACAAGCACTGCACAGTATGATATATGCAGAAGCCACCATTTCCATCTAACCTTGCTAGGATTATGCATGTAGAAAAAAAAGGTAAAAAATGAAAAATGGTATGTTGACGCCTTCCTCAGCGTCAGTGCATGCCGTCTTCATCCTCCTCCTCAGTGGCAGTCGCTGTCTTCCTCCATTCAACAGTTATAAAAAATAATCAAGGCAGGACTCCAGCATGAAATGGGTTCATTTGACAAGAGATGCCAGGGGAGGGGGGGGGGGGGGGCGTGAAATAAAGGATCTTACACTTTTTCACCCGGACTTTGCAGCGCTGCCTCAATTCTCTCTTATGTACTGTAGATATATACCATAATTAGTCGTTATACTGTGAAATACTCTGGAATATGTGTCCTTCCCCTATTCTCTCTGAACGGAGTATCATTATATATACACATTCAAGTTCATACAACTTCACCAACCGTTGATTGGACACCGGCTCCTCACTAACGCCAGGTCACATATAATAATCCATAGGAAAAGAAGATGGCAGCACTCGTGTTTCCTGGTCACATATAATAATAATAATTTTTATTTCTATAGCACCAAACATAATCCACAGCACTTTCCAATTCAGAGGAAACAGGTACAGACAATATGAGACAATACAGAGTAGGTATGTGCCCACAGGACGTTTTTCCTGCTCTCATGCGTTTTTGGTATGGTTTTATGCAAATGTTTGCTAATATGTTCCAGCGTTTTGGCTTTCCAGCAAAACCAATGTGTTTCACAAAACTGCTGACTCCACACATTGGTTTTGGAAGTTGCTGAAAGTGTCAAATACCCCAGTTTTTGCTGTGATTGGGAAAAAATGAGCATGTCCTAAAACGCAGGAAAAACGTGCAAAAAAACGCAGGTCAAGAACTCAGCAAATCTCCTGTTAAGGACTCTAGAGATACTTGAAACCACTACAGGTTATGCTGCATTCTGGACCGCAGCAAAAATGTCCTGTGAGCACATACCCTAACAAAATATTCACCAGATACATAAGGAGTGAGGTCCCTGCTCACAAGCTACAATCTATAAGGAAATAGGGGAGGTGAAAAGGTGAATGGTAAAAAGTGCCGTCATATATGGTCCAGCCATCAATATAATATATAGGGGATTCACATAACACTGTATGAACCGGTCACCAGCCAGGATCTGTACAAGGACAGATAAAGTGCTATTGAGTGCATGGGGGTGTAGAAAGCTGGCACAAGAGGCCAGATCTGGAAAAAGGCAAAATGGAAATAGTTAAATTGGTGAGGTGATAGGCCAATCGAAAGAGATGCGTGTTTAGGGCTCACATAAAAGTGTGGATATTGGGAATTAATCAAATTGTTCTGGGAAATACATTCCAGAGAATTGGTGCAGCTCGTGGGAACTCTTGGGAGACCAGAGTGTTCGGTTCAGTTTATAGATAATGTCAGTCTTAGGTCATTAGCAGAACAGAGGTCGTGTGTAGTAGTTCGATAGACAGAGATAAGGGAGGAGATGTAGGGCAGCATTGTGGAGAGGATGGGTAGGTGATAAAAATAAGGAGGAGATGTTGGACAGTGTAGTACTATGGAGAGGATGGGTAGGGTGGTAGACAGATGAGGGGGAGAAGTAGGGCAGTGCAGAACTGTGGAGAAGATGGGTAGGTTACAGACAGAGATGAAGAGAAGATGTGCAGAAACTGTTAAGGGCTTTGTGGTTCAGAGTGATAATATTATATTGTTCTCTGTAGGGGATGGTATGTGTTAAAGGGGCCCACTGTGACTCTTTCGCCCAGGGCCCACGAAAACCTGGAGCCGGCCCTGGGCTCAGGCACCAGGATGATAATGTTTATAAATCGCAAACTTTTTTTTTCCCCTCACAGCGCCACAACATGTTTCAACTGCTCAAGGCAGTCTTCCTCAGGTAGTGTAGACTCGCTTGACCTAAACCACATAGAGAATCAGGGGGTATTGTCAAAAGGAAGATGAGATATGCTAGACCCAACAATGCAGACGAACTGAAAGCTGCTATCAAAGCAACCTGGACTTCCATAGCACCTCAGCAGTGCCACAGGCTGATCACCTCCATGCCACCCCACATTAATGCAGTAATTCATGCAAAAGAAGTCCTGACCAAGTATTGTGTGCATTTACTATACATTTTTCAGTAGGCCAACATTTATGATTTAAAAATCATTATTTCATTTGGTTTTAGATAATATTCTAGTTCTTTGAGAAAATTAATTTTGGCTTTTCATTGACTGTAAGCCATAATCATCAACATTAACATAAATAAACACTTGAAAAAGATCACTCTGTTTGTAATGACCCCATATAATATATGCGATTCACTTCATGTATTAAATTACTGTCAATTAACTTTTTGATGATATTCTAATTTATTGAGATGCACTTGTAGCAGGAGCTCCACATAGCCACTGTCTACAGCAGGAGCTCAACATAGACCCTGTCTATAACAGGAGCAAACACATTATCCTGTATACAGCAGGAGCAAACACATAGTCTCAGTACACAGCAGAAGCAAACACATAGACCCTGTTTCTAGCACGAGAAAACACAGAGACCCTCTGTACAGCAGGAGCAAACACATAGACCCTGTATACAGCAAGAGCAAACACATAGACCCTGTATACAGCAGGAGCAAACACATAGACCCTGTATAGAGCAGGAGAAAACACGTAGATCCTGTATATAACAGGAGCACACATATAGCCCCCTATATACAGTATGAACCCCCACATAGTCTCTTGTATATAATATGTGCCCTCACACAGCTCCGTATGTGGCGCCCTGCTCACACAGTGGGGACATAAGGCAAGGAGTAGAGCCAAAGGGAGCGAGGAAATAGTGGAAGTTCGCCCAGAGATGTACCGGACTTCGGGGATCCGCAACTGTAGGATACTTCAGGACTACAGAAAACCCCGTCACACCCGTGGAGACTTCAGTCACTCGGTCCCCCTGCGTACTCAAAGAGAGGAAGCCAGACATCGCAGTGTACTACTGCAGTGATCAGAGAGGGTAACCCTTGGACCGCGCAGGAGGAGGGAGCGAGGACAGAGGAAGGGAGGAGACCAGTCTGGCTGCAAGCAGACAGGGCTTCAGGAACAGTAGAGAAGCTGAGGAGGCCTTATACCCACTTGCTGTGGAAGCTCACTGTGTACCTGGTCACCTGTCAGTGCCTTCTACGACTTTACCTGCCATTACCACCAGTAAAAGGTAAAAGACTTCCACAGTGTGTGTGCGTCTTTCCTCTCCGCTCCCGGTGCCCCTATAGACTGCTCCATCACTCCCTACCCTGGCTTAAAGTTCCACTCCAAGCTGCCCCCTTACACTACACTGCCATGGAGGCCCAGCCCTACCTGTAGGGAGCTTTGCCAACCTAGCCGCATTACCATCGACCTCCGGAGGACTGTGGAGGTGCTGGTGACCCGTCACCAGGTACTACAGGTGGCGTCACATGACAAACTCTAATCCCCGGTACATACACCCCTTTTTGAAGTGTCACCCAGGCCACGGGCTCAGGCACTGCCACCCATGACATTCCCCCGTGCAAAAGCACCCACCGAGCCTGATACCCGAGTACCCCAGGGCCTGGGGCTCGACACGTATATACAGTATGTGCCCCAACGGGAGCACCCCTGGAGCTTAGCTAACATTCTGTATTGCCAGCAACAAAGCTCTTGATGGTGCTACACAACACATTCTGAGTTCGGCACTCTGACCATGGGCTCCCCTCAGGTGGTAGTCTAGATTGGCCGCATTATAATCTGCTAATGTGTAGACCCATAGTCACGTTATAGGGAACAGTGATATACATGTGGAAGGTGAGCCCCCAGTCCCCGTGTCTTGAATGTTGCTATCAGAGATTTACCAATTGGGTTAATTATTCTTATATCCTGATAGATATATTGATAGATATATTTTTCTATTTTTTATTTTTATTGCAGGAAATGGGGGATGATTTCAACTTTTAATTTTTCAGATTTTTTACTGCATTTTTTTTTTACTTCTCACTGTACTATATAGTCCCCTTAGGAAACTATAACCTGCGATCATGTGATCTCTTGCTCAGTAGTGCCACAATATTGTTGTGTATAGTTAAAATCACAGTCTCCTGTGAAACCAAAGGCAGATTTCAAGAGAATTCCATAATGACAGGCACAGAGGTCCTCATTATACCCCTGGCTATCTTAGCAACCCATGGACGATTGCAAATCAAATGTGCTGATGGGCGCATAGAATGATGCAACTCCATGCAGGCGCACCTTCATGCAGGCGCACATTAAATGCCGCTGTCAGAGTTTGACAGTGGCATTTACAAGTGTAACAGTTTGTTAGAGGCCAGTCCTGGCTGTAACGTTAACACAGGCGTTATCTGCTGAGTATGGAGTGAAATCAACGCATAACCCCACCCTTTATTCCCCATACATGTATGGTGGATGTCTGTAAGGGTACCTTTACACGCGGCTACATTTCTAGGGTGACTACAGATAACTTACTGGTTGCAGTGAAATCATGGAGACAAGGTTCTATCTTGTTGCTGTGTACAAATGGAATAATCTCTCCATGATTTCACTGCAACCAGTAAGTTACCTGTAGCCACCCTAGAAATGTAGCCGCGTGTAAAGGTACCCTTAGAGTTTAAAGAGGACCTATTATGTCCCCAAACGCTGATATCCTGAAGATGTAGGGGTAATCTACAGGTTAATAGTGCTAGAAAGATGCCCAACTGCTGTACTGAAAGTGAAGCTAATGGGAAAAAAAATATTTCTCCTTGGACCTGCCGGCTTTCAGTCATACAGGTGTGCATGAAGCATCTACAGTTGACATCTCGGCAGTTTCACTGATAGCCAGCTGATGTAGAGCACTGGTAACTGTCAGGCAAAGTGCTGGAGTGGTGACTGTAGATGCTTCAAACACATCTGACTGAAAGCACTGTTTTTCCCATGAACTGCACTGTCAGCAGTCGGAAACCTTCTTAGGGAACGCAGTCAAAGGGTCAGATAACTCGGACGAGGATCGCATTGTAATGCTTACACAGGCTGTTGATTCCCCTGACCGAGTGTGACCGCTTTATGTATGTATATGCAACTTTCACTCTCGGGTCAGGGGAGTCACTGGCCAGTTCGAACATTGCGATGTGATTGTCATCTGTGTTTTATGGCCGTCTGATGTCGCCCCAACACTAATAACCTGCATAATAACCCCATATCTACAGGATATTGATTATTTTTTTTACTCTACAGCTTCTCTTTTTTTTTTTTTTTGTAAATCAATTTTTATTGGGTTTTCAAACATATTCAAGACAAACGTACAAGCCAGTATCGACCAAACAGGTAGAGTAACAAACTTCGTGACCTATTAACACAACTGGGTAGAGTTACATGAAATCAAATTTTTAGAAATTCAAAATTGTTAAACATCTAGGTCTCACGCAAGTACTTATTTGTTGGAACTGGTTGAATTGTATAGTAAAACTTTCTGGGGGCCACCACGGTGGTCTACCAAATTAATTGTCAAACTGTATTCGTAAAGACAACAAAAACATTTAAAATAGATAAGAGTAGGATTTAAGAATAAAGAGAAGGAAAAAAAGAGAGAAAGAGAAAAAGAAAGAAAAAAGGGTGGGACACCAGTAGAGCAACATTATAACATTAGGACATCTGAACAGCAGAATATCTGATTATATCCGGGCCCAAGTGAGCCAGCCACTTGAGCCTCGTAAGAGTTCAGTATCTCCAGCATAAGCAGAATGCCTTCCTATGTTAGCCAGGACACTAGGTCTGTTGACTCTCTAAACAGCAACCATGAAGCCCATGTGTTTTGATGGCGATCCATGCCCCCTGGGTCCGGCAGGTTAGCGTGAACCAGCTCCTCCATGCGGCATATATGGTTGATCTCATCCACCACCTCCTGCTTTGTTGGGCATTCCCTCGCCCTCCAATGTTTGGATATGAGATGTCTCGCTGCTGTCAGAAAGTGACGCAGTATTGATTTTTTAAATTTGGGGATCGACATAGGGACAAAGTTCAATAGTGCCATTTCAGGAGTAGGAGGCAGGTGTATGGATGTGATCCGCTCATATAAATCAAATATCATCTTCCAGAACGCTCCGATCATCGGACATCCCCACCATATATGGAGGTAAGAGCCCCTCTCGCCACAACCCCTCCAGCAAAGCTCCGGGGTCTCGGGGTGGAAAACATGAATGTCCGCAGGGCACCTGTACCATCTTCCCACCACCTTGTAGTTACGTTCCTGAGCTGAGGCCGATATGGAGGCCTTATTGGTACATGTGAAAATCCTCTCCCACTCCAGAGGGGAACACTTTCTCTCTAGGTCAGACTCCCACCGTCCGGTAAACCCAGGGAAAGCATTCGTCTCTCCCAATTCCGCTTCTGCAAATTCCTTATATAGAGAGGATATCGCGTGGTCTAGGGTCTCCCCTTTCATGCATCTCCGCTCAAAGGCGGACAGAGGTCGGAACAGAATCTCTCTAGGTATGGATTTGATATAATTCTTAAGTCTAGCGTGCATCAGCCATGAGTCTGGAGGTGGGCTTCCCCCCGGAAACAAATCAGATATAGATTTCAGGCCCTCCCGGTTGATATAGTTATGTAAGGTAGGGTATTCTTTCCTATCTATGCCCAGGAAGCTAGGCCTCCCCATCTCAACATGAAAGTTAGTATTTCCATAAATAGGGGTCAGAGGCCCAGGGTACGATGTGAGTCCCAGTTTAGTTCCCTTATGACGTAGAAAAAGTCTTAGATGTGAAGAGATAAAAGGCACCTCTGTCCGTCCCAGGGAACCAGATGACCAGATCACCGACCGGGGGGGGATGGGTGAGAACATACTCTCGACCTCCACCCATTTTTTCCTATCATTCTTGACAAATAAGTCTAGGATACATCTTCCCATATTAGCCGAGTGGTACATCTGGACATCCGGTAGCCCCAAACCACCTCTAGGCACCGATCTATACAAAGTGCGGATAGCTACTCTTGGGGGCCTGTGAGACCATATAAATTTTATAAATAAGGTTTTTAGACGAGAAAAAAATGAAGCAGGAAGCATGATAGGTATGGTCTGGAAGTAATACAGCAAACGGGGTAACAGATCCATACCTAGCACATGAATTCTGCCCAGCCATGAGATGGTAAGCTTATTCCACACATTCAGTTCTTTCTCTAGTCGGAGGAGGAGGGGTTGATAATTTATTTTATAAAGGTCTGCTGTGTCTCCCGTCAGTTGGACACCCAAATATCGCATGGAGTCTAACCTCCACTTAAAAGGAAAGCTGTCCTTCAACATCTGGACCACCAGCCGTGGTAGGGAAATGTTAAGTAACTCCGATTTGGACATATTTATTTTGAGGTTGCTTAGGTGACCATACGCTTGTAACTCTGAAAGTATGTTGGGGATGCTGATCAGGGGGTTGGTAATATAGAGCAAGAGGTCATCGGCAAAAAGAGCCAACTTATGTTGTCCTCCATGGCCCCCCACACCCTGGATTGCCGGGTTGTTACGAATCGATGCGGCTAGGGACTCCATGCAGAGTATATAGATGAAGGGAGACAGGGGGCATCCCTGACGGGTACCGTTCCGTATCGGAAACTGCTCCGATAGGGAGCCATTGACCCTTACACGAGCAGTTGGACATGTGTATAAAGCCTCTATGCTATGGATTGAGGAACTCCCCAGACCCAGATGGCGCAGTGTCTCTGTCATGAACACCCAGTGCACCCTGTCGAATGCTTTTTCAGCATCTAGTGACAGGATGCACATGGGTAACCCTCTGCGTTTGACTCCGTCTATCAGGGCCATCGTCCTAATCGTGTTGTCCCTGGCCTCTCGACCAGGTACAAATCCTACTTGATCAGAATTTATTATATCAGGGAGAAGGTTTTTAAGTCGGTTGGCTATTAATTTGGCGTAAATTTTTACATCTATATTTATCAGAGATATAGGACGATAGCTTCCGTATAGAGACGGGTCCTTGCCCGGTTTTGGCAAGACTACTATATGCGCCATCAGGGTCTGCGGAGCAAAAGCCCCCCCCCCTCCCGCCACCGCATTACACACATCCAGAAATCTAGGGGATAATAAGGACTGGAACGTTTTAAAAAATTTAGCAGAAAAGCCGTCAGGGCCCGGGGACTTTCCCATTTTAAGTGATTGCCAACATTCTGTGATTTCCTCTTCAGAAAAATCTCCAGCTATTCCATTTGCTGCCTCTTGTGATAGGGTAGGGAGGCCACAACCTCTCAGATACGCTCTAACCTTTTCCTGCAAGTGGGAGACAGGCATATCCCCATAGTGACTATTGATATTATAGAGGGATGCGTAATATTGGCGGAACCCCGCCACTATTTCGCTAGTTTTATACACTTTGTGACCGCCCGTCTCCTGCATATGTAAAATCGTGGTCTGAGGACCTCTTTTATGTAGGGCTCTTGCCAGCAACTTGCCCCTCTTATTCCCCAGATAATAGAAACGAGAGTGGATTTTTGCCTGAAGGCCTCGATCGTTCTCGTCCAGAATTGTCAAGAGTTTGTGTCTAGTGGTAGATAAACGAGAGTACGTTGCCGGCAAGGAGTCCACCTTATGTATTTTCTCCAGTTTATAAATTTCTGACAGTAGAGAGGCTATGTTCGCAGCCCTGAGTTTTTTAAGGCGAGCTCCATGTGAGATGAATAGGCCACGCAATACCCCCTTTAGAGCCTCCCATTTCATTGGTAACGGGGTGGAATCTGATTCATGGTCCAAGTAAAAATTGCCTATGGCTTTTTCCACATCAGCCCTACATTCAGAGTCTTTCAGTAGATTATCATTTAGGCGCCAGGTAAAGTCTTTATGAGGTCTTGACCATAGGCGGATAGACAGAAATACTGGTGCATGGTCAGAGTAGAGTATGTTTCCTATGTCCGCAGACGGGTGGGAGTCTAGCAGGGAGTGTGATATGTATATTCTATCTATTCTGGAGTAGGAGAGGTGTACCGGTGAATAAAATGTATAATCTCGAACGTCTGGGTGTAAAATACGCCAGGCGTCTACTAGGGATAATCCCTCCCATAGTCTCCTGAGGTGGCGGAGAGACGGCCCAGGTCTGCTGGACTTACCCGTGGAGACGTCCAAGATCGGATCGGCCGGGAAGTTAAAATCCCCTCCCATCACTATCGGATTGTTCTCTGCGAAATCCTCCAGCTTCTTTCTGATGAAGGAGCCATAGGTCTCGGTTCTCCTGTTGGGAAAATATACATTGGCGAGAGTTATCACGCGGGAGGCCATGGATATTTGAATAAACAAGAAACGCCCCCGGGGATCAACCAACTGCTTCAGGATAGTAGGAGAAAAAGACTTATGAAATCCTATGGAAACCCCTTTAGATTTAGCGTCGGGGTTAGGGCAATGGACCCACAGCGGGTAAAATGGGCTTTCACACTTAGGTATGGTATCTGACCTAAAATGAGTTTCCTGGAGCATCAATACATGTACATGTTTCTTATGAGCAAAATAAGATATTTGTCTCCGTTTGTTGGGGGTATTGAGACCCTTAACATTGAACGAACATATATTCAGGTCATCCATACCGATATTTACAGTTCAAGAGCACACAGCTGGATATAAGACTCTGTCTGGTGTTAAGAAAAGAAAGAAAAGAAAGAGTGGATGAAAGAAATAGTAGATATAGGAAGAAAAAGAACATCTTAATAATTGTTTATAAAAACACGCAATACAAAACAAAGATACACTGTGGTGCAATCGAGGATTGACTTAACTATCCTGCACTCGTAGGGGGAAGGTGGAAGCCAAGGCATGGGCTGGTCCGCTCCCGTTTGTATCCCCCACAGTAATCATATATCTAAACATAAAGTCTCTGCTACCAGTATGGTACTTGGGGCAGCCTGGATGTCAAGTATTGAGCCTGAGTGAACATTAGCTCCAATGGTGACAGTGGTAATGATAGAGGGAGGGAACGCGGAAAGGAAGGGGTAAGTGTTGTGGGGGGAGAAAGTTTCCTGGGAGTCCCGGGATCATGCCCTCGAAGGGTAAGGAGAGTTCACAGGGGACAGCGAACCATATGTCCTCAGGTGGTAGGGTCCAGGGATCTGCGATCTCTCCTCCTCTCTTGCCATCTGGATGGAGGGGGAGGCAGTTGATTGATCACAGGCCAGTCCGGGAGAGACATCTGTGGGAGATCAAATGCAGCCAGGAAGGCAGGCAAATCCCCAATCCTCCTGAAGGTGGCAGACTTCCCGTCTTTATGCGCTGATAATTGAAAGGGGAAGCCCCATCTGTAGGGGATGTTGTTGTTCTGAAGAGTTGTCAGTAGGGGGCGTAATCCTCTCCTCTGCATCAGGGTACGTCTTGCCAAGTCAGGAAAAAGAGATATTTCAGTGTCCAAGAACAAAATGCTGCCCTTCTGCCTGGCCCCTTGCATAATTGCCTCCTTTACAGTATAATAATGGACTCTGCAAATAACATCGCGGGCCCTGGAATCTCCTGACGATCTGGGGGCCAGGGCTCTGTGTACTCTGTCCATTACAATCACTGAGTCCAGTGGATCTCCCAGAATGGTATTAAAGAGATCTTGGACCGTTTGTCTCAGGTCCACTGCAGCCACACTCTCAGGCATACCTCTTATCCGGATATTATTTCTGCGGTTCCTATTCTCAATATCTTCATGATTGTACACCATATCCTCCAGCATATTGGAGTGTAGCTGCAGCAACTCCCTATGTGCCTGGAGCTCATCTAGGATGCCATTCTGTGTAGACTCCACATCCTCCACTCTGGCTGTAAACTCTGTCTTCAGGCTCTGGAGCTCCCTCCTGTAAGATCCCTCCAGCCTGCTTGCCAGTCTCTCCAGATCTCTCTTGGTTGGCAGCATTTTAAGAACTTTACTTAGCTCAGCTGGTGGTAGAGTGGCCAGATCCTCCAGACTCTCCTGGTCCCGGTCGTCCTCGCTCCCTCCCTGCAAGGCACTGTATCTGTTTCCCCTCTCTCCTCTTTCCCGCGCTCCCGCTCCATGTTGCTGTAGGGGCGCCGCCATCTTGGATGACCCGGGTGCCTGTGTCGCGGTGCCAGAGGAGCGCAGAAAGCGGTCTAGAACCCCGCTGGAGCCGGTTGCGGTGGATCCGGAGCCTCCCTGAGAGTTCCTGGGCTTGCCCATATGTGTGGGTAACGGCAGCAAGAGGCTGTTGATAGCAGTTAGGGGGTATCAGGAGCGGAGCAGCGCCGGCGTGCGACTTATCCCAGCATCAGCAAGCCACGCCCCCCTACAGCTTCTCTTTAACCCCTTTACCTCAGGGCCACTTTCAGTGTTCATTTTTTTTTCTCCCCTTCTTCCAAGAGCCATATCTTTTTTATTTTTCTGTTAATATAGCCATATGAAGGCTTGTTTTTTGCAGGATTAACCCGCCTGCAGATTATATTGGAGGCAATTATCTTTCGGACCATGGGCACCCGGGGCCTTGAGCCGTGGGCGGTATCCCAGTTTGCCCTCATTATAATCTGCCCCTCGCTCCAGGATAATCAAAGACAGTCTTAAGTTACTTTTGATATCTAGAGGGTTGAGAATGCGCACATAGGGTCTTATCCTTTATAGACAGGTAAATGTGAAAAAATCAGATTTGCTCACCTGGTCAGGTTGTGTAGCACACAACCAGCGTAATCGCTCAAATAATGCAGCTGCTGCAGGGACTGTACTTCCACGAGGTGAGGTGCTGTGATCAGGTATTTTGGACGAAGTACCTTAATGTCCGCGCTGCTGCCAGAGAGCAAAATACACCAACGACACTGGACGTCTGAGTACTGGTAGTAGAGGTTTATTTCCAACGCGTTTCGGAGCCATGTGCCGAGCTTCCGGGTTCCCTGAGGAAGAAGCTCGGCACGTGGCTCCGAAACGCGTTGGAAATAAACCTCTACTACCAGTACTCAGACGTCCAGTGTCGTTGGTGTATTTTCCTCTCCGGCAGCAGCGCTGACATTAAGGTACTTCGTCCAAAATACCTTAAGTTACTTTTGAGCACTCTGACAGAAGATGCTTGTGTGAAGCAAAGTTCCGCAAGGTCCCACTGTTAAAAAAAAAAAGACATGTCCTGAAGCAGATACAATTTGCCAAAGAACACATCAACTGGCTTATAGATAAATGGAGAAATATTTTGTGGACTGAAGAAATTAAAATTGTTCTTTTTTGGGTCCAACGGCTGCAGACAGTCCATCAGACGACCGCCAAACTCTGAAGTCAGGCCACATTATACTCTGAAGACAGTGAACCATGGTGGTGCAAGCATCATGATATGGGAATGTTTCTCTTACAATGGTGACGGGTCTATTTACCACTTACCAGGGATCATAGATCATTTTGCATATATCAAAATACTTGAAGAGGTCATGTTGCTTTATGCTGAAAAGGAAAAGCCTTTGAAATGGGTGTTTCAACAAGAAAACGACCCTAAGCACACCAGTAAATGAGCAAAATCTTTGTTTCCGTCAAACAAAATTGAGGTTATGGCGTTGCCAGCCCAATCCTCATGCCTTAATCCGATAGAACACTTGTAGGGTGACATAAAAAATGCCATTTCTGAGGCACAGTCAACAAATGCAAATAACTTGTGAAATGTAGTCAAAGCATCCTGGGCTGGAATAACAGCTGACTGGTGCCATGAGCTCTTTGGCTCTATACAACATAGATGTGAAGTAGTTCTAAAAAAGATTGTGATTATACAACTAAATATTAGGTTAGTGATTCGCAGGAATGCTAAATCTTAAAATATATATATATATTTTGAGTTTTTAAAGACAAATACAGACACTACTATTTTTTTAAACAGCCCATTGTTCATTTTTTGTAAATTTCTGTAAAGTAAATAAAAATTATATACATTTCTCTTCATGTTTTGATTTAGAAAACAGTGTGCAATGTTCCAATGCATAGAAATAAAAACTATTACCGTATAAAGATTTTGAGCTTCACTCATGTTTTTTAACACACTGATATTATTTTGAACAACTGTATTTTCATTTTAGGCACATTTCGTATACTATTTGGGGGTACTGGAGCTAACCTATTGGTGTCAACTAACCCAATAGGGGTAGTTGTGGTAGCTGCTGAGGATCAATGAGTGAAACCCGTGCTCGCTTGTTTCACTAGGTGCAGTTTTAGTAATAGAGAAGGTGTAATGATCTAGCGCATACCAAACTTTTATGGTTTGAAAAATTTATTTGTATCAGAATTATATTGTCAGATATAAAATTTGAAATAAGTTACAAAAATAAAAATAAAAATTTTTTAAAATAAAGTTAAAACTTTCGGGACGTAATGTATCTTTGTATTAAGTCCTGGACATTGTACTGGTTCTTTCTATTGTTTTTACTGTTGAAAATTTCAATAAATATATTTACTGAAAAAAAAAAAATAATAATAAAGTTAAAACTGTCCAGGCTCTTTAATTAGACCAATTAAAGTGCCTAAACTAATATCCAAACCAGGATTGTTCTTTCCGTTGCTTGTTGCAGTGAATCAAAAGCGACTTCAGGCTGGGATGATAAGTTGTACCTTGTGTTATTATTGCTTGAAGACTAATTTCTATAACGTAAATAGATAGCGCCCATTAGTTCCATTTAATGGAAGTATTACCTTATGTGCTTTACAGTGGCAGGACGAACCTTGCCTACACAGGGGTATCTATAGTGCTTGGTGTTGAGTTACTCTTCTGGGGTTTGGAGTCCTCGAATTTTGCCTCTAGGTGTCGCTATTTCTTCCTCCTTAAATACACAGATAAAGTTGGATTTTGTAAGTTCCTGGTGCTAGAACATTCCAACAGGAAGGGAAGGGGGTTACCTTTTGTGTGGTGCTGATTAAGATATTCTGGAAATGAATATGCGCTTTGAGTCTCCAAATGTGACCCTGCAGCCTGGTTCTAGAGTGAATATATCTGATTAGTAATATATTGGGTTTTTCGCTTTTAGTCTATTTTTCTAACGACTGGATGCTGTGTAATACTGAGGTGGGTTACCTTTTTGGTAATGCAAAGTGATGGACACACTTGCTTCTTGTATGTAATTCCACTTTTTGTGATTTCTGTGGATATATATAATGGTCCTAATTAATTAATTCTTGTAGTCGTTCAGTCAATGCACAATTAAATAGGTATCACATCTCCTAAACCTGCGATTAACTTGCAGAAAAATGCTTAAACTACCGTATTTTCCGCACTATAAGGCGCACCTAAAAGACTAAGATTTTCCCAGAAATCATAGGTGCGCCTTATAGTGCAGTGCGCCTTATATACGGATTTTTCCAGGAAAATTTAGCACCCCCCAGAAAATAAGGCACACCTTTGTGCCGCAATATCCTCCGTCCCCGCCATCCCCCTCTGTCCGGTGCCTGCCTGGCATCGCTGTGCGGGGGCGCGATCACCAGCCGCCGTCCCCGCCATCCATGCTGGTGCCGGGGCCTGCCTCACATCACTGTGCGGGGACTGCGATCACCAGCCGCCGTCCCCGCCATCCATGCTGGTGCCGGTGCCTGCCTCACATCACTGTGCGGGGACGCGATCACCAGCCGCGGTCCCCGCTGTCGTGTCCGGTGCCGCCGCTGCATCGCGCGCGCTCACAGCCCAGGAGCCCAGGAGCCCATCAGCCAATCACAGCTCCGCCCAGGAGCCTTGAGCCAATCCGAGGCCAGCTGACGTCAGCCCATAGCCTCTGATTGGCTGAGGGCTCCAGCGCTGTGATTGGCTGTGGGCTCCAGCGCTGTGATTGGCTGAGGGCTCCAGCGCTGTGATTGGCTGAGGGCTCCAGCGCTGTGAGTGCCTTGCCACACAGTACAGTAAGTGTGTGTGTGTGTGTCTGAGTGTGTATGTGTATGTGTGTGTATGTGTGTGTGTGTGCTGTGTGTGTGTGTGTGTGTGTGTGTGTGTGTCTGACTGTGTGGGATGCTGGAGGGTGATGGGAGGCTACACAGGGATGCTGGAGGGTGATGGGAGGCTACACAGGGATACTGGAGGGTGATGGGATGCTACACAGGGATGCTGGAGGGTGATGGGATGCTACACAGGGATGCTGGAGGGTGATGGGATGCTACACAGGGATGCTGGAGGGTGATGGGAGGCTACACAGGGATGCTGGAGGGTGATGGGAGGCTACACAGGGATACTGGAGGGTGGTGGGGAGCTACACAGGGATACTGGAGGGTGATGGGAGGCTACACAGGGATACTGGAGGGTGATGGGAGGCTACAGAAAGATGCTGGAGGGTGATGGGAGGCTACACAGGGATACTGGAGGGTGGTGGGGAGCTACACAGGGATACTGGAGGGTGATGGGAGGCTACACAGGGATACTGGAGGGTGATGGGAGGCTACAGAAGGATGCTGGAGGGTGATGGGAGGCTACACAGGGATGCTCGAGGGTGATGGGAGGCTACAGAGGGATTTTTTTTTATAGTAATATGGTGCGCCTTATAATCCGGTGCGCCTTATATATGGACCAAGACGGCTTAAAAGTCATTTTTTGAGGGTGCGCCTTATAATCCGGTGCGCCTTATAGTGCGAAAAATACGGTACTCACTCGCTTGCAGTGACTGTCTTTGTTCTCCCTCTGTTTCCTCCTGGGCTCCTGCGGTGTCTGGGCGGCCCGGAGAGGTTCGCATGTGCCCTGGCCACAGGCACAGCGTCCCTCTTCCGGGTGAGGTTGTTACTCGGCGTGTGCTCTTCCAGGAAGTGCGTCACCTGCTGGAGCTGTCAGGGGTCTCTGTCGGGTTGGAGGTCACGTCAGTCACTGGGAGGTGCTGAGCAGTGTCTGATTGTGAGTGGAGTGGGTGGGGTCAATGCGTTTCGTAGGCTCCGCCTACTTCATCAGGATCCTTTGTTCAACTTAGGCTCTGAGGCTGGATTGGATGACCCGGATTCAACAGCTGGAGAGTGCCAATAAAGCTAATCAGACGCCTCGTCTCGCCTCCTAGATACTAGACCTCCGCAATAAAGTACAGTCCCTATTGTTACATGAACATGAGGTGGGACTGCGCAAACTTAAGACACATTTCTATTCGGCCGGTGACAGAGCGGGCAAACTTCTAGCGAAAAAACTGAAGAAACGGGCTGTTCAATCTATGATCACCTCAATGAGGACTGCGGAGGGGAAGGTGGTGAGGGACCCAGGGGAGATTGTCGAGGTATTCGCAAATTACTATGCAAAAGTGTATAACCTGAAAAATGACAATGACACCCCCCAGCCCACCGCTGACTCCATCCGGCAATACCTGGCAGCCTTGGACCTTCCCTCTGTCCCTCCAGAATCTCTAGACGCTTTGAACCAGCCGTTCAGTCTCCCAGAGTCCCAGAGGTCGTTAAGGTTGTGACTTCCTTGAAATCCAATTCTGCCCCGGGCCCAGATGGATTTGTAAATGAATTCTATAAAACATTCCACCACCTTTTGGCCCCTTATCTTCTTAGACTATTTAACTGTTGGCAATCTGTGGGCTCCATCCCGGCTACAGCCCTGGAGGCCACGATCACGACAATTCTCAAGCCTGGCAAAAACCCAGAACTCCCAGAGAACTAGCGCCCAATTTCCTTATTGAATACTGATTTAAAAATCTACTCTAAATTGTTAGCCATTAGACTGGCGGACACGGTTCCGTTTCTTGTGAACCCGGATCAGGTGGGGTTTGTGGTCCATAGACAGGCCAGAGACGGAACCAGGAGAATGCTGGATCTGATAGGAGTGACAGAGGGGTGGGCCCTGTGTATTCCTGTCATTGACACAGAAAAAGCGTTTGACAGGGTGCACTGGGGCTACCTCCGGCAGGTTCTCTGCAGATTTGCCTTCTCGGGTCCTATATTATCTGCAATCCTTAGCCTATACTCGAACCCTGGAGCCCAGGGTCTTTTCTTTTGGTTTCCTATCTCAGGCTTTCAGTATTTCCAATGGTACCAGATAGGGGTGTCCCCTTTCCTCGCTAGTATTTGCATGGATGATGGAGCCACTTGCCACCTCGATTCGGGCCAACTTGTCTATCACAGGTATACAAGTTGGAGAGAAGAACCATGTTATCGACCTTTATGCCGACAATGTTATTATCTCCTGCACCAACCCCTCCTCCTCGCTCCCGGAGGTTATGAGATCCCTGCACACCTTTGCACAAATCTCGTACTACAAGCTTAACGCAAATAAGTCTATGATCCTTCCACTTCATGTACCTTCTGCTGATTCGGATCGCCTCTCGCGGATCTTCCCCTTTCAGTAGTGTCCAGAGGGGATCCCTTATTTGGGGATTACCCTCTGTTCCTCTTCTAAGGTTGCGAGTCGCAACATTAATTCTCTTCTGGGGGGTCTGCGGGGGGCGATGGAATCACAGGCTCTCTCTTCGCTATCTTGGATGGCAAGAATACAGGCCTTTAGAATGATCTGGCTACCTAAAATCGTATATATTTTTAGATGTGTGCCGGTCTCCTTCCCTGCTAAACTAATCTCTCAACTGCAGACCCTTACCAACAAATATATCTGGGCATGTTGCCTGGTCATATAATGCACCCAATCCTAGTTTACATCCTCACCTGTGCTCAGTAAATGATCAGTTAATTAGTGGGTGTGTCTAAAAAGAATTCCAGCACCCCAGACCTTCACTTGAACTGCAACTTGAGCACTGACAACATGCCAAAAATCCACCCTGCGTCCAAAGCCTTGATTATCAAGAGGCTGAAGACCAGATCCACTGTAGAGGTGGCTGGCACCTTTAATGTGTCTCAGCGTTAAGTACAAAGAATCAAAAAAAGATTTGAAGGGACTGGAGATGTGTTTGACAAACCCAGGTCCAGGAGACCCCACAAGACAACTGCTCAGGAGGAAAGTTTGTTGGTTAGAAAATCCAAAGCAAGCCCCTCTTCCACTGCAGCAGAGCTCCAACAGGCCTGGTCACCTCAAGTCCCTGTGTCAACTAGAACAGTTTATAGGATTCTGTCTCGAAATGGCCTCCATGGTCGAATCAGTGCCCAGAAGCCAGCACTAAACAAAAGGCAAATAAAAAATCTTGTGGCATATGCAAAGTCCCACAGCCTGCTAAACAGATGGACACTGGAAAAGTGGGAGAAGGTGGATTTCTTCGATGAATCTTCAGTAGAATTACACCACAGCCGCCGCAACAACTACAGGAGACCTACTGGAGCCCGTATGGATCCAAAATACACCCAGAAAACAATTACATTTGGTGGTGGAAAGATCATGGTCTGGGGTTACATTCAGTATGGGGGTGTGCAAAACATTTGCAAGGTGAAAGGCAATATCAATAGCCTAAAATATCAAGAAGTATTAACTACGTCTTATATTCCAAATCATAAAAGAGGTCAAATTCTGCAGCAGAATGGTGCTCCATCTCACACATCCATCTCTACAACAAAGTTCCTCCAGGCAAAAAAGATCAAGGTGCTCAAGGACTGGCCAGCCCAGTCACCACACAAGAACATAATTGAGCATGTTTGGGGAAGGATGAAAGAGGAAGCTTGGAAGACAAAACCAAAGAATCTAGATGAACTCTGGGAGGCATGTAAGACAGCATTCTTTGCTACTCCTGATGACTTCATTAATAAATTGTATTAATCATTGTTGAACCGCATGGATGCAGCTCTTCAAGCTCATGGAAGTCACACAAAATATTAAATTTGACTCTAATAGCACCACAACTTTATTCACCGATGTTAAGCAACATATATTTGTATTTAAAGTTAATTTTTTGTTTGAAAATCACATTACTTTCTGCAGGCGACAAAACTTTTGTCTTGCCAAAATCTGACCATTCTGTGTTCATTAAATGATCACTATTTCAGCATTGATGCCAATTTATTTTCTTAACCTAAACCACATTTCGGAGGGTTTCAGCTTTCAAAAGAGTAATTTACACAACCAATGGATAAAGTTAACTTCAGGTTATAAGCTTTTATTTACATAACATGGATAAGCGACATAACTTCTGTCAGGGAGTGTAGGAGTCTGCGCCATTTTGCCCTGGCCGCCCATTACTCCCTGGGGTCTCTCAGTCCCCGAGCTGCTCGATCCTTCCCCTTCTGAGTCTCCTCTCTTTTGCGGCAGGAGTATGGACTTGGATCTCAGCCGAGAGGGACTAGTTGAGCTTGCCACCAATGCGGCATCTATGAGTTGTGGCCGTCCCTCTGCTTTACTTTCCTGCACCGTTGGTCTCAAAAATAGGTCCATCCTCGGTGGTGATGAACCTCTCGAGCCAGCAGCGGTATGTGTGGTGCTCTTGTGTACCTCCTTATGCCCATTTGTGGTCGGTTAGTATGCTGTGAGTCTCTCTGTGTGGTGCTTTTTTGGGACCAGGTCAGGGGCCCAGGATCAGTGCATCCTCACTACTTCATGACCAGGCCATATTCCCCCGATCTGTTGGTTTAATTTGCGGGTACTGGATCACCACCCTGCATTTCTCTCTCCCTGCTCCAAAATGTTTCCCTACACTACCCAAACCTATCAAAGACCGGACTCGATGTAGCTCTTAAAAGAACTGTTGTGTAATCTACCTTTTTCACAGTAATACTTAGCTCACACTAAGCTTCCGCTATGCAGTTTCCTTATCGAATGTACACAAGATGGCAGTGGCAGGGGTCATATAGCCCCATGACGCTGGGCAGTCAGCCAATCAAAGTAATGTCACAACAAAGATGGCTATGGCATTACTGTGATTGGCAAGCGATCCCAGAATGTTTAGTGGCTGAAGATCAGGCACTAAATGTGCTGTGCAGGTCACTCCAATTTCGCGAGACAAGGATCAAAATACTCGCTGAGTACTTAGCATCACGAATACCCTATTTTCTCATTACTAATAAGCAGTAAAGTGGAGAAATGAAACATATTACACATGTAAGACACAAGACACAGAGGTGGTTCCATAATAAATGTACTTGTGATCTTTATGAACTTTAGTACAAGATAACCAAAGTAAACTGTATTGGGACCTTGTAATGTCACTGCATGAGTGCGAGTGAGCCAAAACAGACTGCAAATTGCAGCTTGCTGTAATTTTTTTTCCTCAGTCCATTACAGCTGAGAGAAAAATCGCAGATCAAAACTGCCCCACAGCATAACATTGGTCCGACTGCAATGCGATTTTTGCATTGCACTCATCTGATTTATACGCCTGTACGCAAGTGCCCTAAAAGTCACTGAACTTCTTCAGTACCCATACCACCCAAAATTTGCCAATATTTGTCTAATAAGATTGCATAACATTTGTGTGTGCTTTATTTACTTGTTTTCTAATAGATTTAAGTAAAACATTCTTTTACACCCCTTGGCGTTTAAGTATTAGAAATTAGACATTTGAAATAAAAATTGCAGTATAGACTATTATAACTATTACACTAGTTTTATGATAGAGTCAATCTGCCTGTGAACTATGTTATTTAAGTTATTTAATAGTACATGTACTTTTAGTGACACTGCTATACCCTCTCATTTGCAGCATCGCATGAGACCAGAAATTGCTCAACTGCTAACGCCTCACATTTATGACAAGCTGGAGAACCATGCTTCTGTGCTAACCTATGAAAACATAAAGGTAAAACATTGTAATAGAAGTGGTAGAGCAAATATGCTTAAGAGGGTTTTCCACGTTAACTTTACTAATTAAATCGACTTGTGTGTAATGTGTAAAGCCAACTTTAGAATTCTTTGAGCAATTTGACTTTTTAACTGTCTGATATATTTTTATTTATTTACCTAGTGCCTTTGTAAAATTCAATCAATCCATTAAATAAAAAATAACATTTGATAAATGTTTTTACCATAAGTCCAATACTGATATTCATCCTGGCTTACGAATAAACTATCCCTGATAGAAGGGCTAAGAAGGTATGGTCTTGCCTGTTCTTCACAGATACAATCTTCCACTGAGAGTGTCACTTTGTTTTTCAAAAATGATAGTTTGTAATACAATGTTGTATGACATGTAAAGACCCAGTCTAAAGTTTTGAGACTAACAAATTTTGTATTTTACTTGTGATTAAACCCACTCCCTTGGATGAAATGCAATTCCACACATGAATGATCTCAGGATGTTTCACTGTTGGCATGACAAAAGACGCATAGTAACACTCAACTTTTCTTCTCCGGATAATCATTCTTCCAGATGTACTAACAAGTCTGAAGGGGGCTTCATTAGTGAAAATAACTTTACCCCAGTCCTCTGCAGCCCAAATACTAAACTTCCTTCAAAGTTATATTAACTAATAAAGCCTTCTCTAGACAGTTAGGGGCATTTGGAAGAATGATTGTCCAAAGAAGAAAAGGTGAGCACTACCATGAGTTCATATTCGTACCAACAGACCAATAATGACAATTCTTGTGTAGGGTTCCTTATCTTTCATGTGAGTGGACTCACTCACAATTTTGCCTAAGAACAATGTCATGAATAAAGACCTATATCTAAACATCATTCAAGAGCTAAACATCATTCAAGAGCAATTGGCTATAATCTATAAGTTATTTCATGAAGAACAATTCAGCAATGCTTTTTCCATCATGACTGAGTTCTGTGTCACAAACTCTGTGGCTTGGTGAACGAAAAGTAAAAATTTTAAAGTCTTAGCCAGAAAACTTTCCAGACTAAGACTAGGGTCAGACTTGTGTCATGCATTTGTTAAATGCATGCGCTTTTTTCATTTGCAAATTGTGTAAAACGCATGCGTTAATGCATCCATAGACTCCAGTTCAAAAAACGCAATGCAAAAGTGCAATGCGTTTGACGCCATACGTTTTTGTTAGCGCTCTAAAAACGCAGTCTGCAGCGTTTTTTGGTGTATTTGCAAAAACGCATGCTTTTTTTTAACATGGAGTCTATAGGAAACGCATGCGTTAATGCATAGTACATATATGTACCATGCCTTAACGCATGTGCTAAAAATTAACATACATGCCATGAAAATGTCAAGGGGAAATAAAAGGATCCTTTAATGCAGGGGTCCCCAACCTTTTTTGCTCCGGGGACCTGCGTCAAGCAAGATAATTTCTCTGAGGCCCGGCGGGGGGTGTTATAGGGGGCGGGGCTTTGACCATATGGGGTGGGGCCATGTAGAAGGGGTGGGGTTTAGTATCCTGTTTCCCCGAAAGATGCATTACATCTTATTTGCGGGGAATCCCTTATTTCTCTATCCCCTTGCAGCCCCAGCCTCCTTTTGCAGCCCCCAGCCTCCTTCTGCAGCCCCCAGCCTCCTTCTGCAGCCCCAGCCTCCTTTTGCAGCCCCCAGCCTCCTTCTGCAGCCCCAGCCTCCTCTTTCAGCCCTCAGCCTCCTTTTCCAGACCCCAGCCTCCTCTTCCAGCCACAACCTGCTTTTTCAGCCCGCAGTCTCCGCTCCTTTTTCAGCCCCCAGCCTCCTCTTTCAGCCCCCAGCCTCCTCTTCCAGCCATAACCTGCTTTTCCATCCCCCAGCCTCCTCTTTAACCCCCCAGCCTCCTCTTCCAGCCATAACCTGCTTTTCCATCCCCAGCCTCCTCTTTAACCCCCCAGCCTCCTCTTTATCCCCCAAGTATCCTCTTTAACCCCCAGTCTCCTCTTTAACCCCCAGTCTCTCCTCTTTAACCCCCAGTCTCTCCTCTTTAACCCCCCAGCCACCTCTTTAACCCCCCAGTCTCTCCTCTGTAACCCCCAGTCTCTCTTTAACCCCCAGCCTCCTCTTTAACCCCCAGTCTCCTCTTTTACCCCCAGTTTCCTCTTTATCCCCCCAGTGTCCTCTTTAACCCCCAGTCTCTCCTCTTTAACCCCCAGTCTCTCCTCTTTAACCCCCAGTCTCTCCTCTTTAACCCCCAGTCTCCTCTTTAATCCCCAGTCTCCTCTTTAACCCCCAGCCTCCTCTTTATCCCCCCAGTCTCCTCTTTAACCCACAGTCTCCTCTTTAACCCCCAGTCTCTCTCCTCTTTAACCCCAGTCTCTCCTCTTTAACCCCCCAGACACCTCTTTAACCCCCCAGTCTCTCCTCTGTAACCCCCAGTCTCTCTTTAACCCCCCAGCCTCCTCTTTAACCCCCAGTCTCCTCTTTAACCTCCAGTTTCCTCTTTATCCCCCCAGTGTCCTCTTTAACCCCCAGTCTCTCCTCTTTAACCCCCAGTCTCTCCTCTTTAACCCCAGTCTCCTCTTTAATCCCCAGTCTCCTCTTTAACCCCCAGCCTCCTCTTTATCCCCCCAGTCTCCTCTTTAACCCACAGTCTCCTCTTTAACCCACAGTCTCCTCTTTAACCCCAGTCTCTCCTCTTTAACCCCCAGTCTCTCCTCTTTAACCCCCAGTCTCTCCTCTTTAACCCCCCAGACACCTCTTTAACCCCCCAGTCTCTCCTCTGTAACCCCCAGTCTCTCTTTAACCCCCAGCCTCCTCTTTAACCCCCAGTCTCCTCTTTAACCCCCAGTTTCCTCTTTATCCCCCCAGTCTCTCCTCTGTAACCCCCAGTCTCTCCTCTGTAACCCCCAGTCTCTCCTCTTTAATCCAGAGCCTCCTCTTTCAGCCTCCCCTTCCAGCCACAATCTCACACACACAGACATACTTCGTTCACCGGCCCCCCAGCACCTGCTGCATCTCGGCCTCTTTCTTTTCCTCAGAGAAGCCATCAGCCAATCACAGTGCAAAAGCCACTAGCCAATCAGGGCCCGGCTGCTGCACCGTGATTGGCTGATGGCTTCTCCTGTAGTTCTTTGCCTCAGCTATGTAAATAGAAGAGAGGGAATGTAATGAATCATGCAGGGGTCGGTGACATCACTCCGGGAGCCGCCGCAGAGCACACACTGTGTAGTGCTGGTCTGCGGCGGTGCGGACCGGCACCCAGACCCCCGCGGCCCGGTACTGGGCCACGGCCCGGTGGTTGGGGACCCCTGCTTTAATGCATCCTTCCAATGGATGCAAGCTCCCAAGTGTGACCCTAGCCTAAGATCTCCTGAGAACCTGAGCTCAAACCTCAAAAAGCAGATGGACAAACAAAAACACAGACTTAAGGCCCAGTCTCACATAACCAATATAAAATAGGAAGGGGGAACAAGAGGCGCAATAGTGCCCTATCACTCAGACACTAAGAGATGAGAGGTATATTGTCAAAACCACTCACCTATTCCAGTTGTGATGACCCACAACTGGCTTGAAGGCATATAATCAATACCGGCTGCTGCAGGACCTCCACCAACCACTCGCAAGTGGGAAGACTCTCAGGAAGCTGGGAAAAGGTGTGTGACAGTCCGCGCCACCGGGTACCAAAGAAATCACCTGGGATGCAGGAAGTTATTTCAAGCTTTGTCTTTATTCTCCAACATGTTTCAGCGCTCCACCTGGCGCCTTCCTCAGGGTTATTCCTGAGAATATCCCTGAGGAAGGCGCCAGGTGGAGCGCTGAAACATGTTGGAGAATAAAGACAAAGCTTGAAATAACTTCCTGCATCCCAGGTGATTTCTTTGGTACCCGGTGGCGCGGACTGTCACACACCTTTTCCCAGCTTCCTGAGAGTCTCACATAACGACGCATCACCGATCCCGATAACGATGTGCAGCGATCGCTGGTGCGTCGTTTACACATCGCTGGTAAGATGTCAAACAGGTATCTCACCAGCGATGTGAAAAACGACGCACTAGTGATCCAGAATTATACCGAGGTCGTTGTGAATTTTCTCTCCATAACGTAGCATTGAGATTATTGCTCATTATCTTTGTCAAACACAACGATGTAGCGTTCCCAGAGGGAGCACAACAATGCAGGAATGACCCAGAGCAGTGTGTAACTATCAACGATCTCACAGCAGGGGCCAGATCGTTGGTGCGTGTCACACAGAACGACATCGCTAGTGCGTCACGAATTTCGTGACGCAACAGCGATCCCAATAGCGATCTCGTTAGCAATCTCTTTATGTGTGACACGGCCAACAATGTAAATATTGAGTCTTCGCATAAACATAATGTGTTTGTAAATGTGTCAGTCTAAACTTATAGCTATGACTGTACATCAATATAATCTACTACTCTGCTTTTATTTACTAGGGTGTTTCTCACAACCTCTTCTTTGTGGACCACAACCACCTGGAGGAACATATTACGGAAGGCAAGAGTCATCAGAATTTCCATGAAGCTGCATTTGTGAAGTCACTTTGCCTCTATTTCATACAACAAGGCTACTCACCATCACAAATAACAATACTGACTACGTATTCTGGGCAGCTTCATTGTTTGCAGAGAATGATGCCCAAAGCTCAGTTTGAGGGTGTAAGGGTATGTGTGGTTGATAAATACCAAGGAGAAGAAAATGAAATCATCATCCTCTCATTAGTAAGAAGTAATTTGGTTGGCAATGTTGGTTTTCTTAAAATCCCAAACCGGGTATGTGTTGCTTTATCAAGAGCCAAGAAAGGATTATTTTGTATAGGGAACATGGAATTATTATCCAAAGTTCCCCTTTGGAGTGCAATTAATGATGTATTACATGAAAATGGTCTTATTGGTAAAGAGTTAAAGCTCCTGTGTGTCAACCATCCTGATACAGCAACTTATGTTTCTGAATCTTCAGATTTTGCTGAGGTTCCAGAGGGCGGATGCAAGATTCCTTGCCAATTCAGATTAGACTGTGGCCATGTTTGTCCTCTTTTGTGTCACCCTTATGATCAGCAGCATGAAAATGTTATATGCAGGAAACCTTGTTCAAAAATTGTCTGTGAAAATGGACACAACTGTAAAAAGTTGTGCAGCGATCTGTGTGGTAAATGTGAAGAGATTGTGCAAAAAGAGATTCCCTTATGTGGACACATTCAGGATGTTCCATGTTCAATGGATCCACAAAAATGTTGTTGCAAAGAGCCATGCATTAAGATATTACAGTGTGGTCACAAGTGTGTCAGATTATGTAGTCAAGTCTGTACCAAAAAATGTCCTGAAAAGGTAACAGTTACACTGAAATGTGGTCACACTGTTGGAACACTGTGTCACATGAAGACAGAAGCAGAGTTGGCTGGCACCATGTTAAAATGTCATAAAAAGGTAACCGTTACATTGAAATGTGGTCACACTGTTGAAACATTGTGTCACATGAAGACAGAAGCAGAGTTGGCTGGCACCATGTTAAAATGTCATGTGAAATGTGGAGAAAAATTAGATTGTGGACACAACTGCCCTGGAAGTTGCAGCAGCTGTGATACACGAGGCTTTCACTTGACATGTGCAAGTGCTTGCGGCATCCCACTCTACTGTTCTCATAAGTGTGAAGAAAAGTGTAATACTAACTGCTTTTGCAACCGTACTTGTGAAAATTCATGTTTTCATGGAAAATGCCTTCTGAAATGTAGTGAACCCTGTACTCCTTGCAAAAAACTTTGCGGGTGGAGTTGCAAGCATAAAATATGTTCAAAACTGTGTTGGGAGCCTTGTGACAGAGAGCCATGTGATGAACCTTGCAGGAAAAACCTTAAATGTGGTCACCAATGCATTGGATTTTGCGGAGAGCCATGCCCCAAGAAATGCAGAGTTTGTGATGCTGACGAAGTACAAGAATTGGTCTTTGGAAATGAAGCAAAGCCTGATGCCCGCTTTGTTCAACTTATGGATTGTCCTCATTTTTTTGAAGTGACAGAGTTCTCAGAATGGATGACCAGAAAAGAGGAAGACCAAATTATTAAACTGAAGTCTTGTCCAAAATGCCTGAAACCCATCAGAAAATGTTTACGATACAGCAGTTTGATCAAGCAAACGCTGTCTGATTTAGAGAAAGTTAAAGAAAGGATCAGTTACAAATGGATGAATAATTTGGAGATTTTCCTGAGTGAAAATGACACTGAATTGTGTAACTTTCCTCAAGTAGATAAGACAGTGAGACAGTTGCAAGAAGGTAACCTAACTCTACGTTCACTGATGTTGGTAGGCGAGAAAATAACATTCTGGCAAAAACTAGGAGCAATACAAAATAAGGTAAAAAAGAGCCCTAGAGTTCTTGTCAGAATACTCAATGATATCCCTATTATTTCTCATGCTATTGATAGTGCTACAAGTAAGTATGACATTTTAGAGAAAAACTATGAACTATTTCGAATGGCCTTAGAAGTAGAGGCTACATTCATTGAGCAGCATATGCCAGAGGTAGCCACTCAAAAAATAAAATCACTGATCAATGAGATGTACTCAGAAAAACGCACAATGCCTTTGGATCAATTACATGCTCACGTACAGATGCTTCCAGTATCCATGGCTCTCATCAATAAAATGAAGGAAAAAACAGTCATATGTGACACAGAAGTGCTGAGGCTACATTTCTGGCACAGGTGTGAAGCAGGACATATCTATACTACCATTTTAGATGAAAACAAGAGACTCTGGTGTCCACAGTGTGTGTCAGTGGTGAAGATGAAGAGGAAAATGAAGATTAGCTGTTCACTCAAGCAAAAATATATATATTTAAAAAGTTTACTGTCTGTTATCTCGGAAGATAATAAAATCTTTAAAACAATATATTTACGACTACTGTTGATGTCTCAACTCAATTGGATGGAGGTACGAGCGGGTCAACTGGTACCTGGAAGACATTTGGGTACTAGCTGGCTAGAAGCCTCCACTACACCTTCTCACAGTCTCCCCTGAGGGTGAATGCACGGAAAAATAAAAGGAACCCCACACCCCTTGACTCTAGGGATAAAAGAGATCATACATGAGTCAGTTGATTTCTCAATGGCTTAAAATTTGAATTAATAAGTTTGCAAAATTACTTGTTTTGGAAAGAATCATCTGAAATACACATTTATGAGGATGATAATAACCTTTAATAATGTTTTATTATAAATTTCAGAGTTACATGTGTAATAGTTTGTTTAGTACAATATCGCATAGAGGATTGTATTATTTTTAAGTTCTCCTTGTTTGGGTACCTTATGCTGTTAATTCATGTGATTTCAGTAGAAATGTGATAATTTACAGATCTGATGTCAAAAGAACATGAATAACAAAAATTGTATTCATGAATAATATCAATATACCCTTTATTTCATTAATGTATTCCAAAATCTGTTAAAGGGACTCTGTCAGGTCATTTTTCAGTATGATACTAATAGTACCCTTGAATAGTGCCTGGGTAGCCCTTTTAAAACATGCAAAAATCATTACTGTACCCTCTGTGGTTTTCTTGCTATAGGCATCTTTACACCATGCAGGCAACTGGCTGTGCTAGTCCGGTCCATCACCTTCACTGCCGAATAGTCAATAGTCAGCTGCTCCTGAAGGTACCGTCACACAGAGACATATCGTCGGCGATGTTGCCGGCGATCGCGGGAGCGCGCATCCCTGACAACATCGCCGGTGAGCTGTCACACTGAGCAACTTACCGGCGATGTCGCCGGCTAGTTGCCGCGGCTATCGCTCGCTGGGTTGCCCAGCAACCCAGCAAGCGATAACCCGCAATGTTGTAGATAGGCGGAATCGCCCGTAACATTGCGGGTTGCCGCGTTACACAGGGCGATCAGGCAGAATCGCCTGAGCAACATCGCCAGGTTTCCCAACATTGTTGGGAAACCTGGCGATGTGACTCAGGCGATTCATCGCCTGATTATCGCCCTGTCACACGCGGCAATTCGCCGGCGATGTCGCCGCAACCTGGACACGCCCCTCGGTTGCCGGCAACATCGCCGGCGATATCTCCCCGTGTGACGGTACCTTGAGGGGGAGGTGGAGGAAGGGAGAGAGAGAGATAGGAGAGTGTGTGTGTGTGTGTGGGGGGGGGGTTGTTATTCTGAGCACAAGCTGCAATTCTTGTAGCAACATCACTACAGTATATGCTGTCTGTGAGAGATTTCTTTGTTTTTATGAACAATTTGTTTTTCTGCATGCATGTAATGTGTGTATCTGCTGAGCAACTGAACAAATATTCATATAAACACATAGAAATATTTCAGATAGCACAAACTACTCATAAGCCTCAGATACACACAGCACACAATGCCACTGCTTTATGCAGGAGGGAAATGAAGATGCAGCTGCTCAGCTTCTGCTAAGTGCACACATCTATTATTTTAAGGGGCCCAGCGCAAACAAATATCCCACTACCAATGGCTTATATTGTATGTTAAAATTAAAACAGGTTACTGTTACTGATTAACCGTTGATCGGATGTTTATTTAGATGTTAAAACAATTTTTCTAAACTCATAAAATCTTTAAAAATTATATTTACAAGAATTGATCTCCTTTATATCTAAAATGTGGTATAGAAGTCCACAATATGTTTTGTCAACTGTTAGTATGTGTCACGGTGTAGTGAGAATGCTGATGAGGGAATGGCAGGTATGGGCAGGTTGACCAGGGAAGACTAGTCTGACCCTAGTCTAGGAACCCTGAATGGCCATAATCCCGAAGGTATCTCTGAAGGTGAGAAGGTTCGGGCCTCCAGCCTCTCCCTAAAACTCCTCCACCAGCCCTGCGCTATTCCCCCGTCATCTCCAGGGACTGTCTGGCACATTTCAGCCTGGGGGGCAATCCCAAGGCAGTGGCCCTCCAGTTGTGGCGGCGGCCCATCTTTGGCCTGTTTATCTCTGGCCACTACATTAAAGCAGCAGAGTAAAAGGTTTTAAAAACACGTTGGTACATTTACAGGGTGGGCCATATATAGGGTGGGAAATTTATATGGATACGCCTAAATAAAATGGGAATGGTTGGTAATATCAACTTCCTGTTTGTGGCACATTAGTATATGGGAGGGGGAAAACTTTGCTACAAACAGGAAGTTGATATCACCAACCTTTTAACATTTTATTTAGGTGTATCCATATACATTTCCCACCCTGTATATAGCCCACCCTGTAGTAGACAAGAGAGCAGAACCAACTTACTACAGAGAAAAGGAAGCAGAACCGAGCTTACTACAGAGATAAGAGAGCAGAACCGAGCCTACTACAGAGATAAGAGAGCAGAACTGATATTACTACAGAGATAAGAGAGCAGAACCGAGCTTACTACAGAGATATGAGAACAGAACCAAGCTTACTACACAGATATGAGAACAGAACCGAGCTTACTACAGAGATAAGGGAACAGAACCGAGCTTACTACAGAGATAAGACAGCAGAGCTGAGCTTACTACAGAGATATGGAACCAGAACCGAGCTTTCTACAGAGATAAGAGAGCAGAACTGAGATTATTACAGAGATAAGAGAGCAGAAACAAGCTTACTGCAGAGATAAGGAGCAGAACTGAGCTTATTACAGAGATAAGGAGTAGAACTGAGCTTACTACAGAGATAAGAGAGCAGAACCGAGCTTACTACAGAGACAAGGGAGCAGAACCGAGTTTACTACAGAGATAAGGGAACAGAACCGAGCTACTACAGAGCTAAGGAGCAGAACTGAGCTTACTACAGAGATAAGGAGCAGAACTGAGCTTACTACAGAGATAAGGGAACAGAACCGAGCTTACTACAGAGATAAGAGAGCAGAACCGAGCTTACTACAGAGATAAGAGAGCAGAACCGAGCTTACTACAGAGATAAGAGAGCAGAACCGAGCTTACTACAGAGATAAGAGAGCAGAACCGAGCTTACTACAGAGATAAGGAGCAGAACTGAGCTTATTGCAGAGATACGAGAGCAGAACCGAGCTTACTGCAGAGATAAGGAGCAGAACCGAGCTTACTGCAGAGATAAGGAGCAGAACTGAGCTTACTACAGAGATAAGAGAGCAAAACTGATCTTACTACAGAGATAAGAGAACAGAACTGAACTTACTGCAGAGATACAAGACTAGAACCGAGCTTACTACATATATATGAGAACAGAACCGAGCTTACTACAGAGATAAGGAGCAGAACTGAGCTTATTGCAGAGATACGAGAGCAGAACCGAGCTTACTGCAGAGATAAGGAGCAGAACCGAGCTTACTACAGAGATAAGGAGCAGAACTGAGCTTACTACAGAGATAAGAGAGCAAAACTGATCTTACTACAGAGATAAGAGAACAGAACTGAACTTACTGCAGAGATACAAGAGTAAGAAACCGAGCTTACTACATAGATATGAGAACAGAACCGAGCTTACTACAGAGATATGAGAACAGAACCAAGCTTATTACAGAGATAAGAGAACAGAACCGAGCTTACTACAGAGATAAGAGAACAGAACTGAGCTTACTACAGAGATAAGAGAGCAGAACCGAGCTTACTACAGAGATAAGAGAACAGAACTGAGCTTACTACAGAGAGCAGAACTGAGCTTACTACAGAGATATGGGACCAGAACCGAGTTTACTAGAGATATGAGAACAGAACCGAGCTTACTACAGAGATAAGGGAAAGGAACAGAATCAAGATTACTACAGAGATAAGAGAGCAGAACCGAGCTTACTACAGAGATAAGAGAGCAGAATTGAGCTTACTTCAGAGATATGGGACCAGAACCGAGCTTACTACAGAGATATGAGAACAGAACCAAGCTTACTACAGAGATAAGGGAGCAGAACTGAGCTTACTACAGAGATATGGGAACAGAGCCAAGCTTACTACAGAGATAAGGGAGCAGAACTGAGCTTACTACAGAAATATGGGAACAGAACCGAGCTTACTACAGAGATAAGAGAGCAGAACCGAGCTTACTACAGAGATATGAGAACAGAACCAAGCTTACTACAGACATAAGAGAGCAGAACTGATCTTACTACAGAGAAAAGAGAACAGAACCGAGCTTACTACAGAGATAAGAGAGCAGAACCTTGCTTACTACAGAGATAAGAGAACAGAACCGAGCTTACTACAGAGATAAGAGAACAGAACTGAACTTACTGCAGAGATACAAGACTAGAACCGAGCTTACTACATATATTGAGAACAGAACCGAGCTTACTACAGAGATAAGGAGCAGAACTGAGCTTATTGCAGAGATACGAGAGCAGAACCGAGCTTACTGCAGAGATAAGGAGCAGAACCGAGCTTACTACAGAGATAAGGAGCAGAACTGAGCTTACTACAGAGATAAGAGAGCAAAACTGATCTTACTACAGAGATAAGAGAACAGAACTGAACTTACTGCAGAGATACAAGAGTAGAACCGAGCTTACTACAGAGATATGAGAACAGAACCAAGCTTATTACAGAGATAAGAGAGCAGAACCGAGCTTACTACAGAGATAAGGAGCAGAACTGTGCTTATTGCAGAGATACGAGAGCAGAACCGAGCTTACTGCAGAGATAAGGAGCAGAACTGAGCTTATTGCAGAGATACGAGAGCAGAACCGAGCTTACTGCAGAGATAAGGAGCAGAACCGAGCTTACTACAGAGATAAGAGAACAGAACCGAGCTTACTACAGAGATAAGAGAACAGAACTGAGCTTACTACAGAGATAAGAGAGCAGAACCGAGCTTACTACAGAGATAAGAGAACAGAACTGAGCTTACTACATAGATATGAGAACAGAACCGAGCTTACTACAGAGATATGAGAACAGAACCAAGCTTATTACAGAGATAAGAGAGCAGAACCGAGCTTACTACAGAGATAAGGAGCAGAACTGTGCTTATTGCAGAGATACGAGAGCAGAACCGAGCTTACTGCAGAGATAAGGAGCAGAACTGAGCTTATTGCAGAGATACGAGAGCAGAACCGAGCTTACTGCAGAGATAAGGAGCAGAACCGAGCTTACTACAGAGATAAGAGAACAGAACCGAGCTTACTACAGAGATAAGAGAACAGAACTGAGCTTACTACAGAGATAAGAGAGCAGAACCGAGCTTACTACAGAGATAAGAGAACAGAACTGAGCTTACTACAGAGAGCAGAACTGAGCTTACTACAGAGATATGGGACCAGAACCGAGTTTACTAGAGATATGAGAACAGAACCGAGCTTACTACAGAGATAAGGGAAAGGAACAGAATCAAGATTACTACAGAGATAAGAGAGCAGAACCGAGCTTACTACAGAGATAAGAGAGCAGAATTGAGCTTACTTCAGAGATATGGGACCAGAACCGAGCTTACTACAGAGATATGAGAACAGAACCAAGCTTACTACAGAGATAAGGGAGCAGAACTGAGCTTACTACAGAGATATGGGAACAGAGCCGAGCTTACTACAGAGATAAGGGAGCAGAACTGAGCTTACTACAGAAATATGGGAACAGAACCGAGCTTACTACAGAGATAAGAGAGCAGAACCGAGCTTACTACAGAGATATGAGAACAGAACCAAGCTTACTACAGACATAAGAGAGCAGAACTGATCTTACTACAGAGAAAAGAGAACAGAACCGAGCTTACTACAGAGATATGAGAACAGAACTGAGCTTACTACAGAGATAAGAGAGCAGAACCTTGCTTACTACAGAGATAAGAGAACAGAACCGAGCTTACTACAGAGATAAGAGAACAGAACTGAACTTACTGCAGAGATACAAGAGTAGAACCGAGCTTACTACATAGATATGAGACCAGAACCGAGCTTACTACAGAGATATGAGAACAGAACCGAGCTTACTACAGAGATATGAGAACAGAACCGAGCTTACTACAGAGATAAGAGAACAGAACTGAACTTACTGCAGAGATACGAGAGTAGAACCGAGCTTACTACATAGATATGAGAACAGAACCGAGCTTACTACAGAGATATGATAACAGAACAGAGCTTACTAGAGAGATAGCTTACTACAGAGATATGAGAACAGAACCGAGCTTACTACAGAGATATGAGAACAGAACTGAGCTTACTACAGAGATAAGGGAACAGAACCGAGCTTACTACAGAGATAAGAGAACAGAACTGAGCTTACTACAGAGAGCAGAACCGAGCTTACTAGAGATATGAGAACAGAACCGAGCTTACTACAGAGATAAGAGAACAGAATTGAGCTTACTACAGAGATATGGGAACAGAACCAAGATTACTACAGAGATGAGAGAGCAGAACCGAGCTTACTACAGAGATAAGAGAGCAGAATCGAGCTTACGACAGAGATATGGGAACAGAACTGAGCTTACAACAGAGATATGGGACCAGAACCGAGCTTTCTACAGAGATATGGAAACAGAACTGAGCTTACTACAGAGAAAAGAGAACAGAACCGAGCTTACTACAGAGATATGAGAACAGAACTGAGCTTACTACAGAGATAAGAGAGCAAAACCTAGCTTACTACAGAGATAAGACAACAGAACTGAGCTTACTACAGAGAGCAGAACTGAACTTACGACAGAGATATGGGACCAGAACCGAGCTTACTACAGAGATATGGGACCAGAACCAAGCTTACTACAGAGATAAGAGAGCAGAACCGAGCCTACTACAGAGATAAGAGAGCAGAACTGAACTTACTACAGAGAAAAGAGAACAGAACCGAGCTTACTACAGAGATAAGAGAGCAGAACCGAGCTTACTACAGAGATAAGAGAGCAGAACCGAGCTTACTACAGAGATAAGAGAACAGAACTGAACTTACTGCAGAGATACAAGAGTAGAACCGAGCTTACTACATAGATATGAGACCAGAACCGAGCTTACTACAGAGATAAGAGAGCAGAACCGAGCCTACTACAGAGATAAGAGAGCAGATCTGAATTAACTACAGAGATAACAGAGCAGAACCGAGCTTACTACAGAGATAAGGGAACAGAACGAGCCTACTACAGAGATAAGAGAGCAGAACTGAACTTACTACAGAGATAACAGAGCAGAACCGAGCTTACTACAGAGAAAAGAGAGCAGAAACCGAGCTTAGTACAGAGATAAGAGAGCAGAACCGAGCTTACTACAGAGATAAGAGATCAGAACCGAGCTTACTACAGAGATATGGGACCAGAACCGAGCTTACTACAGAGATAAGAGAGCAGAACTGAGCTTATTACAGAGATAAGAGAGCAGAACTGAGCTTACTACAGAGATAAGGAGCAGAACTGAGCTTACTACAGAGATAAGGGAGCAGAACCGAGCTTACTACAGAGATAAGCGAGCATAACCAAGCTTACTACAGAGATATGGGACCAGAACCGAGCTACTACAGAGATAAGGAGCATATCTGAGCTTACTACAGAGATAAGGGAACAGAACCGAGCTTACTACAGAGATAAGAGAGCAGAACCGAGCTTACTACAGAGATAAGAAGCAGAACTGAGTTTACTACAGAGATAAGGAGCAGAACTGAGCTTGCTACAGAGATATAAGAACAGGGTAGGGTCACACTCACCGTTTTCAGCCTCTCCGCTCAAAACTTAGTGATTTTCTGCAGAAGCGGTGACCGATAACAGCATTCACTTTAGCGGAACGGAGACCCATAGGAACCCATTATCTTCCTTCCTAGCAGGCGCACATACTCTAGTTCAGCGGCTGCTTTTTAGCGGTGCACAGGAAAGTTTCACAGTGAAATTCCGGTGCGCTGGCCATGGTGCTAATGCTGAAGCGACCAGAACCATGGAGAGCGGCGGGTACATTACGCAAAGAGTGCAAGTACCTTGGACAGCTCCCTATTCAGGAAGCTGTTTAGCAATTGTTCATGGTGCTCTGCACAGTGACCGTTGCCGCCGGATTTTAACAGTGAAGGAGGAGAGCCGACATATCCCAGCTTAGTAAATACAGAAGAATTTACCCCTGCTATGCCCAGCTTGTAAGGCAACATGTCTCCAGGGAGTATGGGCACTCTCTGGAAATATGTTGCTAACTAACCCAAACATCATTAACCCTTTATAACCAGGTTAATACCCCGCATCTGCAGCTCTGTGCCGACATATAGCGTAGAGCTGCAGAGGGGGTTTTTATGTTCATTCACGGCTGTAAAATTACATTTAACTTACTGACTTTTACATACAATAATGTTTCAGCGCTACTGTGACAGCGCTGGAATATTAATGTTACTGTACAGAGAGAGCGGTAAATTCAAACTTGCCGGCTCTGACAGCCGGCAAGTTTAACATCACCGCAAATACTGTCCACGGTCCTTCAGGACCATGGACAGCATCACAATCACACTCACCACACACGCACTCATACCTCACACTCGCAGCACACTCACATCTATACAGCCAAGCACACTCACCACTCGCGCTACACTCGCATCACTGTCGTACATCAAACACTCTCCGTGTTTGATGCACGACAGTGTGCCTTCAGACTTCTACAGAGATACAGGAGCAGAACCAAGCTTACTACAGAGATATGGAAGCAGAGCCGAGCTTACTACAGAGATAAGGGAACAGAACCAAGCTTACTACAGAGATATGGGAGCAGAACTGAGCTTACTACAGAGATATGGAAGCAGAGCCGAGCTTACTACAGAGATAAGGGAACAGAACCAAGCTTACTACATAGATATGGGAGCAGAACCCAGCTCACTACAGAGATATGGAGCAGAACAGAGCTTGCTACAGAGATATGGAGCAGAACCGAGCTTAATACAGAGATATGGAGCAGAGCCGAGCTTACTACAGAGATATGGGAGCAGAACCGAGGTTACTACAGAGATATGGAGCAGAACCGAGCTTACTACAGAGATAAAGGAGCAGAACCGAGCTTACTACAGAGATAAGGAACAGAACCAAGCTTACTACAGAGATAGGAAGGCAGAACAGAGCTTACTACAGAGATATGGGAGCAGAACCAAGCTTACTATAGAGATATGGGAACAGAACCAAGCTTACTACAGAAATATGGGAGCAGAGTCGAGCTTACTACTGAGATAAGGGAACAGAATCGAGCTTACTACAGAGATATGGAACAGAACTGAGCTTACTACAGAGATAGGAGAGCAGAACCGAGCTTACTACAGAGATAAGGGAGCAGAACTGAGCTTACTGCAGAGATAAGAGAGCAGAACCGAGCTTACTACAGAGATAAGGGAGCAGAACTGAGCTTACTACAGAGATAAAGGAGCAGAACTGATCTTACTACAGAGATAAGGGAGCAGAACCGAGCTTACTACAGAGATAAGGGAGCAGAACTGAGCTTACTACAGAGATAAAGGAGCAGAACTGATCTTACTACAGAGATAAGGGAGCAGAACTGAGCTTACTACAGAGATAAAGGAGCAGAACTGATCTTACTACAGAGATAAGGGAGCAGAACCCAGCTTACTACAGAGATATGGAACAGAACCGAGCTTACTACAGAGATATGAGAACAGAACCGAGCTTACTACAGAGATATGAGAACAGAACTGAGCTTACTACAGAGATATGGAACAGAACCGAGCTTACTACAGAGATATGGAACAGAACTGAGCTTACTACAGAGATAAGGGAGCAGAACCAAGCTTACTACAGAGATAAGGGAACATAACTGAGCTTACTACAGAGATAAGGGAACAGAACCGAGCTTACTACAGAGATATGGTAAACACATCTGAGCAGTACTATAAGTTATAATGGGTACATCTGGCAACCATGAAAAAAATGGATACAACACATACCAGATACTTGGACATGTGGAGGAGGAGGCTCCACCGTGACAGTTGCCTACAGGAAGGGGTTAATTTCAATCTTCTTTTCCTAAACATGTAAAGATAAATGAACCTCCCCAATACATACGTGGTCAAGCCCTTAGGGCCCGGACCTATGATCAGAATTAGCAGGGTCTTGGTCACAGTATAGGGTATTTTCGCTGTGTTCTGCAGTACTAGCATAGTGGATGGATTTATAGAAATGTCAGCCCTGTGTGTTTCATTTTTCCGCTTTACAAACTGACCAGCAGCGCAGCTTTGCCAGCAGCAGGAGCATGGCAATTTAATCTTGTGGAGACGCAAGTGTTCTCAGTGGGAGAATACAGCCAAAATACACTGCGCCCAGAATCCTGAGCGCGATCTCCTGCAGTGAACACTGGCGTCTCTACAAGAGAAACGACGCTGCGTCCAGAACACTGGCACTCCTGATCGTGGGCACTGTAACTTATAAATTTAGCGTTGTGCCCTAAATATACAAATACTTTACATATAATCACAATACACTATTACATACATACAACTCCAGACACACGAACATGTAAACATACAGGACGAAGATGTGTACACATACATATACAGACACGAACATGGATATATTCACATTAAAGCATATATATGCATATGAACACATTAACATATAAATAAACATGCATACACACATGTGTTTATATGGTTGTGTATGTCTGTATATGATTGTATGACTGTAAATGATTGTATACTAGTAAAAAGGCCCGATGCAATTGCATCGGGAGTGCGGTGAAATGAATTGTGTGTATACAGGCGGGTCAGTGGGTAGCAGAGTATACAGGGGGCTCTGTGGGTAGCAGAGTATACAGGCGGTTCTGTGGGTAGCAGAGTATACAGGTGGCTCTGTGGGTAGCAGAGTATACAGGCGGTTCTGTGGGTAGCAGAGTATACAGGCGGCTCTGTGGGTAGCAGAGTATACAGGCGGCTCTGTGGGTAGCAGAGTATAGAGGCGGCTCTGTGGGTAGCAGAGTATAGAGGCGGCTGTGTGGGTAGCAGAGTATACAGGCGGCTCTGTGGGTAGCAGAGTATAGAGGCGGCACTGTGGGTAGCAGAGTATAGAGGCGGCTCTGTGGGTAGCAGAGTATGCAGGCTGCTCTGTCGGTAGCAGAGTATGCAGGCTGCTCTGTCGGTAGCAGAGTATGCAGGCTGCTCTGTCGGTAGCAGAGTATGCAGGCTGCTCTGTCGGTAGCAGAGTATGCAGGCTGCTCTGTCGGTAGCAGAGTATGCAGGCTGCTCTGTCGGTAGCAGAGTATGCAGGCTGCTCTGTCGGTAGCAGAGTATGCAGGCTGCTCTGTCGGTAGCAGAGTATGCAGGCTGCTCTGTCGGTAGCAGAGTATGCAGGCTGCTCTGTCGGTAGCAGAGTATGCAGGCTGCTCTGTCGGTAGCAGAGTATGCAGGCTGCTCTGTCGGTAGCAGAGTATGCAGGCTGCTCTGTCGGTAGCAGAGTATGCAGGCTGCTCTGTCGGTAGCAGAGTATGCAGGCTGCTCTGTCGGTAGCAGAGTATGCAGGCTGCTCTGTCGGTAGCAGAGTATGCAGGCTGCTCTGTCGGTAGCAGAGTATGCAGGTTGCTCTGTCGGTAGCAGAGTATGCAGGCGGCTCTGTGGGTAGCAGAGTATAGAGGGGGCTCTGTGGGTAGCAGAGTATAGAGGCGGCTGTGTGGGTAGGAGAGTATAGAGGCGGCTGTGTGGGTAGGAGAGTATAGAGGCGGCTCTGTGGGTAGCAGAGTATACAGGCGGTTCTTGGGTAGCAGAGTATAGAGGGGGCTCTGTGGGTAGCAGAGTATAGAGGCGGCTGTGTGGGTAGGAGAGTATAGAGGCGGCTGTGTGGGTAGCAGAGTATAGAGGCGGCTCTGTGGTGGAGGGGTGAGGAGAGAAGCGGCTTTGTGGTGGAGGGTTGAGGAGAGAAGCGGCTCAGTGATGGAGGGGTGAGGAGAGAAGCGGCTCAGTGGTGGAGGGGTGAGGAGAGATGCGGCTCAGTGGTGGAGGGGTGAGGAGAGAAGCGGCTCAGTGGTGGAGGGGTGAGGGGAAACCGGCTCAGTGGTGGAGGGGTGAGGGGAGAAACGGCTCTGTGGTGGAGGGGTGAGGGGAGAAGCGACTCTGTGGTGGTGGGGTGAGGAGAGAAGCGGCTCTGGCCTGGAGGGTTGAGGAGAGAAGCGGCTCTGGCCTGGAGGGGTGAGGAGAGAAGCGGGTCTGGGGTGGAGGGGTGAGGAGAGAAGCGGCTCTGTGGTGGAGGGGTGAGGAGAGAAGCGGCTCTGGGCTGGAGGGGTGAGGAGAGAAGCGGCTCTGGGGTGGAGGGGTGAGGAGAGAAGCGGCTCTGGGCTGGAGGGGTGAGGAGAGAAGCGGCTCTGGGCTGGAGGGGTGAGGAGAGAAGCGGCTCTGGGCTGGAGGGGTGAGGAGAGTAGCGGGTGTGGGCTGGAGGGGTGAGGAGAGAAGCGGCTCTGTGGTGGAGGGGTGAGGAGAGAAGCGGCTCTGTGGCGGAGGGGTGAGGAGAGAAGCGGCTCTGTGGCGGAGGGGTGAGGAGAGAAGCGGCTCTGTGGCGGAGGGGTGAGGAGAGAAGCGGCTCTGGCCTGGAGGGGTGAGGAGAGAAGCGGCTCTGGCCTGGAGGGGTGAGGAGAGAGAAGCGGCTCTGGGCTGGAGGGGTGAGGAGAGAAGCGGCTCTGGCCTGGAGGGGTGAGGAGAGAAGCGGCTCTGGGCTGGAGGGGTGAGGAGAGAAGCGGCTCTGGGCTGGAGGGGTGAGGAGAGAAGCGGCTCTGGGCTGGAGGGGTGAGGAGAGAAGCGGCTCTGGGCTGGAGGGGTGAGGAGAGAAGCGGCTCTGGGGTGGAGGGGTGAGGAGAGAAGCGGCTCCGGGCTGGAGGGGTGAGGAGAGAAGCGGCTCCGGGCTGGAGGGGTGAGGAGAGAAGCGGCTCTGGGCTGGAGGGGTGAGGAGAGAAGCGGCTCTGGGCTGGAGGGGTGAGGAGAGAAGTGGGTCTGGGGTGGAGGGGTGAGGAGAGAAGCGGCTCTGGGCTGGAGGAGTGAGTAAAGAAGCGGCTCTGGGCTGGAGGGGCATCCGATTGGTCCAGGACGCCGAGTCCTGGTCAATTGGATGGGCGTGCTGTGTTTACAACACATCGCCCAATCCGCTTGCAGGGGCGGCGGCGGCCAATGGGAGTGAGCGGGGCGTGTGAGGCTTTGGAGGCAGAGATGCCCCGCTCACTCCCATTGGCTGGCGCCGGGCACAGGACGACGTCAGTGGGTTGCGGCAGGCGGCCACAGGCCCTACACGGCAAGTCCAGCAGCAGCGAGGCCCCAGCGGTGAGCGAGGAGCGGAAGGCACCGGCGGCATCCGGGCAGCGTCGACTTCGTGGCGGGGCCAAGGGTTGGCAGGATTGCGGTGGTGTGAGGTAGTGCGGGTGCGGCTCGCGATGACGCAAGCGTCATCGCTCGCAGTGCCACAAAGGATTATGGGATTCGGCTTCACGGGCGAATCCCAAACTGGTGATTATATAAGTAGATATGTGTATAAACTGTATATGTACATCTATCTATATATGTGTATATACAGTATATGTACAGCTATCTATATATGTGTATATACTGTATATATATATCTGTGTGTATATGTGTATATACTGTATATATATATGTATATACTGTATATCTATATATGTGTTGTGTATATAGTGTATATGTATATGTGGGTATATAGTGTATGTCTGTGTATATACTGTATATCTATATGTGAGTATACACTGTATATCTATGTATATGTGTATATACTGTATATCTATGTATGTGTATATACTGTGTATCTATCAATATGTGTGTATATAGTGTATATCTACATGTATATGTGTATATACTGTATATGTATGTGTGTGTATATACTGTATATGTATGTATATATGTGTATATACTGTATAGCGATATGTGTATATACAGGATATGTATATATGTGTACATACTATATATCTCTATATGTGTATATAAACTATAACTACATCTATATATGTGAAAATACTGTATATGTATCTGTGTGTATATACTGTGTATGTATATATGTGTGTATATACTGTATATGTACATCTATGTATATATGTGTATATGTATCTGTGTGTATATAGTGTATATCTAAGTGTATGTGTAGATACTGTATATGTATATATGTATAGATGTGTATATACTGTATATGTATGTATGTGTATATAGTGTATATCTATCTGTGTATATACTGTATATCTATATATGTGTGTATAGACTGTATATGTGCATGTATGTATATATGTGTATATACGCTATATGTATATGTGTATGTGTGTATATCAATATATATATGTGTATATACTGTGTATCTATGTGTATATACAGTATATCAATATATTTATGTGTATATAAGGTATGTGTAGATACTCTATATCTATATGGTGTGTTTGAAATAGTGTATATGTATATAGAGTGTATGTATGTATATAGAGTGTATGTATGTATAGAGTGTATATGTATATATAGTGTATGTATGTATATATAGTGTATGTATGTATATGTGTATGTTGTCCTGTGTGGGGGGGGGATTTTTGTTCCCTGTGGTGTGTCTCTCCCCGGATCTCCTCTCTGTCTCTCAGCTGCTGTGTGTGGGGGAGGTGCAGGGTGTGGGGCCGAAGCAGAGAAGGGGTAGACTGTAGAGGGGCAGAATGGGCTCCCCCCCCTGTTTCCCCTGGGCTCTATTTGCCCCTGCAGTGTCTTTAGTCGCCCTGCCCCCTGTGTGGCTTCTTACCCTTCTTCCCAGCTCTGATCGATTAATAGAGGGCCTGAAGTGATGTCTGAGTCATGTGAATGATCACATCACATGACTCTGACATCACCAAAGGTCCTTTAGCCTTGTAGTGAAGATGATCGGAGCAGAGAGAGATGCGGGAGTGTGCCGGAGCAGCAGGAGAGGTGGGGGGGATCTACGGCTGGCGGGGGTGTATGGCTGGCGGGGTGTATGGCTGGCGGGGGTGTGCAGGCGGGGGTAGTTCTCCGGGAGGTGCAGTGCGGCTGCGGCTGTCAGCTGCTGTGTGTGGGGGTTGCTGTCCCGGGGGATGGAGTGTGCGGGGCCGGAGCTCCTCTCCCTCTCTCTCTGGCCGGGTCTCCTGTGTCTGTGTGTGGGGGTTGTTGTCCCGGAGGTGGACTGCGGCTGCTTCTCGCGATGACGCTACGCGTCATCGCTCGCAGTGGCGCAAAGCATTCTGGGATTCGGCTACAGTGCCCGAATTCCAAACTGCGGATTATATAAATAGACTAGTAAAAAGGCCCGATGCAATTGCATCGGGAGCAGGGTGAAATGAATTGTGTGTATACAGGCGGGCCAGTGGGTAGCAGAGTATACAGGGGGCTCTGTGGGTAGCAGAGTATACAGACGGCTCTGAGGGTAGGAGATTATACAGGTGACTCTGTGGGTAGCAGAGTATACAGGTGGGTCTGTGGGTAGTGGAGTATACAGGCGTGTGTGGTGGTGGTGGCAGAGTATACAGGTGTGTGTGGTGGTGGTGGCAGAGTATATAGGTGTCTGTGGTGGCATAGTATACAGGCATCTGTGTGGTGGCAGAGTATAGAGGTGTCTGTGGTGGTGGCGGCAGAGTATACAGGCGTGTGTGGTGGGGGCAGAGTGTAGAGGCGTGTGTGGTGGTGGCAGAGTGTACAGGCGTGTGTGGTGGTGGCAGAGTATACAGGCAGGTGTGGTGGTGGCGGCAGAGTATACAGGCGTCTGTGGTGGCGGCAGAGTGTACAGGTGTGTGTGGTGGTGGCAGAGTGTACAGGCGTGTGTGGTGGTGGCAGAGTGTACAGGCGTGTGTGGTGGCGGCAGAGTGTACAGGCGTGTGTGGTGGCGGCAGAGTGTACAGGCGTGTGTGGTGGCGGCAGAGTGTACAGGGGTGTGTGTGGCGGCAGAGTGTAGAGGCGTGTGTGGTGGTGGCAGAGTGTACAGGCGTGTGTGGTGGCGGCAGAGTGTAGAGGCGTGTGTGGTGGTGGCAGAGTGTACAGGCGTGTGTGGTGGCGGCAGAGTGTACAGGCGTGTGTGGTGGCGGCAGAGTGTAGAGGCGTGTGTGTGGTGGCGGCAGAGTGTAGAGGCGTGTGTGGTGGCGGCAGAGTGTACAGGCGTGTGTGGTGGTGGCAGAGTGTACAGGCGTGTGTGGTGGTGGCGGCAGAGTGTACAGGCGTGTGTGGTGGTGGCAGAGTGTACAGGCGTGTGTGGTGGCGGCAGAGTGTACAGGCGTGTGTGGTGGCGGCAGAGTGTACAGGCGTGTGTGGTGGCGGCAGAGTGTAGAGGCGTGTGTGGTGGCGGCAGAGTGTAGAGGCGTGTGTGGTGGCGGCAGAGTGTACAGGCGTGTGTGGTGGTGGCAGAGTGTACAGGCGTGTGTGGTGGTGGCGGCAGAGTGTACAGGCGTGTGTGTTGGAGTGTACAGGCGTGTGTGGTGGCGGCAGAGTGTACAGGCGTGTGTGGTGGCGGCAGAGTGTACAGGCGTGTGTGGTGGTGGCGGCAGAGTGTACAGGCGTGTGTGGTGGTGGCAGAGTGTACAGGCGTGTGTGGTGGTGGCAGAGTGTAGAGTCGTGTGTGGTGGTGGCGGCAGAGTGTACAGGCGTGTGTGGTGGAGTGTACAGGCGTGTGTGGTGGCGGCAGAGTGTACAGGCGTGTGTGGTGGCGGCAGAGTGTACAGGCGTGTGTGGTGGTGGCGGCAGAGTGTACAGGCGTGTGTGGTGGTGGCGGCAGAGTGTACAGGCGTGTGTGGTGGCAGAGTGTACAGGCGTGTGTGGTGGCAGAGTATACAGGCGTGTGTGGTGGTGGAGTATACAGGCGTGTGTGGTGGTGGCAGAGTGTAGAGGCGTGTGTGGTGGTGGAGTATAGAGGTGTCTGTGGTGCGCTCGTGCAAGGCAGGGGTTAAAAAAAAAAAAAAAAGGTTATGCTCACCTCACCCCGAGCCCCCGCCGTCTTCTGCCGTGTTCCGCCGTCTTCTGCCGTGTTCCGCTAGGCTCCCGGTGGCTGTGCAGGCTCCCGGTGTCTGGAGTGATCTTCTATCTACTGAGACTGAAGGACCTGTGGTGATGTCAGAGTCACGTGACCCGCGATTTGCCTGGAGTAAGCTGGTGTCACGTGACTCTGACATCACCACAGGTCCTTCAGTCTCAGTAGATAGAAGATCACTGGAGGCACCGGGAGCCTGCACAGCCACCGGGAGCCTAGCGGAACACGGCAGAAGACGGCGGGAGAGGGCGGGAGACAGCGCGGGCTCGGGTAGAGGTGAGGATTTTATTTTTTTTAGAGTAGTGCGGGTCTGCGGCTCGTGATGACGCTGCGCGTCATCACTCGCAGTCCCGCGCAAAGCATGTTGGGATTGGGCTACAGTGCCCAACTCCCGATTATATAAGTAGATATGATTGTGTATATGATTCTCTGTGTGTGTACATGATTGTGTATATGTGTATGATTGTGTGTATGGCCCGTTTCACATCTATGCGTCCTGTGTTTTTGGCTGCCCAGCCTGCCCCGTGCTATTGCAAATGCAAGCGTAGGGGCATTTAGGGGCTTGGGCAGCCTAGTGCAGGGACGCATAGATGCCCTGCATTTGCGCTCAGGTGCGCTTGGTACCCCCATTATATCCTATGGCCGAGCACAGCTGAGCTCGCGCTCTGGAAACTCTGAATCGCAAGTGAAACTAGCAGATGCCATGGCGCATGCGCCTGGTCAGACGCACCCGGAAAACATCACATTACGCATTTCCGGGTGCTATGTCACAGGCGCATGCGCCAAGGGCGTCTGCCAGTTTCACTTGCGATTCAGAGTTTCCAGAGCGCGCGCTCGACTGTACTCGGCCATAGGATATAATGGGGGCACCGAGCGCAAATGCAGGGCATCTGTGCATCCCTGCGCTAGGCTGCCCAAGCCACTAAATGCCCCTGCGCTTGCATTTGCGATAGCGCAGGGCAGGCTGTTCAGCCAACAACACAGGATGCATAGATGTGAAACGTGCCTATGTGTGTATATGATTGGGTATATGATGGTATGTCTGTATGATTGTGTATGAGTATATGATTGTGTGTATATGACTGTATAATTGTATGTATATGATTGATTGTGCATCTGTATATATGACAGAATCATACACACATACACAATTGTATACAGACGTATACAATCATATGCAGACATTTACAATTATATACACACGTGCACTGTCATATACACACTTATACAATCAATCATATACACAGACATATACAATCATATATACTCATAATCAATTATACACACACATACAATCATATCATATACACACATACACAATCACTTACAGGAATACAGAAATTGGGGTTCTTTTAACTTTTAATGATTCTGGCACATCTTCTATCTCCTGTCCCACACACATAGGTCACCGTCTTCAACAGGAAGGAGGCCGGGTGCATTGTGTGACCTCCTATCACACATGGCCACACACCGCAACTGCTCTCGGCCCACTGTTGCTCTCTGCTGTACTGTGATGCAGGGGAGGGGGCGGACCTTCACTGCACAAGTTAATTTGTCAGTGTAGCCGGCCAGATCACAGTCTGTACAGCAGAGAGCAGAGCTGCAAGCAGTTTGCTGTATGCTGCATTAACGGCTACATGCAGCATACGGCCTGCCCTGCACAGCCGCTGGGAGAGCGGCGGCCTTAGTCATCACATACTGCCGCATGTTGGCCGCCGACCCACCGGAAGACGCGGTGGTGCACAGTATGTGCGCTTTGTATGATAATCACTGCCGGTCCTCCGGCGGCCCTGAGCAGCCGCCTGGAAACCAGCCTGGGGAAAAAAATGCCTCCCTGCCCCCTGGCCCAGTCCACCCCTGCTCACTTCCCTCCACAGAACTGGGATACAGCAACTCCAAAGGAAAGGACTTCAGCCACACAAACACACAGGTCAGCACAGCACGGCTTCCAGGCATAGAGTGAAACTATCAGCAGCACCACCTGGTGAAAGGAGAAGCTACTTAAATACTAGGGGAAGGGGATTTCAGGTGAGTCACATATTAACCCCTCAACCAGCAGTTGAACAGTGAATGCAGGTCTGGAGCACAACACAGGGACAGGACCTTCACAACTATCAACCATGCAGCTCTTAAAGACAAAACATACACAGCAGCATCCAGCAATGTCAGTGTCATCTAAGTGCGTGACAGTATGTTGTACAACAAATCTTCTATGTTGGATTCTAATTCTATGTGGATTCTCTTTATCCGTATGTGAGGTCCTAAAATTACCGCATCTGCCGCATCTTCCGCCAACGGCCGCACTTGTGTCACACCTGCGGCAAGCCCCATGCATTGTCTATGGGGCTTGCGGTCAGTTGCAGCAAGTGCGGTTGCGGTAGTTGCGGCCACGAAAAAAATGCGATCAGTTTTTTTTTCGCAACTGCAAGTGCCGCATTGCCGCAACCAGCAGAACCGCATTTGCCGCACCTGACTGCAAACCCCATAGACAATGCATGTGGCTTGCCGCATGAGAGCCGCAAGTGCGGCCGTTAGGCGAAAGATGCGGCAGATATGGTAATTCTGCTGTATCTGCCGCATTTTCATAAAAACTCCTATGTGAAAGGGGCCTTAGAATGTGTTTCGAAACTGTTGTTCTTAATGACTTATTTATGAATTTTAGAATTAACTAACCCCTTAAATCTAGGGGAATTCTTTCTCTAGTATATGTTAAGTCTGTGTTAATTTCCTTCTATCTTCTGGCTGTTGGGGATATTAATATATATTAACTGCGTATTTATGTATTTGCTAATGTCCACAGTTTTTTCAGATGTAGTTATACCTGTATCATTCTGGTGGAAAGGGGTTTCTCTTGCTGTCTCTAATTTTCTTTCCGTTATCAGGGTTGTAGCTCCTATTTTGTCTTCCCCCTATAGGACATGTACAATAGTAAATGGTTTTCTCAACTATAGTGCAGTGTTAGTTATAATTTGGGTCTTAGTACCATTAATTTCTATTGTTATCTAGGCTTCACAGTCTCTAATGTTTTTCCTGTTATCGGGGTTGTAGCTCCTTTTTGTCTCCCCCCTGCAGGATATGTACAATACTAAATGGTTTTCTCAATTATAGTGTAGTGTTAGTTATAATTTGGGTCTTTGTACCTTTAATTTTTATTTTTAACCAGGCATCATTATCTCCTCATCCTTTGCACCTGGTCCTCCCTCCTTCATATGTTTACCCCATGGCTAGTTTCTCTCCTCATGTACTCAACGTCCACTCGCCTCACTGTGCAGTGCGTTCCTCTGTCTCTTGGAGCTTCCGCTTCCTGGTGACGTCGCCCTACTCGTCAGTGTGACGTGTTAGTTGGGCGGGGTGAAGTGGAGTCCTAGCAGTGTAGGTCGGGCCAGTCACAGACTCTAGGTTCAGCGATGTGGATCTGGTGTGCATTTCAGGGACCAACGATCCCCTTCTTCAGAGTGTGTACAAAGGCCCAAATTATAACTAACACTGCACTATAGTTGAGAAAACCATTTACTATTGTACATATGTAGGGGGAAGACAATATAGGAGCTACAACCCCGATAACGGAAAGAAAATTAGAGACAACAAGAGAAACCCCTTTCCACCAGAATGATACAGGTATAACTACACCTGGAAATACTGTGGACATTAGCAAATACATAAATACGCGGCTGACCTCGTTTTTTTTCGCAGCCGCACCTGCCGCAAGTGCCAAAAACGCACTTGCCGCACCTGCCGCAAGCCTGCATATACATTGTATGGGGATTGCCGCAAGTGTGCCGCAAGTGTGCCGCATGTGCAGCCGTTATGCGGTAATCGCAGCAGTTGCGTTTTTTTCACCGCAACTGCCGCGATTTTAAAAAAAACGCTGATGTGAAAGCACCCTTTACGTCTAAATAAACATCCGGTCAACTGTTAATCAGTAACAGTGACCTGTTTTAATTTTAATGTAGAATATAAGCCATTGGTAGTGAGATACTTGTTTGCGCTGGGCCCCTTAAAATAATATATCTCTACAACCTATAGGGGGGTTTAGTGCACGGTGACTCCCCCCGAGGCCTTCTAGCAACATCCATTTTACGCACCCTATTAGACTAGCTCCAGTGTATAACCTAATTTTTATCAAATGCACAGACAGGAAAACACAGACCCTCCAATCCCATGTGATTGATTTCCACTGAACTTTCTGTGCGTACTTGCAGAGGAGGGCAGTGCTTAGGGCCTGGCAGTGATGTCATTACATGAATATTCATTCTATGAGGAGTGGGCAGCAGAGAAGTAAGTGATCACTCACTGTTGTTGACAGATGGAATAAATCTCTTTTTTTGCAGTTTACAGTGGATAAGGGTGAATATAAATAAAAGAAATACATTAATAGAAAGAGCTTCCCCAGAGGAATTAGAAAATAATATCAGTTACATATGGATCTTTGACCTGAGACATTCCCTTTAAATAACATTTAAGCACTTTTAACATCAAAATGAAATTAGATTAAATTCAAAATTAAATGAGTCAATTAAGTTTCAGTTAATTCAGGCAATCCTCAGACTAGTAACATTACATTCTGTCCTACTCATTTTCACAAGTATAAGTGTAATGGGCATAACTTTGCAATTTGAAGTTGAAATAAATTAAAATCTGACTAAAAAGTAACGTTGCAATGTTAATGTGTACATATCATTTCAGGTGACTTCAGCATAAACTGTTGTGTGTGTGTACATACCAGGAATATTATTGAATCTGTAGGGGAACAAAAGCACACCAGATCATCGGGTGATACCCTTTTGGGTATAAGGCTGGGGTCACACACACAGATATCTGGGCAGATATTGTTCACAGATCTCTGGTTGCAGTGAAATCATGGACACATGGTTCCATTTTGTGGCTGTATACAAATGGAGCAATCTGTCCATGATTTCACTGCAACCAGAGATCTGTGAACAATATCTGCCCAGATATCTGTGTGTGTGACCCCAGCCTAAGGAAGATAGAATCAAGGTGCTCAACTGAGTCGGTTATATGCAGGCACAACTCCTATGAATGCCTGCAAATATCTGCTGCCACTCCCTCATGGCTGTGAAATGTTCATCTCCAGGATAGTTGACCACAGGGGCTGACTGGCGACGCAAATCCTGGGTGGCAAAGTTTTTCCGGCAGCCCTTGGGTGAGGACCGGGGAGGGGGGGGTGCTGTCGGAAATTATCGGCGGCCCATCTCGGTCCCTCTCCAGCCGGGCCCGTATTTGGAGTTCCTGCGCCCTAGGCACTGTCAGCGGTGCCCCCCCATCGTGCCACGCCCCCCTGCAGACGGCGGGGTAGCTAAAGGCTAAAGGGAGCCTAGGAGGTACCCATTATGGTTGGAGTAGATGGTTGCTAGTTGACCGCCACCATGTCACATCAGCAAGGAGGTGGCAGTCATGTTTTGGGTCGTAATCATGTGGAGAGAGCTAGTTTGCCCCTATAGGGTCCATGAAGGCGTGAAAAGGACCACGGCAAAGTATATATACTGTTAGACTGACCACTTTTTTTCTTTGTACAAAATCATCCCCATGCATGACAATGCACCATCTCTTGGTACAGAGCATAGCCCTGAGTAATTGGCTGCTATGGACATAAAAGTAGAGAAAACCATGGTGTGGCTACCAGTCTCCCCTGATCTCAACCCTATTGAGAAACTTAGAAGTACCATTAAGCAAAAAAAATCTAAGATGCTGTAAGACCTTAAGGGTAAGTGCACACTTACCCGGCGGTTCGGTCGGCGGCTGCTGGCGGGACCCGCCAGGAAGCTCCGGCGCCGTGCACCGGCTTCTTGGCGGGTATGAGCTGCGGGAGCCGGGCGGTATCCGGCGGCTGCCCAGCGGGTTCTCGGCGGCGATTCTGCAGCGGCTGGAAGCAGCACATGATTCTGCTTGCAGCCGCTGCAGAACCGGCCGGTTTTTAGAACATGGTCATTCTTTGCTAACCCGCTGGGAAACCTGCGGGTTAGCAACGGATGACGCTGGGTAACCGCCGGTATGTGCACAGCCTTGGGCGGGTTACATTAGTTTCAATGTTAATCCAAACGCCGGTTTGGATTAACATAAATTTAAATAAAACTAATGTATGCAAAACGGCGGTTTACACAGGTAAACCGCCGAAAACCCGCCCAGTGCGCACATACCCTTACCATCAAACCAGCAGCTCTGGGAGTCAATTCTGACATCCTGCAAACAAATGCAATCTTAAAACATCCAAAACCTGACAAGTTCAATAAATGCAATATTTGTTAAGGTGATATCAAAGAAAGGTGATATACAATATGAGACATACTGGTAGGATGCTTACATTGTGAGCCCCAATGGGGACAGTGTTGATGATGTATGTAAAGTGCTGTGGAGTTCATAGTGTAATATAAATGTAAAAAAATATTTCTTCATATGTCGTCACAATACCGGGATCTGAGGATCTTCTATTTCGAGGTCAGGGGCTCTCTGATGCCATGTTGCTGCCTGTCTCGCTGTCTTCCTCTTTTGACACTGAAGTGCGGTGGACAAGAGAGCATTAACTGGTTAATAACAAGAAGTATGGAGTGTGTACTAACTGAGCCATAAACACCCCCATACCATGTCCCGCAGACATTGTAGGATTACTATATGGATTTTATTATTAGGGCACGGACACACTGGCGTGAATCTCGGATAAGTTCAATGTGTGATTTTATAGCAGTGCAGTCAGTTAATCAACGTCTGAAACACATTGGCGAGTGTCGGACGCTTTTTTCTCATCCAGATTCTGGATGGGAAAAAAGTCACAACATGCTGCGACAGTCTGCGATTCATGCGCGAGACTCACCAATGCAAGTCTATGAGTCCGACAAAATCATGGGCCGCACACTGACAGCACACGGACCATCCGAGAGGCATCAGTTTTTTTCACTGATACATTCTCATTCTTCAGCTGAGACAACTGTAAAATGCTCCTGTAAATAGCAGTAATAGCTGCTGAGAAACAAAACAGATTGCACATGGATGTGATCTAAGAAAACTGTCGGACACTCACACAGCATTTGGATGTCACAGTGCCAGCCACACAGACAGCCCGCCACAGCCACACACAGAGCCACAGCCACACAAAAACAGTCAGCCACATAGACAGCCCGCCACAGCCACACACAGAGTCACAACCACACAAAAACAGTTAGCCATATAGACAGCTACACAGACGCAGAGAGCCACACAGAGAGACACAGCCACATAGACAGCCACACACATAGCCAAAGCCAGCCACACACAGAGCCACAGCCAGCAACATAGACAGCCATAGCCAGCCACACACAGGCACACACAGACACAGCCAGCCAAACACAGACACAGCCAGCTACACACAATATCAGCCACATACATACAGCCACACACATACAGCCACACACATAGCTAGCTACACACATAGCTAGCCACACACATAGCTAGCCACACAAACACAGCCACACACAGCCAAAGCTAGCCAGCCAGCCACACATACAGCCACACACATACAGCCAGCCACGCATACACACACAGCCAGATTGAATACACATGCAGCCAGCCAGGCAAACACACATGCAGACACACACACATGCAGCCATACACACAGACATGGAGGCAGACACACACATGCAGCCAGAGGCACACATTAACATGCAGCCAGACACACACGCAGCCAGAGACACACTCACACAGCTGGAGACACACACACATGCATCCAGAGACACACACACACACACACACATGAAGACACACACACACACACACATGCAGCCAGAGACACACACATGCAGCCAGAGAGACACACACACACATGCAGTCAGAGACACACACATGCAGCCAGAGACACACACACTGCCAGAGACACACACTTGCAGTCAACGACACACACACATGCAGCCAGCGACACACACACATGCTGCCGGAGACACACACACACAGCCAGAGACACACACACATGCAGTCAACGACACACACATGTAGCCAGAGACACACACACACATGCAGCCAGAGACAGGCACACACACACATGTAGCCAGAGACACACACATGCAGCCAGAGACACATATACATGCAGACAGACACAGACATGGAGCTAGAGACACACATACATGCAGACAGACACAGACATGGAGCCAGAGACACACATGCAGCCAGGGACACACACATGCAGCTGGAGACACACACAAACATACACATGCATGCAGAGGCTTGTACACACATATGCAGCCAGACACACACTCACCCAGAAACAGACACACACATGCATGCAGCTAGAGACACACACACATGCATGTAGAGACCCACACACACACACACACACACACATGCATCCAGAGACACACACACGTGTCCAGAGACACACACATGGAGGCAGAGACACACACACACACATGCAGCCAGAGACAGACATGCAGCCAGAGGCACACACTAACATGCAGCCAGACACACATGCAGACAGAGACACACACATGCAGCTGGAGACACACACAAACACACACATGCATCCAGAGACTTACACACACACATGCAGCAAGACACACAATCACAGCCAGCCATGCATGAACATGGGCAAGTTTTATATGGAGGAGCAGCACACATTGCTCACCTCATGGCTGGTGGTGTCCCGTTTAGCTCTTCTCCGCGGCAGGAATGTAATGTAGCCAGGCGCGCTGCATCACAGCTTGCAGATATGGCCACACTCAGACCCCTTCTGTTAGCAGTGACGCGGCCGGTACTGTTCACAAACAGGATAAGGTGCCGTGGGTTCACAAGGTTCACTGCCTGCGTGCTGACGTAGCACGCAGGCTACACACCGCTCTGAACCCTCCCTCCTCCCTGGCGCAGTGGCGCAGGCGCCCTCTCCACTCCCTGCATCCCACAGGCCAGCCGAGTGGCTGCCATGACAACCCGCTGCTGCCGGAAGCCCGGACCGGCCCGGCGGTGGCGCAGCCCAGTGCAGAGCTGAGAGCTCTCTCAGCTCTTCTTAGAGGTGAGTGCGGCTGCGGCGGCGGCTGCGGGCGGCCGAGCCGACAGACGGCCGCCCGCTAGCACTGACAACAGTCAGTGGCTTAATCGCGACCGGCGTCCCGCCGGTTGCCTGGACAACGCAGCCCTGCTTGCTGCGATATGAAGCCCGGGCGCGGCGGTCCCACTGCGGCCGCACCGCGCTGACAGCCGCTCAGTTCATCTGATGATGATCCTTTCACTATTCAGGGCGGCTGTCGGCAGTACCGGGCGGCCCTGAACTGTCATATACCGGCGGCCCGGAGGGCAGTTGCCCCCCAGGAACCCGGGCCAGTCCGCCCCTGGTTGACCAAATAGGACAATCCATAGGACCAACATAATAATAATATTTATTCACATAGGCTAGGGTCACACTTGCGTTTTTTTTTATGAGTTTTTGGAGACCTGCGTTTTTAATAAAACATGTAAAAACGCACCCATAGGCCCCCATGTTAAAAAATGCATGCCCTAATAGCGAAAACGCATGTCTAAATAGCAAAAACGCATGTGTGACAGTACCATGCGTTGTTGTGTGCGTTTTTGCTATTATGTGATTAGCTGACATCAAAAACGCATGCAAAAACGCATGGTACATTAGGTTTCCATAGGAGCCCATGTTAAAAAAACGCATGCGTTTTGTAAAAAACGCATGCGTTTTTAAAAACACACCAAAAAATAGTGCATGCACTATTTTTTGGTGCGGATTTAAAAACGCATGCAAAAACGCAGGGTGCCATCACACACCTTAAAAAACTCATGCTGACATGGAAAAACGCATGTGTTTTTTAAAGTCACTAAAAAAACTCATGCCAAGTGTGACCCCAGCTTTATATAGCACTATTAATTCCATAGCACTTTTCATACATGAGTAATACTGTCCTCATTGGGGCTCACAATGTCTTTGGAAGGAAACCAGAGTGCCCAGACACAGGAAGAGCATACAAACCCCTCATGGTACCTTTACACGCCACTACTGGATGGTGGCAACAACCGGCAACTTCACGTGCACGAGCACGCACAAACGGTTGCAAACGGTAATCGCACCACCTTTACACGCCGCAACAAGGTGCGCTACAGTAGGTTACATCTATCTCTGAACACACCGCCGGGTGTCTCAAGTTACCTTCTGCAGAGCACCTTACCTCATTTACACACCGCTACAACAAGCTAATATGGGCGGACCTGGTGCAGCAGGGACAACACATAGGCGTGCCACAATTGTGGATTACGAGACGTCCGTAAGCTGATAGGACAAAGCAATAACATCATGATTGGCCAGGCAGCGCAGGAGGCTGATTAATACATGACGCTCGAGCAATTGTGTAGTGTGACTGGTCAGCTCCTTAAATATGCCACCCTATGCAGCAACAACCAATCGTAACGCAGGAGCTTCCTCCAATGATCGCTGAAGGGGGTGGTTTCCCAGAGGCTGTGTCACGCCCCAGGTACATACCAGGTACATAGCATGGTGTAGAAACAACCCTTCTGTTCCTTCTTTACACGCCGATACAGGTCGCTACCATCGGCTGGGTAACCACCTGTTTTAGGGCAGTGCTCTGAAACAGGTGCCGCCACTGGCGGGTGGCTACAACCGTCTTTACACGCCACTACCTCGGGTTGAAATGGCGGTGCAAGATACATTTCTCTCATGTACCTGGTTGTTGCCACCATCCAGTAGCGGCGTGTAAAGGTACCATTACAGATGCTGGGATTTGAACCCAGGATGCCAGCACTGCAAGGTTGCAATACTAATCACTGAGCCACCATGCTGGCATTAGTTAGTTGAATGTTTTTTATCTTTCTCAAGTGGAAAAAAAAAAACAAGTGCATAGCCAGTATTCAAACGCAGCAGTTTTATAAAGGCTGGAAGTGTAATTAAGGTTGAAGAAAAGGCCCACAAGAAAATTAAAAAAAAAGAGGAAGGGTGAGGAGAGGGGAAGGGATGGAATTGAGTGCACTGATAACCATATTGCAAAGGAGATAGAAAAAGAAATATAAATAATGTTGTTGTGTCAGCTCACCTGATTACTCTAGTCTTCAACCTCTGCACGGATCGCACCAGGATGGGGGTGCATGCTAAATGCAACAAAAAAATGAAAATCCAGCGAAGTGAAAACTTTGCCATGACGTTTAGTCCATTATTAAAATAACACAAGCATTCGAGCAGTCAAAAATAGAGGGTTTTTGTACACTCCTGTGAATGTATTTTTAGAGCACATCTCTATTTTTGACCACTCAAATGCTTATATCATTTTAATAATGGAATAAAGGTGACGTTTTATATCATCCTCATGGCAAAGTTTTCATTTCGCTGGATCTTCAGTTTATTTTCAGAAAAAATAAATAATGAGAAAAAAGAAAAGAAAAACGAGGACAATAGGAACAAAACAAAATAGAATCAGCGGAGAATTTAGCTAAAAATAGGAAAAAAGAGTCGAGTGGATAGGGGTAGTGTTTGGGTTAAGTCACAGTGTCAGAGACAGAGGGTGGGAAGAGGGTAAATAAATTCAAGCCTTGCGTTTGGTCACTTGTTATGCACTTGATTTTTTCATGAGAAATATTCTAGTCCAGCATTAAAGCACGCTGTGAAGATAAAAACCATTTAACTCATCTTGGTTTTAAGGATTTTTCATTACAGTAGCGCAGCCTAAAATAATATCGTTCAATCATGATATCATTGGTCTACATAACACAAACAACATTATTTCTGGCCATTATATGACTTGTATTCTGCATTTTTTCCCTATATTTCTATCTTTAGGTTTTATCTCTAATTTTCAGCTCTGTCTGATGTAGTGGGTAGACAATAGCTGCTGTAATTAGAGATGGGTGAACCCGAAGATGTTCGGGTTTGGTGGATCTTGCTGGACGTTTAAAAAAGTCTGGGTTTGGGACTGGACTTGACCCAAACTTGAGCCCGAACGCTGTATAAGTATATGGGGACCCAAACTTTTGTGCTATAAAATGGTGGCAGTAAGGGCTAGGGAGAGCTCCAAAAGAAATCAAAATCGAGATTAAAGCAAGAGATTTATACTTACTGAGGACCACGTACTAGTAAAACAACTTCTGAGTCCGCTCAGTAAACCTCATCTTTAATGACTATTCGTATTTGTGAAAAAAATAAATAATTGCAAAAAAATGTCAGGGGACAGCTGCGGCCTTCAGCCCCCAGCTGTGAGCTTTATTTTGGCTCAGTATCGAAATATGGGGCCCTTATGCGGGTTTTTTAAATTATTTAAATAAATAATTTAAAAAAAACGATGTGGGGTCACAGAGAGCAGAGAGTTCATCTGAGGTCACAGCTGAGGTACTGTGGGAACTACAATAGCTGTGACCTCAGATGAATATCAGACCTCACCGCTGTCACATGGTGATTGACTATATCAGCACATGTCCTTTTAAGAGATTGACGTTTGTCAATCTTCTTTGATATGCACAGACTGGTTAATAAACAGGGGCATATCAATAGAGGAATCATATCTATGTGGCTGGGGACCTAATTAAATGTAGAGGGAATATATGAAATGTGGAGAAATTTAAAGGAAGGGTAGTGTGGGATTTATTTGCCCTCAATCCTATCCCAGGTAACCATTCAGGATAGAATGAGGTTTTTCCACTTATTTATCATTGACATCACCCATCGCCATCAGCTCTTCCCTGCCGTTCGCCATAACCCAACATCTCTATTCACAGATTACACCATCTTCGTCTCTCTGGATATTCTTGGTCTCCTCGGCTTAGGAATAAAGTTCTTTTGTTGTCTTTTCAATGCTGCCTTGTTGTAGCCAATCTTAAGGCTGGCTTCACACTACGTTTTTGTTCCTATTTGTTAGATTCAAAACAAACAGGAACGCACAGCACCGGATTGGCACTTTCAGATGCCATTTCTGTGTCCGGTCCGATATCCAGACACAGAAAGAGCAGCGGGGAGTCGAGCCGTGCTGTCAGCGCTGTGTAATATCACTTTAGCAGTGTATCTATATGTACTGTTAAAGTGATATTATATAAAGGAATGTTTAAAAATAATAAATTCTCGCCTTCCGACAGCTCCAGAGTGTCCTGCGCTGAATACATCTGGCAGTTTGAGGACCTTACATGATGTCACTGGGAGGGCGCTCTTTAAAGGGATCCTGTCAGGCCGTTTCTGCCCCCCAGCTATCACTGTCTGTAGATGCAGCTTTAAATACTATTCTAATCATCCCAGTCTGACCTAATAGTGTAATGTGAAAGGTGAAAAAAAAGCATTTATACACTTACATTTCAGTCCCCACCTTGGAGGAGGGAGACTGTCTGGCAGGATAATAGTTAACTCACTTTTAACTTGGATGGCTAAAGGACCTGTGTGATGTAACGATCATGTGACCATAGTGGGCGGAGCTAAGCCAGCAAACTTATTATGTTCTTTGAGAACTTAGCTCCGCCTATTGTAGTCACATGGTTGTGACATCACATCAGGTCTCCCAACATGTTCTAGCACAAGGCTGAAATGTTAACTATTAACCTGCCAAACAGTCCCCGTCCTTCAAGCTGGAGACTGACTGCCTCATTACATGAGGAAATGTAAGTGTATAAAAGCTTATTTTTCACCTTTCACATTACATTATGAGCTCAGACAGGGATGATTAGAATAGTATTATAAAGCTGCAGCTACAGACAGTGATAACTGGAGGGGCATAAACCACCTGACAGGTTCCCTTTAAATCACACTGATGCGATCATGTGATCCGGTTGCCCACCCCCCTCCCGGTGACATCATGCAAGGTCCTCAAACTGCTGGGAGATGTATTCAGTATCGCCGGAAATGTGAGAATTTATGATTTTTTTTAATTTTTATCCATTCTTTTATTTAATATCACTTTAGCAGTGTATGTATATACACTGCTAAATTGATATTACACAGACTTACTATGGGTACAGAGCAGTGCTCCTGCTCTGCGCATGCTCTGAACCCTGGAACCAGATGCGGGAAACGATTCTGTTGTTTCCCGGATCCGGTGCCATAGGCCCCCATGTTGTGTGTGCCGGACCAGACAGGATTCGTTTGTGTCCTGTTTTGTCACCGGAGGCCAAAAATGCTGTTTTTGGGACCAGTGAAACTAAGGACAGGAACAATCCTGCACCGGATACACAAAACCAAATGGCCAAATGTGGCCAATCCGGCCCCATAGGGATATATGGGAGGCAAAAACAATCCTGTTCTGTTTCAAAAATGAACAGAATAGGATCACAAAAAACGTAGTGTGAAGCCAGCATTAGATATTCACCTATCCCAGAGTAATCTTGTAAACATGACTGCTCAGACTCTGTAGTGGCTCCAGCTTCAGTCCATAGATCATCCAACATATGTTTTCTGTGTATTCCCCTAACATTTCCAGTTTTTTTAGTATGTCTGCTATGATGGGACTGCCGAGTATCACAACCTGTCTGGTCACACCCCTTACCCTTACAATTTTTCTTTATCTCTCCTGCAGCTTGCTTCTACAGGGTTTTGAGAACGTCTGTCGTGATGGGACTGCAATCTGTAGTTGGGACTCATCAGGTGGTTTCTTGGAACCCCTCCTTGTTGGAGTAAAATCAATCATTGAATGGGTTTTTTCCATCACACACTTCTCCTGTAATAATGATTAAAGTATCGGTTGTTCATGAAGTTCTACCATGGATAGATAACTGAATCTCTACTTGTCAGGTCAGAATTTCTCACGTATAGCGTGATGTCGAGTTGACTGTGAGAAAGAACACAGTCCAACTCTAAGGCTAGGTTCACATCGCATTTAGCATTGCATTCAAACGCAATGTGTTTTGCACTGCATTCACGCAATAAAATGCAAGTGTTTTATTGCGTTAATGCACCCATACACTTTATCGTAAAACGCAGTCAAACGCATTGAAAACGCAATGCAAAATGTGGTTGCGTTTGAAACGTTGCATTTATCCCAAGCATACAGGGAACTTTGCCCACAACGCTCCCTGCGTGCTCGGGATAAACGCAGCGTTTCAAACGCAACCACATTTTGCAATGGGTTTGACTACATTTTACAATAGAAGTTTATGTGTACGTTAATGCAATCAAACACTTGTGTTAATGCAGTGCAAAACACTTTGTGTTCAAACGCAATGTTAAACACAATGTTACCCTAGCCTAACTGACCTTCTCTTCATCTCTTAGGCTGGGTTCACATCGCATTTAGCATTGTGTTTGAACGCAATGCGTTTTGCAACTGCATTAACACAACCACAATGGAACCCAAGCGTTTGATTGCGTTAACGCAGCCTTAGAATTCTATTCTAAAGCGCAGTCAAATGCATTGCAAACGTATTGCAAAATGTGCTTGCATTTGAACGCATGCATTTTTCCCAAGCGCACAGCTGACGTTGCTGGCAGTGTTCCCTGTCTGCTCGGGATAAACGCATGCGTTCAAACGCAACATCATTTTGCATTGCTTTTGCAATGCATTTTAACTGCATTTTACAATAGAAGTCTATGGGTGCGTTAACGCTTGCATTTCATTACGTTAATGCAGTGCAAAACACATTGCGTTCAAACACAATGCTAAACATTATGTGAACCCACAACAGGTCAATGGCTGACAATTGCAGAGAAGTTTCTCCAAGTCACAAATTTCCCCAATTACATACAGTTGTAGCCAAAAGTATTGACACCCCTGCAATTCTGTCAGATAATACTCAGTTTCTTCCTGAAAATGATTGCAATCACAAATTCTTTGGTATTATTATCTTCATTTAATTTGTCTTCAATGAAAAAACACAAAAAGAATTGTCCTAAAGCCAAATTGGATCTAATTCCACACCAAACATAAAAAAGGGGGTGGACAAAAGTATTGTCACTGTTAGAATACTCATGTGATGCTTCTCTAATTTGTGTAATTAATAGCACCTGTAACTTACCTGTGGCACCTAACAGGTGTTGGCAATAACTAAATCACACTTGCAGCCAGTTGACATGGATTAAAGTTGTCCTGTGTCCTTGTGTGTACCACATTGAGCATTGAGAAAAGAAAGAAGAACAAAGAACTGTCTGAGGACTTGAGAAACCAAATTGTGAGGAAGCATGAGCAATCTCAAGGCTACAAGTCCATCTCCAAAGACCTGAGTGTTCCTGTGTCTACGTGCACAGTGTCATCAAGAAGTTTAAAGTGCATGGCACTGTGGCTAACCTCCCTAGATGTGGACGGAAAAGAAAAATTGACGAGAGATTTCAACGCAAGATTGTGCGGATGGTGGATAAAGAACCTCGACTAACATCAAAACAAGTTCAATCTGCCCTGCAGTCAGAGGGTACAACAGTGTCAACCCGTACTATCCGTCGGCGTCTGAATGAAAAGGGACTGTATGGTAGGATACCCAGGAAGACCCCACTTCTTACCCCAAGACATAAAAAAGCCAGGCTGGAGTTTGCCAAAACTTACCTGAGAAAGCCTAAAACATTTTGGAAGAATGTTCTCTGGTCAGATGAGACAAAAGTAGAGCTTTTTGGGCAAAAGCATCAATATAGTGTTTACAGGAGAAAAAAAAGAGGCATTCAAAGAAAAGAACACGGTCCGTACAGTCAAACATGGCGAAGGTTCCCTGATGTTTTGGGGTTGCTTTGCTGCCTCTGGCACTGGACTGCCTGACCATGTGCATGGCATTATGAAGTCTGAAGAATACCAACAAATTTTGCAGCATAATGTAGGGCGCAGTGTGAGAAAGCTGGGTCTCCCTCAGAGGTCATGGGTCTTCCAGCAGGACAATGACCCAAAACACTTCAAAAAGCACTAGAAAATGGTTTGAGAGAAAGCACTGGAGACTTCTAAGGTGGCCAGCAATGAGTCCAGACCTGAATCCCATAGAACACCTGTGGAGAGATCTAAAAATGGCAGTTTGGAGAAGGCACCCTTCAAATATCAGGGACCTGGAGCAGTTTGCCAAAGAAGAATGGTCTAAAATTCCAGCAGAGCATTGTAAGAAACTCATTGATTGTTACCGGAAGCGGTTGATCGCAGTTATTTTGGCTAAAGGTTGTGCAACCAAGTATTAGGCTGAGGGTGCCAATACTTTTGTCTGGCCCATTTTTGGAGTTTTGTGTGAAATGATCAATGTTTTGCTTTTTGCTTCATTCTCTTTTGTGTTTTTTCATTGAAGACAAATTAAATGAAGATAATAGTACCAAAGAATTTGTGATTGCAATCATTTTCAGGAAGAAACTGAGTATTATCTGACAGAATTGCAGGGGTGTCAATACTTTTGGTCACAACTGTAGGTGCCTTGGATGGCAAATACATACAGATTCAGAAACCTGCGCATAGCAGATCCTTGTATTTCAATCGTAAAAAATATTTCTCAGGTGTACTAATGGCAGTAGCTGATGCAAGGTACCGCTTCGTTACTGTGGATGCTTGCTCTTTTGGCCATATTAATGATTCATAGGCCTTTCGAAACAGTAACATATGGTGACGTCTCACCATAAACCAATTTGACAGTCCACCACCACGACCTCTACCAGGCACTGAAGGGCCAAGCTTGCCATTCATGTTAGTTGCTGATGCAGGTTTTGAACTGAGTCTCAGTGTCCTGAAGCCATATGCCAGAAGTCCTGTCTGCTTGGATCTCATTCATAATGGGCACATAAGACAACATAAATAGTTGCCATTCATTGCTGGCATATAACACCTCTTTCTCCTTTGCATCATTTGGGGACACTGGACCATGGGTGTATGCTTTCCTGCCACTAGGAGGCGACACTAAGTAGAGATAAAACATAAGTCCTCCTCCCTGCAGTATACACTCATCAGTAGGAGTAGTTAATCAGTTTTAGCTTAGTGTCGCAAGGAGGCACATGTGATCTGTCTCTCAGACCACATTCACTTTTTTTTATTTTTTATTTTTATTTTTATTCAACCTTTTCTTCTAACCTTTTTTACATCAGGCAACAGCTCCCTTTAGGGCGCCGCTCTCCTTAAGCACGGAGATCCCCAAGGCAGCACACATCCCCTTTTGAGGGGCGACAGTCCCCTGAAGGGCTCCGCTCTCCCCACTCCACTACAGGTCCAGCTCTGTGGTCGACGGCCTCTCCTGCTGAACATGCAGCTGTCAACACATCCCACTGCATCCCCCTGCATAACAGCGGGGATGCAAGGAGTGCACGTTAACGCTCTCACCTCTTCTAACCAAGGAGCAGGTGATCGAGGGCACTGCCAATACCAGCACACTGCCGTTGACTTTGCACTGAAGAACCTGGGAAAACAGGCGCAGCAGGAACAGCTGGCCATCCGACCCTATGTCCCACCAGCCATTCAGCCACGGTGGCCCAATGCCAGCATGCGCACCACCGGTAAGTTTAGGGCACGCGTCTGAAGCATGGGGCTTAGAGGCAGCATGGCTCACAGCAGCGCCACAACCCCTGGGTATCACGGACCCAAGCGCCTCTCCCAGAGTCCGCACTATTTCAGGCCCTGGTCCGGGCCTTCGACCCAGCACTGCCCAGCCGCAATTGGCTTCCAAAGCGGCCAATCATGGCGCGCACCAACCAGCCTCATCATCGTGCACACCCCTATGACGCCGAGCGACCACGTGATGCATGCCCAGTCGCGTCACCAGCCGCACACCACGCTTGCTAACATGATGCATGGCAAGGGACAGACTATCACACGCCCCAGTGAAGACGCGACGCCAATCAGCCCACAGCCCACTCACCATCACCACGCCCCCAAATAGGAGAGAAATTCAAGTAACAAAGGACCTACACGTGGGGCACAGAAGCAGCCCCAGGTACAAAGCTCAAATCCCAATGCACCACTTCGCCCTCCCCATTCTCCCCCCTCCTCCTCCACCAATGGGGGCCGCACAGAGCCCACACACTAACAGTGGACTGGTACGTCAGATCCCTTTTCTTCCTGTGCCTCTGAAGTGAAAGCTCATCTGCCCAGCACCTCTGCATACTGCACAAGAAAGGGAACACAGGATCCGGGTAAGCTCCAATACGAGACTCCCTCCCTGCAGCTTCTCATCCTCTCTGACCAGTGTCTGCTCTTTGCCTTTAAAGCAAACCGCTTACTACACTGCAGTACCACATTTCACTGTAATTTGGTACACTATGGCAGATCCCAAACCAGCCCAAAAAAAAAAAAAAAAACCCACACAGTGGTCAACGCATCATGTACCAACTGCCAGACTGCACTCCCACGGGACACGCTTCGCAACTTTGCCTAAATTGCTAACCCCAATGCCTCATGGAGCTTACCTCTGATGCAGTACGTCTGCCACCCCTGTGTGGGCCCTGGCACTGACGCAATCGGTACACTCATTAGCCAGAATAATGCAGTTGGTCCCCATACAGCCAGTGCCACCTACCGAGACCGCTCTCACTCTCCCCCGCCAGGCTTCTCATAAGGGGATCGGCCAACAGGAAGGGAATGTCCCCAGTCTAGGGCCCTCCGGGCAACCAGGAGATGGACTCATACAAGTCCGTTGCAGGGACACTCTCCCACCACGTCACCCATAAGTAACACATCTCGCTCCCCGTCACCCGAGGACCAGCCTGAGTTATTGTCACGGTGTAGTGAGAATGCTGATGAGGGAAAGGCAGTTACAGGCAGGGTGACCAGGGACGACTAGTCTGATCTTAGTCTAGGAACCCTGAATGGCCCTGATCCAGAAGGTGTCTCTAAAGGCGAGAAGGTTCAGGCCTCCAGCCTTTCCCTAAAACTCCTCCACCAGCCCTGCGCTATACCCCCCTCACCTCCCTCCACAGAACTGGGAAACAGTAACTCCAAGGGAAAGGACTTCAGCAACACAAACACACAGGTCAGCACAGCACGGCTTGCAGGCATAGGGTGAAACTCTATCAGCAGCACCACCTGGTGTAAGGAGAGGCTACTTAAAGTCTAGGGGGATGGGAGTTCAAGTGAGTCACACATTACCCACTCAATCAGCAGTTGAACCCAATAGTGAATGCAGTTCACAACACAGGAGGCCAGCACCTTCACAACTATCAACCATGCAGCTCTTAAAGACAAACATACACAGTAGCATCCAGCAATGTCAGCGCCAACTAAGCGCGTGACAGTTATTCTCTGAAGGGGAACTCTCAGAGCCTGATTTGTCCCAGCACCTGGAAACGACAGACACCCAGGCATTGGTTGACAGCCTCATCGAGTCACAGACCTATCAAAGCTAAATACCCCTACGCATCAGGCCATCATAAAGAATGGGCTGAGTCACCAGCCATCAACCCTGCAGTATCGTGCCAACGACCGCCAAATAGATAACCTAGTGCACTCGGTCTTTGAAACCTCAGGAGCAAACCTTACACCCTCGTTTGTGACGGCGGGTATAGCAAAAGCAACGGTATCTTGGTTTCCCTACGCGCAATCTTACAAGACCTCGGCCCCCTACAAGAGGCAACTGACCTATTCCACCACCTCTCAATGGTCAGCGCTGCCAGGGAATCCGCTCGTGAATAACGCTAGTAGTCGGTGTTCAAATCAATCCTTTTTATTCATCCAACGCGTTTCAACGCCCTCCTGGCGTCTTCCTCAAGGAGGGCGTTGAAACGCGTTGGATGAATAAAAAGGATTGATTTGAACACCGACTACTAGCGTTATTCACGAGCGGATTCCCTGGCAGCGCGGACTGTGACACACCTTCCTTTCCCAGAGCTTCTATTTTCGTCTACCCGAGTGGAGACCGGTGGAAGTCCAGCAGCAGCCATCAGGACACCTATTCTATCAGGCCTTCCAACCAGTTGTGGGTGACACAACTGGACTAGGTGAGTGGAACCTTTTTCTCACCTGCATTGTTTTAGTGTCGAGTGATAAGGGCACTATTGCGCCTCTTGTCCCCCCCCTCTCTTTTCTTACCACCTCTCAATGGCCGGGGAGTACTTCTTGCTCGTGTGAACACCATCTCCATTCGCCGAACTCTCTGGCTCAGAGGATGGCATACAGACTCCGCATCTAAAGGTACCTTTACACGCCGCCACTGAGGTGTAGAAACTGCCTGGGAATCGGGATTTAAGTCACGGTTGCCTTGAAATTGCTACAAAGTAAAGGTGTGTAATTGGGGAAAGTGATCGGGTTGCTCGCAGTTGCTCCTGGCTGCGATTTCTGAGCTGTGTTCTAAAATCAGAGGCAACCCTAATGGTGAATTGCCCTGGTATTGGCGTGTAAACGGGCGATAGGGATGGAATCTGCGTCGCCTAGTGATTTCCCCAGGGTGTGCCACAGCGTGTTTGATACCGCGCCCCATCAGCGATGATTGGTGGGGGCTACTGTGTAACCATTGGCTGTCCCATTACAGGGCGCCATATTTTAAGAGCTGACCATTCACAATACACAATTGCAATGGCGTCATGTATTAGCCAGCCTTCCTGCGCAGGCTGGCCAATCATGACGCTATTGCGTTGTCCAATCAGCGTGTTAGCGTCACGAAATACACGAGTCTGTCACACCTATGTATTAGCGCCGCAGAACATGTACGCCCACATTCTCCTACTGATTGCAGCATGTGAAGCAGTGTCGGGATTCAACCAGATGTTTCCCGCAGGATCGTTTGGAACTTCTGGGGAACCATGTTCCCTTAGGTTGAGGGCGCGATTGCGGCGTGTAAATGCGGCATCGGCGATCGTTAGCAACTGTTAAAAATGTGCACGTGCACGTACGGTTGATACCGATTCCCAGTTATAGTTGCGGCGTGTAAAGGTACCTTTAGAGATACCTTGTAACCCTACCAGGGCGGTCACCTATTCCTGGAAAAGCTTAATCTCTGAAGCCATGGAAGAGAAAAGCAAATTTCTACCCCAGCAAAAGCTCAAGCGGCCCTTTCGCCGCCCACAGCCACAATAACAATTTCACACCTCTCACGAGACACCAGGATGGCCCACCTCAACTGCTAACACAAGCGCAGTGCGGCCTACCTGGGGGGACAGAAATACCCCGTTTTCATTCAAGACCAATTCCACCTGGAAAAGCCAGCCGAAATAAACCCGCTCTAAGGTCACTAGACCTCAAAGATTCAATGCATGACTCACCCCACCTGCACCCGCTCGACACCAACGCAATAGGCGAATGTCTCCAACACTTCTGTCACTCATGTCTCACTGTCATACACGACAATTGGGTCAGAGAACTGGTGTCATCAGGTTACAAGATAGAATACTCATCCCGGCTTCCAACTTGTTTTTTCCTCTTGCGTCCCCTCAAACCAAACTCGTGCACGTTTTTCCAAGCCATCAATTCACTACTCAAAACCGGTGTCATAGCACCAGTACCAGAGACCAAAAGGTTCAAAGGATACTGCTAAAACCTGTCCGTCGTTCCGAAAAAAGACGGAACAGCACGCCCCATCCTAGACCTCAAACTCCTCGACAAATTCGTAAAAGTCTGATAGTTCAGAATAGAATCCCTACGCTCAGTAATCACGTCAATGGAAAAGGGGAGTTATTAGGAACCATCGACAAGCAAGACACATATCTACACATTCCCATTTTTCCCCCCGCAACCGCACCCAGAGTCTTCACGAAAGTCATGGCGGCCGTCATGACCATTCTCCATTCGCGGTCAGTGGTCGTCCTCCCTTACCTAGACAACCTGCTTATCAAGGACCATCTTTCCAGGCTTGCCTCGACAGCGTCCGAATAACATCGGACATGCTCTCCCACCTAGGGTGGCTCATAAACTTAAACAAATCATCCCCAATGCCGGCCCAAAGAATAGACTTTCTAGGGATGACCTTTAACACTGCACGAGGGCTAGTCATACTTCCTCAAGACAAGGCCATGGTGATCCGCAAAGGAGTTTGCCCTCTCTGCGATCGACCACCTCAATCCATCTGCTTCGGCATGGGGGTCCTAGGAAAAATGGTAGCGGCAATGGAAGCAGTTCCCTTCACTCAGCTACACTTCTGGCCCTTGCAACTTGCTGTCCTGATGGTTTGGGACAAAAATCCCTTCAGCCACGACCGCAAGCACCATCTATCCATGCAAGTCAAAAAGGCACTCACCTGGTGGACACGGCCATCTTCACTCACACAGGGAAAATCCTTTCTCCCAGTCCAGTGGCTAGTTGTCACCACCGACACCAGCCTACTGGGCGCCCTACAATAGCTCCCGTTCGAACCACTGCAAGAAGTATCTCTAGCCCACCTTTCATGGAAAGTCGCCTTTCTAGTCTCAATCACATCGATCAGGCGCATATCAGAACTAGCCGTCCTATGCTGTCACCCCCCCTTCTATCCTAATACAAGGATAAATTAGTTCTCCGCCCGTCACCGTCCTTCTTGCCCAAGGTTGTGTCCCACTTCCACCTCAATGAAGACATCGTTCTACCATCTCCCTAAAACTCCTCCACCAGCCCTGCGCTATCCCCCACTCACCTTCCTCCACAGAACTGGGATACAGCAGCAACTCCAAAGGAAAGGACTTCAGCAACACAAACACACAGTTCAGCACAGCACAGCTTCCAGGCATAGAGTGAAACGCTATCAGCAGCACCACCTGGTGGAAGGAGAGGCGACTTAAAGGCCAGGGGGAGGGCAGCCCAGGTGAGTCACACATTAACCCCTCAACCAGCAGCCAACCTCATAGTAAATGCAGTTCTGAAGCACAACTCAGGAGGCCCAGGACCTTCACAACTATCAACCATGCAGCTCTTAAAGACAAACACATACATAGCAGCATCCAGCAAGGTCAGCGCCAACTAAGCGCGTGACACCATGGCTATACCAAACAAATTTGGGAAGAGGTGCAGGTAGAGTGACGTTCCACTTATACCATACCTATTGCACATTTGTCCTGAAAAGTGCCTTACCACACATCACATTGGAAGGTAGAAAGTTATCAAACTATATATTGCACATCAGTCTTGAGAAGACCCTCACCACACAGGAAGGTTGATAATTATCAAGCTGTACATTGCACATCTGCCTTGAGAAGGGCCTTACCACACAGGTACACACATTGGAATGCAGAAAGTTAGAAAATCATATAAGGTACAAATTTATCATATAGGTGCCTAAACACACACATAACAGCATACCTGGGGGCACAACGATACCACAAGACTTACAGTTCAACTAATAAAGCAACAAAAGATATCTTCACCTCATTAATTATAACTAGCACTCTATTATACTTTAGCACATCACACAGAAGGAGCAGGAAGAAGCATACAGTCATGGCCAAAAGTTTTGAGAATGACACAAAAATTATATTTTCACATGATCTGCTGCCCTCAACCAGGCCTTGCTCAAAGAGTCTCTGCCTCACAGTGCGTGCAGAAGCACTCACACCAGCCTGCTTCCATTCCTGAGCAAGCCCGGCACTGCTGGTAGTCCGATCCCGCAGCTGAAACAGTTTTAAGATACGGTCCTGGCGCTTGCTGGTCTTTCTTGGGCGCCCTGGAGCCTTTTTGACAACAATGGAAGCTCTCTCCTTGAAGTTCTTGATGATGCGATAGATTGTTGACTGAGGTGCAATCTTTCTAGCTGCGATACTCTTCCCTGTTAGGCCATTTTTGTGCAGTGCAATGATGGCTGCACATGTTTCTTTAGAGATAACCATGGTTAACTGAAGAGAAACAATGATACCAAGCACCAGCCTCCTTTTAAAGTGTCCAGTGGTGTCATTCTTACTTAATCATGACTGATTGTCCACCAGCCCTGTCCTCATCAACACCCACACCTGTGTTAATGGAACAATCACTAAAACGATGTTAGCTGCTCCTTTTAAGGCAGGACTGCAATGATGTTGAAATGTGTTTTGGGGGTTAAAGTTCATTTTCTAGGCAAATATTGACTTTGCAAGTAATTGCTGTTAAGCTGATCACTCTTTATGACATTCTGGAGTATATGCAAATTGCCATTAGAAAAACTGAAGCAGTAGACTTTGTTAAAATTAATATTTGTATCATTCTCAAAACTTTTGGCCATGACTGTACACAAAGATATCATTGCACATGAACCTTTAACCAGAGCATAAAACAAGAACAAGTAACATTCTAAACCAACCACCCAAAAATAATATCATTTGAAATAGGGGTGCAAGGAATATAATAATTTGTGTCTATAGGTCCCCATCACCGGCTGTATCCAAAAAGCTGACACACAACAATCACCTTTCTAATCTGAAGTCCAAGCCATCTACTCCATAACTAAGAGGTAAAAATAGAATATCTTACTAAAGGGTAACACCAGTCTAAACAGAAAATGAGATAAAGGATAAATACCATTTCTCATTATAGATTTGCCCTAAACCTGCACCCAAGGGTGAAACCAAGTGAACACAAAACCTGCTTGAGCTTAAGAAAAACCAAGTCCATCAATACAGCTAGGATCAAGCACTGAAGGAACGCCCTAAGATCAAAGGAGAATTACAGACACCCAGCAACACCCATAACCCCTGAGAACCCTCTGAGTGGACAATCCACGAAAAGAGTTGTTAATTAGCTGGGAGTGATTGAAAGCACCATTCTACTAGTGGCCTGAGTATAACCTACTAGAGGTTATTACTATATTACTATTTTATTTTAGATTTATAACCTACTAGAGGTTATTACTATTTTACTACTTTATTTTAGATTTATAGCCTACGAGAGGTTATTACTATTTTACTACTTTATTTCTATATTTTAGATCCTATTATTATAGCCTACAAGAGGTTAGCCTATTAGAGGTTATCACTATAATACTACTTTATTTCAATTTCATTTTTATTTTAAGCTCATTTTTATTAAATTACCCTTTTTAATACCTTAAACTGAAATTTGATTCTAACTTAATGTTTAGTCATAGTATATAGCAAGTACACTGAGCACATAGTGGCACTATTTTACTATAGGTAATAAAGAAGCATAATATTTTGAATAAGCATCCCAAAGAAGGGTTAAACTCAAAATTCTTGGAAGGCCTCTTATTTAATGCCATAGTCAAAGAGTTGTAAAACAAGGGTACAGGAGCGCAATGTGTGAAACCTGATGAAGATAGCCTGTGTGCTATTGAAACGCATTGTGGCCCACACAAGGAGCTAATAATAAAAGGTTTGAAAATCTGCTAATACGTTCCCTCTGCTTTTTGCCTTAGCGCTCATAAACTCCAGTTTCCATTTTCCCTTTGTTTTATAGTCAAAGAGTTAGCGCAAGGCCCTAAACAATTTTACTACTAAAATTTGGGAAGAAATTTATAGGAAAATGCTGCCCAGATACCGGCAAATGTCAGCAAAGGGGCCAGAAAAAAATTGTTAATATGTATTATGTACTCGTGGAATATATAAATGTTTGAAATGTCCACATGATGATATTAATGTCATTAGCATGCTGTAATCTGCCATGATGTAACTGTAATTTATATTTGTTTTCCTTCTTTTTTGCATAGGTGATTGAGTACACGTATGCTGGTACTTCATTAAAGACAAATTCGTCCGGGATTACTGGAAAAACCTTGAATTTGAGCAAGGCTTGCTGCCCACATGCCCACGCAATATGCCTTCTATGATCAGTTACTGTTTCTGGCGAAAACAGTTCAACCAATAAGGTAACATTACTGTCCTGAAATATGGGCTCCGTATTTGTGTGTGAGGACACATTTATGTGTTTTTTTAAACCATATTTTAACTTTGTCAGGACCACATGCAGCATTGTACCACACAAGCAAGATCAGCAGGAAAATGTTGAAGATGACCCCGAACATCAAATACACCAGCAACACATGGCAAATCCACAATTACAAAGGAGTCATGTCCTTCCGGTTTTGCAGGAAACAACCTCCCAACAAACAACATTGGCTGCCAAGGTTGCTGCTTGCGTGCGACAACAATAGACATAAAAAAAGCAAAAATAAGTGAAGAATGGAGAGACTCTCAATATAGATTGATACATAAGGCTATATTGGGATTTAACATTCCCTCTACCCCCGGAAACAGTGATAGACTACATGCATGTCCGAAATGTTGATTGACCAGATCCGATATGTTCCATGGTGTGTGGGAGTGTGATAAGGTGAAGGGGAGATGGGAAGCAGACCAAGACATAGCTAAACGGTCATGTGGGCTGAGACTCACCTTGGATTATAAAATTTGGGTTTTCCATTACGCGCCTGATGTGCACTTACGAAAATAACTTAAAAAATTATTTATTATGATTGCATTGGCCTATAAGAGATTATTATTACGTCACTGGCTGGATGGCTCGATCCCACCTATGACGGAGCTGATCAGAGAAATTAAGGAAAGCCCTGGGAGCGGAATAAATTGAGGCATTGTGTGAGAGATAAAAAATCTGAAAAATTCATTGCAAAATGGTGCATGTTCATGACCTCATATCTGACTAGAACTAAGATTGTGCGACTCGTTACACCCTTCAAAAACACAGAGTGGTACCTCTTAGAGCGTATGCAGGGGACTTTGGGACAATTAGCTATAGCTGTGACAAGTGGTAGAACTTAATACAACATGTCTTTTCCTTCGAGGAGTATTTCCCATAGCTTACTGGCGATGATTACTTAAGGAGGAAGAATATTGTTAATTGGTGATCAGATTGGGGGTGGGTTGGGGAAGGGAGGGATGGGGTTTTGTAGTGTGTTTCAGACATGTCAATTGTCTTTGATCAAGATGTTCGAAACACAACTTTATTTTTGCAATAATGTATGGACCACATGCTAAAATTGTAATTTATAACCTGTTCTTTTGGAAAATTTCTAATAAAAATATATTTAAAAAAAAAAAGCAAAAAAAAGATTAAAGAGATGCCATGGTCATTGATGGCATACAATGTCTTGAAGAAAGATTCAATATCGAACTTAGTAAAAGCAACCGTAAAGTTCAGGAATTACAACAAAGACAGGGATTTTTGTGTACTCACCTTAAAATCCTTTTCTCCGAGCTCATCATTGGGGGACACAGAACCATGGGTGTATGCTTTCCTGCCACTCGGAGGCGACACTAAGTAGAGATAAAACTTAAGTCCTCCTCCCTGCAGTATACACCCATCAGTAGGAGTAGTTAATCAGTTTAGTACTAAAGCAGTAGCAGAACACGTTAACGTAATGGTACAAGAGGCATAAGCCAAGGTTGTGTGTAGGCCATTGAAGGCTGTTAGGGCGGGTGCTGTGTCCCTCAATGATGAGCACAGAGAAAAGGATTTTATGGTGAGTACACAAAAATCCCTGTTTCTTCTTCACATCATTGGGGGACACAGGACCATGGGACATCCTAAAGCAGTCGATGGGTGGGAATTAGCTGTGTAGTGGTCGAGCATCATGCGCCAGCCGCTTACAGATGTGCGACTGCTGCTTGCAAACTTTTTCTCCCTAGGCTTGCGTTTGCAGAGGCCTGGGTGTGAATGTTGTAATGTGTGGTGAAGGTGTGCAGGCTGGACCAGGTTGCGGCTTTGCAAACTTGAGCTGTCGAGGCCTGGGGTCGAATGGCCCATGAGGCGCCCACTGATGGAGTTTAGTGTTCCCTGCTGGGGTTGGCCTGTTTTTGACGTGGTAGAACTCTTGGATTGCTGAGCGGATCCACCTTGCCAATGTGGATTTAGAAGCCGCCATTCCTTTCCTAGGTCCATCGGGGAAGACGAACAATGTTTCTGTCTTACGGAATGAGGCTGTTCAGGACATGTAGCGTCTGAGGGCCCTTACTAGGTCCAAGGTATGAAGCTCTTTTTCGAAGCAGTGCTGGGCAAAAGAGAGAGATCGATTCATCCACCCCTCTTAGTTTAACGTTATTCCGCCTGGATCTGTCTTCCAGATCCAAGGTCTTTGACTGGGTCTTTAGGGTTCGCTTGTCTAGGGCCTCATGAGCATCCCAGAGGTTGTTATGTGAAGCCACCAGCTCCGCCATCTTCCTTTCCAGGTGATCTGTGCGCCCCCCCAGATCCTCCACCTCCGATTTTAGAGAGGCCACCATATTGCGCATATCCTCCTGCAGGGAAGAACGCAGCTCTCCCAGTAAAGTTTTGAGGAGAGATGGGGTGAGAGGGGCCTCCGCAACTCCAGAATCAGCGCCGCTCAGATCTGCCGAAGAGGGAGCCCGCCGTGCCGCCCGCGCAGCCCTGGGAGACTGCGGCGCCATTTTAGCTTCTTGTGCCATGTGTGGGGGGGGACAAAGAAGTCCGGAATCCTCCGGGCGGGTCGCGAGATACCGGTTTGGTCCTCCCCATTTGCTCACTTGAAGATTAGGCACCGGAAGAGGGATGGCAGGACTACAAGAAATCGGGAGGGATCGTGGGTAGAGCCGTTCGTGGATGATCCTGGTCAGCGTCCTACACTATCAGGGATTAGGACATGGCCTTCGTTATTTGAGATTTGTAGTTTTGTTAATAAAGTATCTTTACTGACTGCCTCTCGGTGGGATATCCAGTTGGCCACCAGATGGCAGGTCCGAGCTGCTGTAACACAGAGTAAGACAATGTCTCTGAATGACCCCAGATGGTGCACCAGACCACAGGGTGCCTGCAGCATATGATGTAAAATGAATTCCTCTGCAGGATTGGGGTCAGTGTGTTAATAAAGAGGTGCACAGGGAGAGAAGCCTTCAATAAAGTAATAAAGTCCAGGGGTATTTGAAGATACTAAGCTGCAGTAACATAAATGCATGAGTCCTGAGGTTTCCCAGCAAATATGTATCAAAGGATCCCTGTGATGATTTTGATGGCTTGGGGCGGCGTGTTGCTCATTAGGAGCCTGATAGAGAGAGGTGCAATGGTGGAATGGTGGCCACCTTTTGGTCAGCTCCCCCGCCGGTGCCCTCAGTTTCCCACCGGGACGACTGTGCCTCACCCTGCCCCAGGAGGGTCTTAGCGGACCCGTTCCGCGCTCTTCCCGCCACCACCCTCAGCCGGTACCCGTGTCCTCGTGCTTCAGGATCCGGGGGCCCGATGTGTCTCACCTTGCTGTCAATCGAGTCCCGGGACAGACAGTGCCGCAGGTCCCCTCCGCAAGCCGGGTCAGAGGCCCAGTAGTCTGCCCCTGGTGTCTTGATGTGTGGGGTCCATGGGTCCTTGCCTCTATCGCCTCGTCAGTTGGCTTCCCGGCTGGGGGCACCACCGTGCAGCATAGGAGGCGCCGCTGCACACTGCGTGCGCCACCTCTCCTCTTCCCGCCGATGCCCCGGTCTCTCACCGGGACCAGAAAATAAGGGAGAGCCGCTACCGACAGGAGCGGGCACAGCCCCAGTCAGTGCGGGCTGAGGTTAGCAGCAGCCGCGCTGCAGCACAGCTCGCACCTCAGACGGGACGGGACGGATGGGAGCACGTGCAGGGCTGGTCAGGCAGGGCTGGTATGGGGAGCGCACCCAGGCCTCAGCAGTCCCCAGACAATCCGTTCCGGGTTTCCCCACTTTACAAAAGGCAGGGTCCGCAGTCTAGTGTCTATTCCAGTGGTCTGGAGGGCTGGATGGATTCAGATGTTAGGTGGCCTGCAGGAGCTCCTCTAGCTGCATCCTCTCCCATCGGCGGCCATCTTGCTCTCCTCGAACATCCATTTTAATAACGTTCATTCTCCCGAACCAGGATAGCCTCAATTGACGGTACGAAGAAAAAGTCTTCTCTATGCCAGATAGTTCAATTTAAATAATTGTCTTAAGATCTTTTGGGATGTTAACTCCCAAGTATTTAATAGCTTCCTCCTTCCATTTGAATGGGAACTGTTTGGATAAGTGAGATACCAACTCTCTAGGTAGAGAGATATTAAGAGCTTCCGTTTTGGAACAGTTGACCTTAAAGTTACTCAACCGCCCAAACTGTTCGAATTCCCTCAAAATTTAAGGGATCTATCCCTAGATCTCTATCTCTATCTCTAGATCAGAGGCTGTGAGACATAAAGGAGGAGATCATTGGCAAATAGTGCCGTCTTGTGATGATTGTGACCCAGCTTAATCCCATGAATGTCAATATAGCTTTTCTAATTTTAAAATCAATACGACTAAAGGCCCCGTTACACCTTCAATGGTCGAAAGAGCCAACCAACGATCCGACTTGACCTAGATCGCTTGAACGTCGTTCAATGATCGCTAGTGAAATGTCACATGTACAGATATCTTTAACAACGCAGCAACAATTCCGCGACAAGCGAACGATGCTTGCGGTCGTTTGATCGCCTTTGTCCTTCCGTTCTGAATAGGCGAAGTCATTAACAACATCGTTATCAAGGTGTCACACACACCAATGCTGCAGGTTGGACTGACGATCATCGTCTGGTTTTAGGTCCGGTTCAAAAACCTCTAATGAACGATCAGCCGACTTATCGTTGGTTGAATCGAAGTGTCACACGCAACAATGTTGTTTAAACGACTGAAAACCTGTGACGTGTTAACGATATTGTAGCGTATAACGGGCCCTTAAGTCCAAAGCTTTGGGACTGAGACTGCCAAGGGGGCTAGTGGACACATTCAAATTTGCATACCCCTTCATTTGGCCTGCACATATTACTTACCTGGGAGTTAAAATAGGCAAAGTAGATACTGACCTTTTCACTCTAAATATTAAACCCCTTTTAGAATCTGCACAAGCCACTATCAGCTCCTGGAGAGACCCATTTATCTTGTGGATGGGGTGGAAGAACTTATTGAAAAGTCTAATTATTTCTAAATTCTTATATTTAATCAACATGTTGCCCATTCCAATTTTGTCCTCATACCTTGCAAAAATCCACTCTCTTTTCTTTAAATACCTCTGGTGCATCCCCATAGACAATGCATGGGGCTTACCGCAAGTACGCCGCAAGTACGGCCGTTAGGCGGAGTATGCGGCAGATGAGGTAAATCTGCTGGATCTGCCGCATTTTCAAAAACATGCCTATGTGAAAGGGGCCTAAGACACTTACCTTCCCCAGGGAGTTGGGAGGTATGGGTGCTCCGGACATAGCTAAATACTATCAAGTGGCACAACTTGCCAGAACTGTGCATTAGTTTAGACCCTTAGCAGAAAAACATTGGGTCAATATAGAACAGTCTATGTCTCCTGTGCCCTTGCGCTCCCACTTCTTTGACTCGGCCATTCCCATCACCTCCAATCCTTCCCCAATTACCACACTCAATCCACAATCAATATATGGAAGAAATACTTGGGCATTCTGGTTACTCCTTTATCCCCATTGGCCACCCTCTCAGACTATTTAGACTCCTCCCCTTCACAGTGGGCAAAAACAACCTCTTCTCAGACGGTACCCTGCTCCCACTGCAAACCATACGTCAATTACTAGGGTTATCCAAACTCTCGTTCTTACACTATGAGACATTAGCAAAGCGCCTGCACTTGAAACTTGTCCAATTGGATCTCGATAGACCCCTAACCCCGTATGAAGTTCTCTGCTCTACCACCCACCGAAGAAGACAATCGCGACATTATTTCAGGCACTAGTTAAAAGCGATATCACGCTAAAACGTGCCCATATAGCTCACTGGGAAAAAGATTTAAATATTTCACTTTCAGAGGAACAATTTAAACATGTATACAAAAACTCCCACGGCCCCTCTCCATGCGTTCGTATTCAAGAGTCTACCTTTAAAATATTCACGAGATGGTATACCACTCCGGAGCAAATACATAGATGGCATATTCCCACATCTGATAAATGCTGAAGATGCACCACAGATTTAGGTAGCTACCTTCATCTTTGATGGACCTGTTCAGTAATTCAATCCTACTGGAAAAAATTGGAAGAGACAATCTTTTCGGTCTTAATAAAACACACCTCTCTGACCCCTGAGATAATATTCCTAAACTTCCCACTATGGCCTGAGAATAAAAAAAGCGTCATGTCGGGCCAACTGTATTATTGCAGCCGGAAAATCTCTTATACCTACCCACTGGTGTTCCACCTCAACCCCTAGCAAAACCCAGTTATTTCATAAAATTGACCTCCCTTATCGAACTGCGGGAGTGGCGGTGTTGGTAAATCACACTTTAGCCTCATTCCCAGAAACCTGGCAACCCCAGATTTATTTTAGATCTTTACCGGACTTATACATGCAAATTACCTCACCCCCCCTTTTTCCTACCCCCACTTATTGCCAGCCCTCCTCTTAGTCTTCTCTCCCTCTATCTATTCCCTGCCTACATCTTTCCACCCCCCAGCTTGTCTTCCAATCTATATTTTCTTTTGAAAACATATTTTATTGATTTTCAGTAACATACAGTATTAAATGACATTTCCAAAATTAAGGTCTTATGCTTCACGTTCTTATAGACATTTCTTTGCAAAAACAAAAAGGAACACTTTGTGATAATTTGAACCATATCTTACTTGAAGTCCCCTCCCCTCCCCCAAACCCCAAATCCCTGCTCTCTGCAAGCAATGATAACTATTTTTATGGTATTGGAGTATTGCCTTGGATCCTTTCTAATAAGTACCATCAGGAGTTTTCGAACTGACTCTTGAGTTGGGTTTTCACCTCTTCAGGCATTGTTGAGAGAAGCACCGACCAAGTATTTAAGAATTTCCCCACCATTTTTTCTTTATCAGTCAGAGTGTTTATCCAGTCCATGCGAAACAGAAACATTAGTTTGGACTGTATCAGGGCCCTGGTCGGTGTTTCCGGACTTAGCCATTGTTGTAGGATACTTTTCCTAACTGCTGATGCCCACATTATTAGCATGGCTTTTATTTTTTTGGGAGTGTGCTTTGAGTTTTCATCTATGATATTAAAGATAGCCCATTGTGGGGTCAATGGAAACCACTCTCCACATATCCTCTGAATTTCATCATGTGTTGATCTCAAAGTCTATTGATGTTCCCACACTCCCACACATGGTGTAGAATATCTGTGTTTTCTGCATTACATTTTGCACATCTGAATCTTTCCATTGGGGTCATTTTGAATTTAATAAGTGGTGTAATATATGCTCTATGTAAGATTAACATAGCCATGTCCGTGTAACTGCTAGATCCTACAATTTGCCTTTGTCTGCCAGTGGCACTCACTATGTCCTCGACCGTCACTTCTTCAAGTTCCATCACCCATTTTGCTGGTCCCGTGACTGTCCCCTCCCACGACCACTCTCATCTTAACAATGTATAAATGCAACTGGGCGACACTGGCTGTGTCGTAGCATTTCTGAGAAAGCCATTCATCCTATTTCCCTACGTCCTATCTGGCTGTCTGGTTTGCCTTTTTGAGTTAAACTTCTTGCCTGTAAAAATAGGAATGGTCTATTTGTAAAGATGGGAAAGCGTTGTTTTACGGAGTTGTATGTTAGTATGGAAAATGTATTGTCCATCAAATTTACTGCCATTGTACAACCCTGTCCTGCCATCTCTTTATATATTGGGGGTGGTTTTCCTCCCAGTAAGTCTGGATTATCTAGAAATGGCATGAATGGTAATGTCCCAGCTTCCACTCCAGTTATTTTCCTAGATTTCCTCCAAGTCTTTATTGTTTGCCATATAGTCGGGAATTGGTCTATGTTAGCAGGGAGTTTTTCATACTTAGATGCATCAGTGCAGTCAAAGAGACAAGCGGATTTAGTGCCTGGTCTAGTCCCACATTAGTGTAGTGTGACGTCCCTCTCATCCAGTCAGTAATGCATCTTAAATTTGTTGCCAGGTTATACCGTCCTATATCTGGGAAATTTATACCTCCCTCTTCCCTTCTAGCTTGCAGCTTCGTCAGCCCAATTCTTGATCTCTTCCCAATACTCCAGATAAATGTCCTAAATGCATTATTTAATGTGTGTACGGCTTCTTTACATAATAATAAGGGTAATGTTTGGAACACATACACTAATTTAGGGAATATGACCATTTTAATTAAGTGGCTGCAACCTGAAAAAGATAACGAGAAGTGTTTCCAAGATGTTAATAATTGGAGTATTGATGCTATAAGGGGTTTTATGTTTATTGTATATAGAGTGGATAAATCTGCCGGAATATGGACACCCAGATACTTTATGGAAGATGCATTCCATCTGAGAGGGATAGTCCTGGTTATTTTCCATTTCTCCCTGAGGGCCAGAGCTTCTGATTTATTGTAATTTATTTTAAAACCAGAGCATTTACGTAATTTTCCTATGATTTCCATTATCACAGGGATTTCAACCTCAGGATTAGAGATAAACAACAGGATATCATCCGCAAAGGCTGCTATTTTGTAGGGCACCTCTCCAATTTTTATGCCCCTATATTCCTCTGAGTTCTGCAAAGTTCTGACTAGTGGGTCCAAGGCTAAATTAAACAGTAAGGGTGACAGTGTGCATCCCTGTCTTTTGCTTCTTTGGACCTGGAAGGGTGATGTAAAAGTACCATTTATGGCCAGCCTGGACACCGGTGCACTGTATATGCTTTTAATAGCATTATAAAACCATGGACCAAATTCTCTCAGAGTCAGGACCTCAAATAAGTAATCCCATGACACTCGATCAAATGCTTTATCAGCGTCCAGGCTAGCCACCATTGCCCGCTTATCCCCCCAATCCTCCTATATGGGATTACTCCCAGCACTGTACGTATATTGTATGTGATAGATTTACCATGGACAAAGACAATTTGTTGGGGTGAAATGATTGAGGTGAGTATCTTTTGAACTCTGTTTGCTAGTAGTTTTGTGAATATTTTAAAGTCTGAGTTTAACAGTGAGATCGGTCTATAGCCCTCTACTTTTAAGGGGTCTTTGCCTGGTTTCGAGAGTACTATTATGTCTGCATCTGGGATCCCATCTGGAGCGCGCTCCCCCTCAACCAGCCTGTTAAAAATTTCACATAGGTGTGGGTTTATCACTCCCCCCATGAGTCTGTAATATTCATTACTATACCCATCTGGACTCGGTGCCTTAGAGGTTTTCAATGAGCTCATGGTCTGTATCACCTCCGCTATAGTCACCCTGCAATTAAGTAATCGTCTCTGCTCTTCCGTCTCAGGTGTTAGAAAGTCAGAAATAGCATCCGTTTCCTTCGGTTCTGCCATGTAGAGTGTCTCAAAGAATGTCTTAACACTAGAACTACTGCACTTGTGACACTACATAGAAATACTAGTGCGAAGTATCAAAATGACTACCTCAGTAGTTCTAGTGTAAACTCCCATTAATTTCCTCGTCAGTAGTCTGACAACACCATGTTTATTTAGGATTTTATGAACTCTAGTCGCTTTGCGATATGGCTTTTTAAGTGACACCAGCAGTTTTCCTGGTTTGTTTCCCCATCTAAAATATTTTTGTCTCTGAAAGTCCACACTATAGGCAGCTCTTTCATGAGCTATGACTTCCGCCGCTTCCTTTGTCTCTAGATATTTCTTTTTTGTAAGTGGCGTATTGTTGGTTTTAAATTGTTTGTATGCCTCTGTGAGCTGTGATTGTGATTCCAAAATTCTTTGCATTAAATTTTTATTTTTATTACTCACATAAGATATGATATGGCCTCTCATTACCGCTTTGGAGGTATCCCAAAGAAGTTGGGGTGTTGCTATGTGTTCTATATTATTTAGTTGAGAAAAGAAACCGGGCACTGACCTTGTTGCATTGAAGTCCTGTGTGCAGAGGTGTTCATGGATCTGGTTGCTCAGCTGTAGATGCAGGGATCAATTAAGAACTTAAGAAGAAAACAGCGGCACTCCGGGATCCTTTATTCCAAGAACAGCTTTATTCCAAAAGTTTACATCGGTGTGTGCAGGGAAGGGAGGACGGAGGGACGACAGTGACCGTTTCGCGTGCTCTGCACGCTTCAGCGGGTCCTGTGTATGGGAGGTCCCTGGCATGGGAGTCTTGGGCATGTGAATAGTGTGAAAAGTCTCTCTCCAATGGGTGCTGCTCCTCCAAGCATCTACCAGGTCTAAACCGCTCAATAGAGACCGCAACAATTTTCCCTGGGCCCGTGTTTTTGGTTGTTGGGGGTTTGACGAGTCCATAACATTATCATATATTTCGTTAAAGTCTCCCCCTACAATCAATGAGTGTGTGCTGCATTCTGCGATTTGTTCCAGTACAGAGGTCTGGAATAGGGTGTCTGGCATATTTGGTGCATAAATATTAACTACTTTATATGTGTCCCTTCAATTACAAGATTAACGCATACATATCTACCTGCTGGGTCTGCCACGACATCCACCACCTCATGTCTGATATTATTGTTAACTAGGATAACCACCCCCCGCTGCTTCTTGGAATATGAGGCTTCAGCACATACCGTAAATTTTTTACTACGAAGCAACGGATGATTACCCCTGATCCAGTGAGTCTCCTGGAGGAGGACTATATGAAAGTTTTTTTGATATAGATAATTCAAGATCTTTTTCCTTTTTATTGGGGAATTTATTCCGTTAACATTCCATGAGCACCACTGGACAGACATCAGCTCATCCACCCCACCACCTTGTTCAGTGGCCATTATCCCACTCCAGTTTTAGGTAACTTAAACAATATGAATGTTGTTATGAAGTTCTGTTGGGACCCCCGCCTATCCCAGCGAGTAGGCCTCTGGGTCTCCAGAGTTGGCTGATTCTGTTGTTTGCTGCAAAGAGTTTTCTCCCCTCCCTCCCTTTCTCAATGGTAACATTGTAAACATCAATATAAAAAACAATGAAAACGTTATGAACTTAGAGTCAGACCAGACTTATCTGGACACCACCTTTCCAGGTGTATAATGTATACTGGCTACACATGGCCGGTATTTTCAAGGTGGCTTGACAGCCTCCTGTAGGCAGCTTAGGGCTTTTGGGGAGTCAGTAAAAACCCTATTTTCCCTGCCAGTGAGAATCTCAGCGTTGCCGGGTAATTTAGACCAAAACGAATGTCATTGTCTATTAACATTTTGCAGGCCGGTTGAAATGCTCTGCGTTTAACCGTCACCACTGCCGAGTAATCCTGGAATATCAGGATTCTGTCGTTTTGGTAACGGAGTTTCTTCTTCTTCCTGTAGGCATTTAATAATCGAAGTTTGTCTTGATAGTCCAGGACTTTGAATAGGACAGGTCTCAGTCCATCTTTTTCTCCCGTTCTTGGTGGTCCCAGTCTATGTGCTCTCTCTACTGCAATCTTTGAAGTGTTTTGACAGGATGTCTAGAGCCTGCGTAGCCAATGAGATGTTAGCTGTACCAGCTCTGCTGGGTGAATTGACTCCGGCAAGCCCACCAACTTCAAGTTATTACGTCGAGACCTGTTTTCAAGGTCGTCCATTTTGTCGTATAGTTCTGTAATTGTCTTGTCTTTGCCCTCCAAGCTTTCTCTCATGACCCCAACCTATCCTCCAGGTCAGAAATATGTTATTCGGCCTCTGACAGTCTGGTGCCCTGGGTTGTTAGTTGGGAAAGTATGGGGTCTATGGCCATCTGGAAGGTAGCAAGTCTGGCATCAATTTCGGGCATAAGACGTGCAAGTATAATATCAGCTATGGATTGCAGTTTGTCTTTGTCCAGATTTTGATCAATGATAGGCGATGGTGAAGCCGTCTGGCTCCTAGAAGATGCACTATTGCCCTTCTGCTGTTTGCCCACATATTTGTCCATTGTAATAACAATGTCCAGGAGGCTGTCAATATGATCGGTGATGTCCTCAGTTGTAAGATTTTACATTGTCAGAAGTCTCAATACAAAAACTGCACTTCTTTATCCCTTTATGCTTATCCTACAGTTTTAGGCCACTAGATAGCGTTGTTGTATTAGAGTCACTGCATTATGCAATGTAATAATTTCCAGTGGCTATAATGTTTGTGGTATAGCAAGGGTTAATTTTTTCTTTTCAGTGTTTTCTGTAGTTCTATTTTCGCCCTTTTTATGTGATAGTTATGTGATGTACACTTATCAAAATGTCCTTCCAAGGTCTATCTCCTCTCTCCAATGTTTTCTGGGGAGTTAATACCTCTCTCCCCCGGAGCACAGAGACCCAAAGTGCCAGCTATAATGTGATGTGGCTGGGAGATTCACCCCTTTCACAAAGTCTCCAAGGGACAGGGGTACACAAGGCAGCACAACCCCCCCTCTCCTTTAATTTGTCCACTGTTCTCTCACCTCTCCTCACCCTGAGACCTGTCAGATCTCCCTTCCCACCTCGCGGTCTGCCGCCTGGGGCTTCCGACTCTCCCCAGCCAAGGCCTCTTCTGCACCTCGGTGTTCTGGCTCCCTCTGGTCTCCGGTGGCTGTCACTGTTCCTCCCCTTCAGCTCACTCCTCTCCCGGCCACCTGGGCCCGTTGTACTGTCTGTCTCACCTGGCGCTTTGCCTCTCAGGGCATCTGGTGCCTCTTGGTCTAAGCTGTCCCCGGCCTGCAGGCTTCTCAGCTCCCTCCGATCTCGGTGCTTTCTCCACTCTCCGCCCTCAGTCCTCAGTATGGGTAATTATCTAGTGGGCTTCCGCCGCCAGCCTTCAGCATCTGCATCTCCCAGCTTCCTCCTGCTTCCCGCATCTGGTGCCTCGTGGCGCCTGCAGTCACCATTAGGGCTTTGTGCCCAGAGCCTCCGGGGACCCGGTGCCCAGATGTCACCCGCTGGGTCACCGCAACAATCCACACCCCAGAGTATAGAATCAGCGGTCCGCCACAGTCCAGATGGCCTCAGATGGTGTTAGGCCCTGGGGGAGCTCTGTATCAAGCGGCCATTTTCTAGGCCCACCTCCCGGAAGTCCCAATCTATATCTTCTACCTCTCTATCTTACAACTGCTCTTCCTACTATTTCCTACTAGCTCCAGAATCTAGGCACACAGGGGCTTTCCATATGCGACATGGTGTCCGCTCACAATTTGAATGGAATATTAGCTCCAATTGTTAGCGGACACCATGTCGCGTATGGAGAGCCCCTGTGTGCCTGAACATTGGCGCTCCCCCACAAGTGACCCCATTTTGAAAACTAGACCCCCCCAAGGAACTTATCTAGATGCATAGTGAGCTCTGTGAACTCTCAGGGGTTTCACAAATTGGTCCTTAAAATGAAAAAGTACCAATGTGAACATGACGTTTATTAAGCTCCTACCAAAAGACAATAAGCGCCTTGATGACCCGGCCAGCTTCCGCCCTATTTCTCTAATAAATGTAGATCTAAAGATAATGGCCAAGATAATGGCAGAAAGACTGGCGGGTCAGCAACAGGCCGGCTTCACTAAAGGAAGGTCTGCTGTGGGAAATGTCAGGAGAACCCTGGTGGTAATAGAGGAAATGAGGTTGGTAAAGGTGGAAAGAGGCGGCGATCCGGCCCTGGTTTTACTGGATGCCGAAAAGGCTTTTGACTCGGTCAGTTGGCCATGGCTGGACAATGTCCTTGACAACATAGGTTTGAGGGGTGCCTTTAGGGTCTTTCTGGGATCTTTATATAGTAACTCAAGAGCAAGAGTGCACATGCCGGGTTTTCTGTCGATGTGATAAAGTTGGGAAGGGGCACACGACAGGGATGCCCACTCTCCCCACTCCTGTTTAACCTGTTGAGCCTTTGTCATGCTACCTTAATGACAGAGCACCCTTTCGAGGCATAAGGGTGGGGGGAAGGAACTTAGGTCTAGCTTCTTTGCTGCCGACATCATTCTGTACATGTCAAATCCCATGGGAGACCTGCCAAGCTTATTGGAAACTATAGAGAAGTTTGGGTCCTTTTCAGGCTTCGGCTTAACAAATCGAAATGTGAAGTCTTATTCCTTAACCAAACTAATACAGGGGGGAGGGGAAGGGGGTAGAAAGCAGCTACATGGCATCCCAATAGCCCCCACATCTATCAAATATCTGGGGATTCACGTGGGGAGGACCCCGGGAGTGACCTACAACCTCAACTACGACCCTTTGATTACAAAATTTGAGGGGGAATTGGCAAGATGGGAAGGACTCCCTCTGTCGCTACTGGGAAGGAGCCATCTGATCAAGATGATCAGCTTCCCTACACTTCTATATCCTCTTCAGACCGTTCCCCTCCTCCTTAGGCATTCAGATGTGAAAAGGATTAATGTAGCATTCTCAAGATTCCTGAGGAGGGGACGGAGACCCAGGATAAAGGCTAGAACATTGATGCTGGGGGGAGAGGGGGGGGGTTGGCGCTGCCGGATGTCAGGGATTATAATTTATGGCATATTCTCGACTGGTTCAAAAAGTCCAGCAGATTTTCGGACTATGAACTGGAATCTGAACTGTGTGCGCCCTGGGATCCGGTGGCCCTTTTGCACTCCTCCAGCGCTGGCATAGACTCAACTATAAAAAACTCGGTGCTGTTCCGAGACACTAGAGGGGCCTGGAAGGCGATAAGAAAGAAGCTGGGGCTGTCTTAGAAAATATCCAAGTATCTTAACCCATGGTGACATCCCGACTTTAAACTGGGAAGGGATAACGCCCTGTTCAGGGCCTGGAGGAAAAAGGGCATTACCACATTGAGCGATATACTAATAAGACAAGAGGGACGTTGGATGACGGAGGTGAGAAATAAATGTCAGTTGGGGGCGTTTCATAAAATCCACTATGAAAATTAAGACATCATCTGCTGGGGTCATTGATAGATGTCCGAAGGGAATGCCAGGACTCAAAATGGGATGGCCTGCTCAGGGGACACATGGGCGAGACCTCAATCTCCACAATATATAACACCCTGAGAATCTATCTTCTTTCGCCAGGTCGCGCAGAGATCAAACGATCTTGGAGGGGTGGATTGAGACGAGGAAAAATATAATAAATGAAAAATGGAGAGACTCTCAATATAGATTGATACACAGGGCTTTATTGGGATTTAACATTCCCTCTACCCCCGGAAAAAGTGATAGACTACAGGCATGTCCGAAATGTGGATTGGCCAAGACCGACATGTTCCATGGTGTGTGGGAATGCAATAAGGTGAGAAGGGGATTGGAAGCAGTAAAAGATATATCTAAACGGTCCTACGGGCTGGGATCCACTAAAGATTATAAAATCTGGGTCTTCCATTATACGCCCAATGTCCACATACAAAAAGAGCAAAATAAATTATTTCATATGATTGCATTGGCCTACAAGAGGCTGTTATTACATCATTGGCTAGATAGCTCGATTCCAACCACAACGGAGCTGATCGGAGAACTGAGGAGAGCCCTGGAGTCGGAACAAATTGAGGCGGTGTGTGAGAGGGATAAAAAATCTGCAAAATTTTTCGTAAAATGGTGCATGTTCATGACCTCGTATCTGTCTAGAGCTGAGATTGTGTGGCTCGTTACATCCTTCAAAAACAGAGTGGTACCTCTTGGAGAGTATGCAGGGGACTTTGGGAAAATTAGCTTTAGATGTAACAAATGGTGGAAGATAATATGTCGTTCCCTTCGAAGACTATTTCTCACGACTTATTTGTAATGATCATTGAAGGAGAAAGAATATTGTAAATTGGTGATCAGTTGGGGGGGTGAGGGATCAGGGAGGGAGGGATGGGGTTTTACCATCTGTTTTGCACATGTTAATTGTCTTTGACTAATTTGCTTGAAATATCATTTCATTTTTGCAATAATCTATGGATCACATACCAAAGTTGTAAAATTCAGCCTGTTCTTCTGGAAAATTTCCAATAAAGATATATCTAAAAAAAAAAAATTCAAAAAGTACTTTTTTTTCACAAAAATTTTTTTTTGGCCTCAATTTTTTCATTTTCACATGAGCAACAGGATAAAATGGATCCTAAAGTTTGTTGGGTAATTTCTCCTGAGTACACCGATACCTCATATGTGATCATAAACCACTGTTTGGGTGAACGGCAGGGCTCAAAAGGGAAGGAGCGTCATTTGACTTTTTGAATGGAAAATTAGCTCCAAAAGTCAAATGGCGCTCCTTCACTTCTGAGCCCTGCCATGTGCCCAAACAGTGGTTTATCCTGTTGCCCATGTGAAAATGAAAAGATTGAGGCTAAAAGAACATTTTTATTAGAAAAATTAAAATGTCAATTTTTTGCCTTCCACTTTGCTTTAGTTCCTGTGAAGCACCTGAAGGGTTAATAATCTTCCTGAATGTAGTTTTGAGTAGCTTGAGGGGTGCAGTTTTTGGAATGGTGTCACTTTTGGGTGTTTCTGTCATGTACACCCTCAAAGGGACTTCAAATGTGATGTGATCACTAAAAAAATGGTTTTGGAAATTTTACTGGAATAATGAGAAATTGCTGATGAACTTTGAACCCTTATAACTTCCTAACCAAAAAAATATTTTTTTTCCAAAATTGTGCCAATGTGAAGTAGACGTGGGAAATGTTATTTATTAACTATTTTGTGTCTCATAACTTTGGTTTAACAGAATAAAAATGCAAAATGTGAAAATTGCGAAACTTTTCGATTTTTCACAAATAAACGCAAAAATTATCGACCTAAATTTACCACTAACATGAAGCCCAATATGTCATGAAAAAACAATCTCAGAATCGCTAGGATCCGTTGAAGCGTTCCAGAGTTATTGCCTCATAAAGGGACACTGGTCAGAATTACAAAAAACAGTCTGGTCATTAAGCTGCAAAGGGACTCGGTCCTTAAGGGGTTAAAAAAGAATCAATTCTTCAGGATTTTCTCTGTTTTTCCTCTCTTTCGCGGTATACCGGGGTTTCCCCTATACCAATGATGGTCAACCTTTTGAGCTCGGTATGTCAAATTCGCCAAAAAAAGAGCATAACTTAGGTGGTGTGTCACTTCAAGAAAAAAATAAAATTTTCTGATATTTGTAGCTGCAATAACATAAAGCTATCCTGAATATGTCCCCCATTCTGGCATATAGCTCCTTATCCTGGATATAGCCCCCATTCTGATATAAACCCCCCCATCCAGGTACTTCACCCACCATCCAGGATATGGACCACATTCTGGTATATAGCCTCTTATCCTGGATATAGCCCCCATACTGATGTATACCTCCCATCCCATCTTGGTACCTTACCCCCACATCCTGTATATGGGCCTTACTCTGGTATAAAACCCCTTATCTTGGATATAGCCTCAATACTGGGATATAGCACCTCCCCCTCCCCATCCTCGTGCATTAATCCCCATCCTGGATATGGCCCCATTCTAGAGCACACACAAAAATAATAAACAATGCAACTCACCTATCCCTCGAGCTTCTCCATCGCTCTCTGCTTTCAGTACTGAATCCTGTGTGCAGTATTTTCCTGAGTGCATTCTTGTTATCATGTGACCGGAACAGCACAGTGATGATGTCCCTGTGTTGTTGGGGTCACCTTAATGACGGCGGGCTGGTTGGCAGTGGATGATTCACAGCTGCATGCCCCAGTCTTCTGATCGGCGGCACGCTGTTCTTCCAAAAAAAAAAAAAAGGTATGCCTTATTTTCAGGGTGTGCCTTATATTTACAAGCACACTAAACCCCCCCAGTGCGTTTTATCTTCGGGTAAACACAGTATGTGCAGTCTACAGCCAGCCAATCAGGGCACAACATGCAAATCCGATATATGCAAATCAGATATTTGCAATATCCACTGGAGCTCAACAGCCCGCACCAGTTTGACCACTTTCTCCTAAATATTCTGGAAATTTGACAGCAGAGGGGGTCTAGTGTGTGAGCAGAGCCAGTTTTTGCCATTTTTATCTTTTGGTCTCCGTAAGTTAAGACTCCTGCCCATTACGGACTATAAATACTCGGTCGGTTTACTGTTATCTCAGTGCGGCACTTGTTGAGCATGGTAGTCTCTCCCTGTGTGTCCTGCTGGACGCTGCATGTGACGGGCTCACCCGTACATACACACTCACTTTGTCACACACCTACAATTCACACATCCATACATCATATGCAGTATCATAGGGTACCGACTCCATGAAGGAGGCACACCTGGATCGAGCACCCAAGCCCCGAGCTGCTGCATCTTTTATGTGGGGTTGGTGCAGGTTTGAGGGTCATTTTTTGTGCAGGGTGGATTGATGGGGGAGAGGAGAAGTTTTGTGGTGGGGGTGGAAGTTGAGAGGTAGGTTTGGGTTGTGGATGTGTGGCACCCTGGTTGGCGCACCACAGAACTCTTGGTACACAAATGGAGTGAAAACAGCAAGCAGCACTCACAACAAATAAAAACACCTTTAACACCCTGTTTCACCCCAGGCCTCTAGGGGGAGCTCCACTGGTTACCTTAAGCCAGTTCCCCCTATAAATAGGGTCCTGGAGGGAGAAACAGCAGAGTGTGCAGACGCTAGGAGAGCTGCAGGAAGTGTGCAGTCACTGGTACTGGAGCTATACAGGCCCAAACCAGCACACACAGCAAGTGAGAGACCCTTGCAACTGGGGTTATAGGAAAGGAGAAGAGCACCTCTCAGGGACAGAGGAGTTATCTTACCTCTCCCAATAATCCAGTTTCTGGAACCGAGCTGTGGAAATATCACGTACACCACAGAAAACCCAGCACCACGACCAAGGAGTCTAGCCCCCTGTACACCTGAAGCACCCACTGATGAGAGCCCAGGGAAGGAGAAGTAATTACACCTAACCCCTTTTATAGTGCTCTCAGTGCAGTTAACCAGGTGAATCACGTTTCCACTGAACGTACAACCCGGTCCGGCAGAATCACGTATCCACCCGACCCCACCAAAACAAATAGAGAAGGAAGCCTACGCACTGCTTGCTGTGGAAACTCCAGGAGTGTCAACCTCATCACCTGGTCCGAGTGTACCTGTTGCCACCAGTAAAGGTACCTAAAAACTTTGAGTGTATCTGCGCATTATTCCAGGATTTAACCCACAGCATTGCAAAAGCTGCCGTACACCATCAAGTGCAGCTCCTGGCCCCAGGGACTCCCGCTCGTCCTGTGGGAAGCGTCCCATCTTGCTGCCGTACATCCCCCGGAGGCCCAAGCAGCGCCGGTGAAATCACCGGAATACCCGCAGGTGGCGTCACGACAAGAATATTTAACCCTTATCCGTTCAGCCAACCCTTTTGATCTGGACCACCGGGCCCCACAGCCTTGGGCGCGGAACCGTGACAGGGAGAAGCGACAGCCCGAGACGTGCACACCTGGCTACGGTGAGTCAGATGCAAATTTGGGTTGGGGGAAGATGTGGGGGGATGGGCGGGTTTGAAAGGGAGATGCGGATTTGAGAGGCAGGAGTGGGGGTGTAGGCTTGTTGGGGTGCCGGTTTGAGTGGGGCAGGTTTTGGAGGGTGAAGGTGTGGATTTTTTGGGGGGTCTTTTTTTTTAATGGTACATTTTTTTGGGGTGGTGGGTTGCGGGTTAGTTTAGGGGGTGCAGGCTTGAGGGGGTGGAGGGTGTTTTTTTCAGGGAGGGGGGCAGGTGGGGATAGTGGTTTGATGGGTTTGGGTGCCTACGGTGAGCGGGCTGGGAGGGTAGTGGGGAATGTGGGTTTGTGGGAGGCGAGGGGGACATTTTTTGGGGGGCATTTTTGGGGGATGGATATTTGGAGGCGAAGGTGGGGGGTGCGGATTTTGGGGGGTCATTTTTTTTTAGGTGATGTGGGTTTTTGGGGATTTTTTTGGGGGGTGCATGTTTAAGGGGGTGGGCTTTTTTGGGGATGTGGGGGTGCTGGTTTGGGGGGCAGGTTTTTTCAGGGGGTTGGGATGCGTTTTTTTGGGTGGCAGCAGTGTTGGGAGTTTAGGGGGTTTGGCGTGGGTTTTTTTCGGGGGGAGGCGGAGGTGGGATGTAGTGGTGGATGGGATTGGGTGCCTGGGGTGAGGGGGATGCGGATTTGTGTGTGGGGGTGGTGGTTGCAGGTTTGTGGGGGGTATAAGTTTGGGTGGAGCAGATTTTGGAGGGTGAGGGTGTGGACTGGAGTGGGTTGGGGAGGGGAGTGGGGGATGTGGGTTTGGTGGAGGCATGGTTAGGGGCGTATTTTTTGGGGATGGAGATTTCGGGGGTGAGGGTAGGGGGTGCTGATTTTGGGGGAGGAGAGCAGGTGGGGTGTAGTGGATGGATGGGTTTGGGTGACTGGGGTGAGCGGACTGGGGAGGAGAGTGGGGGATATGGGTTTGGGGGAGGCAAGGGGGACAGTTTTGGGGTGGTGCAGGCTTGGTGGGGCATAGTTTGGGGGTCGTTTTTTGGGGATGAAGATTTGAGGGGTGGGGGTGCAGAATTTAAGGGGCGTGGGTTTGGGGGGGTAATTATTATTTTTTAGGTGGTGTGGATTTGTAGGGCATTTTTGGGAGGATGCGGGTTTAAGGAGGTAGGCGTTTTTGGTTAGGCGGGGGTACGGGTTTGGGGGGGCAGGTTTTGGAAGGTGAGAGTGCAGATTTTGAGAGGCTGAGTTTGGGGGGGGTCATTTTTTTTACGTGGTGTGGGGTTGTGGGGCTTTTTTGGGGGGTGTGCGGATTTAAGGGGGCGTTTAAGGGGGTGGGCTAATTCTGGGGAGGCGGGGATGCTGGTTTGGGTGGGCAGGTTTTTTTCGGGGGTGGGGATGCTTTTTTAGGTAGCAGCGGTGTTTTTTAGGGGGATGGAGTTGCGAGATTGCGGGGTTGGAGGGTGGGTTTTTTTTGGGGGGGAAGGGGCAGGTGGAGGTTCCATGGGCTGAGTGACTGGGGTAAGCGGGTTGCGGAGGGGAGTGGGAGAGGTGGATTTGGGGTGGTGAGGGGGGCATTATTTTGGGGGTGCAGGCTGGGGGAGCTATGGTTAAGGGGGCATTTTTTGGGGGGTGGAGATTTTGGGGGGTGGGAGGGTGCAGATTTTAGGGGGTGGGTTTGAGGGGTTATTTTTTTTTTATGTAGTGTGGGTTTGTGGGGCATTTTTGGGGGATGCAGGTTTAAGGGGGTAGGCTTTTTGGGTAGGCGAGGGTGCGGATTTGGGGGGCAGGTTGTGGAAGGTGAGGGTGTGGATTTTGAGAGGCTGGGTTTGGGTGGGTTAATTTTTTTACATGGTGTGGGGTTGTGGGGCTTTTTTCGGGGGCATGCGGGTTTAAGAGGGCGAGCTATTTCTGGGGAGGTGGAGGTGCTGGTTTGGGTGGGCAGGTTTTTTGGGGGTGGAGGGAGGCATTTTTTTGGGGAGCAGCGGTGTTTTTTTTGGGGGGTGGAGTTGCGAGTTTAGGGGGTTTGGGGGGATTGACGCTTGGGAAGTGTCCGACTAGTGATTTAATACAAAATCCAGCATAATGATCTTATTTGCTGTGTGTATCTGATGATATAAATAATAATAATAATATAGACAATGATCACCCTGCAGTGAAGTTATCTGGCCACACAGTAGCAGCAATACTCCATATACACATTAATCACCCCGCAGTATTGTTATCTGGCCACATGGTGGCAGTAATGGTGGTTTCACACACCAATTTATCTGTTCAATCTCTGAACAATCTCTGGTTGCAGTGAAATCATGGATACATTGCTCCATGTTGTACACAGCCACAAAATGGAGCAATGTATCCATGATTTCACTGCAATCAGAGATTGAACAGATAAATTGGTGTGTGTAAACCACCATCACACTCTTATACACAATGAACACCCTGCAGTGCTTTTATCTGTTCACACAGTGGCAGTAATACTCCCATATACACAATGATCACCCTGCAGTGCAGTCATCTGGCCACACGGTGGCAGGAACACTCCATATAATCGATGAACACCCTACAATGCAGTCATCTGGCCATACAGTGGCAGTAACACTCCATATACACAATGATCACCCTGCAGTGCAGTCATGTGGCCACACGATGGCCAGGAACACTATGTATACAAGAGAAACACCCTGAAATGCAGTCATCTGGCCACATGGTGGCAGTAACACTCCATATACACAATGATCACCCTGCAGTGCAGTCATCTGGCCACACGGTAGCAGCAATACTTCATATACACATTAATCACCCCGCAGTATTGTTATCTGGCCACAAGGTAACAGTTACACTCCGTATACACAATGATCACCCTGTAGACAAGTCATCTGGTCATACGGTGGCAGTAACAATCCATATCTCCATATACGCAATGATCACCCTGTAGATAAGTCATATGGTCATACGGTGGCAGTAACACTCCATATCTCCATATACACATTGATCACCCTGCAGACAAGTCATCTGGTCATATGGTGGCAGTAACACGCCATAATTCCATATATACAATGATCACCCTGCAGTGAAGTCATCTGGACATATGATGGCAGTAACATTCCATATATACAATGCTCTCCCTGCAGTGCAGTCATCTGGTCACAATGTGGTGGTAACCGTCCATATACACAATGATCAACCTGCAGTGCTGTCATCTGGCCACACAGAGGCGGTAACACTCCATATCTTCATATATACAATGATCACCCTGCAGTGAAGTCATCTGGCCATACGGTATCAGTAACACTCCATATACACAATGATCACCCTGCAGTACTGTCATCTGGCCATACGGTAGCAGTAACACTTCATATACACAATGATCATCCTGCAGTGCTGTTATTTGGCCACATGGTGGCAGTAATACTCCATATACACAATGAACATCCTACAGTGCAGTCATATGGCAACAATGTGTCGGTAACACTCCATATACAGTTGTGGCCAAAAAGTATTGACACCCCTGCAATTCTGTCAGATAATACTCAGTTTCTTCCTGAAAATAATTGCAATCACAAATTCTTTGGTATTATCTTCATTTAATTTGTCTTCAATGAAAAAACACAAAAGAGAATGAAGCAAAAAGAAAAACATTGATCATTTCACACAAAACTCCAAAAATGGGCGAGACAAAAGTATTGGCACCTTCAGCCTAATACTTGGTTGCACAACCTTTAGCCAAAATAACTGCGATCAACCACTTCCGGTAACCATCAAGGAGTGTCTTACAATGCTCTGCTGGAATTTTAGACCATTCTTCTTTGGCAAACTGCTCCAGGTCCCTGATATTTGAAGGGTGCCTTCTCCAAACTGAAAATTTTTAGATCTCTCCACAGGTGTTCTATGGGATTCAGGTCTGGACTCATTGCTGACCACCTTAGAAGACTCCAGTGCTTTCTCTCAAACCATTTCTAGTGCTTTTTGAAGTGTGTTTTGGGTCATTGTCCTGCTGGAAGACCCATGACCTCTGAGGAAGACCCAGCTTTCTCACACTGGGCCCTACATTATGCTGCAAAATTTGTTGGTAGTCTTCAGACTTCATAATGCCATGCACACGGTCAAGCAGTCCAGTGCCAGAGGCAGCAAAGCAACCCTAAAAACATCAGGGAACCTCCGCCATGTTTGACTGTAGGGACCGTGTTCTTTTCTTTGAATGCCTATTTTTTTTCTCCTGTAAACTCTATGTTGATGCCTTTGCCCAAAAAGCTCTACTTTTGTCTCATCTCACCAGAGAACATTCTTCCAAAACGTTTTAGGCTTTCTCAGGTAAGTTTTGGCAAACTCCAGCCTGGCTTTTTTATGTCTCGGGGTAAGAAGTGGGGTCTTCCTGGGTCTCCTACCATACAGTCCCTTTTCATTCAGACGCCGACGGATAGTACGGGTTGACACTGTTGTACCCTTGGACTGCAGGGCAGCTTGAACTTGTTTTGATGTTAGTCGAGGTTCTTTATCCACCATCCGCACAATCTTGCATTGAAATCTCTCGTCAATTTTTCTTTTCTGTCCACATCTAGGAAGGTTAGCCACAGTGCCATGGGCTTTAAACTTCTTGATGGCACTGCGCACGGTAGACACAGGAACATTCAGGTCTTTGGAGATGGACTTGTAGCCTTGAGATTGCTCATGCTTCCTCACAATTTGGTTTCTCAAGTCTTCAGACAGTTCTTTGGTCTTCTTTCTTTTCTCCATGCTCAATGTGGTGCACACAAGGACACAGGACAGAGGTTGAGTCAACATTAATCCATGTCAACTGGCTGCAAGTGTGATTTAGTTATTGCCAACACCTGTTAGGTGTCACATGTAAGTTACAGGTGCTGTTAATTACACAAATTAGAGAAGCATCACATGATTTTTCTAACAGTGCCATTACGTTTGTCCACCCCCTTTTTTATGTTTGGTGTGGAATTATATCCAATTTGGCTTTAGGACAATTCTTTTTGTGTTTTTTCATTGAAGACAAATTAAATGAAGATAATAATACCAAAGAATTTGTGATTGGAATCATTTTCAGGAAGAAACTAAGTATTATCTGACAGAATTGCAGGGGTGTCAATACTTTTGGCCACAACTGTATGCTATGAACACCCTGTAGTTCTGTCGTCTGGCCACACGGTCGCGGTAACACTCCATATACGCAATGATCAAACTGCAGTGGTGTGATCTGGCCACATGGTGGCAGTAAGGCTGCATGCAGACTGTGCGTATATAGTCTCTTCTGTTCTGCTGTGTTTATAGCTGCAAAACAGGAGCTGTCAAAGAAAACATCCAAAAAATCAGATTCGTTTTTGGACGTGTATTTTATTGTTAATCTCTTTTTATTAATTTTAAAAGAAACAAGGAAAAAACATTACAATTATACAGGAAAAGATAAGTCAGAAAGTACAGATAATGAATTCACATTGGAACATCAGTACAAAAGTATTGTTCAATGTATATTCTCAAGTTTATATACCTTCTTCATACATAAGGCGGTCTGTTCCCGTGTTCATATATCACAAACAGGGGATTAAGGGACCCCTGTCTTGGTCAAGGGGTTTACCGCAATGAAGGGGGTTAGGTATCCCCTTCATTTTCTCCAAAATTATTGTAATATCGAACTCCCCTTTGTCAATTAGGTCAAGAATAAATGGGTATCCATTGGGGTAATACTTATCAAATCTTCCCGACCCTAGAGAACCAGCGAAGTCCAAGCCTCTTAGGACCGACATAAGGTCCGGTCCAGCTGGAGTAGGCTTATCCTTAACAGAGTTCCCCAAGATAACAGGCACTTTGCTCCCTTCAGTTTTGCTGAAACCGCATAAAAGGATAAGCTGCAAGTATAATTTGCAAGACTAAAACTATTGAGTAACAGAGTAGATATAGAGGAAAAAGGAAAAAAAATAGACAGAGATATTACAAAGGAAAGTAGGAACTGAACTAAATTAAACGGGGTCAGGATAGGAGGAGATTAGGTCCGAAGGGGAAAGGGGAATAGGGAATAGGAGATACCTCGACCCCGTGTCGACCATTTACCGTACCCCCAAATCAACTTAAGAAAACGTTCTCCTAAATTCAGTCGAGTCTAAGTAGATTATCCACTCAGTCCAGGTCACTGAAAATTTATCCCGAGAATCTGAAGCGTCAGCCGTCAGCTCCTCCATTCGGAATAGATCCATCATCTCTTTGAACCAGTCAAGCAGAGAGGGTACCTGAGTAGTTCTCCAGAATCTCGGAATTAGGGCCCGGGCGGCTGAGACACAGAAGCGGAGGATATCCTTCTTGTTAAGCCCAATAGGTCCAGGAAAGATGGATAGTAGAGCTACTTCAGGACAACATCTAACCTGTTTACCTGTTATCCATGTGTAAGTGCCGAACACCCTAGACCAGAACTGCTGGATTTCACTACAACCCCTCCAAATGTGAAGCATCGTCCCTGGCGCTTTCCCACAACGCCAACAACTGTCTGAAATTTCAGGAAACACGCGTTGCATGGCAACAGGGCATAGGTACCATCTGGTGAGTAGTTTGTAGCTCCTCTCTTGTGCGACACAGGCACTGGCTAATTTGTGTGTAAATAAAAAGCTTTTCTGCCATTCGTTAACTGTGATGTTCCTGTCTAGTTCCCTTTCCCAGGCCCGCTGGAAGTGTAAGGTGTCTTGATCTCGAAGGGATCCTAAGGTCAGGTATAGGGCTGAAATTTTACGTTTTGGGGGGAAATCCTGTTGGAACATTCTCTCCAATATATTTGTTGTCAATCTCACCCTGCACGCCCGGCCAGCTGGAAATAGAAATTATTTATATTGGAGGAACTCGAACCATCTAAGAGGCCTAGTAGGGTCAATAGATTGGATCTCCCTCAAAGAAGGTAAATCCCCTTTGGATAGGGTCTGTCCCATTCGGTGTGTCGTTCACACTCTGCCAGCACAGAAATCTTTGCCTTCCAAAACCAGGTGAAAAAGCTGGGCTAGAAAAGAGAGGGGCGAGAGGACTGAGTTTGCCATCTGTAAAGAGTGTTTTCGTCACTGAATGCCATACTTGTAGAGTGGTCTTGGTCATGTCAGAGAGAGGGGGTAGTTCTTTTATGTTCCCAGG